>CM057339.1:334294327-335494327 GCA_030015575.1 Agapanthus africanus | reverse complement strand
GACTTCATTTAAAAATCGACAGAAACACATGATTTCGGGCTTTTCCGGTTTCGTTTTTTTCGTTCGAAATTCATACAAATTTGCAAGTAAGTTATTTATTGTTTAGCGAGGCTCTGATACCACTGTAAGTCGATGTACAACACCCCAATACTTGTGGGGAGGCGGAAATTTTAAAAACGAACTTGTTTAAAGTATAAACATCGACTAACCGCTTGAATCGAAGCTAAACAATAACTAACAACAAACAAAGAAGTTCTACACTACTATGTTTAGGGATTATACCTAACGAATCGTGTCCTTCGTCTTTGCGAACTCCACCTCCTCCTCGGCCTTCTCGAAGTAGTAGACGATCCACCCGAGAGCTTTACTCCAAGCTTAGCCTCTAAACTTGAGGCAACTAAACTTCTTTAAGTGCTAATCAAAGAAGCTAGGTGAAATAGAGTGAGGGTTATGGTTTAATTAGTCTAACTAATCCTTGTACTCAACACATGAGAGGGGAGGATTAGGGTTTGAAGAGGGAGAGCTTGAGGAGAGAGAAGGTGAGAATAATAATGAAGTAAGAATAATGAGTTATGATAATATATATCAAGCATTTCTTTTTATCATGAAAAGAAAATAAAACATTTAACAACCATGCTTGATAAATATCAAGTGATGATTCATCTCCATGAGTCATTAAGCATTTATGATGCTTAATGACATGGATGAATCATCCATATGACTCACTAATCACATTCATTGTATATGCCACCTAAACCCCCTTTAGTCACCACCTTCTAGAAGCTTCTCGCGCAATTACGAGAATACCCCTCCTTTCCGCAAAAATACGGAAAAACTTTAGACTGTATAAATCCAATAACCGGATACCAGTAACTGGCTTAAACCAAAGCCGACTGGTAAAAACTGTCCGAAAGTCGTACATGCGTAAACACACGTATGCGTCCGAACCCTTGTCGTAAAACCATACGACCTCTATATCGTTTCGCCCCGAGTAGGGAAACTCTCTGTGTGGGACTCTAGAGACTCGACTACTACGCTGGTAGTGGGTTTAACCACAGACCGCAAGCGGCACTAGCTGTACGTAACGGTCCACAGGTAGATGTCGATAAGAAGGCCGATGAGGAAACCCATCTGAACTCCTACTGAGTCTGATGTGACAATCTCCATACAGTCCGGTCCGTTCGTCCAAGAATATCGCATATCGGGCCTAAGGGGGCGGCAAGCGTCAATCCCCTAATAGCGGTATAAGTCATGTCGGAGGGAAGCCCATTACACCCTGAGAAACTACTGGAACCTACCAGCAAATCTCGCTTGCCCTGGCCAGGGACTTTGCGTAATGGCTCTCTGACACAGCGCAATATCAACCCCCAATACCGGGAGAGACGAATCTTGTCTAACCGCCACTGCCTCCAAGTGCTCGGGACTGCACCCAACTGCTACCTGTTTGCACGACACCTTTGAGCCGTGGTAGGGTAGCAATCTAAGAACAGTGGGACACACTCGAGGCGAAGTAGCAGTGTCAAGTCTGCGGACTATGCTGTACTCATGTCACCTGGGAACTGTTCACTGACGACTGGTATAAAACCAACCAACAGCTCCCTGTGAGTCCTGTCTGGTGTACCCGTAACCTAACGAGCACCTGCATAGTATCTCCAGTACGACGTACCGACGGCTGTGGGACAGACCATCTCCCCAACTGGGATGAGAAGCGTACACACTAGTCTACTCCGGAGTATCGATGCTCTGTCTCGATAATCCAACGACTAGGGACCTGAATAAGGATGTGCTTGTAGACTACCCAGCCCCCACTAGTGTGACTGCCATCACAATGCTGGTAGTCAAGAAAGATCCTATGAGCTCTATCAATACGTATACTCACATATTAAGATAGAAAAACCAAGTAGCATACTACCATGTTTAGCAAGACTATTATATACATGTGAATATCCCAAGCTTCCATTAAGTAATATACAAACTAGTATGATACAATAATGGCCCCTAGGGCATATACACTAACACGAACGCCTAAAACGGAAGGTCAGCGCCTCACGTGAAACACACATGGGCGCTGAACAAAGTGCTTAGCACTTCATATACAGCAAAAACGGTTGAGTGTTCAGCACTAATTGGGCAGCGCCCAGCACCGTATGTGCACCTCATGTGGACGCCATAAAAAATGCTTAGCATTTCACATTCAGTCAAAATGACTAAAGTATTCAACATTTATTGGGCAGCGTCCATGACTGAATGCTTCACATGACATACATGTGGGCATTAGAGTTCAAATAAGTTCTTAGCACTTTTATATAAAAGGAAAAGGGCTGAATAAATAAAGCCCAAATAAGTGCTTAGCACTTTTGAATAAAAGAAAAAACTAAGCAGACTAAGCCCAAATTGGCTAGGTCTCTGAATTTTTCTCGCAGCTGAGCCCAAATACTCTTTTGCTGGATCTTATGTAAAAATGATTCTAAAATGTTTTTATGTGGACCTTAGTCTAAAATTAGACTAATGTATCCTTAGCAAAAACAAATTGAGCCCAAAATTCTCATATACATTTAAGTTGATCTTAATCTCAAACTAGATTAACGGTCCTTAAATAAAACAAACTTAAATCTAAAATATACGGATTTGGACTAATCTGCGCCCTACGGGCGACGACATAAACTAGTCTCCGTATACAATCCACGGGCACCCAAAACAAAAAAAAAACATGCACATGACACGAAGTGAACTGCCGGAGCAGGAGAAAGTGATTATCGCAATGTGGTAACGTAATTAACTGCAAGGGCTTGCGCCTGCAGAGAAATGCGTCCTCACAATCAAAAACCCCTCATAAAATGAAGGGGAATCTGATGAAGTCTGCTACAACGGTCACGTCTGTCCAAACCTCCGATATATGGTGCCATAAATCAACTTGGTATCTTCGGAGAGGTGGATGGATAAGTCAAAATAGCATCTGCTCCCAAAATTCAAGCCAGACGTCCCAATGTCTCGGTCCGGTCTTTCGGCTGGTACGCCCGGTGGGACCTTTTCCTCTTTTCACTCCACGCTTCGTGTGTCGTGTTTTATGAACAAAATCGATGTTCGCTGTGGTTGCCCTTGGATTCAAGGTACTTAGATTTGGTGTCTTGCTCCTGTGCAGAAGAGAAAATCGATTGCTTCCAACTACACAACATGCAACAGCAACGCTCGCTCCACCCCAGTTGGAGGAGTGACCCATGGGCCCAACATGGCCTCTATCTTTTCAATGCCGGTGGGGCAAGTAACGCAAGCCACTACTGGATTGTTCTTAGGGACCATGATCCCACCAATGAGTTTCGGTGTCTCAGCGCCACAAGAGGAAGCTCTCAAGAAGTCGGTCTTCGATCGACTTGCAACCACAACGGGCCGTCCAAGTCTGCCACCTCAATCTTCAACAGGCTGAGCCAAAACTCAAATGGGCACTCAAAGAGGCTCGTGATACCTGAAGGGGCTGCCCCAAAATGGATAGCCCTCCTAACTCCTTCTAAAGTCATCAAAGGTGCTTCCCCTACCAGAAAGTCGGTCTTTGAAAGATTGGTTGTTCCTCCTCAAACTCTGCCAAGGCATTAGTCTTCAATAGGTTGACACCAACAGCAGCCCCTCAGCAAAGTCGGGGGCATGAAGAAGCCGCTTCCAAAACTGAGGCGGTCCCTGCCGCGAGGCGCAATCGACGTCACCACTGGCGCCGGGTGAGAAAAGTTGGGGACAACTCCCCCTCTGGACTTACACCACCATCTCCAATGGTGGAAGTTGACGATGTTGTTCTAACCGGGAATAATTTTGATCTGCTCAAGAGGGTATGCAAGAACTCTCCAACGGCGGTGCTAAAGAAATCTCCCCCACCTACAGAAGCCATAGTGCAGGCAAAGACGGAGCAGCCCCATCAGCCGCTCTCCTCACAAATTCACAGGGTCTGGCGGAAAGTCCAGGACTTTGTGATCAATAAAGATTATTCTCTTCGGCCGAAGAAATCTAAGGATCGGCACGACAAAGACCATCTCTCTGTCATACAGTGAGGGACGTCTTTTACACAGGTTCCTATCATGACAGCTCCTTCAACTTTGACCTCCCATAAAAGGACGAGGCTAGAGAAAATCCCACAGCTAGCGGCAAATTCCAAAGGCGATGGACCGAAATGCCCCAAGCCTGGGGGCATGACCGTGCATATGGTCTACATGGCTTCCGGGAAAGAAGAAAGTCGTGCTTCCATAGCTCATCGATCGCAAACTCTGACAAAAGCTCAGGAGCAACAACAAAAGCTCCAGGAAATGCTGACCAAAATGGCAGCACTTACCGGACAGAAAGAAAGTCCGGAACCAGCAAGTGAACAACGCCAGGAAAAATAGACCGATACAGAGTTCCTGCGAAGGGTGCTTGAAAGAAAAGACAAAGAGACCGCGGAACAAGCTGCTGACATAAAGTAGATGGCGCTTTTGTTCCAGGACATGGTTAGAATGATGATCCAGCCAGAACCCCCAGCCGAGGATCCGCCAATAATCATCGAGGAAGACAGAGGGGAAACATCAAACCCTCTTCCGGCTTTATCAACAGCCAAGGAGGAAACGATCTCGAAGGTTGCTCTTGATGATTATATAGATCAACAAATAAGAGCTCATCAAGCTAATGAAGCAGCTGGCCAAACTATCAGAACCGGGCGACCGTATCCAGCTTGGTATGACCAAATCAAATACCCGCCGGGTTATACGATCCCCAAGTTCCATGTGTACAAGGGGACATGCAACCCACACCAGCACGTCGCGCAGTTCAGAGCTTTGCGCGGCAACACTGGAGGCGACGATAAACTGTTGCTTCGCCAGTTCGTTGGCAGCCTGTCAGAAACGGCCTTTGAATGGTACTCAGAGCTCCCAAATGACTCCGTGAGAACATTCACAGAGATGGAACTGCTATTCACACAGCGGTTCGCCAGGGCAAGCAAGCGCACCCTGATCACGGCGTTAATCAATTCCATGGTAAGGCCAGGAGAAACCTGGGTCCAATATGCGATTCGGTGGAGGAACCTATGGTCAAAGTGCGAACAGCGCATCGAAGAATCTTCCGCCGCAGGCATAGTCATCGGGACCCATGATCCCCAAACGACTGTGTCCTAGTTCATGACATTCTTCAAACCAACGACCTTCCAAACAATGATCGATAAACTGGCCCAAATGGACCAGATGGACTACGAGCCTTCCTCCTCAAATAAGGACCCGCGAAATGCCTAAGGTAAAGGGAAAGAGGCCTTCATCGCCAATACTCAACAAAAATCGAGTGGCCCAAAGCCGGCTTCTCGCCAAAACAACGCGCGCCTACGCCTATCCCTGGAAGAAAGGCTAGAACATGCTTACTCAATTCCTCGCGATAAGACGAAGAGATTATTTGAGTTAGTAGTGCGCAACAAACTCATCACATTGCCAGACCCACAACGTCCACCGCAACCCGGCGACGTCAACAACCCCAACTACTGCTCCTATCACAGAATGTTGAGCCATCCAATTGAGGATTGCTACGTCTTCAAGAACTGGGTCGAGGACCAGTATCAACAGGGGAAGTTCGCGCTGTCTGAGAATTGGAAGGTGAACCCATCCCTGAAGCACACTCCCAAAAAGGTGGATGTGCTGGGGGCATCATGCTCGCTCGTGGAAAAAACTCCATGGGAAGTCGTTCTTTCAGCTAAAACCAAAAGAATGTTGAAGGATCTACAGGCATGACCGGCAGTTAGGTGGTAAAGTCCATTTGAACCCGAAATCATCGAAGGGATGTTGAAACTACGTCCCATACCGAAAATTGATGACAAAGGGAAAAATCCCCAAGTCAAGCCTTCAAAGTATTCGAAAAAAAAGAAGAAGACCAAGAAGCCTGTGCAGCCTGACGACAAGCGCACAGACCTACAAAAGTACATCGATACGCTGGAGGAGTACAACCAAAAGGCGCGGACACCGGTCACCCTCAAAGAGCTCCTCAAGCATATTCTTGAGAACGAAAATAGTGACAACGGTGAGAAAAATGACTCATCAGAAGAAATCGAAGACTATGTGGCAAGTTGCTGAAAGTATGCCTTAGCACCACTACTAGGTTTTTAGAAGCATTAAGTATACAATTTAAAAAAATCTAGTGTGCTATTGCATGCTATCCTAGAATCGAACTAGAGAATTAGGGTTTTTAAACTAGTAAACAATCTTTACACTAAGTGAACAAGGAATAAAACCTTTGTAGACCGATCCTTCACTTCTAAAGATCAAAGTAGTAGTCTCTTAGCTCCAAGTAGTGGTCTCCCGAACTCTTCTTAGGCTCCACTTGGTGAAAAGAATAAGCTTGCTTAAGGATCCTCGAGGCCGAAAATGATCTACGTTGAGAAATCTCTAACTCAAGCTAGCTCTTCACTAATTGAGGAATTAGTGAAGTAAACAACCTATACTAAATGGTTAGTTTGATATAAATTGATGAAGTAGGAATTTTGCTCACTTTAGAATTATTTTTTCTCTTTTTCTTTCTCACCTCACTCAAAACTAGAGAGCAAAGAAGGAGATGAAGAAGATGATCAAGTGATGAACCATTGGGTGAGAAAATATCTCAAGAGATATTAATAGAGAGTTAACTATGGCTAAAGATAATGGTTGGGTTAATAAATATCTAGAGTAAAACAAAATTAGTGGAATAAGTCAAGGCTTCTACATGCTTCCACAAGCATCTTAAGCCATGACATTTTCCACCTATTTTTGGTTTATCCCTTAATAATTAAATCACCCAAATAAACTTTAGTTTGGTGTGAGTCTCATACACCAATGTCCAATGTATCATCTAGCATGACAAAATAGTAAATACATTAATATATATCTCATATATATTTATATGTATTTATAGAAAAGAAATTCTTAAGTAGGCTAATATTAGTTAATATATATCAATATATCAAATATATAATTATATATTAAATTATTAAATCAACACTTGATTTAATAATCCAGCTATATCACAAATAACCAATTAATATTATTTATATGTATATCAAATATACATATACCAAATTATTGAATCAACACTTGATTCAATAATCAGGTTATATCACATATAACCTATATCGCGAGATTAGAATACTGTATCACATAGATGTATTAATCTCGGTCGCGCATATATCACATATGTGCCCTACTTCGTTTCGCTTGAGCTAAGAAACCTCTATGTAGGACTCTAAAGACTTGTCAATACGCCAGCAGTAGATAATGATCATATCAGTCACCCACAAGACGTCAGTGGTACTAGCTGGACGTAACGGTGACCCAGGGATTGAGCGATCAAAAGATCAACAAGCAAGCTTGTCCAAACTCCCGTGAATCTTGCAAGTAACACTACCGTACAGTCCGGTCTCTTCGTCTGATATGTCGCATATCGAGTTTGGGGGTGGTAAACGTCAGACCCCAATAACTTGATAAGTCATGCTGATGTGAGGCTCATAACGGGTCGAGAAACTACTGATAACACTTACCAGTAAATCTCATCATCGGCCCTGGCCAGGGACTTCCTGTTATAGCCAATCGAGCATAGCGCGACATCAACTCCCAATATCAGGAGAGATGAAATCCCTCCTATTGCTCATTGCCTCTATGTGACTCGAGATTGTACCCAAAATCTACCTGTTTGCACGACACTATTGAGCGTGGTAGGGAGGAAATCAAAGCATAGTGGGAATCACACAAGACACTTTGAGGATCTTGGGTCTACAGACTAATCTGTACCAGTGTCACCAGAGAACTGCTATCTGCCGATAGGTATAATACCATCTAGGAGTTCTCGGCGAGTCCTGTTCGGTGTACCCATTCTCCAATGAGCACATGTGTACAATCTTTGATGTCAAAAACCAATGGATGTGGGATCATCCATCGCCCCATACAGGGTCAAGAAACATACACACTAGTATACTGTGGAATATCGATACCCTGTCTTGATACTCCCTTGATTAGGAACAATTAAAGGATGTACTTATGGACTACCCTGGCCCCACTAGTATGATCTCCATCATAGTCCTGGTTGTCAAGTCCACATCCTAAAGGCTTTATCAACATGCAACGGAGAGACAGTATAATGATATAAGTGTACATGTTACGATAAAGAGTAACCAGATAGCATACTATCATGTCGAGCAAGAAAGTCCTCTCTATATATGTCCAAGCATCCATTATAATATACAATCATGTACAATAATGTCCTCTAAGGCATACATATAACTAACAATCTCCCACATGTATTAAGGCCAATTGTTGTAGTATCCCATACCTAACATCTCAAAAAGTCTCTCAAATGGCCTTCGTGAGTGGATCCGCCGTGTTATTGTTCGTGTCAACTCTCCTGACCTCGATCTCATGGAGATCAACTATCTCACTGATCAGGTGATACCGCTTAAGAATATGTTAGATAACTGATGGGACCGGGGTTCCTTGGCCAAAGCCACAGCTCCATTGTTATAACAATACACAAGTATTGGATGCTTAATGGTTGGAACCTCACCAAGTTCATCTAGACAGCCTCTTTGGCAGTATCGTTGGCAGCGATGTATTCAGCCTTCATCGTTGAGTCTTCTACAGTATCTAGCTTGGAACTCTTCCAACATATCGTCCCTCCACTGAGGGTAAAGACAAAACCCGAGACCGACTTACACTCGTCCTTATCACTCTGGAAGCTCGAATCGGTAAAGGACTCGACATGAAGTTCACCGTTACCATACACGAAGAACAATTCTTTAGTCCTTCTCAAGTACTTAAGAATGTTCTTCACAGCTGTCCAGTGTTTTCCCCAGGATTTGATTGATACCTACTCACTACACCTAGTGTGTATGATACATCTGCTTAGATCTATGTCTATAGATCTTAATCCCAGGATGTAGGAGGCATCACCCAGATCTTTCATGGAGAAAATGTGTGATAAGAAGAGTTTGACCGAGTGTAGCATAGGAACATCGTTTCCTATCAAGAGTATGTCATCCACGTACAATACGAGAAAGACAATCTTACTCTCTACAACCTTCTTATATATACAAGGTTCATCTACGTTTTTGATGAAGTCAAACTCTTTGACTGCCACATCAAAATAGATGTTCCAACTCCGCGATGCCTGCTTTAATCCATAAATTGATTTAAGCATCTTGCACACCTTTCCGCTGCTCCCACTATCTACGAAGCCCTCTGGCAGTGTCATGTACATGCTCTCTTCTAAATCACCATTTAGAAAAGCGGTCTTGACGTCCATCTGCTAGATTTCGTAGTCATGGTATGCAGCGATGGCAAGTACGATCCAGATGGACTTAAGCATAACCACTGGAGAAAAGGTTTCATCATAATCCACACCTTGTCATTGACGGAAACCTTTTTTTATAAGTCTAGCTTTGAAAGTCTCAACTTTTCCATCTACACCGATTATCTTCTCAGGATCCACTTGCTCCCGATGGGTTTTACCCCTTCAGGAGCAACTTCCAAAGTCCATACTTTGTTGGTGTACATAGATTACATTTCAGATCTTATTGCATCCAGCCATTTCACAGAGTCCTCACTGGTGATGGCCTGCTCGAAACTAGTTGGGTTATCATATTCTATGATGCAATCATCGCTCCCACCGTCTACGAGAAAACCGTAGTATCTCCCAGGTAGATGAGGAACTCTACTAGATCTGTGGAGTGGTTGAGGTTCATTGGAAACTATCGAATCCTCTGGTTCTACCAAATCATCAGCTGTAGTTTGTGTAGCTTGAACTTCTTCCAGTTATACCTCATGAACACTAATTTCTTTCATGAGAAATTCCTTTTCTAAAAAGGTGGCATTCCGAGAAATAAACACCTTTTGTTCCTCAGTATGGTAGAAGATATACCCTCGTGAATGCTTGGGATATCCTACAAACTTGCACAGAACTGACCTTGACTCAAGGTTGTTCGGATTTTGCTTTTTAACATAGGCTGCACAACCCCATATCTTAACTCGTTTAAGAGATGGTCTCTTCCCATTCCATATTTCATATGGAGTGGTAAGCAATGATTTGGTTGGAACTCTATTCAATAGGTATGCAGCTGTCTCAAGCGCATAACCCCAAAAGGAAATAGGTAACTCAGCAGTACCCATCATTGAGTGCACCATATCTAATAGGGTATGATTCCTCCGCTCTGATACATCGTTGTGCTATGGTGTATACGGAGGAGTAAGCTGAGAGAGAATCTCATTCTCTTTTAAATAATCCAGGAACTCCACGCTCAAGTATTTTCCTCCCCGATCAGATTGAAGGATTTTACTACTTTTACCCGTTTGGTTCTCTACTTCGCACTTATATTCCTTGAATTTCTTAAAAGTATCAGACTTTTGTTTCAACAGGAACACGTGTCTGTATCTTGAGAGATCATCGGCGAATGTAATAAAGTACGCGGAACCTTTTCCGTCATGTGTAGACATGGGACCACATACATCACTATGTATCAGTCCCAAGAGTTTAATAGCTCTTTCTCCGTGTCCAGTAAACAAAGTTTTGGTCATTTTGCCTTTGAGACATGACTGGAAAGTTTCATAAGATGTAAATTTGAACAGATTCAAATATCCATCCTTATGTAACTTAGCTAATCGTGTCGCATTGATATGACCTAGTCTACAATGCCACAAGAAGGTTTCGTTCATTTATGAACTTTTCCTTTTGTGTGTGTTTTATATACTTAGAACTGTATTTTGATTCAGAACGTATATACCATTACATAACATACCAAACCCAATCAACACTTGATTTAGGAAAATATTCAGAACATTTTTCTCTACTACAAAATTATATCCTTCTTTATCTAATAAAGAGATTGATATTAAATTTCACATCATAGATGGTACGTAATAACAGTCGTTCAAGATCAATGTATTCTCATTTGGTAATACAAGGTGATATTCGCCAACTGGTTTGGCTGCAACATTTGCACCATTCCCTACTCAGAGAGAATGATCACCTATTCCCAGTTGTCTACCTTTCTTTAGCCCATATAACATATTACAAATGTGGGATCATGATCCGGTATCTAATACCCAGGACGTAGAACAAACTGAGAAACAATTCTCAGTAACGAACACACCTGAAGAAGATGCATTATCATGCTCATTCCTCGTTCGGGTCGCATGGGAATCCGGGTATTCCCATATTTCCTACTCAGACTTATAACTATTATAAGGTAGAGTAGAACCAACGTTCCCTGGCTCATTATAATAAGCGGGTTCGGTCAATACATCCATATTATTATCTTGATTAAGGCATGTTATGGTCGCTACTAGGGGAGAGAGAGAGAAGAAAACACTTTAGCGTATGCTCTTGCAAGATTAGATTGGTTATTATTTTATCTAATCAGGATGGCTCTCACTGTTTTTATCAAATTTTTCTTCAAACCCTAAAAGGTAGGACTGGCCGGGATTGTTGGATATATGTATGCCCTAGAGGCCATTATATGATAGTGGATGTATTTATACATGTATATATATACAAAGGACTTTCTTGCTCGACATGATAGTAAGCTATCTGGTTACTCTTTATCTGACATGTTCACTTGATCATGCTTTTATTCATTTGTACATGTTGATAAAACCCTGAGGATATTTATTTGACTACTGTGATTATGATGGAGATCATACTAGTAGAATATGTGTAGTTTTCAAGCATATCCTGAAATGTCCCTAGTCATGGGTGTATCGAGATGGGGCATCGATATTCCAGAGTAGACTAGTGTATACGATACTAGACCCATATGATGGGCGATGGATGTTCCTACTTCTATTGATGTTTGACATCAAGATCGTATGCGGGTGCTCAGTGGAGACTGGGTATACTGGACGGACTCGCCGAGAACTCCTATATGGTATTATATCTATTGCCGGATAGTAGTTCTCAGTTGACACTGGTACAGATTAGTCTGTAGAACAGAGATCGTCATAGAGTCTCATGTGTTCTCTCACTGTGCTTTGATTACCACCCTACCACGGCTTTGCTGAGTCGTGCAAACAGGTGGCTTTTGGGTACAGTCCCGAGACATGTGGAGGCAACAAGCGATAGGAGGGGTTTCGTCTCTCCCGATATTGGGGGTTGATGTTGCGCAGTACTCGATTGGCTATTTCAGTAAGTCCTTGGCTAGGGCTGTTGAGATTTACTGATAAGTGTTATCAGTAGTTTCTCGGTCTGATTATAGGCCATATATCGGCATGACTTATTGAGTTATTGGGGTCAACGATGCCATCCCTAGACTGAATAAGCAGCATATCTGACGAAAAGACCAGACTGTACGGTAGTGTTACCAGTTAGCTCGACGGGAGTTTTGACAGGTTCGCTTGTTTTCTTCTGATTGCTCAATACCCGGGTGGCCGTTATATTTAGTTGACCTCTTGCGGCTTGGGGTGCTTGATATGATCATCACCCACTGCCGGCGTATTGACGAGTCTTAGAGTCCTATAAAGGAGTTTCCTAGCCCAGGCGAAACGATGTGGTGTGCATATGTGATATGCGTGGGGACCCGATTAAATACGAGTATGTATTACCGTATATTAATCGGGAGTTTTACTATTGGTCTGGTCGTATGTGATATGACCGGTTTGTTAAATCAAGTGTTGATTTAATATTGACTAAATAGCTCACTTGGTTTAAACCCTTTTCTTTATTTTATGCATGCATGTATGCATATGTTTATGTTGATGCACATGTTGATGTGCATACACACATACATGCATACACTTGTGTGTATCATGGTTGTTGATAAACTAGTGGTGGCACTGCAAGACTCACATGGAAGTATTTATCTTTATATTTATTTTTGAGATAAAGGAAAATATAATTAATTCATGGTTGATATTTATCCTTCATCCTTCACTTAACCTTGAATTAACCATGAGTTAATTTTCTATGGCTCTCCTTTCTCCAAAGTAAATATCTAGATATTTATTAACCCATGGTTTGGGATGAGAGTGGAAATTATATATAATTTCTATTCTCATTTTTATTCATTATCATTATCATAACTTGAGCTCTTGAGTTGCCATCATCTTCTTCCTCCTCTCTCTTGCTCTCTTGACTTTGTTAGTAAGTGAGATAGTGATAAAGTTAGAGTTTTGAAGTGAGAAAACAAACCATATCATCATTCTGCACTAGTCTAACCAATTAGTTTAGAGTGTTAGCTTCAACTTCATCTTTTGATAAAGTGGAGCTTGGAGCTTAGACAAAGAGGACTCCGGGTGGATCATCGTGGACTCAGAAGATCACAAGAAAGCCCGTTCCAACTCTGAAGTAGCCAAGGAGTCGAGCAAAGAGAACTACAAAGGTTGTATTCTCTTTACTTAGTGTTATATTACTTGTAGTATGTGATACTACCTCATATGTTACTTTAAATTTCTAGTTTGATCCTAGGTTAGTTTTCTTAGCACCCTTAAAATTTAAATTGTAGCATGTTTGATGCATTACAAACCCTTGTGAGGTGCTAGGTAAACCCAACAGTGGTATCAGAGCCAAGCTAGGGCATTAGAGTAACCTAGACGACGTTAAAACATTTTGAACGAACATCGATTGCTCGGAAAAACCATTCTCTCAAAATTTTTCAAAAAGTTAAAATTTTTCGTATTAAAAATATTCAGAAAATCATGCAGGTAATTCTATGGACCCTCTAGAAGAACGATACCCTAACTCGATTAAACAACCACGGAACCGCGACAGAAACCTGGTTTTGGCGGCGGTTCTGTGGTGCCGTTTGTGAGGCTTGGGTCGGCCCTTCTACGGTTGGTCCATAGGTACTGTGGCATGCTTCTGGGTAATTTTAATTCTGCTCAGATGTTGAGCTTCTCTGTGGATTTTTGGGTCATTGATCGATTGATCAAATGGTTTAACATCGCCTAGTTTATTAGCATATGTTGACATGAGATGTTATATGTTGCTGTGAAATGAAGTATAGGATCGGCATGATGAATGGCTGGGGATTTTATGTGAGATGAGAGTTTTCTTTTCATTCATGTAAAATTCATATGTATGTAATATTCTTTTATTGGGGCACATCCGGGTTGAGAATGATGTTTCCTTCGATGTATATTATTTACTTTTCCGCATTAGGATAGACCCAAGGTGGGGAGCACAAGTGACCGGGTTCTAGAATCCAGTACGAGGCCATCTCGAGGAGTCGAGACCGGGTCTCCTAACTCTAGAATTGGTAGGGTCGCCTGCCGCTCTCATAGGGGTCTAGGGTGTGGGATTGGCTATTCATCACGACCGTGGAACCCGTATTTTCTATCGTTGGCAAAATATAAAATACGGAATTCCTAGTATATCCTATATTTTCATATATGTGCTTCTGCTGTTTATATTCTGTGATGTGATCGCTTGATATATCTGAGACGAATGGAATATTATATATGAGATATATAGTGGGCGTTGCTTATGTTTTGCACATGCGCTAGTCCCGTCCCGGTATGCCATTAGTTACGTAACCTAACGGTGCATAACGGAATATTGTGGCGAATGCGGATGGCATAAGCGTATGTTGTATTTAGTTTCTTTTCTGTGTTTGGCTTAAGGACTTAAATGATGGGACTACATTAATGTGATTAATGTAAGGAAAAATAAACCTAAAAAGATGTTGTAGAATCGAATTTGAAAAACCACTCGGCCTTTTTAAGAAAAAGCTACATTTCAAAATTGCGGAGAATGAGCCACTCCTTTTGAAAACCATTTGATTCTACAACGATATCAAGTTCAAAGTGTTAAAGGTTTTCTTAAAAACCATCCGCAACCCTCCGTCATTTTAGGAAGTAGAGTACTTAGTATTCGTGCTACGTTTGTTGACTATAGTTTAGGCGTAGTGTACGGTAGCTAAGTGATGTCTTCCTACACTGCATATGATGCAGATTAATTGGGACATTCATATGACTTTGTTGACCATAGTTAAGGGTCATGTGGGTGGGTCTAATTAATCATGAAATAACGGGTAGAACTTGACTAGTGCTTGTGATTTGTTGACCATAATTAAGGTCATAAGTGCTAGGGTAAAAACCATATCGGGAGTTTCAAGAGTTGAAATTTGCAATGAGATTGCATACCTTCCATATGATGGTTGGATCCCGATCTCACTGTGAGAAAGAGTTGCTCCTGGGAGAGTTTTGCACTTTACAATTACATAACCCATTAGGTGTCTAGAAAGGTGTTAACGGGGCTACACCTATGGGAAATGAGGTTTACTTTAATTAGGTCCGTGAGAAAGCACGGGGAACCTCCCTCAAGTACCGACACTGGCCTAGCTGAACGGTTAGCGAAGTTGTAGAATGTGATTAATCCTGGCTAGTTTTCCTTTTAAGGTTTGAAAGGAAATTTGATAAAAGCAGTGGGAGACATCGATTAGACAAGATAATAACCAATCTGATCTTTGAAAGAGCTTTCGCTGAGTGCATTCTTTTCTCTCTCTTGATGGCAGATACCAATGACAGGACTCAAGCTTCTACTAAATAAAAATAAACTGAATGGGACCAATTATAAAGACTGGCTGAGGAACATTAACACATCCTTGACTTATAATAAGGTATCATATGTCCCCACGGCTCCAGCCCCGCCCGTCCCATGTCCTAAATCTTCGGTTGCGGATAGGGAAGTCCGCAAGACATGGGACGCTGACTGTGCCATGGCCAAATGCCTCGTGCTTGCATCGATGGATAACACACATCAAAAGAAGCACGAGCAGATGGATGTGCAATCAATTTTTCTCCATACAAAAGAGTTGTATGGGGAGCAATCTCGTGTCCTACGATACGAAGCATCTAAAAAGATGTTTCAGATGCGGATGGCTCCTGGCACACCAATAGGTGACCATGTTCTGAAGATGATAGCTCTTATAGAAGAGCTTGAGGACCTCGGATGGTCAATGGACAACGAACAATATACTGATATCATTCTGCAGTCTCTCCCCCCACCTTTGCTCAGTTTGTAGTTAACTTCAACATGCACAACATGAAGATGTCACTACCTGAACTCCTCAATATGTTGAGGAGTGTAGAGAGCACGCTGAAATCAATGAAGACTCTTGCTTTGATTGCTGGTCCATCTTCCTCCTCTCACCCGAAAGCCAAGGCCACGGAAAAGATGAAGAAGAAACCCGTCAAACCTAGAGGTGGAGTTAAAAAGGTTAAGGGGAAAGACAAGTCCACGGCTGGGGAATCGGAGAAAGGGGAATGTTATCACTGCCACAAATCGGGACACTGGAAGCACAACCGCACTGAGTACTTGGATCTCAAAAGGAAGAAGCATGGTGATACTTCCACTTCAGGTGTGTTTGTGACAGAAAACTGTTTTTGTATAAACTCTGCTTCCTGGGTATTAGATACCGGTTCAGGTTCTCACATTTGCAATTCCTTGCAGGGGATGAGAAATAGCAAAGTTTTGAAGACAGGTGACCATACTCTCCGGGTTGGAAATGGTTCCAATGTACATGCAATTTCAGTAGGAGAGTATCACCTGGGGTTGCCGTCAGGGTGTATATTGGTTTTGAACCCATGTTATTATATACCTAGTATTCTTTGTAATATAATATCCGTTTCTTTGTTAGACAATGAAGGATATCATTTTGTATTGCAGAATAATGTTATGAACATTAACCTGAATCAAATGTTGGTTGGGTATGATACACTTAATAACGGGATATACGTCCTGAATCAACACACAGTTTTCAGCATACAACACACTAATAAAAGAAAATTTTCAGAAATAAATGAAGTTTTTCTTTGGCACTGTAGACTTGGTCATATTAATGAAACAAGACTAAACAAGCTACATAAAAATGGATATTTAAACCCTTTTGAATATAAATATTATGCGACTTTCCAGTCTTGTATCAAGGGTAAAATGACCAAATATCCGTTTACAGGACACGAAGAATGAGCTACTCAGCTCTTAGCCCTAGTGATGTATGCGAGCCAATGTCTACACAGGCTAGAGGTGATTTTTCTTACTTCATAACTTTTACTGATGATTTCTCAAGGTTCAGTCATGTGTTTTTATTAAAGCATAAGTCTGAAGCTTTTGAGAAATTCACTGAGTACAAACTTGAAGTAGAAAAACAAACCGGATTGAGTATCAAGATGCTTCTATCAGATCGAGGTGGGGAGTATCTCAGTACAGAATTTGCAGACTTTCTAAAAGAGAATGGGATTCTCTCTCGGCTCACTCCTCCTTACACACCACAGCACAACGGTGTGTCAGAATGATGGAATCGAACCCTATTGATATGGTTCGTTCCATGATGAGTGATGCTGAGTTACCTATCTCATTTTGGGGGCATGCATTGGAGACTGCATCGTTTCTATTGAACAGGGTTCCAACCAAAACCGTGTCTACCACGCCATATAAGATATGGCATGGGAAGAGACCATCTCTTAAACGAATTAAGATTTGGGGTTGTTCGGCCTATGTCAAAAAGCAAAATCTGGACAAACTCGAGACACGGTCAGTCATGTGTAATTTTATGGGGTATCCAAAGAATTCCTATGGATATCTATTCTACCACAAGGAGGAACAAAAGGTGTTTGTTTCTCAGTATGCCACATTTTTAGAAAAAGAATTTTTTACAAATGATACAGATGGCAGTGTGGTAGACCTAGAAGAAGTTCTAAAAATACAAATTACAAATGACGACTTGGTTGAACCGGCTGTTGCAACAGAGACATATGAACCTCAACCACTCCGTAGATCTGGTAGGACTTATCGCCCACCAGAGAGGTACTACGGTTTCCTCATTGATGGTGATAGAGAAGATTGCATCATGGATGATGATGATCCTACCAGTTTTCAGCAAGCTATCATGAGTGGAGACTCTGTGAAGTGGATGGATGCCATGAGATCTGAAATGGAGTCTATGTACACCAACAAAGTTTGGATTTTAGAAATTATACCCCCTGGGGTAAAACCCGTGGGGTGCAAATGGATCTTTAAAAGAAAGATTGGTGTAGATGGGCAGGTGGAGACCTATAAAGCAAGACTTATGGCGAAAGGATTTCGTCAAAGAACAGGACTGGACTATGACGAAACTTTTTCTCCCGCAGCCATGCTTAAATCCATTCGGATCCTACTTGCTATTGCTGCTCACTACGACTATCAAATCTGGCAGATGGACGTTAAAACTGCATTTCTAAATGGTGATTTAAAAGAATGCGTTTATATGGATCAACCAGAGGGCTTCGTTGACAGTGGGAGCAGCGAGAAAGCATGTAGATTGCTTAAATCCATTTATGGATTAAAGCAAGCATCTATTTTGATGATGTTATCAAAGAGTTTGATTTCATCAAAAATCCAGATGAACCTTGTGTTTATAAAAAGGCTGTAGGGAGAGCTGTCACATTCCTCGTATTGTACGTGGATGACATTCTTCTGATAGAGAATGACATTCCTATCCTGTAGTCGGTCAAATCATTCTTATCACAAAGGTTCTCCATGAAGGACCTGGGTGATGCCACGTACATATTGGGCATTCGGATCTATAGGGATAGATCCAAAAAGTTATTGGAATTGTCCTAAACCAGGTACATAAACACCATCCTAAAGAGGTTTAGTATGGAAGACTCCAAGCGGGGAACCTTACCCGCTTTCCATGGAGTCACTCTCTCCAAGGACTTTTGCCCAAAGACTGATGAAGAGAGAGCTCGCATGAGCATTACACCCTATGCTTCAGCCGTAGGATCTATAATGTATGCGATATTATGTACACGCCCTGATATAGCTTATCCACTTAGTGTAGTAAGCAGGTATCAGTCCAACTCAGGGGAGAATCACTGGATAGCTGTGAAGAACATTCTTAAGTACTTGCGAAGGACTAAAGAATTGTTCTTGGTGTATGGTAACAGAGATCTCTAAATGGAGGCCTTTACCGATTCGAGCTTCCAGAGTGATAAGGACGACAACAAATCTATCTCTGGGTTTGTATTTAACCTCAATGGAGGGGCGGTGAGTTGGAAGAGTTCCAAACAGGATACCGTTGCAGACTCTACGATGGAAGCTGAGTACATTGCTGCAAATGATGCAGCCAAGGAAGCTGTATGGATGAAGAAGTTCGTCTAGGAGCTAGGAGTAGTTCCAACCATTATTGATCCAATACCATTGTATTGTGATAATAATGGGGCTATGAAGTTGGCCAAGGAGCCCAGGTCCCATCAGCGGTCCAGACACATCCTGAGGCGATATCATTTGATCCGAGAGATACTTGATCGCCGCGAGATCGAGATTCAGAGAGTAGATACAAAGAATAACACTGCGGATCCACTCACCAAGGCCCTCCCTCAGCCGCAGCATGAGCGAATTTTTGAGATGTTGGGTATGAGATACGCCAATAACTGGCCTTAGTGCAAGTGGGAGATTGTTGGATATATGTATGCCCTAAAGGCCATTATATGATAGTGGATGTATTTATACATGTATATATATACAAAAGACTTTCTTCCTCGACATAATAGTATGCTATCTGGTTACTCTTTATCTGGCATGTTCACTTGATCATGCTTTTATTCATTTGTACATGTTGATAAAGCCCTGAGGATATTTGCTTGACTACTGTGATTATGATGGAGATCATACTAGTAGGACATGTGTAGTTTACAAGCATATCCTGAAATGTCCCTAGTCGTGGATGTATCGAGACGGGGCATCGATATTCCAGAGTAAACTAGCGTATACGATACTAGACCCATATGATTGGAGATGGATGTTCCCACTTCCATTGATGTTTGACATCAAGATCGTATGCGAGTGCTCAGTGGAGACTGGGTACACTGGACGGACTCGCCGAGAACTCCTATATGCTATTATATCTATCGTTGGATAACAGTTCTCAGGTGACACTGGTACAGGTTAGTCTGTAGACCCGAGATCATCATAGAGTCTCATGTGTTCTCCTACTGTGCTTTGATTACCACCCTACCACGGCTCTGCTGAGTCGTGCAAACAGGTGGCTTTTAGGTACAGTCCCGAGACATGTGGAGGCAATGAGCGATACGAGGGGTTTCGTCTCTCCCGATATTGGGGTTTGATGTTGCGCTATGCTCGATTGGCTATATCAGTAAGTCCCTGGCCAAGGCTGTTGAGATTTACTGATAAGTGTTATCAGTAGTTTCTCGGTCTGATTATAGGCCATATATCGGCATGACTTATTGAGTTATTGGGTTCGACGATGCCATCCCTAGACTGAATATGCAGCATATCTGACGAAGAGGCCGCACTGTACGGTAGTGTTACCAGTTGGCTCGATGGGAGTTTTGACAGGTTCGCTTGTTTTCTTCTAATCGCTCAATACCCGGGTGGCCGTTACGTTTAGCGGACCTCTTGCGGCTTGGGGTGCTTGATATGATCATCACCCACTGCCGGCATATTGACGAGTCTTAAAGTCCCACAAAGGAGTTTCCTAGCCCAGGCGAAACGATGTGGTGTGCATATGTGATATGCGCGGGGACCCGATTAAATGCGAGTATGTGATACCATATATTAATCGGATGTTTTACTATTGGTCGGGTCGTATGTGATACGACCTGTTTGTTAAATCAAGTGTTGATTTAACATTGACTAAATAGCTCACTTGGTTTAAACCCTTTTCTTTATTGTATGCATGCATGTATGCATATGTTTAAGTTGATGCACATGTTGATGTGCATGCACACATACATGCATACACTTGTGTGTATCATGGTTGTTGATACACTAGTGGTGGAAATGCAAGACTCACATGGAAGTATTTATCTTTATATTTATTTTTGAGTTAAAGGAAAATAGAATTAATTCATGGTTGATATTTATCCTTCATCCTTCACTTAACCTTGAATTAACCAAGAGTTAATTTTCTATGGCTCTCCTTTCTCCAAAGTAAATATCTAGATATTTATTAACCCATGGTTTGGGATGAGAGTGGAAATTATATATAATTTCTATTCTCATTTTTATTCATTATCATTATCATAACTTGAGCTCTTGAGTTGCCATCATCTTCTTCCTCCTCTCTCTTGCTCTCTTGACTTTGTCAGTGAGTAAGATAGTGATAAAATTAGGGTTTTGATGTGAGAAAACAAACCACATCATCATTCTATACTAGTCTAGCCAATCATTTTAGAGTGTTAACTCCATCTTCATCTTTTGATAAAGTGGAGCTTGGAGCTTGGAAAAAGAGGACTCCGGGTGGATCATCGTGGACTCGGAAGATTACAAGCAAGCCAGTTCCAACTCTAAAATAGCTAAGGAGTCAAGCAAAGAGAACTACAAAGGTTGTATTCTCTTTACTTAGTGTTATATTACTTGTAATATGGGATACTACCTCATATGTTACTTTAAATTTCTAGTTTGATCCTAGGTTAGTTTGCTTAGCACCCTTAAAATTTAAATTGTAGCATGTTTGATGCATTATAAACCCTTGTGAGGTGCTAGGTAAACCCAACAGGGATTAATTACACCCTACAAGTTAGCCAATCGTTCAGCCAGGCAGATGTTGGTACTCCGAGGGAGTCTTCCCGTGCTTTCGCATGGAACTAATTAAATAACCTCGTCTCCGCAGGGGCATAACCCCGTTAACACCTTTCTTAGACACCTGCTTGATCAGCTAATTGTAAAGTGGAAAACTCTCCCAGGAGTAACTCTTACTCGCAGTGGGTATCGGGATCAAACTAACTCATAGAAGGTATGCAATCTAATTGCAAATTTTCAACACTTGAAATTCCCGATAATTCTTTTTACCCCTAGCATCCTATGACCTTGACGCAGGGCAACAAACCATAGGGCGGTAAACAAGTTTAATCCGTTCATTTCGTGATTGAATTTAACCCACCCGCACGACCCTTGACGCAGGCCAACAAGGTCGTACGACTACCCTAATCCAATCGCATCGTATGCGGCAGATAAGAATTAATCAGCTACCGTACACTACGCCTTGACGCAAGCTAACAAACGCAGCACGAATACTAAATAGCACTTATCTGAAATGACGGAGGGCTACGACAGGTTTTTAAGATAACCTTTTGTGTAATGAACTTGATATCGTCGTAGAATCGATTGATTTGAAAAGGAGTGGTTTAAGCTCCATTTTTTTTAAATCGAATAGTTTTCAAAACAAACCGAGCGGGTTGTAGCTTTTTCTAAAGCGGTCATTCTCGGTGAAGAGATCTCGGCTCTTTCCTCATCGAATAAGGTGCTGGATATTTATAAAAAATACCACTATGCAAAGAAAGAACTAGAGCTACTTTTTTGAAAATTTGATTCTACAACATCTTTAGGTTTCTTTTCTTTTCATTAATCTCATTAATGGAGTCCCATCATTTATGTTTCCTAAACATCACAGAAGAAACGAAAATAGAACGTACGCTTATGCTATCCGCATTCGCCACGGGGTCCCGTCATACACAATTAGGTTACTGACTGAACTAACGGCAGGGCGGGGGAAGGGCTATCGCGGATGAAAAACATAAGCAACGTTTATTATATATCATATATATAATAAAACATTATTCTCATGAAGTTATATGATCTCATCACAGAACATTGCAGCAGAAGTCAACATATGAAATATAGGATATACTAGGAGGTCCGTATTTTAAATCAAGCCATTAAAAAACACAAATTCTACGGTTGTGATGAATAGCCAAATCTACATCCCTAGACCCCCTACGAGAGAGGCAAGCAACCCCGCCAATTCTAGAGTTAGGAGACCCATTCTCGACTCCTCGAGATGGTCTCCTACTGGACTCTAGAATCCGGTTACTTGTGCTCCCCGCCTTGAGTCTATCCTAATGTGGAAAAGTAAATAATATATATCAATGGTGACATCATCCTTAACCCGGAAGTGTCCCAATAAAATAATATTACATACAAATTTTTACATGAATGAAAATGAAAAACTCTCATCTCACGCAAAAAAAAACACGGCTATTCAAACATGACGATCCAATATAACATATCACAGCAACACATAACATCGCATATCATCAATGTAAGTAAAAATATGTATCCCAATTGTCGTTGATGTATAGCAACGAAACCGGCGATACACCACATATTACACTTACGGTCGCAGAAAAGAAATGAAAACTACAATAATTAGAATCCGCAACATCCTTAGACATCATAAATCTGAAATATCACATACATCGGATTTCATGCCTAACCATATAAATTCCTTATACATCATAAACCTGGAATATCACATATTCCTAATTTCATGCCTAACATTATAAACCCGGCATTTTAGTCTCAAATTGAAAACACTTTTCAATAACCAGTCGGTCTATTCAACAAGATTGCTAACAAATGATCGAATACTCGTCGGAAACTTTAGTAGACGGACGCACCCCCGATGCCGTCAACGAAGTGCACTTAAGCGGAACACCATGGCCGCGAGCACCCGAACGGATGCTTTTGGCAATGGGGTTCTCCCATAGTCACTTGATCGAGGATATGGGGCGTGGCTATCTAGTAATATTATCTGACGAGTGTTCTCATAATATACGCGATTGAGATGGAGTTTTGATCCGAATCAAAACCCCGTGGCAACCGATCGATGAGACTAAATTGCTATATTTACAATTTAATAACTTGGTTTCACAAAACCAATTATTGTGGATTCCAAATATTGTATCACATATCACAGATATCTATACGATATTAAACATTTTGATCGATTCATCAAATACCCACAAATCACAGAGACCTCAACACTTGAGACTCACAAAAAAATACCCAGAAAACAAGAAATATCAAAAATGGAGCAGCAGAAAAAAATGAACCAAGAACTCACCAAGACTGCGTCGGAACCGCGGCCAAACCATAAGTTTGGCGGCGGTTCCGCGGCGCAATAGTGGAGTTGTGATCTAGAAATTCTTGAGGTTCCATAATATTACCTGCACGAATTTCTAAATATTTTTAATCTGGAAAAATCCAACTTTTGAATTTTTTTCCAGAAACTAGTAAAAAAGTCAGTTCTTGAAACTCGATCAAACTCTTTAACGTCGTCTAGGTCACTCCTAATGCTCTAGATTGGCCCTGATACCATGAAAGTATGCCTTAGCACCACTACTAGGTTTTTAGAAGCATCAAGTATACAATTTAAAAAAATCTAGAGTGCTATTGCATGCTATCCTAGAATCGAACTAGAGAATTAAGGTTTTTAAACTAGTAAACAAGCTTTACACTAAGTGAACAAAGAATACATCCTTTGTAGACCGGTCCTTCACTTCTAAAGCTCCAAGTAGTAGTCCTTTACCTCCAAGTAGTGGTCCCCAGAACACTTCTTAGGCTCCACATGGTGAAAGGAACAAGCTTGCTTAAGGATACTCGAGGCCGAAGATGATCTACGTTGAGGAATCTCTAACTCAAACTAGCACTTCACTAATTGAGAAATTAGTGAAGTAAACAACCTATACTAAATGGATAGTTCGGTTTAGATTGATGAAGTAGGAATTTTGCTCACTTTAGAATTATTTTTTTCTCTTTTTCTTTCTCACCTCACTCAAAGCTAGAGAGCAAAGAAGGAGATGAAGAAGATGATCAAGTGATGAACCATTGGGTGAGAAAATATCTCAAGAGATATTTATAGATAGTTAACCATGGCTAAAGATAATGGTTGGGTTAATAAATATCTAGAGTAAAACAAAATTAGTGGAATAAGTCAAGGTTTCTACATGCTTCCACAAGCATCTTAAGCCATGAAATTTTCCACCTAATTTTGGTTTATCCCTTAATAATTAAATCACCTAAATATTATTTAGTTTGATGTGAGTCGCATACAGCCATGTCCAATGTATCATCTAGCATGACACAATAGTAAATACATTAATACATATCTCATATATATTTATATGTATTTGTAGAAAAAAATTCTTAAGTGGGTTAATATTAGTTAATATATATCAATATATCAAATATATAATTATATATTAAATTATTAAATCAACACTTGATTTAATAATCTGGGTATATCACATATAACCGATTAATATTATTTATTTGTATATCAAATATACATATATCAAATTATTGAATCAACACTTGATTCAATAATCCAGTTATATCACATATAACCTATATCGCGAGATTAGAATACTGTATCACATACACGTATTAATCTCGGTCCCGCACATATCGCATATGTTCCCTACTTCGTTTCGCTTGAGCTAGGAAATTTCTGTGTAGGACTCTAAAGACTCGTCAATACGCCAGCAGTAGGTAATGATCATATCAGTCACCCACAAGCCGTCAGCTGTACTAGCTGGACGTAACGGCTACCAGGGTATTGAACGATCAGAAGATCAACAAGCAAGCTTATCCAAACTCCCGTGAATCCTGTAAGTAACACTACCGTACAGTCCGATCTCTTCATCTGATATTTCGCATATCGAGTCTGGGGGTGGTATACATCAGACCCCAATAACTTAATAAGTCATGCTGATGTGAGGCTCATAACGGGTCGAGAAACTACTGATAACACTTACCAGTAAATCTCATTATCAACCCTGGCCAGGGACTTCCTGTTATAACCAATCGAGCATAGCGCAACATCAACTCCCAATACCGGGAGAGACGAAACCCCTCCTATCGCTCATTGCCTCCATGTTACTCGGGACTGTACCCAATGTCCACCTGTTTGCACGACTCTCTTGAGTGTGGTAAGGAGGAAATCAAAGCATAGTGGGAATCACACAAGACTCTATGATGATCTCGGGTCTACAGACTAACTTGTACCAGTGCCACCAGAGAACTGCTATCTGACGATAGGTATAATACCATCTAGGAGTTCTCGGCGAGTCCTGTTCGGTGTACCCATTCTCCAATGAGCACCTGTGTATAATCTTTGATGTCAAACACCAATTGATGTGGGATCATCCATCGCCCCATACAGGGTCAAGAAATGTACACACTAGTCTACTCTAGAATATCGATGCCCTATCTCGATACTCCCTCGACTAGGAACAATTAAAGGATATACTTATGGACTACCCTGGCCCCACAAGTATGATCTCCATCATAGTCCTGATAGTCAGGTCCACATCCTGAGGGCTTTATCAACATGCAACGGAGAGACGGTATAATGATACAAGTGTACATGTTAAGATAAAGAGTAACCAGATAGCATACTATCATGTCAAGTAAGAAAGTCCTCTCTATATATGTCCAAGCATCCATTATAATATACAATCATGTACAATAATGGCCTCTAGGGCATCCTTATAACTAACAGTTGCCACATGGTCTCCCATTCGTCGTTAAATGACAAAGAAACTCTCTCTGCGTCAGAAAACAACGTAGAAGAACTGGAGGCAGGATCGGTGCTAAAATCCTCGGAACTGCTAGAAGACCCGATTGATAGGCTGTTAAACGAAGAATTTCGAAAAAACAAAGTTGACCGAAAATGCAAAACAACCATATACGAAAAGGCTAAGCGTCAACGTCGGGATGAAGAAGCTACGGCGGGGACGAATCGTAAAGTACTCCAACCAAACCAAAGCATACCTGCTATAAATAAGAGCAGGATCAAAACAGAGAAATGGTTCACCAAAGCTCTATCAATGGGAATGAAGCAGCCACTTCTCGTAGGAAACACTCCCGGGGTCATATGCCTCGATGGAGAGGATTCACATCTAAACTACTACCTATATCATCGTAGGGTTACCTACCCCACCGAAGAATGCAGTGCCTTCAAGAAGTGGTGGCAAGGATACGTTGCCCATCAAAAACACTTCAAGAGGATGAGGCGCGAAGCTCATCGACGGCAAAAAATTGCGACAGATGCGCGTGAAAAAACGACTGGCTACTGTCATATGGTTGATACCTGTCCGGAAAGGGAAAACCCCCAAGTTCATACCTTCGGGAGCGATTCTGAGGCCGAAATAACCTTCAGCCCTCTCTTTAAGGACTCCACCTCCGAAAAAAAAGGAGGATAAGAACTGTGAGAACATTTAGCTGTGTAACCGTAAGCTGCCTGAGTAGAACTTCGGACCTACAAACAAGGGTCTGAGCAAAAGAGACAAAGGAAAAGAAAAAATTCCTAAGGAAATTGCCCTCGACGATGGAGTTGTCAAAGAGCTCACAGACAGGGACCCGCCTAAGAAAATAAAGTTGGATTATAATGTCCTAGCACATCTGAGGAAAATAGCCCACAACTGAGCATATTGGATGCTCTCCTCCTGTCCAAAGTGGCACGAGATTCTCTAATCAATGCATTATAAGAGCCCAATCAGTTTCAAGCTTTCTTTGCGGAAGAGAAGATGAAGGATGAACTGGCAGAGGTCTACACGGCTGACATTACATTCAGCGATGAAGAAATCCTCCTCGGTACGTGCGAACATAAACGCCTGTTATACGTCACCGGGTACTGCTACGACATCAAGATAGGGAAAATCTTTGTCGATAACGGATCCTCCGTCAACCTTTTCAATATGAGAGTGCCGAAGGAGATTTGCATGAACGTCCAGCACTTGGCCCGAGACAAAATTACCATCTCCGGGTTCGACTCACAGTCGTCACGGATGCTCGGGTATATAATACTGACGCTACGCTTCGGGTTGCTCGTCACTGACATCAAATTTCATGTCATTGACGCCAAGACTTGCTATAACGCTCTGCTCGGCAGGCCTTGGTTACACGAATACAACGTCATCCCTTCTACACAACATCAGCGTATGAAGTATTTCAAAGACAGTTTGGAATACACCGTTACAGGGGAGCTAAATCCGTTCTCCATAAACGAAGTGCAAAAATATGAAAACGCAAAGTACTTCTACCAGACTTCGAAGATACGGAAAGGTGTCATAAACCGGAAGATAAACAAAAGTCCGTTTCCACCATCCCGGTCTTTGGGAGCGATACCGAGAATGATGAATAAATAGTCTACTCGGAGCAACCCCAAAACAACAGGCCCGGACCATCTACTCCTATTTTGGTCTTTGGCAGCGACTGTGAGGATGAGGCCAACACGGTGTTCTCCGTCCGCCCGTCAATGCAAACCCTCGCCGCAGCCGATCAGAGTCCTCAAATCACAATGGCTCCGCCTCAGCATTACAGGTAACTTAATGCGCTCGATACATACAGCGTCCAAGAACTACCAACTTTCTACGTCCCACCCAGACGAAGAGGTGAAAAAACGATCCTCTTCTACCAATCTTCGGAGACCAGAGTAGAGAAAGAAGTCTGGCATGGTGCTAATTTTGCACTCGACAGGCTTCAACCAATCCGTCTGCCAAGATATTACGTGGAGGGATTGAAAAGTCTGTTAAGATGCCAAGGTGTACCCCTCGAACAAACATTTCGACAAGCCCAATTCTACAAAAAGATTTGGGATATTCTTGAGACCCCGCGAAAGATGCCCAACGGGAAGATGGAGACAACCAGGCTCGGATACGTTTGGACCAAGAAACAGGAGCGATTCCACAATTGTCGCGTCATAAACAGCTCCAGTGAAGGAGAGAAAGCTCTTCCAAATAGCTATGACATTGAAACAGAGCAAAATCCCGCTCTAAGAAAGTTAAGTCCGTCGCTTGAAGAACATATAGAAAAGCTAATAAAAGAAGCTTGTCAAAAGAGTCGGGACAACCACAGCCGCGAAATGGCCATTTATGAAAAGGCCATGACGCACGTCTCAATCAGCAATCTGTGGAGAAAGAAGACTGCAATGCCCTTCATCCCCAGCCCGCTGTATGTTCTCGCGATAGAGGAAAAGACCGAAATAGAGGCAAGAGAAAAGCTAAGAACGCAAACAACGTTCGAAAACAGCAAAATGGATCTAAGAAGCCGTGCAATCGAGGAAAAGCCGATTGGAACCCATCCTTTATAAAGAAGATGGGTTGGGAATACTCTTTCCCTCAAGACAAGACAAGAAAAATATTCAACCATGTCATGAAATATCAAATGGTGACACTCCCGGAGTCTCGGCATCCCAAACAAATAAACGAGGTTCATCACCCGGATTATTGCTCCTACCACCGAGCAATAGGTCATCCCCTTAAAGACTGCTTCACCTTTAAAGACTGGGTCGAAAACTAGTATCAACAAGGCAGGTTCGCTTTATCCGATAGCTGGAGGGTAACCCCACCGCAAAAGCATGAACCAAAGAGGACCTATACTACGAGGATAGGACCAGTCCAAAATATAGAATGGAAGCGAACTCGTACCTGCCATGTGATAACACTCTTAAAGGAGGGAGGGCACGAGACTATGGATGGCCTCTTAAGGTTCTTCATAAATAAAGACGAGAACGAGGTGATCTCAGAGTTTCTACTAGCACCAAAAGAGCTGGAAGATAGGATACACACTACGGCGGATAACGTAAGGAAAATTGACTTAAGGTCGAAAAATGATCCGAGGCCAACGTTCATCAGTGAGCTGCTATCTAAAAAACAGGTGGCCACGTTAAAATACGTGCTCATGCGATATAAAGATTGCTTCACATGGAACTATTCCGATATGCCGGGTCTAGATCCAAAAGTAGCGGTACATAAACTAGATATATTGCCGGACATCAAGCCAGTCAAACAGGCACCGAGAAGGATGCGACCCGAACTTGAGATGAGTATCAACGCTGAAGTCAAGAAACTAATCGACTCTGACTTCATCCAAGAAGTTCAATATCCCGACTGGATCGTTAACATCGTTTCGGTGATGAAGAAAAATAGGATGGTGCGCATCTGCGTGGACTTTCGGGGCCTCAACAAAGCTTTCCCGAAGGATGACTTCCCAGTACCTGTTACCGAGCTGATGATCGATAACACGTCTACACATGAGGTCTTCTCCTTCATGGATGGATCTTTAAGATACAACCAAATAAAAATGCATCCTGAAGACCAAAAACATACCGCCTTCCGAACTCCGCTGGGCATATTGTGCTATAAGGTGATGCCTTTCGGTTTAAAGAACGCTGACGCTATCTACCAGAGGGCCATGACGAAGATCTTCGATGACCTCATCCATGAGATTGTCGGATTCTACATCGACGATCCTGTGGTGAAAAGCAAATCGTACGAGGAACATTAGGAACATCTAAACACAGTGTTCCAACGTCTTCGGAAGTATAATCTGAAGAAAAATCCTCTAAAAAGCGCGTTTAGAGTCTCCTCAGGAAAATTCCCAGGATTCATCATACAGCACCGGGGTATCGAAATCGATCCCTCAAAAATCAAGACGATTATGGAAATGCCCACGCCAAGAACTCTCAAGCAATTGTGATCCCTCCAACGAAAGCTCGCATATATCCGGCGATTCATAGCCAACCTATCTGGAAGATGTCGTCCCTCCAGTCATCTAATGAAGAAGGGGACCCCGTTCGTCTAGGATCATAAGTGTCAAAATGCACTAGACGAAATCAAGCAATACCTGCAAAATCCGCCGGTATTGACCACTCCGGTTAAGGGAAAACCCTTTATCCTATATACAACAACCCTTGAGGGTTCTCTAGGCGCGCTATGGGCACAAGAGAATGATCAAAGAAATGAGAGAGCTCTGTATTGTTTGAGTCAAGTTCTCCTCAGGGCAGAAAACAACTACTCCCTCATCGAAAAGTATTGCCTGGCACTGATCTTCGCGATAACGAAGCTCAGACATTACGCCTTGGCGCATGAGATCCATCTTATATCAAAGATGGATCCTCTCAAATATCTAATGTCGACGGTTGTACTAATAGGAAGGCTTGCCAAATAGGCCCTCCTCCCGATGGAGTTCTCGATAATGTATCGACCCCTCAAAGCAGTGAAAGGCTAGGCCATCATCGACTTTCTTGCTGAGCATCCGATACCAGCCGACTCCCCCTTAAATTGCGAGTTGCCGGATGAACATGCGTTCGACACAATCGAAAGAGAGAAGGAAGAAAATGATTCCCAATAGGAATTCAACTTCGATGGAGCATCTTCCATGAAGAGGCGAAAGCAAAACACCCCCATAATCAAAGCCGGGGTAGGCTTTATCTTCGTGACTCCGCAAAGAGGGATATTGCATTACGCCCTCTCCTTAACGGGGCCAAGGACTAATAACGAAGCTGAATATGAAGCTTTGATAGCAGGTCTCGAGATCGCTGTCGATATGGGAATCAAAGACCTCCTCATATATAGAGACTCCCAGCTGATCATTAGCCAAGTAAATGGCGACTATCAGACATGCAAGCCAGAGCTGATAAAGTATGGCGAAAGAGTGCAGCAACTACTGACAAAAATACCCTCCTACATCCTGGAGAGTATACCGCGTGCAGAAAACAGCAAGGCAGATGCATTGGCCAAATTGGCTAAGGAATTGACAGACGAAGACCTCGACGACATAAGGATCATTGTGCAAAACCGCATGGTTCTTACGCCAACAGAAATATCTTTGGGGGACTTAACAGAGCTATCCGAAGGAAAAGAAATGACCAAACAAGTAACCCTTCAAATAAGGGACGAAGAAAAGGTCAAGGATTGGAGGTAATTCTTCATAGACTACTTCAAATCCCAACGAACGACCAAAAATACGTCGTCTATACATCAGCTCATGAAACGAGCTCTATTTTTCGCCTTCGTCAATGATACTCTATATAAGAGATCGTTTGACTGTATGTTGCTAAGATGCCTGGGACCAGAAGAAGCGAAGAGAGTCGTTCAAGAAACTCACGACTGACTCTGTAGTTCTCACCAAGCTGGGCCAAAAATGAAGTTGAAGATCGAAAGAATGTGTTATTATTGGCCTACGATGATTCAGGACTGCCTCGAATATGTGAAGCAGTGTCACCCGTGCCAAATTCACGGAGACTTCATCCACCATCATCCAAATCGGCTACACCCAACAATGGCTAGCTGGCCATTCAAAATGTGGGGAACCGATATAATTGGCCCCATTGAACTAGCATCGTCTAAAGGACATCGGTTCATACTGGCAACAATCGACTACTTTTCTAAGTGGGAAGAAGCAGTACCACTAAGGGAGGTGAAGACGGAGAATATCCTCCATTTCTTCAAAACCCATGTCATCTACCGGTTCGGCACTCCGCGATGAATTATCTCGGATAATGGGCTAGCTTATAGAAACCATAAAATCAGCCGCTTCACACAACAGCATAAAATAGACTGGGGATACTTTTCCATCTATAATCCTCAGGCCAATGGTCTAGCCGAAGCTTTCAACAAGACCTTGACAAAGATTATAAAGAAATCGGTGTCCAGAAACAAAAAAGACTGGCATGAAGCTCTTTGGGCGTACCGAACAACGTTCAAAATGGCCACGAATACAACACCATACGCGTTGGTATTCGGCACGGAAGCAATTCTTCCTATGGAAATGGAACTCCCTTCTTTATGAGTAGCGGTTCGATACAAGCTAACAGATGAAGAAAATACTCATCTTCGGCTTGAGGAGCTCGATGCCCTCGACGAAACTCGCCTTATAGCACAGCAAAATCAGGAGGCTTATAAGGTAAGGATGATGAGGTCCTACGAAAAAATGACCAGGCCGAGAACTTCCGCCAAGGCGAGCTCGTGCTAGTCGTCAAAAAACCCATGATCCCCAATCGTGCAAAACTGGGGAAATTCGAGCCGAACTATGAAGGCCCGTACATCATAGACATAGGCTACCAATGTGGAGCCTACCTGCTCATAGATATGCACGACGAATGACCCTTCCGGCCAATAAACGGTCGATTCCTCAAAAAATACTACGCTTGACGAGCCACGACTTAGGTCAATGATAGATGACGACGCTCGTATCCGCTCACTATCTTCCCGAGTCAGAACTCTGAGAGCAGTATGCAGAGAAGCTCCGTTGCCTCAAACATGGCGATGAAAGACCATAAAGTCCTTAAACTAATTATTCGCCTCAAACATGGTGATATCGGACCGAGATGTCCCTAAACTAGAACCTCGCCTCAAACATGGCAATAACGGACCGAGATGTCCCTAAACTAAAAGTTCACATCAAACATGGTGATAACGGACCAAGATTTCCTTAAATTAAAACTTCGCCTCAAACATGGCGATAACGGACTGAAACGTCCTTAAAACTAGTGCATCGCCTCAAGTACCGCAATACACTCCCATGACGAATGCAGACGCGATGTCAACAAATCTCCAAGGAGACAAATCAAAACGGAGTGATGGCAAAATCCTAGCTTCAACTCGGCGTTCCTTCTTATTCCAGTAGAATGCAAACGCAACGTCCACAAAAGACTTAAGGGTAGAAACAAAAATGGAGTAATGGCAAAATCCTAACTCCAAGTCTTGACGGTGCATATACAACCTAGAGACTATACCGGCGTTCTTTCTCATTCCAGCAGGATGCAAACGCAACGTCAACAAAAGACCCAAGGGTCAAAACAAAAATGGAGTAATGGCAAAATCCTAACTCCGACTCGGCGTTCCTTCTCATTCCAGCAGAATGCAGACGCAACGTCCATAAAAGACCCAAGGGTCGAAACAAAAATGGAGTAATGGCAAAATACTAACTCCAAGTCTTGACGGTGCATATACAACCTAGAGACTATATCGGCGTTCCTTCTCATTCCATCATGATGCAGACGCAACGTCCACAAAAGACCCAGGGGTCAAAACAAAAATGGAGTAATGGCAAAATCCTAACTCCAAGTCTCGACGGCGCATATATAACCTAGAGACTATCTCGGCGTTCCCCCCTCATTTCAGCATGATGCGGACTCGACTATCAAATAAAATTGGAGCAATGGCATATTCCTAGCTCTGGGCTTCAATTGTAATACATGCAGTATAGAGGTCCTATAGATGACTACCCTATTTCAGCAAAGAAACTGCACGGCATCGTCAAAACAAAAATTAAGTGACGGCATATTCCCAGCTTCAGGTCTCGGCGGTAACTCATATAAAGTGTAACAACCCTAAACTTTCTATAAATTATTTTTGTAAAGTACAAAAAGGAGTACCCTAGTCCTCTCTATTCTGAAATCTATCATCAAAACTCTCAAATTTTTCTAAGTCAAATTAGTTGTACAAGTGGAGTTAGCCCAAGGTCATCTTCCGGCGACGACTCGAGACAAATTCGGCTACACCGCGACTCCACGAAGCTCTCAAACCCTTCCTCTACCTCCCATCTCTCATCTAATCCAGTAAGTCCTTTCTCCTCTTCTCTCTTCCCTATTAAAAGAATTCTCTGCTCAAAACTCATCGGAAGCGGAGTTATTCCGACTTCCGATTCTAATTTTGTTAAAAACACAACTTTTATTAATAACCAAACATCCATATTGTTACATCTTGTTTAGTAATCTTAAAACAAACATTTAGAACAAGTTTCAATTCAAAATACAATGTTATACAACTTTTATTTCAATTTTACGGTTAAATACCACAAAGTTTACTTACGGCATCATTTCATCATATTTGCTCATATTACCTTTAGAAAACTCACGAGGTAATGACCTACCTCATCACAACACTCATCATGACATAGCAAGATGGCTTTTGGAACAATATTTTGTGGGATAAATACAATTTTAAAATAAAATACCTTAAACTAATAAAATCGTATTCTTTAAGATTGTTTTAATTAAATTCCTTGCAAATAAGGCTCTACAACCCATTTTGAGGAACCCGATTTAGATGATGCGGGTTATCGCATATCCTCAGGACTAGTAGAGCGAGATGCAGACCTCCTCACTGAGCAACCGATCTCGATGGAATTTTTAATACAATTTTTAAGAATTATGTGATTTTCTATATAATAAATAAATTCTATTTTAATAATTATATATATATATATTATCAAAATATCTGTTTTAAATATATATAATAAATTCCATGTTTTTTAAACAAAAGAATCACAAATTTCATGAATATACCTTCACAAATCCATACAATTCCAATTTACACTAAAATACCCTATACTATTCAATCTAGGTTTATAATCATCAGAATACTCCACTTTTAAAAACTAAATCCATGAAAACCCTAAATACGATAATTAAATGCTTGAGGTTTACTTTAAAAGTTTATCAAAACTATTTTTCATAAAAACCCCTAAAGTTTATTAATTTACAATAAGGACCCTAGTAAATATAGGTTTAAGCGGGACCAATTCTCTTGAGCCTTAGGGAGCCGGAGAAAGTAGGTGCTTGCCTATTTAAGGTAGAAAACTAAAACGGGGTTATCAATGGTAATTGGCTTGGAAAAAGTCATAAATCCTGCCGTCCATATGCAGCAGTTACCGGTAACTCCAAAACCTAATTAAGGAATCAAATTCTGTTTAAAGTGTCTGACTCAATCTGAGTCTTAGTAAAATCTGAAAACAATCCATACTTGAAAACAATTCAAATATAACTCCAATACATCATGAATCCATATATACTGGAACTTGAACATGAATACCAGAATACCATCTATATCAACATGACTTGAGCTAACCGAACCATGGATATACATTGACTTGATTACATGACTATCCGTTACATCCTTATCCGTTTACATGAACAATTGATATCATGGTTTTGTCAAGTCTTACATCTATAAAACAACACAATATACATTACGGGGTTAAAGTGGTAGACTGGTATGGAATGTGTTAAAAGTGGCACGAGATGGTCATTAAAAGACGTAACTAAACATCCATTGTTGTTGTTCCATGGGGTTTAACGGAGCCTTGTACTACGGGTTACCTTAGTCCACGGGATAGTTGGACTCTTCTCGTAAACACTAATATCTTCTGTACCAAACTACAAACAACTACGTTAGTATAGCGAACATTATCTTTTATACTTTACATGTTTTATTCACTGTCTATTCTTCTCTACCTCCTGGGACTTACCGAGCGATTGTTCATTGACGACATTCCTTTTCTATTCTTTTTTTGGAATGTTGTCAGGAGGACCCAACTCTCTGGAGATCGAGCCCAGCTCAGAAGACTTGGAGCGGTTCATCGAGGACCCTGAGCTCTAGTTCACTTTTATATACTTTTACTTTCAGTTCATGACATTGTTTAGGCATCGCCTTCCAGTATTGTATTTACTTTCCAGTTATATTGTAAAGAATTTTTAATCAATAAAAAGTTGATGTTCATTTACATCTCATGTCTTTCTTGTGTACATTTATTATATTGCTTATTTACACTTAGCGTGTTTACTTCTGAGTAAATACGTCGCGGTCCTAGTCACGTCTCCTTATCCGTACACCGAGAAGCGGGGCATGACAGGTTTTGTTGGCGGCCCATGCAGGTCGGTTCTGCATAAATTCATACCATGCAGGGTCGGTTCTGCATGGAAACCTAAGCAATATATCACAAGAATCAGCAACTAAAATATTATTTATATTTCTTATTCCTTTAATCTATCCTAACCCTATTTTTCTTTCAAGGTTATGGATTCTCCGAGCAATACTAGCACCAACATGAACGGCAACACCACACCACCACCTCTTCCACTTACACCTACCGTAGCAGCTCCTATCAATGAACAGACAGTATTGCTTGAGGCAATTAAGAGCCTCTTGGAGGGACAGCAGCAGCAGACTGTTATTCTCTTGCACCGCCCAAAATCCGAGGCACCCGGAGTGAAGCAATTCCGGGCATTGCACCCTAAGAACTTTTCTGAGAAAGAGAGCCCTTTGGAAGCAGAGGAATGGGCTCAGTCGATTGAGGACGATCTGGCAGCAGCACAAGTGCCAGAGATCGCTTGGGTAAGAGTTGTGAAGCTGCAACTAACTGACAATACCAGGGTATAGTGGAAGGCGGAAGAAAGCCATCTTGCTTAGCCGATCGAATGGAAGACTTTTCGCAACATGTTCGACGCGAAATATTTTCCCGAGACTGTCCGATTTGACATGGAGCGGCAATTCATCCACTGGTAATAGACCAAGGTAACACTGGTAATTCCCTTCAATCTTTTCAAAACCCTTGCATCATATCGTTACTTTTCATGCACAAATTTTTTCCACCACCACTACAACAACTGAGCCTTTTATCCCAAGCATATGGGGTAGGCTACATGAACCAACATGAGAATCACGCCGGGTCCAGCACATGAATCCTCCGCCTCTACTCACTCCTATCGAACAATATACTTTCATTGAGTCCTTTGGCAACCATATCGTTTCATATCACCTCCATCCATGTTTTCTTCGGTCTCCCTTTTGCCCTTTTGCCTTTGCCCATATCGAGAGTATCTATTCGTCGAACCGGTGCTTCCATAGGTCTACGTCGCACATGACCAAACCATCTTAGCCGGTTTTCCCACATCTTCTCCTCCATAGGTGCTACACCAACTTTTGCACGAATATCCTCATTTTCCACCTTATCTTTTCTAGCGTTACCGCACATCCAACGAAGCATGCGCATCTCCGCTACGTGCATCTTCTGTGTATGATGCTTCTTAGGAGCCCAGAATTCTGTATCGTATAATAAGGCAGGCCGAATAGCGCTCCGATAAAACTTCCCTTTCTGTACAAAATTTTTCCACCACCACTATCACCAAATTTTATCATGAATCTGTTACAACTTCCTTATACAAATTTCGAAGACGAAATTTTTATAAGGAGGGTAAAATGTAACAACCCTAAACTTTCTATACAAAATTTTTATAAAGTACAGAAAGGAGTACCCTAGCCCTCTCCATTCTGAAATCTATCATCAAAACTCTCAAATTTTTCCAAGTCAAATTAGTTGTACAAGTGGAGTTAGCCCTAGGTCATCTTCCGGCGACGACTCGGGACAAATCCGGCGACACCGCGACTCCACAAAGCTCTCAAACCCTTCCTCTACCTCCCCTCTCTCATCTAATCCAGTAAGTCCCCTCTCCTCTCCTCTCTTCCTTATTAAAAGAATTCTCTTCTCAAAACTCATCGGAAGCGGAGTTATTCCAACTTCTGATTCTAATTTTGTTAAAAACACAATTTTTCTTAATAACCAAATATCCATATTGTTATATCTTGTTTAGTAATCTTAAAACAAACATTTAGAACAAGTTTCAATTCAAAATACAATGTTACACAACTTTTATTTCAATTTTACGGTTAAATACCACAAATTTTACTTACGGTATCATTTCATCATATTTGCTCATATTACTGTTTCCCCAATAAAAGAGCAAAGCTCTGTTCAAAATTAATGAGGCAGCGCCTCATGTGCCTTCCACAAGTGCACCAGCGCCGATAGGATCAAATCCTATGGTGGCGCCTTACATGCTCCTCACGTGGACGCTAGTGTACAAAGCACAAAAGAATCTATTTGATTAAATAAGAGTTAAAACTCTCATATAGCGCCGCACGTGCTCTTCACACGGGTGCCAGCGTGCAAATCACAGAATGCCCACCATAAGGACCAAATTCTTAAGTGGCGCCCGCGTTAGAAACACGAGAGCGCCGGCGCCCAGGTAGAATTAAATTCTACTCTCTATTAAGCAGAGCCGTTGGATCATAGAATTAAATTCTGTTGGGGAGAAAACATTCCCTAAATATTTCTAAAATAAGAAAAATACCTTCGGTTGGATCATAGAATAAAATTCTATGCCCTCTGTAAAATAGAGAACCCTCGGATTGAAAATCCAATGGTGATTAAAAATCACCATTTCAAAGAGTAAAACTCCGCATATGAAAAATAGTTCCCCAATCTTGTTAAAAACAAGAAAACATGTACTATAAAAACAGAAACCCTTGGATCAAAGATCCAATGGTGGGTAAAATTCTCCAAATCAATTAGGATCTCTTAATGAGAGATTTCTTCAAAACTAATTAAAAAACTTACCTCCACTGTATAAAGGACCGAAGAATTCAAGTCTGATAGAGAGGGACCCCCCCATAAGCTTCTAAAAACAAAAACAGAAAGCTTCAAAAAGGAACAGAGAATTAAATTCTCAAGGAAGAAGATCTCCCTCCTTAAAAACTCTGGGAAAACGAAAAAATATATAAAGATAAAAACATCTCATTTACAGATCTAAAATGTTTAACCCTTCTTAGAACTTAGTTCTTTCTCTAGATCTGAGATCCACAAGACAAGTCTCCCACAAGTTGAGAATTTAATTCTCATTGGGAGGAACTTGTTCTTGAGAATCGAAATTTCAGAAAAGAACTAGGAATTGAATTCCTCAAAACAAAGCATATAAGATAAACCTAGTTCTTGTAAAAGAACTTGGTTCTTAAAAATGAAGCTTGATCCTAGATCTACAAAACAAAGATCCTATTGATCATTAATGGGCAAAAATGCTATCAGTACAGGAGAAAAGCGCCCAGCGTCCAGCGCCGCACGTGTTCCTCACGTAGGCACTATAGAAGAGAAGAGTGCTTAGCACTCACTGGGCAGCGTTTAGCGTCGCACGTGTTCTACAGAAGAGGAGAGTGCTTAACACTCACTAGGTAGCGCCTAGCGCATCGCGTGCTCCCCATGTATGCGCCGCAAAAGGAAAAAAGTGCTTAGCACTCCACAAGTAGTCCAAAATGGCTGAGTGTTCAACACTCATTGGGCAACGCCCAGCACCTCACGTGCTCCCCACGTGGACGCCATAAAGAGTGCCTAGCACGCCATATAAAGACAAAAAGAGTAAAGTGTTCAACACTTATTAGGCAATCCCCATGACTGAAAGCTCCACATGATCATATGTGGGCGTCAGAACCCATATAAGCGCTCAACACTTTCTGCATAAAAAAAGGACTGATTAAACAAAGTCCAAACAAGTGCTTAGAACTATTTTCAAAAAAAAAGATAGGGGAGACTAAGCAGACCAAAGCCCAAATTGGTTAAGTTGCTAAAGTCTTGCAACTGCGTCCAAATGCTCTGTTGCTGGGTCTTAAATAAAAAAGATCCTAAAATGTTATTAAGTGGATCTTAGTCTCAAATTGGACTAACGTATCCTTAACAAAAATCCTTAAGGCCACAATAACCCTATTTTCCCTCAAATACAGGATTTGGTTCAAGGGTACATCTTTCCATACCTCTGATATATGTTGTTGTAATTCCTCAACGTCTTTAGAGAGGTGGCGGGTCTCGACAACCAACAGCTCCTCTTAATGCACTTCCAAATTAACGTGCAGACCTCAAATCGGATCGCACCCCAAATTAGGTGCATTCCATATCACCTTTATTCGCTTCGTTACATAACAAATACACGTGTGCGCAAGATGGATAAAGGACCGAGAAGTCCCTAAACTAATATTCGCCTCCAAAATGGCGACAATGGACCGAGATATTCCTAAACTAACAACGGACCGAAATGACCCTAAACTAATATTCGCCTCCAAAATGGCGCTAAAGGACTGAGAAGTCCCTAAACTAATATTCGCCTCCAAAATGGCGATAAAGGACCGAGAAGTCCCTAAACTAATATTCGCCTAAACGTCCTTAAACTAAAATAATAGAGCCTAAATGCTCTTTAGTTGGATCCTAAATAAAAATGATCCCGAAACCTCATTAAGTGGATCATAGTCTCAAATTGGACTAATGTATCCTTAACAGAAAAAAAATCGAGCCCCAAATGCTCACATACATTTAAATCGATCTTAATCTCAAAATAGATTAACGGTCCTTAAATAAAAAACCCAAATCTAAGATATACGGATTTGGACTAATCCACGCCCTAAGGGCGACAACATAAATTAGTCTCTGTCTACAATCCACGGGCAACCTAAACAAACAAAAACACACACGACACGAAGTGAACTTCCGGAGCAGGAGAAAGTGGTTATCGCGATACGGTAACGTAATTAACTGTAGGGGCTTGCGCTTGCAGGGAAGAGCATCCCCACAATCAAAAACCCCTCAAATAAGGGAGAATCTGATGAAGTCTTCTACAGCGATCGCATTCGTTCAAACCTCCGATATATGGTGCCAAAAATCAACTTGGCATCTTCGAAGAGGTGGAAGGATAAATCCAAAAAGCATCAGCCCCTAAATTCAGGCAAGACAGTCCATCCCGGTTCGTCTCTATTTTCAGAGGAAAACAAATTCTGGCACGTCCGGTGGGACCTTTTCCTCTTTCCACTCCACACTTCGTGTATCGTGTTCGCGAACAAAATCGCGGTTTGATATGGCTGCCCTTGGATTCAAGGTACTAAGATTTGGTGTCTTGTTCCTGTGCAGAAGTGAACATCAATGGCTTCTAACTGCTTTTGCTACAACAACTCCTGCTCCGCTCTAAATGGAGGAGTGACTTACGGGCTCAGCGCGGCCTCCATCTTTTCAATGCCGGTGGGGCAAGTTACACAAGCCACTACTGGATTGTTCTTCGGGACCATGCTTCCGCTAATGGGTTTCAGCGCCGCAAGAGGAAGCTCCTAAGAAGTCGTTCTTCGATCGACTTGGAACCACAACGGACCCCCTCAACGGGTCGTTCAAATCCAATGCCTCAGCCTTCAACAGGCTAAGCCGAATCTTAGACATCTCAGTCTTCGACAGGCTGAGCCAGAACCAAAATAGGCTCGCAAAGAGGCTCGTCATTCCCGAAGGGGCTACGCCAAAAAGGATAGCCCTCCCAATTCTTGCTGCAAATGAAGCCGTCAAAAGTGCTTCACCAGTCAGGCGATCGGTCTTCGAGAGGCTGACTGTCTCCAATCAAATCTTGCCAAGGACGTCGGTCTTTAACAGGCTGACAACTGCTGGAGCTCCTCAACAAAACCAGGGGCAAGCTGCAACCGCTTCCGAAACCGAGGCGATCCCTTCAGCAAGGCACGCTCGACGTCACTGCTAGCGCCGAGTAAAAAAAGCTTAGGGCAACTCCGCTTCTGAAATTACTTCGCCGGCTCCAATGGTGGAAGTTGATGTTGTTGTTCCAACCGGAAACAGCTTTAATCTACTCAGGAGGGTGCGAAAGAACTCTCCAATGGCGGTGTTGAAGAAATCGCCCCTGCCTGCAAAAGCTACGGTGCAGGAGAAACCAGAGCGCCCCTATCAATGGCTCTCCTCCTAAATTCACAGGGTCTGGTGAAAAGTCCAGGACTTCGTGATTACCATAACTACTCTCGTCGACCAAAGAAATTAAAGGCTCAGCAAGAGAAAGACCATCCCTCCATCATACAGCGAGGGGTGTCTTTTACACAGGTTCCTGTTACAACAGCTTCTTCAACTTCGACCTCCCATAAAAGGACGAGGCCGAAGAAAATCCCACTGCCTGCGGCAAATTCCAAAGTCGCTGGACCCAAACGCCCCAAGTCTGGGGGCATGATCGTGCATACGGTCTACATTTCTTACGGGAAAGAGGAAAGCCGTGCTTTCGTGGGTCATCGGCCGCAAACTTGGTCATTGACAAAAGCTCAGGAGCAACAACAAAAGCTCCAGGAAATGCTGATCAAAATGTCAGCACTTACCAGACAGAAAGAAAGTCTGGAATCAGCATCTGAACAACGCCAAGAGCAGGAGACTGATACAAAGTTCCTGCGAAGGGTGCTTGAAAGAAAGGACAGGGAGGTCGCGGAACAAGCTGCTAACATAAAGCAGATGGCGCTTTTGTTCCAGGACATGGTTAAAATGATGATCCAGCCAGAACCACCAGCCGAAAATCCGCCGATAATCATTGAGGATGACAGAGGGGAAACATCAAACCCTCTTCCGGCTCTATCAACAGCTAAGGGGGAAACAATCTCCAAGGCTGCTCTTGATGACTATATAGCTCAAACAATATGAGCTCATCAAGCGAATGAAGCGGCTGGCCAAATCGTCAGAACTAAGCGACCATATCCAGGCTGGTATGACCAAATCAAGTATCCGCCGGGATATACGATCCCTAAGTTCCATGTGTACAAAGGGACATGCAATCCACACCAGCATGTAGCGCAATTTAGAGCTTTGTACGGCAACACTGAAGGCGAGGACAAATTGTTGCTTCGCCAGTTCGTTGGCAGCCTGTCAGAGACGGCATTTGAATGGTACTCAGAGCTCCCAAACGACTCTGTAAAAACATTCACAGAAATGGAACTGCTGTTCACACAGCGGTTTGCCGGTGCAAGCAAGCGCACCCCAATTATGCCATTAATCAATGCTAGGGTAAAGCCGGGAGAAACCTGGGTCCAATACGCGATCCGGTGGCAGAACCTATGGTCAAAGAGCGAACAACGCATCGAAGAGTTCCCTGCCGTGGGCATGTTCATCAGGACCCTAGATCCGCAAACGACTGTGTCCCGGTTCATGACGTTCTTCAAGCCGACTACCTTCCAGGCCCTGATCGACAAGCTGGCCTAAATGGACCAGATGGGCCACGGGACTTCCTCCTCAAAAATGGACCCTCGAAATGCCAAGGGTAAAGAGAAAGAGGCCTTCGTTGCCAACACTCAACAGCAACCAAGTGACCCAAAACCGGTTGCTCGCCAAAACAACTTGCGTCCGCACATATCCCTGGAAGAAAGGTTAGGACGCGCTTACTCGTTTCCTCGTGACAAGAAGAGGAGACTGTTCGATCTGGCAGTGCGCAACAAACTTATTACATTGCCAGACCCACGATGTCCACCGCAACCTAGTGACGTCAACAACCCCAACTACTGCTCCTATCGCAGAATGGTGAGCCACCCAATTGAGGATTGCTATGTCTTCAAAAACTAGGTCGAGGACCAATATCAACAGGGGAAATTCACGCTTTTTGAGAACTAGAGGGTGAACCCGCCACAGAAGCACACTCACAGAAAGGTTGATGCACCGGCGGCATCATGCTCGCTCGTGCAAGAAGCTCCATGGGAAGTCGTTCTCTCAGTTAAAACCAAAAGAATGCTGAAGGATCTCCCTGCATGTCCGGCAGTCAGGTGGAGAAGCCTACTTGAACCGGAAATCATTGAAGGCGTGTTGAAACCGCGTCCCGTACCGAAAACTATCGACAAAGGGAAATATCGCCAAGTCGATCCTTTAAAGTCTTCGATGAAAAAGAAGAAGACCAAGAATCCTGTGCAGCCTGTCGAGTATGATGACAAACGCACAGATCTACAAAGGTACATTAACGTGCTGGAGGAGTACAACCAGAAGGAGCAGACACCGATCACCCTCGAAGAGTTCCTCAAGCATATTCTTGAGAACGAAGAGAGTGACAACGATGAGGAAAATGACTCATCAAAAACCGATGACTATGTAGCAAGTTGCCACATGGTTTCCCATTCGTCGTTAAATGACAAAGAAGCCCCCTCAGCGTCAGAAAACAATGCAGAGGAACTGGGGGCAGGATCGGCGCCAAAATCCCCAGAACTATTGGAAGACCCAATCGATAGGCTGTTAAACGAAGGCTTTCGAAAAAGAAAAGCTGTCCGAGAATGTGAAACAACCATATACGAAAAGACTAAGCGTCAGTGTCAGGATGAACAAGCTGCGGCAAGGAGGAGTTGTAAAGTACTCCGACCAGACCAAAGCACACCTGCGACAAACAAAAGCAGAATCAAGACAGAGAAGTGGTTCGCCAAAGCCATGTCAGTGGGAATGAAGCTGCCACCTCTCAAAGGAAACATGCCCAGGATCATAAGCCTCAACGGAGATGACTCATATCCGAACTACTGCCTATATCATTGGAGGGTTACTCATCCTACCGAAGAATGCAGTGCCTTCAAGAAGTGGTGCCAAGGATACGTTGCCCATCAACAACACTTCAAGAGGATGAAGCGCGAAACTCATCGACGGTGAAAAAGTGTGACTAATGCGTGTGAGAAAATGATTGGCAACTGTCATATGATTGATACCAGTTTGGAAAAGGAAAAACTCCAAGTTCTTACCTTCAGGAGCGATTCTGAGAAAGAAACAACCCTTAGCCCTTTCTTCAAGGACTCCACCACTGAAAAAGAAAAGGAGGAGAAGAACTGTAAGAACATTCAGCTGTGTAACTGTAAGTTGCCTGAGAAGAGTCTCGGACCTACAAACAAATGTCCGGGAAAAAAGGACAAAAGGAAAGAGAAAATCCTTGAGGAAATTGCCCTCAACGATTGAGTTGTCAAAGAGCTCGCAGCCAAGAACCTGCCTAAGAAAAATAAGGTGGATTACAATGTCTTAGCACATCTGAGGAAAATGCCCTCGCAATTGAGCATACGGGATGCTCTCCTCCTATCCAAAGAGGCACGAGATTCTTTGATCAAGGCATTACAAGATCCTGATCAATTCCAAGCTTTCCTCACAGAAGAGAAGATGAAGGACAAGCCGGTGGAGGTTCACACAGCTGACATTACATTTAGCGATGAAGATCTCCTCCTCTGAATGTGGGAGCATAACCGCCAGTTATACGTCACCAGATACTTCCACGAAATCAAGATAGGCAAAATCTTTGTCGACAACGGGTCCTCCGTCAATCATCTCAATGTGAAGGTACTGAAGGAGATTCGCATGAACATTCAACACCTGGTTCGGGACAAAATTACCATCTCCAGGTTCGAATCACAGTCGTCACAGACGCTGGAGTCCGTAATACTGACGTTACACTTCTGATTGCTCGTCACTGACATCAAATTTCACGTCATTAACGCCAAAACTTGCTATAACGCTTTGCTCGGCAGGCCCTGGCTACATGAGTACAACGTCATCCCTTCTACACAACATCAGTGTATGAAGTATTTCAAAGACGGTTTGGAATACACCGTGACAGGAGAGATAAACCCGTTCTCCGTAAATGAGGTCCGAAAATATGAAGACGCAAAGTACTTCCTACCAGACTTCGAAGATACGGAGAGGTGTCATCAGCCGGAGGATAAATAGAAGTCTGTTGCCACCATCCCGATCTTTAGGAGCGATACTGAGGAAGATGAAGAAATAGTCTACTCAAGGCAACCCTAAGGCAACAGTCCCGGACCATCTACCCATATTCTGGTCTTTGGCAGCGACTCTGAGGACGAGGCCAGCGTAGTGTTCTCAATCCGCCCATCAGTGCAAACCTTTTTCCGGAGCCGATCAGAGTTTACAAATCACAATGGTTCCGTCTCGGCATTATAAGGAACTCAATGCGCTCGATACATACAGCGTACAAGAGCTACAGAATTTCTACGTACCTCCCAGGCGAAGAGGTGAAAAGGCGATCCTCTTCTACCAATCTACGGAGACCAGAGTAGAAAAAGAAGCCTGGCACGGTGCCGATTTTGCATTTGATAGGCTTCAACCAATCCATCTGCCAAGATACTACATGGAGGGAATGAAAAGGTTGTTGAGATGTCAAGGTGTACCCCTCAAACAGACTGTTCGACAAGCCCAATTCTACAAGAAGATTTGGAATATCCCTGGGACCCAGCGAAAGATGCCTAATGGGAAGATGGAAAAAACCGAGCTCGGATATGTTCGGTCTAAGAAACGGGAGCGATTCCGCAGCTGCCGTGTCATAAACAACTCCGGTGAAGAAGGGAATGCTCTTCCAAATAGTTGTGACGTTGAAACAGAGCAAAACCCCGCTCTAAGAATGTCAAGTTCATTGTTCAAAGAACAAGTTGATAGGCTAATACAAGAAGCTTGTCAAAAGATCCGGGACGATCGTAGCCGCGAAATGGCTATCTATGAAAAGGCCAGAATGCGACGCCTCAACCAACAGTCCGCAGAGAAAGAAGACTACAATATCCTCCATCCTCAGCCAGCTGTACGTTCTCTCCTCGAAGGAAAATCCCGAAATAGAGGCAAAAACAAGGCAAAGAAAGCAAACAATGCCCGAAAATAGCAAAACGGATCCAAGAAGCCGTACACTCGAGGAAAAGCCAGCTGGAACCCGTCCTTTATAAAGAAGATGGGCCGGGAATACTCTTTCCCTCAAGACAAGAAAAGGAAAATATTCAACCTTGTCATGAAGCACCAAATGACGACGCTTCCGGACCCTCGGCACCTCGAACAAATAAACGAGGTCCATCATCAGGATTATTGTTCCTGTCACCGAGCAATAGGCCATCCTATTGAAGACTGCTTCACTTTCAAAGACTGGGTAGAAGAACAATACCGACAAGGCAGGTTCACTTTATCTGATAGCTGGAAGGTAACCCCGCCGCAAAAGCATGAGCTAAAGAGGACCTATACTGCGAGAATAGGACCAGTTCAACATCAAGAATGGAAGCGAACTCATACCTGCCATGTGATAACACTCTCGAAGGAGGAAGGCCAAGAGGCTATGGATGACCTTTTCAAGTCTTCACAAATGAAGACGAGGATGAAGTGATCTCATAATTTCCACCGGCACCAAAAGAGCTGGAAGATGGGATATACACTACGGAGGATAACCTAAGGAAAATTGACTTAGGGACGGAAAATGATCCGACGCCGACGTTCGTCAGTAAGCTGCTATCTAAAGAGCAGGTTGCCACTTTAAAAGATGTACTCATGCAGTATAAAAATTGCTTCGCGTGGGATTATTCCAAAATTCTAGGTCTAGATCCAGAAGTAGCAGTACATAAACTGGCCATATCGAATTACAGAGTTTTCAGACTTCCTAAAAGAGAATGGGATTCTCTCTCAGCTCATTCCTCCTTACACACCACATCACAACGGTGTGTCAGAGCAGTGGAATCGTACCCTATTAGATATGGTACGTTCCATGATGAGTGATGCTGAGTTACCACTTTCCTTTTTGGGGGCATGCATTGGAGACTGTAGCGTATCTATTGAACAGGGTTCCCACCAAAACTATGTCTACCACTCCATATGAGATATGGTATGAGAAGAGACCATCTCTTAAACGAGTTAGGATATGGGGTTGTCCTGATTTTGTTAAAAAGAAGAATCCAGACAAACTCGAGACACGATCGGTTTTGTGTACATTTGTGGGATATCCAAAACATTCATATGGATATCTTTTCTACCACAAGGAGGAACAAAGAGTGTTTTTTTCTCAGTATGCCACATTTTTAGAAAATGATTTTTTAACAAATAATACTGATGGCAATGCGGTAGAACTAGAAGAAGTTCTAGAGACACAAATTACTGATGACAATTTGGTTGAACCTGATGTTGCAATTGAACCTTATGAACCTCAGCCACTCCGTAGATTTAGTAGGACTTCTCACCCACCGGAGAGATACTATGGTTTCCTCATTGATGGTGATAGAGAAGATTGCATCATGGATGATGATGACCCTACTAGTTTTCAGCAAGCTATCACAAATGGTGACTCAGTGAAGTGGCTGGATGCCATGAGATCCGAAATGGAGTCTATGTACACAACAAAGTATGGACTTTGGAAGTTGCACCTTCTGGGGTAAAACCCGTAGGATGCAAATGGATCTTTAAGAGAAAGATCGGTGTAGATGGACAGGTAGAGACCTATAAAGCAAGGCTTGTAGCGAAAGAATTTCGTCAAAGACCAGGACTGGACTATGATAAGACTTTCTCTCCAGTAGCGATGTTTAAATCCATTAGGATCCTACTTGCTATTGCTGCTCACTATGACTATGAAATCTGGCAGATGGACGTTAAAACTGCATTTCTAAATAGTGATTTAGAAGAGTGCAGTTTTATGGATCAGCCGGAAGGCTTCATTGATAGTGGGAGCAGCGGAAAAGCATGTAGGTTGCTTAAATCTTTTTATGAATTAAAGAAGGCATCACGGAGTTGGAATATCTATTTTGATGATGCAATCAAATATTTTGATTTTATCAAAAATCCAGATGAACCTTGTATTTATAAGAAGATTGTAGGGAGTACTGTCACATTCCTCGTATTGTACGTGGATGGCATTCTCTTGATAGGAAACGACGTTCCTATGCTACAATCGGTCAAACTGTTCTTATCACAAAGGATCTCCATGAAGGACCTGGGTGATGCCTCGTACATTTTGGGCATTAAGATATATAGAGATAGATCTAAGAGGTTGTTGGGATTGTCCCAATCAAGGTACATTAACACCATCCTAAAGAGGTTTAGTATGAAAGATTCCAAGCAAGGTTGTTTACCCACTGGTTACGGAATCACTCTCTCCAAGGACTTTTGTCCAAAGTCTGATGAAGAGAGAGCTCGCATGAGTATTATACCTTACGCTTCTGCCGAAGGATCTATAATATATGCGATGTTATGTACTCTTCCTGATGTAGCTTATGCACTAGGTGTAGTAAGCAGGTATCAATCCAATCCAGGGGAGAAACTGTTGGCTATAATGCCCTCAAGGAAATTATCGTAGTCACAGGCACGTGATTGTGATGATTGAGAAAGGGCTTATACCGATAAAACAGTCTTACTCGAGATGATAGTATGCTATCTAGTTTTTCTTTATCATCATGATAGAGCCCATAGGATTCTTGCTTAACCACCAGATTTATGATGGCGATCATATAAGTGCGAGCTGGGGGTCTATAAGCGCATCCTTAAATGTCCCTAGTCGTGGGAGTATCGAGACTGGGCATCGATACTCCAGTGCAGACTGGTGTATACTTATCTAGACCCTGACGAGGGGCGGTGGCCGGTCTCACAAGCCATTGGTGTTAGTTGTTCACCTAAGATAGTATACAGGTGCTCATTGGGTTATGATTACACTGGACGGACTCGCCGGGAACATGCTAGTTGGTATTATACCTATTGTCAGATAGCAGTTCTCTGGTGACATGTGTACAGGTTAGTCTGTCGACCTGGGATCGTCATTTGTCTCGTGTGAGTTCCCACTGTGCTTTGATTACTACCCTACCATGCTCAAAGGAAACGTGCAAACAGGTTTTAGTTGGGTACAGTCCCGAGCCACATGGAGGCAGTGAGCGGATCATCAGGGATTTGTCTCCCCCGGTATTGGGGGTTGATGTCGCACAGTGCACGGGTGGCCATCACCTGAAATCCTCGGCCGGGGTAATGGAGAATTACTGATTTAGATCAGTAGTTTCTCAGGAGGTGATGGGTTCATACCAACACGAATTATCGCGTTATTAGGGGTATGACTTTATCCACCCCCCTAGACTCGATATGTGATACTCTTAGATGAACAGACCGGACTGTACGGATATTGTCACTGACAGACTCAGTAGGGGTTCGGATGAGTTTTCTCGTCGTCCTTCCTTTCACTCAATACCTGGGTAGCCGTTACATACAGCTAGTGCCGCTGACGTGCTTGTGGTTAAACCCACTTCCAGCGTATTGACGAGTATTTAGAGTCCTACACAGAGGGTTTTCACGGTTCAGGCGATATGGTGTAGGCGACGTATGTTGATACATACAGGTGTCCGATTAAATATATGCACGGACTGCACAGACTTTAATCGGACAGTTGATAATACTAGCGGGTTAGGATTAAGCCAGATTGTTAAATCAGGTTTTGATTTAATAATTTACGTATGTATTTATATATATGTATTCTAGTATTATTTCTCACTGTTTAACTTTTTCTCTCTTTGGCTATTCGTATTTTCGTACAAATACGCGTATGTGTATTTCGATACATGTACCGGGAAGCATTCCGTATTTGTACGGAATGGCTTCTAGAAGATGTCACCTCATTATTGATTTTCTTTAGAAAATCATTTGCTTTAGATGAGGTGGAAAAGGTGACATGGCATGGGTATGGGTTTTAGTCAAAGCATGGGCTTTTCTCATGTAGAGATTGGTATGGTGATTTGTTTAATGAAAATTGGAAATGAGATTTTGTGTGGACATGAGAAGGGGGCCGGCCATATTTTTGGGGGTGAGGATTTGCTCATTTGGTGTTTTTTGGAGATAGTGCTCTTCTTACTCTCTCACTCTCATGCTCACACAAAAATACTTAGCCACTTGCTTATGCCATTAGTTTTGGTCACCCTCTTCTTCATCTTATATTTTGTTACTCACTTGAGCTCATGGTTGAGAGAAAGTTTTAATGACATTATTCTACGCCCCCCCACTCTCCACCACTAGCGATCTTGGAGAGTCGGTTGGTCCGCTTGGCGAACCTGGAGCTCGTGCCGTTTCCCTCGGGTGGATCATCGGAGATAAAGGAAGACCGGCGACCAAAGTCGATCTGCATCATTAGGATCTTGGAATTGGTTGAAAACCCGAAGGACTTGGTTCATTAGGTATAACCATTCTATCTCTTTGTGTTTGGTTTGCTAATTTTAGTGTTTATGGGTTCGATCTTGGGATTGGGTTCCGTCGGCGCCAGAATTTTATTCGTCGTTTTTGTTCCGCACCGGCCACTTTTGATGGCCAGGGCGCCGGCATAACCCAGCAGAAACACTGGACAGCTTTGAAGAACATTCTTAAGTACTTGCGAAGGACTAAAGAAATGTTCTTGATGTATGGTAATGGGGATCTCCAAATGGAGGCCGTTACCGATTCGAGCTTCCAGAGTGATAAGGATGACAACAAATCTATCTTGGGGTTTGTATTTACCCTCAATGGAAGGGCAGTTTGTTGGAAGATTTCCAAACAGGATACCATTGCAGACTCAACAATGGAAGCTGAGTATATTGCTGCAAATGATGTTGCCAAGCAAGCCGTCTGGATGAGGAAGTTCATCTCAGAACTAGGAGTAGTTCCCACCATTATTGATCCAATAACATTGTATTATGATAATAATGGGGCTATGGCATTGGCCAAAGAGTCTAGGTCCCATCAGCAATCCAGACACATCCTGAGGCGATATCATTTGATCCGGGAGATAGTTGATCACCGTGATATCGTGATTCGGAGAGTAGACACAAAGAATAACACCGCGGATCCACTCACCAAGGCCCTTCCACAGCCGTAACATGAGCGACTTTTTGAGATGTTGGATATGAGATACGCCAATAATTGGCCTTAGTGCAAGTGGGAGATTGTTGGATATATTTATGCCCTGGAGGCCATTAATTGATAGTGGATGCTTGGACATGTATATAGACAGAGGTCTTTCTTGCTCGACATGATAGTATGCTATCTGGTTACTCTTTATCTTAACATGTTCACTTGATTGTGTATACTGTTCATTTGATACATGTTGATGAAGCTCTTAGGATATTAACTTGACTACCATGATTATGATGCAGATCATACTAATGGGGCATGTGTAGTCTATAAGCATATCCTTAAATGTTCCTAGTCGTGGGTGTATCGAGACAGGGCATCGATATTCCAGAGTATACTAGAATATACGTTTCTTGACCCAGTTGAGGGGGTGATGGATGATCCCATATCCATTAGTGTTTGACACCAAAGATTGTGTACGGGTACTCATTGGAGACTGAGTACACTGAACGGACTCGCCGAGAACTACTATATGGTATTATATCTATCGTCGGATAGCAGTTCTCAGGTGACACTTGTACAGGTTAGTCTGTAGACCCAAGATCGTCATAGAGTCTTGTGTGTTCTCCCACTGTGCTTTGATTTCCATCCTACCATGGCTCTACTGAGTCATGCAAACAGGCGTCTTTTGGGTACAGTCCCAAAATACATGGAAGCAATGAGCGATAGGAGGTGTTTCGTCTCTCTCGATATTGGGAGTTGATGTTGTACTATGCGTGATTGGCTATAACTCGAAGTCCCTTGCCATGGCTGATTTGATTTACTGATAAGTGTTATCAATAGTTTCTCGACCTGTTATAAGCCACACATCGGCGACTTATTGAGTTATTGGAGTCGACGACACCATCCCTCGACTCAATATACAACATATCAGACGAATAGACCGGACTATACGGTAAGTGTTGCTGGTTGGCTCTACGGGACTTTGGACAAGTTCACTTGTTGTTCTTCTGTTCGCTCATTACCTGGGAGCCGTTACGTGCAGCTAGTACCGCTGACGGTTTGTGGGTATCTGATATGATCACTACCTACTACTAGCATATTGACGAGTTTTAGAGTCCTACATAGGGGTTTCCGAGCTCAGGCGAAACGAAGTGGGGCACATATGGAGATATGTGCGGGATCTTGATTAATACGAGTATATGATATCGTATTTAAATCTGGCGTTTTCTATTGGTCGGGTTATATGTGATATGACCGGATTATTAAATCAAGTGTTGATTTAATATGATGACTAATTGCTCATTAATAATTCATTTCTTTATGTGTGCATGTATGTATGTATATTTATATGGATTTATATACACATATACATGTGTGCATGTATCATGGTAGATGATGCATTGGACATGGCTATGCAAGACTTACATGGGAATATATATTACATATTTGATATTGAGAAAATGGAAATTAAATGATAATCTCATGGTTGATCTCATGCTTCTACACACTTCTTTGAAAATATCTTATTAACCATGGTTTATTATTTAATTCTCCACTAACTCACTCTCTCAAAATATCTAAGATATTTTACATGGTTCATATATATTTGTGAGTGTGACTCTCTCAGGGTTATCATTATCTTATCTCAAATTAAGCTTAGCCATTTACTCCATCCTCTTCCTCCAAGCTCTCTGCCTTTTTCTAGTGAGTGAAAGAGAAAGAAAAAGAAAGGATCTTTAGTGAGAAAAATACCCACTTCATCAATCTATATTAGTCTAGCACACTTTTATAGGTTGTTAGCCTAGTTTAGTGAAGCTAGAGCTTGAGTGTAAGGAACTCCGTGTGGATCATCATGGACAACGAAGGCTACAAACAAAAGTATTCCAAGCTTTGTGTGGAACCAAGGAGTCCAAGGACATCTACACGGAGCTATAGAAGAGAAGGAGACGCCTACAAAGGTTGTAGTTCTTTTTCTCTTAGTGTTAAACACTATTTTGTATATGATACTTATCATGTTAACTTAGTTTAACCGTAATCCTCTAGTTCGATTCTAGGTTTGTATTCCTTAGCACTCTAGATTTTTTAAAATTGCATACTTGATACCTGTTAAAACCTAGTGAGGGTGCTAAGAAAAATCCAACAAAAACACATTACAATGGTCTACTCTGCAGGCATTGGCTGCACGAGTACAATATCATCCGTTCTACACAAAATTAGTGTATGAAGTATTTCAAGGATGGCCAAGGGTACACCATCATGGGAGAGCTCAACCCATTCTCAGTAAATAAGGTGCGGAAGTATGAACAAGCAAAGTACTTTCAACCAGATTTTGAAGATACCGAAAGATGCTATAAACCGAAAAATAAACAAAAATCAATAGCCACCATCCCGGTCGTCAGAAGAGACACTGAAGAAAACGAATAGATAGTGTATTCGAGACAGCCTCAAAGGGAAAACAATAAATTCGGTCCATTAACCCCTATTGTGGTCTTTGGCAGCGACTCCGAAGACGAGACTAATACGGTGTTCTCCACTCGTCCATCAACGCGGACTCTTTCCAAAATGGACCAGAGTCTACATATTATGATGGCTCCGCCTTGACATTATTAGGAACTTGACACGCTCAGCACCTGTAGCATACAAGAGTTGGAAACTTTCTGCATGCCTCCGAAGCATAGAGGTGAAAAGGCGATCCTCTTTTATAAATCTAAGGAGTCCATAGTAGAAAAATAAATCAGGCATGGGGCCGATCCAAATATTGACAAGTTCTATCCCATCCTCATGCTAAGGTATTATGCTAAAGGATTAAAGGACCTATCAAAGCGTCAGGGTATACCTTTGGAACAAACTGTCCGACAAGCCCAATTCTATAAAAGGATTTGGGAAGTGCCTGGGACTCAACGAAAGATGCCCGACGTGAAAATGGATACAATCGGGCTAGGATATGTTTGATCTAAGAAGCGGGAGCAAATTTACAGCTGCCACGCCGTAAACTCAAATGGAGAAAAAGATGCTTCCCTAAGAAACTATGTCGTCGAACGGGAGCAAAGTATCACTCAAAGAACTCCAAGTCCATCACTCAAAGAGCAAATTGATAAGATAATAAGGAAAGCTTGTCAAGCAAGCCAAGACAAGCAAAGTTATGAAATGGTCATATATGAAAAGGCCAGGAAACATCGTCTCGGTGAACAATCAGTGGAAGAAGTAGATCATGATACTCTTCATCTACAGCCCCCTGCATACTCCCATGAAGAAGAAAATCAGAAAGCAGATATAAGAATAAGGCAATGATCGCAAGCGACATTCAAAGACAACAAAGTAGGCCTAAGATGCCTTTCAATCGAGAAAAGTTCGGTTGGAGCCCATCCCTCATAAAGAAGATGGGTCGAAGATATTCATTCCCTCAAGACAAGATGGATAAGATATTCAGCCTTGTTATGAAGTACCAAATGATCACACTTCCAGAGTCTCGGCACCCCGGGCAAGTAAATGAAGTCAATCATCCGGATTATTGCTCTTACCATCGAGTAGTAAGTCACCCACTTGAAGACTGTTTCACATTCAAGAATTGGGTAGAAGACCAATATCAACATGGCAAGTTCATGCTATCCGATAGCTAGAGGATAAGCCTGCCGCAAAAGCATGAGCCAAAGAAACTTCTGCCATCAGGTTGGGACCTGCTCACTTGAAGAAACGGAGGCGGACTCATACCTGTCACATGATAAGACTCTCAGAAGATGGAGAGGATGAGAATATGATATACCTCTTTAAATACTTCACAAATGCAGACGATAGGGAGGAGATTTCAGAATTTCCATTGGCAGCAAAAGAGCTGGAAGATGGAATACATACCACGGAGGACAACCTAAGGAAAATTGACTTAGAAATGAGGGACTATCTGAGACTAACCTTCGTCAATGAGAATCTATCCGAAAAACCAGTAGCCACTTTAAAAGATGTTCTCATGGATTATAAAGATTGCTTCACTTGGAATTACTCCGAGATGCCAGGTTTGGATCCAAACATAGCGGTACACAACCTGGCCATATCACTATAGATAAAACCGGTCAATCAAGTGCCGAGAAGGATGCAGCTTGAACTTGAGATGAGTATCAATGCTGAAGTTAAGAAGCTCATAAACTCCGACTTCATCCAAGAAGTCCAATATCCCGACTGGATTGCCAACATTGTCCCCGTGATGAAGAAGAACGGGACAGTCTGGATCTTCGTGGACTTTCGGGACCACAACAAGGCGTGCCCAAAGGATAACTTCCTAGTGCCCGTTACCGAGCTTATGATTGAAAATACTTCCACCCATCAAGTTTTCTCCTTTATGGATGGATCTTCAGGATATAAACAGATAAAAATGGATCCTAAAGACCAAAAGCATACCGCCTTCTGGATACCGTTGGGCATATTTTGCTACAAGGTGATGCCCTTCTGTTTGAAGAACGCTAGAGTAACCTACCAAAGAGTCATGACGAAGATATTCGATGACCTCGTTCACGAGATCATCGAATGATACATCGATGACCTTGTAGTCAAAAGAAAATCTCATGAGGAGCACTAGGAGCATCTAAGGATCATATTCAAGCGTCTCCGAAAATATAATCTGAAGATGAACCCTTTAAAGTGTGTGTTTGGAGTCTCGTTGGGAAAATTCCTGGGCTTCATCATCCACCACCGAGGTATCGAAATCGATCCCTCAAAGATCAGGGCAATTATGGAAATGCCTCTACCAAAGACTCTAAAAAATTTGTGATCTCTAAAAGGAAAACTCGCATATATCCGACAGTTAATAGCCAACCTCTCCGGAAAATGTCGTCCGTACAGTCATCTAAGGAAGAAGGGAACCCCATTCATATGGGATCAGAAATGCCAAAAAACATTGGATGAGATCAAATAATACATGAAAAATCCGCCGGTATTGGCCATCCCGGTTAAGGGAAAGCCCCTTATCCTATATACAACAGTTCTTGAAGGTTCCCTAGACATGCTATGAGCACAAGAGAACAACCAAGGAAAAGAAAAAGCTTTCTATTACCAAAGTCGAGTTCTTTTGGGGGCAGAAAGCAATTACTCCCCCATCGAAAAGCACTGCTTGGCGCTGATCTTCGCGATAACGAAGCTCAGACATTACGCCTTGGGGAATGAAGTACATCTCATATCAAAAGTGGATCCCCTCAAGTATTTGATATCAAAAGACATACTGATAGGAAGGCTCGCCAAATGGGCCCTCCTGCTAATGGAATTTTTGATAACATATCGCTCCCTCAAAGCGGTGAAAGGACAAGCCATCGTCAACTTTCTCGCGGAACATCCAATACTAGCCGATTCTCCCCTAAATAATGAATTGCTAGATGAACACACGTTCGACGCAATCAAAGAGGAAGAAGAAGAAAGTAAGTCCCGATAGGGGCTCTATTTCGATGGAGTATCTTCCATGAAACGGCGAAAGAAGAATATCCCCATAATCAAAGATGGGGTGGGCCTTATTTTTGTAACCCCGCAAAGAAAAATACTAAGTTATGCTCTCCCTGACAGAACAAGAACCAATAATGAAGCTGATGAAAGTTCCCAGTGCCCTCACCGCTAACCTGCGGCCAAAGCAGGATACGAAAACGAAAATTTTCATGGCACTAGAAACTTAAACCTAAGATTCTAAACCAAACACTTAAAACTAGAACAACTAAAGGATAGAAATCACAACCTTTGTAGCATATTCATTTGCTCCAATTGGGTTGGACTCTAGTATGGTCTCAAGAGCTCCGGATCATACTTGCAAGCCGATCCTCCTTCGCCGAAGATGTTCCACCCGAGAGAACCAAGTTCAAGCTTCAACTTCATCAATGAAGTAACTAAAGATCCTAGGTTGCTAATCTAGGATGCTTAGTGATGTGTGTGAGTGTTCTAGCATTTTTCTTTCTCTTTATCTTTATGATTTTCAACTCATGAGAGTATTGAAGATGAAGAAGAAGGAGGAGGAGCCATGGAAGAGAGAAAAGCTAAATGGTAAAATGAATTAAATTCTCCACAAATTAAAGCATGCTTCAACACTTTTGTAAAAAGAATTTTTCCATTTTAAAACTACAACCATGCTTGAATAGTATTTGCAAATGAATTTATAATTCATTTTCCCATACCCTCTGCCATTTCTCTTTTCCATCTCATTTCATATTTTCTTAAAAAAGAATAACCTTGAAATGAGGTGTCCTTCTTCTAGAAGTATTCTTGTATAAATACAAGAATACGTCCCCGAAAATATATGCCCGTATTCTTATCAAAATACGAATACCCAAGAGATAGAAAAATTCAATGAACATAATACTATAATATACATATCGAAATATATGTAAATTATTAAATCAAAACTTGATTTAATTATCAGGATTAATCCTAAGCCGGCTAGTATTATCATCATCTCGATTAAAGTCCGCGTGCTAGCACACATACCTAATCGGAACCCTGCACGTATCAATATACGGCCATTACATCATTTTTCCTGAACCGGGAAAACTCTATGTATGGGACTCTAAAGACTCATCAATTGCTGGCAGTGGGTTTAACCACAAGCACGTCAGCGGCACTAGCTGTACGTAACGGCTACTCAGGTATTGAGCAAAAGGAAGGACGATGAGCAAACTCATCTATACCCCTAGTGAGCATGTCAGTGAAAATCTCCGTATATTCCAGTCTCTTTGTCTAAGATAATCGCATACCGAGTCTAGGGGGTGGATAACGTTAAACCACTACTAACCCGATAAGTCGTGCCGGACTAAAACTCATCACCCACTGAGAAACTACTAATATCCCATCAGTAAATCCCATCCACCTTGGCCAAGGATTTTTGGTGATGGCTGACCCAACACAGTACAACATCGACTCCCAATACCAGGAGAGACGAATCCTTGACGATTGTTCACTGCCTCCTTGTGGCTCGGGATTATACCCAACTAAAACCTTTTTGCATGACTCCTTTGAGCCGTGGTAGGGTAGCAATCTAAGTAAAGTGGAAATTCACACGAGACAAATAAAAATCTCAGGTCAAAGGACTAACCTATACTCATGTCATAAGAGAACTTCCATCTGGCGATAGGTATAATACCATCTAGAAGTTCTCGACGAGTCCGTCTGGTGTACTCACCTCCAGTGAGCACCTATATACTATCTTAGGTGACTCAACACCAATGGCTTATAAGACCGGACACCGCCCCTCATCGGGGTCTCGAAAAGTATACACTAGTATACTCCGGAGTATTGATGCCCAATCTCGATACTCGACTAGGGACATTTAAGGATGTGCTTATGGACCACCCAACTCCCACGTATATGATCGCCATCATAATACTGATAGTCAAGCAATAATCCTATAAGCTTTATCAAAATGTATACACATAATGATAAAGACAAACCAGATAGCATACTATCATCTCGAGTAAGTCTGTTCTATCTATATAGGTCCTCGTTCAGTTATCATAATCGCTTACTTGCAATTACAATAATTTCCTTGAAGGTACTATATCCAACAACTGGATACGAAGATTTGATAGCTGATCTTGAGATTGTTAGATATGTATGCTCTAGAGGTCATTATTGTATATTACGGGATTGCATATTACATTTTGGATGCTTGGGATATATATATGTTCAAGACAGTCTTGCTCGATATGATAGTATGCTATCTGGTTTGTCTTTATCTTAACATGTGTATTTGTTCCTTTTTACATATTGCTGATACATGCCGTTAGAGTCTGTAGGATCTTTTCTTGACTACCAGCGTTGTGATGGCAATCAGACAAACAGACCGGATTGTACGGAGAATGTCAAATATAGGCTCAGTAAGGGTTCAGACGAGTCTTCTTGTCGGTCTTCTTATTGACTGATACCTGGGTAGCCGTTATGCACAGCTAGTGCTGCTGACGTGCTTGTGAGTTTGGGTTTCGATGGTTAACTCGCTGCCAGCGTATTGTCGGGTCTTTAGAGTCCCACACAGAGATTTTCCCCATTTGGCGAAACGATGTAATGACCGTACTGGATGTGTGCAGGGGTCCGTTTGCAATGCGTGTATTTTCATACACCAATGGCAATCGGAAATTTCATAATGCTAGTCGTTTTTTATATAAGACGGATATTAAATCAGGATGGATTTAATATATAATACATTATTTTTAGTATATGTATTTTCTAGCATTATGTCATATTCATCTCTTTTGTTCTCTTTAATGTTTTCTTAATAAGTAAATTAATAGTGTATTGTGTGTGTGTGTGTGTATTAGTGTATTTACATTAATATGTATATGTATAGGTATTTATGTATAATACATAGTATTAATCTATTTGTTAATTAAGTTTGGTTTTAATTGAGGGTTTTGCTTTGCTTATCTTACTTCATGGTTTATGTTATCATTTTGGGTTTGTAGAAGCTTGACACTTGGAAGGGAGACATTGGATGGACACTTGGTTAGTTAGATAAAGATGAAGGGCTAGAATGCATCCTTAGTGTATGCTTGATTTATTTAAGCATACAACTCTTTCTTTTTCCTTCATAACTTTCTTTTTAAAAAATCTTGCTTTCAACTTTACCAAAAGTTTAAACTTCCTTCTTCTTCCTCTTTTTCATCTCTTTTTAAAAAATCTTGCTTTTAAAAAATCTTGCTTTCATCTTTACCAAAATTTTAAACCTCCTTCTTCTTCCTCTTTTTTCATCTCTTTTAAATCCATTAGAAAATCAAAAAAAGAGTAGAAAAGAAGACTACATCATCTAGAACCTCCAAATTAGCAACTTGGCGTTTCTAATTTGATCTCTATTTAGAGATTGGTGAGCCAAAACTTGGAGGAGCTCAAGGTGGATCATCTTGGACCTCATCTACAACAAGAAGACTTCAAGGACCTCTAGGAGCTCAAGTTCAACCTCTACTTCCTTCAAGATTATCTTAAGGATGTATGTATAACCTAAATCTAGTAGCTAAACATCTTCTAGTTTAGTTTCTACCATCAAGTTTCGATCTTTAGTTCATATTACCTCTTCAGTGGTAGTTTTGCTCACTAGATTTTTGAAAATCATGCATTCTTAGCCTCAAATATTATTTCAAGTGGGCAATCCTAGACTAACATGGTATCAAATCCACCTAAAAATCTTTACTTGATGATCTATCTACTACAATTAGTAAAAAATCCCATTTTCTCTATTAACCTAATCTTATGCTTGATGTGTGGTTCCTACGGCCTCTTGGTTCGGACCAAGAGGCCAGAGAGGGGACGTAGCGATGATGGAGAGAGAACCGGGAGGGTTTGGGAGAAACCCAAACCCGAGACCACCAAGAGGTGGTCTCGGGTTTGGAGGCACCCCTACCCTCCCCCCCCCGGGGGCCACTTCTCCAATATCGCTACCTCCTCGGTTATGTTTAGGCGCGGTTTCGTGTTTTTTATAGCATATTTGAAAGCATCGAATTGGATTTTAGATACCCAGGGTACACGAATTTCAAAGTTGAAATTTCGTGTAGCCACCGAATGGGTTTTTGATTAATTGCTAGTAAGTGTAATATGTGATGGTATTCCCCAATCTCGTTGCTATACATCAACGACATAGGGGGTGCACATATTTACTTACGTTGATGATCTGTGTTTGGTTTGTGATGACATAAAATATTAGATCATCGTGATGAATAGTCGGGGGGTTATGAGATGAGTGTTTATTTGTATATCCATTCATGTAATAAATGTTGCAATATTTATTTATGGGGCCCTTCTAGGTTGCAGAAGTCATCACCGGTGTATTATTATTTACATTTCTGTACCTAAGATAGATCCAAGTCGGGGTGCTCAAGTAACCGGGTTCTAGAGTCCAAAGGGTGGTGATATCGGGCGGTAAGAACGGGTCACCTAAATCTAGAATTGGTAGGATTGCTTGTCGGGCTCATCGGGGTCTAAGGGATTGGGTATAGGCTGTTCATCATGATCATGAAATCCGTGTTTCATTCGAGGCAAAAACGAAACACGGAAATCCTAGTATATCCTCTATTCTCTTTTGTGTTGCTTTTGCTGTGATTTGTGATGATTATCGTTGCTTGAGACTAATGGCTATATATATATATATATATATATATATATATATATATATATATATATATATATATATATATATATATTGTAAGTCCACGTTACCTCTCCCGGTTCTTTCGGGCTTGCAGAAATGGTAAAAAACGATTTTTAGGGTTTGGGTAACATGGACTACAAAAACGGATCTTGACTAAACTACACACTAGCAACCTAACAAGAGATTTGTCTACTCGGTTAGGGGTTATACCTCACTTGAACTCCTTCTTCTTGAACTCTTTGTAGTGGTTGGATGGTGCTTTCCTCGCCGCCTTCTTTCGTCAAAGATGGATCCACCTGAGGGGTTCAACCTTGGGCTCCTTTCTCGAACTTTGAGAGAACTAAGGTCTTTGGCTTGCTAGACCTTCAACCCTAGAGTGAGTAGAGAGTGGTTTAGAGCATTTTATCTCAAGGAGAGGTTTCTCAACACATGAGAATGGATCTCCTTGAACTAGAGGAGGAGGAAGAAGAAGAGAGGAGAGAGAATGGTTATGATAGAAAGAAATGGTTTTTTACAACCATAACAATATCTAGTGAATTATCAAATTAATAAAATTAATCTAAATGAAAAGTTGATGGAAGGTTTGATAAGACTATTATCATTTCACATTAAATGGTTTTGCTAGAATCAAAGAGCATCTTTGATGTGTAATGATGATAGTCAATGTTTCAACCATGGTCAACAAGTCGACCTTGGTCAACAAGTCAACAAAACCCAACCATGACACAATTTCATTTAATTAATATTATTAATTGATATATCACAAATTCATTAGGGTTTGGAAAAAGACGACTGTCAACTGTGCATACACACCCGTTCCGAAACCCTAATGAAAATCCTCTTCCTCCGCCTCAATCAACTGTGCATACACACCCGCATTCGTGTTCCGAGGAACATGAATACTATGAGATAATACTAACCCCAAAACATATACTAGGATCTGGCTCAAACCAGAGCCCGCTAGTAATATCCGTCCGGACGCCAAACGTGCACAAGTGCGCGGATGAGAACGAACCCTGTCGCAAAACCATACGACCTCTACTCTGTTTTGCCCAAAGGCGAATAGCCCTCTGCGTGGGACTCTAAAGACTCGACACTACGCTGGCAGTGGCTTTAACCACAGACCGCAAGCGGCACTAGCTGTGCGTAACGGTCCCCAGGTAGATGCCGATAAGAAAACGGACGAGGTGAAACCCATCTGAACTCCTACTGAGTCTGAATGTGACAATCTCCATACAATCCGGTCTGTTCGTCTAATACATCGCATGGAGGGCCTAGGGGGCGGTAATCGCCAGTCCCCTAATAGCGGTACAAGTTGTGTCGGAGTGAAGCCCAGAACACCCTGAGATAACACTGGAAACCTACCAGTATATCTCGCTTGCCCTGGCCAGGGACTACTCGTGTAATGGCTCTCCTAGACACAGCGCGATGTCAACCCCCAATACCGGGAGAGACGAATCCTGTCTAACCGTCACTGCCTCCAAGTGCTTCGGGACTGCACCCAATTACTACATGTTTGCACGACTCCTTTGAGCCGTGGTAGGGTAGTAATCTAAGTACAGTGGGAACACACTCGAGGCGAAGTGACAGTGTCAAGTCAGCGGACTAAGCTGTACTCATGTCACCTGGGAACTGATAACTGACGATAGGTATAGTACCAACCAACAGTTCCCAACGAGTCCTGTCCAGTGTACTCGTAACCCAACGAGCACCCGCATACTATCTCCAGTACGACGTACTGATGGCTGTGGGACAGACCATCTCCTACACTGGGATGAGAAGCGGCGCATACGCTAGTCTACTCCGGAGTATCGATGCCCTCTCTCGATAGTCCTGTGACTAGGGACCTGCATAAGGATGTGCTTATAGATTACCCAGCCCCCACTAGTGTGACTGCCATCACAACGCTGGTAATCAAGCAAAGATCATAAGGGCTCCACTAATGTGTATAAGTGATATACTAAAATAATCACATGTACACATTGAAGTAGAAACAAACCAAGTAGCATACTACTATATTGAGCAAGATTTTCTATACAATTGTGAATATCCCAAGCTTCCATTAAGTAAGATACAAACTAGTATGATACAGTAATGGTCTCTAGGGCATATACACTAACAATCTCCCACTTGCACTAAGGCCATGTACTGGCGTATCGAAGACCTATCATCTCGATCAGCCGCTCGAACTGAGTCTGGGGTAAGGCCTTTGTGAATGGATCTGCAATGTTATCTTCTGAAGCAACCCTCCGAACCTCGATCTCCTTGCGATCCACGATCTCCCTGATCAGGTGATACCGCCTCAAGATGTGTCTGGATTTCTGATGGGACCTGGGTTCCTTTGCTAAAGCTATAGCCCTGTTGTTGTCGCAATACAGAGGTATTGGGTCAACAATGGACGGAACCACCTGAAGTTCTTTCAAGAACTTCCTTATCCAGACGGCTTCTTTTACGGCATCAGATGCAGCGATATATTCCGCTTCCATAGTCGAGTCAGCAACGGTTTCCTGTTTGGAACTCTTCCAACACACCGCCCCTCCGTTGAGGGTAAAGATAAAGCCCGACATGGACTTGGAATCATCCTTGTCACTCTGGAAGCTGGAGTCAGTAAAGGCCTCAATCTGGAGGTCTTTTCCGCCATACACCAAGAACACCTCCTTAGTCCTTCTCAGGTACTTGAGAATGTTTTTTACCGCTATCCAGTGTTTCTCCCCAGGGTTTGGCTGATACCTGCTTACCACACTCAGTGCATAAGCCACATCTGGTCTGGTACACAACATCGCATACATTATAGAGCCTACTGCAGAAGCGTAGGATATAATAGACATGCCATCCCTTTCCAAATCAGTCTTGGAAGACATCTCTTTGGAGAGGGTGATCCCGTGACAAGCCGGTAGATTACCGCGCTTGGAATCTTCCATACTGAATCTTTTCAGTATGGTGTCGATGTACCTGGACTGTGAAAGTCCCAGTATCCTCTTGGATCTGTCACGATAGATCCGGATCCCCAGAATGTATGAGGCATCACCCAGGTCTTTCATGGAGAACCTGTGTGACAAGAACCCCTTGACAGATTGTAGCATAGGAATGTCATTTCCTATTAAGAGAATGTCATCCACGTATAAAACGATGAATACTACAGTTCTCGCTACAAATCTACTATAGATGCATGGTTCATCTGGATTTTTGATAAAGCCAAATTCCTTGACCGTCTCATCAAAACAGATGTTCCAACTCCGCGATGCCTGCTTTAGTCTATAGATGGACTTAAGCAACTTGCACACCTTTCCGCTACTCCCACTCTGAATGAAACCCTCTGGCTGGTTCATATAGACACACTCCTCTAAATTTCCATTTAGAAAAGCGGTCTTTACGTCCATTTGCCAGATCTCATAATCGTGGAAGGCAGCAATGGCAAGAAGGATCCGAATGGATTTCAGCATAGCTACTGGAGAAAAGGTCTCGTCATAGTCCAAACCAGGTCTTTGAAGAAAACCCTTTGCAACCAGTCTAGCTTTATAGGTCTCAACCTGTCCATCTACACCAATCTTCCTTTTGAAGATCCACTTGCATCCTACGGGTTTTACCCCATCTGGAGCAACGTCCAACGTCCATACTTTGTTGGTGTACATGGACTCCATTTCGTTCCGCATTGCATCCAGCCATTTTACCGAGTCAACGCTCTGAATGGCTTGCTGGAAGCTAGTCGGCTCATCATAATCAATGATGCAATCCTCTCTATCCCCGTCTATGAGAAAACCGTAGTATCTTTCGGACGGATGAGACTGCCTACTACTCCTGCGGAGCGGCGTAGGAATGTCATTTTCTTTTGAACCCTCTGGTTCCACTAAGCTTTCAGTAATAGTCTGTGGTTCTGGAATTTCTTCCAGTTCTATTGTGCTCCCACTTATCTGATTTTCCAAAAATTCAGTTTCCAAGAAGTAGGCATGACAAGAAACATAGATCTTTTGTTCCTCTTCGCAATAGAAAAAATATCCCTTGGAGTTATTTGGATATCCCACAAACTTGCACTGTACTGAGCGTACCTCGAGCTTGTCCGCATGCTGCTTTTTGACAAAAGCTGGACATCCCCATGTCTTAATGTGATTAAGATACGGTCTCTTCCCACACCACATCTGATACGGTGTAGTAGGCACAGTCTTAGTTGGAACTTGGTTCAAAAGGTATGCAGCTGATTCTAGTGCATATTCCAAGAATGATCGCGGTAACTCAGCGTTACTCATCATGGAACGTACCATATCCAATAGGGTTCGGTTCCGTCTCTCCGATACACCGTTATGTTGCGGAGTGTATGGAGGAGTAAGCTGAGAGAGAATTCCATTCTCTTTTAAATAGTCCAGGAACTCGGCACTCAAGTATTCACCACCTCGATCCGATCTTAGAATCTTGATACTTTTGCCGGTTTGTTTTTCTACTTCATTCTTATATTCCTGGAATTTTCCAAAGGCTTCGGACTTATGTTTCATTAAGAAGACATAACCGTACCTTGAAAAGTCATCCGTAAAAGTAATGAAGTAAGAATAACCACTTCGCGCATGTGTAGACATTAGACCGCACACATCGCTGTGTACGAGTCCCAAGAGCTCGCTCGCTCTTACTCCGTGTCCAGTGAATGGAGTCTTTGTCATCTTTCCTTTGAGACAGGATTGACAAGTGGCATATGATTGATATTCGAACGGATTCAAATATCCTTCTGTATGTAACTTCGTCAACCTTCCCTCATTGATGTGACCTAGTCTACAATGCCATAAGAAAGTCTGATTTATTTCCGGAGACTTTCTTTTGTGTGTATTCTGGACATTGAAAACCTGTGGTTGGTTTAATACGTATATTCCATTGCTTAATGTACCTGACCCAATCAGAACTTGATTAAGGTGAATGTTTACAACATTACTTACAAACGCAAATTCATAACCTTCTTTAGAAGTCAAAGATACAGAAATGATATTACAAGTTGCGTTGGGTACAAAATAGCAATTACGCAAAACCAAAATGTGTCCATCTGACAACCCCAGGTGATAGTCCCCCACGGCCTTAGCATCCATGCTAGATCTGTTTGCAACTTTGAGGGTCATGTCACCTGCCTTCAAAACCCTACGGTTTCTCAACGCCTGCAAAGAATTACAGATATGAGATCCTGATCCGGTATCAAATACCCAGGAAGTAGAGTTTAGAGATAGACAGTTTTCAATAACATACACACCTGAAGCTGAAGCCGCAACATGCTTCAGTTCCTGTGTTCTGGCTTTCCAAGCCCTGCAATCTTTCTTCCACTGTCCACTCTTGTGACAGTAAAAGCATTCTTCTTTATCCACAAGTTTCCCCGCTACCTTTGTTGCTTTCGCCTTTCCCTTCGTATCCACTTTACTAACACCGCCCCTTGGTTTGGCGGGGGCTTTCTTCTTCTTTCCCTTGGCTTTCGCCCTGGATTTAGAAGAGGAAGATCCTCCTATAAACAAAGTGGATGTTTCCCTACCTTTCTGTAGGGTGCCCTCTGCACTCCTCAGCGTGTTGAGGAGTTCTGAAAGTTCAACTTCTTTTTCTTGTAAGTTGAAATTCAGGATGAACTGGGCGTAAGTGGAAGGAAGGGACTGAAGAATCAAGTCCGTATAGAGCTCATTCTCCAACGTGGTCCCAAGGTCCGTGAGCTCCTCAATGAAGCCAATCATCTTAAGCATGTGTTCCGCTACCGATGATACGACGGCCAATCTTGCCGAAAACAACTTCTTCGACACTTCGTATCTTGCGATACGAGATTGCTCTCCATACAGTTCTTTTGTATGGAGAAATATGGATTCTAGGTCCATATTCTCATGCCTCCTCTGATGTTCGTTGTCCATAGAGGCAAGCACAAGGCATTTGGCCTTCGCGCTATCTATCTCCCAAGTCTTACGGATTTCCTTATCCGCGACGCTGGAGGTGGGACCTGGGACGGGGGGAGCTTTGGTGGTAAGGAGATACCCCAACTTGTCGTAAGTGATTGCCATCTTGACATTCCTGAGCCAATCTTTGTAGTTTGGCCCTGTCAGTATGTTTTTATCTAGTAGTAACTTAAGTCCAGTCATGATGAATGGTCGCTGCAATTAGGAGAGAGAGAAGAAACACTTTAGCACGATGCTCTTGCAAGTTTAGAGTGGTTTTTAATTTGTCTAAACAGGATGGCTCCCACTGTCTCTTGAATCCCTCCTCAAACCAAAAAGGAAGAATTAGTCAGGATCAATTTCACCGCACAAGACTTGCTTAACCGTTCGGCCAGGCTGGTGTCGGTACTTCGAGGGAGGTTTTCCAACGCTTTCGCGAAGTTCCTTAATTTAAGAACCTCTTTTCCGTGGGGGCGTAGCCCCGCTAACACCTTTCTAGACACCTACTAGGTTTATAGCATTGATCGTTTAGTGAGAAATTTCCCGAGGAGTAGCATATACTCACAGTAGGATCGGGATCCAAATATCATTGCGTGGCAAAACTGAAGGAATCCTACCAGAATCATCACACTCCAAATGGTATGCAGCGCTAGCAAGTTTCAGTTCTTTTGAAACTCCCGATGTGGATTTTTTCCCCATGCTCTTATGACCTTGACTTTGGCCAACAAATCATAAGTCACATGTCAAGTTCTACCCATCATTCTCCAGGTTAATTTGAACCCACCCGCACCTACCCTTGACTTTGGCCAACAAGACAGTACGACTGTCCCAAACCAACACATCTATCTATGCTGCACATGAATGCCCAATAGCTACCAATCACTATGCCTTGACTTTGGCCAACAAACATAGCTTGAATACTATTGACCATCCATGTGAAATGACGGAGGGCTACGCATGGTTTTGGCGAAACCGTGAACGTAGTGAACTTGATATAATCGATGGAATGAGATAGCTTTTATAAGGAGTGGTTTAAGCTCCGCGTTTAAAAGTTATTTTGAAAAGAAACCGAGTGGTTTTTGAAAGTGTTCCAACGACTTTTACTTGGTTTATTTTTCTTGCATTAGTTCTTTTAATGTGTCCCATCAATTAATCCTACCATTGCAGAAAACAACCAAAATATGACGTACGCTTATGCCATTCGCATTCGCCACGGGGCCCCGTCATCACCCGTTAGGTTACTTAACTAATGACAGAGCGGGGGCTGGGCTAGCGCGGCTGCAAAACATAAGCAACGTCTAAATAATATCATACATAGATATATTGCAATGATAGCCATTTCAGATCACAGATGAATACATTGGATATACTAGGAATCCGCAATTTGTACGAGCCTGTAACGAAAAACGGATTACACAGTCACGATGAATAGCCAATACCCCACCCTAGACCCCTACGGGTGCGGCAAACTACCCGCCAAATATCCGAAGTGGAGCAACCTCCCTCAACGACGTGAGTAGGCCACTCGGCACTTCGAGATACCCGGTAGTTTGTGCACCCCACCTTGGGTCTATCCTAGGAGCAAAAACAGTAAAAAGAAATTATACAATGAAGGCTACAACCCCGACCCGGTTGTGCGGCCAAAAATAATATTACATCAATTTACATATTACTAGAATTGAAAGATAAACAAAAACTCTCATCTCACAATTCCCCCCGGCTATTCATCCGCGACAATCCAACAAATTCATATACACAAACCATCAACATCACAGATCACAGATATGTATAACCCCCACTAATCAACGTATAGCGATTAGTAGACGTTCAATACATATAAAACATTACAGATATAACCATTAGCCAAAGTCTACAGAAAATCGACCAAAAATACGGATTTGTAACCACCCCAAAAACAAACTTGTTCTCTGGAAAATCTGGGCAGAAACAAACCATCCCAAAAATCCCAAAATACCCCCAGAAACATTCTGCAGGAGAAACGATCCACGGCCGAGTCAACTCGGCCGCGGATCCGCGGAAGAAGCAAGCTTCTGCCGCGGGACCGCGTCGAGTTGGTCGGCTCGTGCGATCGTTTTTCTTGCCTGTTTATAGAAAAGCCTGAGCTGATTTTCAAGACATGATTTTTTATTTTTAGAGCAGAAAAAAATCGGCAGCAACTAGGGTTTTCCGGGGTGTTTTGCGGTTTTTTCGTTCGGTCGATATTCTAAATACTTTGCTAACATGCTAGGGTGTGTTTAGTTAGGCTCTGATACCACTGTAAGTCCACGTTACCTCTCCCGGTTCTTTCGGGCTTGCGGAAATGGTAAAAAATTATTTTTTGGGTTTGGGTAACATGGACTACAAAAACGGATCTTGGCTAAACTACACACTAGCAACCGAACAAGAGATTTGTCTACTCGGTTAGGGGTTATACCTCACTTGAACTCCTTCTTCTTGAACTCTTTGTAGTGGTTGGATGGTGCTTTCCCCGTCGCCTTCTTTCGTCAAAGATGGATCCACCTGAGGGTTCAACCTTGGGCTCCTTTCTCGAACTTTGAGAGAACTAAGGTCTTTGGCTTGCTAGACCTTCAACCCTAGAGTAAGTAGAGAGTGGTTTAGAGTATTTTATCTCAAGGAGAGGTTTCTCAACACATGAGAATGGATCTCCTTGAACTAGAGGAGGAGGAAGAAGAAGAGAGGAGAGAGAATGGTTATGATAGAATGAAATGGTTTTTTACAACCATAACAAAATCTAGTGAATTATCAAATTAATAAAATTAATCTAAATGAAAAGTTGATGGAAGGTTTGATAAGACTATTATCATTTCACATTAAATGGTTTTGCTAGAATCAAAGAGCATCTTTGATGTGTAATGATGATAGTCAACAAGTCAACCTTGGTCAACAAGTCAACAAAACCCAACCATGACACAATTTCATTTAATAATATTATTAATTGATATATCACAAATTCATTAGGGTTTGGAAAAAGACGACTGTCAACTGTGCATACACACCCGTTCCGAAACCCTAATGAAAATCCTCTTCCTCCGCCTCAATCAACTGTGCATACACACCCGCATTCGTGTTCCGAGGAACATGAATACTATGAGATAATACTAACCCCAAAACATATACTAGGATCTGGCTCAAACCAGAGCCCGCTAGTAATATCCGTCCGAACGCCAAACGTGCACAAGTGCGTGGATGAGAACGAACCCTGTCGCAAAACCATGCGACCTCTACTCTGTTTTGCCCAAAGGCGAATAGCCCTCTGTGTCGGACTCTAAAGACTCGACACTACGCTGGCAGTGGCTTTAACCACAGACCGCAAGCGGCAATAGCTGTGCGTAACGGTCCCCAGGTAGATGCCGATAAGAAGACGGACGAGGTGAAACCCATCTGAACTCCTACTGAGTCTGAATGTGACAATCTCCATACAGTCCGGTCTGTTCGTCTGATACATCGCATGGCGGGCCTAGGGGGCGGTAAACGCCAGTCCCCTAATAGCGGTACAAGTCGTGTCGGAGTGAAGCCCAGAACACCCTGAGATAACACTGGAAACCTACCAGTATATCTCGCTTGCCCTGGCCAGGGACTACTCGTGTAATGGCTCTCCTAGACACAGCGCGATGTCAACCCCCAATACCGGGAGAGACGAATCAAGTCTAACCGTCACTGCCTCCAAGTGCTTCGGGACTGCACCCAACTACTACCTGTTTGCACGACTCCTTTGAGCCGTGGTAGGATAGTAATCTAAGTACAGTGGGAACACACTCGAGGCGAAGTGACAGTGTCAAGTCAGCGGACTAAGCTGTACTCATGTCACCTGGGAACTGATAACTGACGATAGGTATAGTACCAACCAACAGTTCCTGACGAGTCCTGTCCAGTGTACTCGTAACCCAACGAGCACCCGCATACTATCTCCAGTACGACGTACTGATGGCTGTGGGACAGACCATCTCCCACACTGGGATGAGAAGCGCATACGCTAGTCTACTCCGGAGTATCGATGCCCTCTCTCGATAGTCCTGCGACTAGGGACCTGCATAAGGATGTGCTTATAGATTACCCAGCCCCCACTAGTGTGACTGCCATCACAACGCTGGTAATCAAGCAAAGATCCTAAGGGCTCCACTAATGTGTATAAGTGATATACTAAAATAATCACATGTACACATTGAAGTAGAAACAAACCAAGTAGCATACTACTATATTGAGCAAGATTGTCTATACAACTGTGAATATCCCAAGCTTCCATTAAGTAATATATAAACTAGTATGATACAGTAATGGCCTCTAGGGCATATACACTAACAGATATATAGATAGATAGATAGATAGATAGATATTATAAATGTTGATTATGTTTTGCATCCACGCTAGTCCTGTCCTGCCCTGCCGTAAGTTAAGTAAGCTTACGGTGAAAACCCGGGACCCTGTGGCAAATGCAGATGGTATAAGCGTACGTTCTATTTTCGTTTTTTCTGCAAGGATAGGGTAAATTGATGGGACCGCATTAATTCTAATTAATGCAAAGAAACAAACCAAAAGTTTAACTTCGTTGGAACACTTTTTAAAACCACTCGATTTTCTTTAAAAACCAACTTTTAAATGTGGTGCCTAAACCACTCCTTTTAAAAGCTATTAAGTTCCTTCGACGGTATCAAGTTCATTATGTTCATGGTTTTCGCCAAAACCAGCCGTAGCCCTCCGTCATTTCGGATAGGTATCCACTAGTATTCAACCTATATATTTTGACCTTCACCAAGGCATAGTGATTGGTAACTAGTGGATATTTATCTGTAGCATATATAGATGCGTTAATCTAGGACCGGCGTACAGCCATTTTGGCCTTCATCAAGGGTTTGTACGAATGGGTCTAGATTAACCAAGACAATGACGGGTTGAGCTTGACTTGCAACTTATGATATTTTGGCCTTCGTCAAGATCATAAGCGCTTGGGGCAAAAACCACATCGGTAGTTTCAAAGGAAAAGGAAACTTGCTAGTTTTTCATACCTTATGGAGTGTGATGATTTTAGTAGGATTCCTTCAAAATTATCACACAATGATAGTTGGATCCCGATCCCACTGTGAGGAATTATTATTACTCTTCGGGATTACAATCAATGCAAAAACCCGGTATGTGTCTAGAAAGGTGTCAGCGGGGCAACGCCTCTAGGAAAAAGAGCTTATTTAATTAAGGAGACTCAATTTCTTGAAAAAGAAATAAGTGGGAGCGCAATAGAACTGGAAGAAATTCCATAACCACAATCTATTACTGAAACCTTAGTGGAACCCAAACTTTTAAAAGAAATGGACCTACGCTACTCCGCAGATCTAGCAGGCAGTCTCATCTGCCCGAGAGATACTACGGTTTTCTCTTAGACGGGGATAGAGAGGATTGCATCATCGATGATGATGAGCCTACTATTTTTCAGCAGGCCATCACGAGAAGAGACTCGGTAAAGTGGCTGGATGCTATGCGGTCTGAGATGGAATATAATGTACACCAACAAAGTTTAGATTTTGGATGTTGCACCTTCAGGGGTAAAACCCGTAGGCTGCAAATGGATCTTGAAAAAGAAAATTGGTGTAGATGGACAAGTTGAAACCTATAAAGCTAAACTTGTAGCAAAAGGTTTTCGTCAAAGATCTGGGTTGGACTATGACGAAACTTTTTCTCCAGCAGTTATGCTTAAATCCATCTGGGTCCTACTTTCCATTGCTGCCTTCAATGATTATGAAATCTGACAGTTGGACATAAAAACCACTTTTCTAAATGGAAATTTAGAAATGCGTGTTTATATGGATCAGCCAGAGGGTTTCATAGAGAGTGGGAGCAGCGGAAGAGTGTGCAAATTATTTAAATCCATTTATAGATTAAAGCAGACATCGCGAAGTTGGAACATCTGCTTTGATAAGACAGTCAAGGAATTTGATTTTATCAAAAATGTAGTATAGTAAAAATTGTGGTATTCCTCGTCTTATATGTGGATGGCATTCTCTTGATAGGAAATGACATTCATATGCTACAATCGGTCAAAAACTTCTTGTCACAGAAGTTCTCCGTGAAAAACCTGGGTGATGCCTCCTACATTCTGGGGATCTGGATCTATCGTGATAGATTTAAGAGAAGTGGGACTTTCACAGTCCAGGTACATTGACATCATACTGAAGAGATTTAGTATGGATGATTCAAAGCACGGAAATTTACCCGCTTGTTACGGAATCACCTTCTCCAAAGAGATATCTCCTAAGACTGATGAAGAGAAAGCTCGCATGGGCATTATACACTATGCTTTGACAGTAGAATCTATAATGTATGCAATGTTATGTACCATACCCGATGTAGCATACGCACTGAGCGTGGTAAGCAGGTATCAGTCAAACCCAGGGGAGAATCACTGGATAGCAGTAAAGAACATTCTCAAGTATCTGAGAAGGACTAAGGAGATGTTCTTGGTATACGGCAGTAGAGATCTCCAGATCGATGCCTTCACTGACTCCAGCTTCCAGAATGACAAGGATGACTCCAAATCCATGTCGGGTTATGTATTCACCATCAATGGAGGGGAGGTCTGTTGAAAGAGCTCCAAACAGGACACCGTAGCAGACTTGACAATGGAGGCAGAGTACATCGCTGCTAGCGATGTCGCAAAAGAAGCGGTCTGGATGAGGAAGTTTATTACGGAACTTCAGGTGGTTCCGTCCATTTTTGACCCAATACCTTTATATTGCGACAACAACGAGGATATTTCTTTATCGAAGGAACCACGGTCCCATCAGAAATCCAGACACATCTTAAGGCGGTATCACCTTATCAGGGAGATCGTAGATCGCCGGAAGATAGTGGTGCGGAGAGTAGATACGAAGGATAAGACTGCAGATCCACTCATAAAGGCCATCCCTCAAACGTGATTCGAGAGTCTACTCAAGATGATAGGTCTGCGATACGCCAATACATGGCTTTAGTGCAAGTGGGAGATTTTTAGATATGTATGCCCTAGAGGCCATTATTGTATATTATAGGATTGTATATTACATTTTGGATGCTTGGGATATATATGTGCAGGACAATCTTGCTCAATATGATAGTATACTATCCGGTTTGTCTTTATCTTAACATGTGTATATGTTCCTTTTTACGTATCGTTGATACATGTTGATAAAGCCCGTAGGATCTTTTCTTGACTACCAGCGTTGTGATGGCAATCATACCTATAGGTGTTGGGTAGTCTATAAGCACATCCTTAAATTTTCCCTAGTCATAGGACTATCGAGACTGTGCATCGATAGTCCAGAGTAGACTAGTGTATATGTTTCTTATTCCCATCAGGGGAGAAGGCCGGTCCCGCAGCCATTGATATACGGTACCAAAGATAGTATACATATGCTCATTGGGTTATGAGTTACACTAGATGGGCTCACTGGGAATTGCTAGTTGGTATTATATCTATTGTCGGATAGCAGTTCTCTGGTGACATGAGTACAGGTTAGTCCAATGACCTGACATCACCATTAGTCTCGAGTGTGTTCCCACTGTACTTAGATTACTATCCTACCACGGCTTTAAAGAGTCGTGCAAACTGGTAGTAGTTGGGTATAGTCCCAAAGCACTTGGAGATAGTAGGTGATAGAAGGGATTCGTCTTTTCAGGTATAGGGAGTCGATATCGCGTTGTGTGCGGTTGGCCGATACCACAAGTCCTTGGCCAGGGCAAGTGAGATTTATTGGTAGGATTACCAATAATTTCTCAGGTGGTATTGGGTTCCACAACGACATGATTTATCACGCTACTACGTGTCTAACGTTTACCACACCCTAGACCCGATATGCGATCCTCTCAGACGAACAGACTGGACTGTACGAAGAATGTCACATATAGGCTCGGTAGGGGTTCGGACGAGTCTTCTTGTCGATCTTCTTATCGACAGATACCTAGGTAGCCGTTATGCACAGCTGGTGTCGCTGACGTGCTTGTGAGTTAGGGTTTCGATGGTTAACTCACTGCCAGCACATTGTCGAGTCTTTAGAGTCCCACACAGAGCTTTCCTTCCTTTAGCGAAACGATGTAGTGGCCGTACTGGATGCGTGTATGGGTCCGTTTGCAATGCGTGTATTTTCATACACCAATGGCAATCGGAACTTTCATAATGCTAGCCGGTCTTTATATAAGACGGATATTAAATCAGGATGGATTTAATATATAATACATGTATTTTTAGTATATGTATTTTGTAGCATTTTGTCATATTCATCTCTTTTGTTCTCTTTAATGTTTTTTTAATAAGTAAATTAATAGTGTATTGTGTGTGTGTGTGTATTAGTGTATTTACATTAATATGTATATGTATAGGTATTTATGTATAATACATGGTATTAATCTATTTGTTAATTAAGTTTGGTTTTAATTGAGAGTTTTGCTTTGCTTATCTTGCTCCATGATTTATATAATCATTATGGGTTTGTAAGAGCTTGACACTTGGAGGGGTGAGAATTGGATGGACACTTGGCTAGTTAGGTGAAGATGAAAGGCGGTGATGCATTTTTAGTGTATGCTTGATTTATTTAAGCATACAACTCTTTCTTTTTCCTTCATAACTTTATTTTAAAAAAACCTAGCCTTCATCTTTACCAAAAGCTTAAGCATCCTTCTTCTTCCTATTTTTTCTCTCTTTTAGCAAGAAAACAATCATTTAAATCCATTAGAAAATCACAAAGAGAGTAAAAAAGAAGACTACATCATCTAGAACCTCCAAATTAGCAACTTGGAGTTTCTTGTTTGATCTCTACTTATAGATTGGTGAGCCAAAGTTTGTAGGAGCTCAAGGTGGATCATCTTGGACCTTATCTACAGCAAGAAGACTTCAAGGAGCTCAAGGAGTTCAAGTTCAACCTCTACTTCCTTCAAGATTAGCTTAAAGATGTAAGTATAACCTAAACCTAGTAGCTAAACCTCTTCTAGTTTAGTTTCTAGCTTCAAGTTTCGATCTTTAGTTCATATTATCTCTTTAGTGGTAGTTTTTCTCACTAGATTTTTGAAAATTATGCATGCTTAGCCTTAAAAATTATTTCAAGTGGGCAATCCTGGACTAACAGAGATCGCTGTCAATATGGGAATTAAGGATCTCCTAATATTAGGAGATTCTCAGTATATTGTCAGTCAAGTAAATGGTAACTACAAAACATGCAAGTCGGAACTAATAAGGTATGGCGAAAGTGTGCATCAGCTGCTGATCCAAATCCCCTCATATACCCTGAAAAACGTGCTGCGAGCGGAAAAAAACAAAGCGGATGCGTTAGCCAAGTTGGCTAAAGAATTGGCTGATGAGGACCTGGACGACGCAAGGATCATTATTCAAAGCCGTGGAATCCTGGCGCCAGCAGATATACCTTCAGAGGATCTGATGAGCTACCCAAAGAAAGAGAAGTGACCAAAGAAGATGCTCTTCAAATAGAAAATGAAAAAGAAGTCGAGGACTGGAGGGGAGTCTTTATTGACTACTTTAAGTCCCAACGAGCACCTAAAGATGCGTCATCTAGACATCAGCTCATGAAACGAGCTCTGTCGTTTGCCTTCATCAATGATACCTTGTACAAGAGATCCTTCGATTTCGTATGGTTAAGATGCCTAGGGCCGAAGAAAGCAAAGAAAGCCATCCTAGAAGTACACGATGGACTTTTCGACTCCCATCAAGAGAGACTAAAGATGAAGCTAAAGAATAAAAGAATGTGCTATTACTAGCCCATGATGATTCAAGACTGACTCGAATATGCGAAGCGGTGTCTCTCATGCCTAATACACGAGGACTTCATACATCAGCATCCAAATTCGCTGCATCCAACGATAGCTAGTTGGCCGTTCGAAATGTGGGGAATGAATATTGTAGGCCCTATCAAGCCAACGTCATCTAGAGGACATCGATTTATATTGGCAACAATCAATTTCTTCTCTAAGTAGGCAGAAGCAATACCGCTAAGGGAGGTGAAGACGAAGAATATTCTCCATTTCTTCAAAACTCACGTCATCTACCGGTTCAGAACTCCGCGACGGATAATCTCGGATAATGGATCAGCCTATAGAAGCCACAAGATAAGCCGCTTCGCACAACAACACAAGATAGATTGGAGATACTCCTTAGTCTATAATTCTCAAGCCAACGGTCTAGCTGAAGCATTCAATAAGATCTTGACCAAGCTTATTAAGAAAACGGTGTCCAAAAATAAGAAAGATTAGCATGAGAAGCTGCATGAAGCTCTTTAGGCATACTGAACGACGTTCAAGACAGCTATGAATACAACACCGTATGCACTGGTGTTTGTCACCAAAGCAGTACTCCCACTGGAGATAGAACTCCCCTCATTACGAATGGAAGTTCAATACGAGCTCACGGATGAAGAAAATGCTCATCTTCGGCTCGAGGTACTCGATACTCTCGACGAAACCCACTTTATAGTATAGTATAATCTAGAAGCCTATAGGGAAAGGATGACATGTCATATGAAAGACTAACCAGGACGAGAACATTCTGCCTAGGCAAACTCGTGCCGGTTGTCAAAAGACCGATGATTCCCAATCATAAAAAATGAGAGAAGTTCGAGCCAAACTATGAAGGCACATACATCATAGATAAGGTCAACCGAGGTGAAGCTTACCTACTTATGGATATGCATGGAGAAAGGCCCTTTCGTCCAATAAACGGATGATTCCTTAAGAAATACTACGCTTGAAGAGTCGCGATTTAGGTCAATAATAGATGACGACGCTTGTGTCCGCTCGTTATCTTCCTGAGTTGAAACTCTGAAATCCGTACTGAATGATATTCACCCCCAGTATGTAAATAATGGACCATAATTTCCCTAAACTAATGATGGGCCGTAATATCCTTAAACTAATGATAGACCGTAATGTCCCTAAATTAATATTGAATTGAAATGTCCCTAAAATAATATTGGACCGAAATGTCCCTAAACTAACATGCTACCCCATTATTCTTCATGATATGCATAATGATGGACCACCATGTCCCTAAAATGGAAAGATGGACTGCGATGTCCTTAAACACTACTACAAAAATGCTCAAAGGTAACAGAGATTTGGTCATTGTTTAAACCGTGACCAATTTTGAGTAACGGTCTTAAACGAATTGGTCACGGTTTGAACCGTGACCAATTGCATTATGGGACGGGCCCCAATTCTCTTGGCGTGATAAAACCCTCCATCATCCCAAATATTCCTTCGATCCCCAAATCCCTGCCCCCAAATTTCCCTGCCCCTGCCCCAAAATTTCCATCCACCCCCAAATTTCTCCAACTGCGAACCTCCCTCCTCGCTCTAGCCACCGTCGAAGCTCCATTATCGAGCCCGACCCCCTCAAACCCTCGCTCGGCCTTGATTGAAGCCCTCGCCGCTAGCTCACCCTAGGTCGAGATCAAGCTCACTGTTAGTTATATGTATGCCCTAGAGGCCATTACTGTACATACGATGTATATTGTAATGGATGCTTGGACATATATAGGGAGGACTTTCTTGCTCGACATGATAGTACGCTATATGGTTGTACTTTATCTTAACATGTACTCTGATTGTCTCTATGTTACATGTTGATAAAGCCCTTAGGATATGTACTCGACTACTGGGACTATGATGAGATCATACTAGTGGGGCCACGGTAGTTGACGAGTACATCCTATAACTGTTCCTAGTCGAGGGTGTATCGAGACAGGGCATCGATACACCAGAGTAGACTAGTGTATACGCATCTTGACCCAGATGATGGGCGATGGATGATCCCATATCCATCGGTGTTTGACATCAAGGATGGTGTACGGGTGCTCAGTAGAGACTGGGTACACTGGACGGACTCGCCGAGAACTCCCAGATGGTATTATACCTCACGTCAGATGGCAGTTCTCCGGTGACACTGGTACAGAGTAGTCTGTTGACCCGAGATCGTCATAGAGTCTTGTGTGATTCCCACTATGCTTTGATTTCCATCATACCACGTCCAAGAGGGCGTGCAAAAAGATGGCTTTTGGGTACAGTCCCGAATCACATGGAGGCAATGAGCGATAGGAGGGGATTCGTCTCTCCCGGTATAGGGAGTTGATGTTGTGCTGTGTTCGATTGGCTATAACCGGAAATCCCTGGCCAGGGTTGCTGAGATTTACTGGTAAGTGTTATCAGTAGTTTCTCGAACTGTTATAGACCTCAAATCGACACGACTTATCGAGCTACTGGGGTCTGATGTTTACCACCCCTAGGCGAGATATGCAACATATCAGACGACGAGACCGGACTGTACGGGAGTGTTACTGTTTGGATTCACAGGAGAATGTATAGGCTTGCTTGTTGATCTTCTGAGCGCTCAATACCTGGGTAGCTGTTACGTTTAGCTGACCGCTTGCAGCTTGTGGGTGTTTGATATGATCATCACCTACTGCAGGCGTATTGACGATTCTTTAGAGTCCTACACAGAGGTTTCTTGACTCAGGCAAAACGGAGTAGGGGCACGTATGTGATATGTACGGGACCGAGGATAATACGATATGAGATATCGTATTCTATTCTCGCGATATTTGATATCAGCCGGGTCATCGGATCAAATGTTGATTCGATGAATCGGTACGGATAAATATTAGTCGGTTATATGCGATATAGCCGGATTGTCGGATCAAGTGTTGATTCGATAATTTAATGTATAATAATATATATGATATATTAAATTACATTATCTAATATTTACTCACTAAAAGATTCTTTTTCTCACTCGGGTAATACATTGATATATATGCGATATATGTTAATTGTATTATTTTATTTGGTTACAATAAATATTATATATGTGATATATAATATTGTAACATGATATGATTACTAATGCAACATGTTTAGTAGAGATTAAACATGGTTAGGTTTTGATTAGGGTTAAACCTTTCTAGATGTTTCTAGAAGGTTTTCTTTTTGTTTTGGAAAAGATATTTTAGTGTGATATTTCTTAACCCTACCACACCCTTTAACCCTAGTTCAATCTCTACAATGGTTACTTGACCATGGTTGCATTATTCATCATTATCTCCTTTGCATTATTCATCACAAAAGGAATTCTATCATATTGTTCATCTTCTTCCTTCTTCTTCTTTGCTTACAAAGCTTTCTTGCTTTGATATTTGTGATGAATAAATATGAGAAAAAGATAAATAAAGAGAGCAAAAATCCTACTTCATCATCCTCATCTTCCCTTGCCATTTAGATGAGGGTGTTCACATCATTTCATGAGTGTTAGCTTGTGTTAACGAAACTTCAAGGTAGATCATCTTTGTATCGAAGATCGGAAGCAAAGGTTGCATCTTTCTCTTCGTGGAACCTCTCGAGAGTCCGGAACCCGATGATCGCAGCGAAGGGACCACAACACTGAGCATATGAAGTGAAGGACCGGATCTACAAAGGTTGTAATCCCTCTCACTTAGTGTTAAAGTGTTTAGTATGTTTGTTTTCGCCTAATCTCTAGTTTAAAGATCCGTATTCGGGTTGTTCGGCACGGCTAATTTTTTAATCGGGCATGGTTGATGCCTCGTAGACCCTTGTGCGCGTGCATAGCAACCCAACAGTGGTATCATAGCCAAGCTAGAGCTTTAGGCGAAATCTAGACGAAGTTTAAAGTCCGGTCGAACCCGAAAAACCCGATATACCCTAGTTTCTGGAAATTTTTCAAAACTGTGATTTTTTCCAAATTAAAAATACTCAAAAAATTCAGCAGGGTATTTTAGGAATTACTGTGCAAAACGACACTTTGAATCGTTCAAAGCGCCGCGGAACCGCGGCCAAACTAGGGTATTGGCGGCGGTTCCACGGCAGAACTTGGGGATTAAGAGTTAGTTTTTGCACAGTTATAACCGTTGGTACTTGCTGATTCTTCTGGGAATTTTTATTTTTCACTCAAGTGTTGAGTTTTCTGGGTTGTATTGGGGACTGGTAGATTCGATCGGATATTTTAACTTTGTTTAGTTTTGTCCGGATAATTTTTAGAAACTATTAAAAAGTTCGAACGGATATCAATAACTCACTTTTTCCCCTGTCGGAAAATTTTTCAAAAGTTGGATTTTTCCTCGTGTTTAAGAACGTTCTAAGTCGTGCAAGTAACGCGGTGGACCCTCTAGAAGACAACAAACCTTAACTCGATTATGTGACCGTCTTGAACTGTCTTTTGAACCTTAGGGTTTGGGGCAGTACGGCGTGCCACATGTGAGGCGTTGGCTTGACCCTTCTACGGCTGGACCATTGGTACTGTGGCATGTGATGAATGTTTTTAAACTAATTTCAAGTGTTGAGATATATTGGGGAAATCTTGGGTGTTTGATTGTTCGATCGGAAATTTTAACATTTTCTGTTTTATCTGGAATGTGATACAATAATTGGAATTCACAAGAAGTTATGAGATAACTAATTTGAATATTATAAACATAGCAGTTTAGTCTCAAATGATCGGTTGCCACGAAATTTTGATGTGATCAAAAGTCCGTCGCAATCACGTAGCGTACGCGGATACTAACCGGGTAAACTTAATAGACAGCTACGCCCCATAGCCCCGACCAAGTGACTGTAGGAGAACCCCGTCGCCAAAAGCATCCGTTCGGGTGCTTGCGGCAGCGGTGTTCCGCCTTAGTGCACTTTGTCGACGGCATCCGGGGGTGCGGCTGTCTACTAAAGTTTGCGACGAGCATTCGATCATAATGTCGGGAATCTTGTTGAATTGCCCGACTTGATATTGAAAAGAGTTTTCGATAATGAGACTAAAATGCGGGGTTTATAATTGTTAGGCATGTGATGTCTAATGAATTCATTTGGTTAGGCATGCGATGTCTAAAGAGATTGCGGATTCCAACTGTTGTAGTTTTACACTTTCTTTTCTGTGACCGTAAGCGTAGTATGTGGTGTATCGCCGGCTTCATTGCTATACATCAACGACAATCGGGATACGCATACTTGCTTACGTTGATGATATGAGATATTATGTGTTGCTGTGATATGTTATATTGGATCGTCGCGTTTTGAATAGCCGGGGGTTTTATGTGAGATGAGAGTTTTTCTTTTTCATTCATGTAAAAACTTGTATGTAATATTCTTTTATTGGGGCACTTCCAGGTTGCGGAAGATGTTACCGTTGTATATTATTTACTTTTCCGCATTAGGTAGACCCAAGGAGGGGAGCACAAGTAACCGGGTTCTAGGGTCCAGTGGGAGACCATCTCAAGGAGTCGGGACCGGGTCTCCTAACCCTAGAATTGGCAGTGTTGCTTGCCGCTCTCGTAGGGGTCTAGGGATGTGGGTTTGGCTATTCATCGCGACCGTGGAATCCGTGTTTTATACAGGCTCGTATTGAAAACACGGACGTCCTAGTATATCCAATATTTCATATATGTTCTTCTGCTGCAATGTTCTGTGATGAGATCATATTACTGCATGTGACGAATGTTTATATTATATATATGAGATATATGTTATATTGCAGATTTCGTTTCAAATGTGATGCTTGCGAAGCATAATTAAAATGGGACTTCATTAATGAGATTAATGAAAAAAAAGAAACCTAAGATGTTGTAGAAACTTGTTTAAAAACTGGTAGCTCTAGTTCTTGCTTTGCATAGCGGTGTTCCTTGTAGAACATCCAGCACCTTATTCGATAAGGAAAGGACCGAGATCCCTTCACCGGGAGTGACTCCTTTAGCAATAACTAGCAGATGCTACAAACTCGGTTTGTTTTTTGATTGCTTCTATAGTTCTTGCTTTGCACAGCGGTATATATGATATATCCTGCACCTTATTCGATGAGGAAAGGGCCGACGATCCTTTCACCGGGAGTGACCCCTTTAGCAAAACTAGAAAGGCCTCAAAAACACTCCATTTAAAATCACTCGATTCTACAATGATATCAAGTTCATTACGCTCAGGGTTTTCTGAAAAACCTGCGTAGCCCTCCGTCATTTCAGATAGATATTATTTAGTATTCGTGCTATGTTTGTTGACTTAGTTAAGGCATAGTGTACGGTAGCTAAGTAATGTTTATCTGCTAAAACATGAGATGTGATTGAATTAGGGTATTCGTACGGCCTTGTTGACTCAGTTAAGGGTCGTACAGGTGGGTTTAATTCAATCGGGAAATGTACGGGTTGAACATGACTTGCGATTTATGGTTTGTTGACTTAGTTAAGGTCATAGATCGCTAGGGGCAAAATATTATTGGGAATTTCAAGTGTTGAAAATTGCAATGAGATTGCATACCTTCTATAAGATAGTTGGATCCCGATACCCGCTGCGAGTAAGAGTTACTCCTGGGAGAGTTTTACACATTACAATTAGCCGATCAAGTAGGTGTCTAGAAAGGTGTTAACGGGGTTACGCCTCTTGGAAAACGAGATTTACTTTAATTAGGTTCGTGCGAAAGCACGGGGGACCTCCCTCAAAGTACCGGCACTGGCCTAGCTGAAAGATTGGCAAACTTGTAGCGTGTAATTAATCCCGTCTAGTCTTTCCTTTTAGGGTTTGAAGGAAGATTTGATTAAAACAGTGGGAGACATCCTGATTAGATATATTATATAACCAATCTAATCTTGCAAGAGCATACGCTGAGTGTTTTCTTCTCTCTCTCCAGGTAGCGACCATATCACGCCTTAATCAAGATAATAATACGGATTATTGACCGAACCCGCTTGTTATACTGAGCTGGGGAACGTTGGTCCCGCTCCAACTTATAATTGTTATAAGACTGAGCAGGAAATTGGGGAATACCAGATTTCCCGTGCCGCCCAAACGAAGAAAGTGCATGTTGATGCATCATCTTCGGGTGTGTTCATTACAAAGAACCATTTCTCAGTATCCTTTACGTCCTGGGTATGTGATACCGGATCAGGATCCCGCATATGTAATCTGTTACATGGGCTACAGAAAGGTAGAGAACTGAGAACGGGTGATTAGTTTCATGAGACAGAAAACAGTGCACGTGTTGCAGCCAAGTCTGTTGGTCACTATCACCCTGTATTACCTGAATACATTGATTCTGAACGAATGTTATTAGATACCGAACCTGATATACAAAATCATATCAGTCTCTTTATTAGTAAAGAAAGGATATAATTTTGTATTGTTGGATAATGTTTTGAACATTTCCTATATCAAGAGTTGATCGGTTCAGGCACGATATCTAAAAGTATTGACGTTCTAAATAAAACTACAGTTCTTAGTATACGGAACACACACAAGAGGAAGAGTTCAGAAATGAACGAATCCTTCTTGAGGCATTGTAGACTAGGTCATATCAATGAGACCCGACTAGCTGAAGTTACATATAGATGCATATTTAAATTATTTTGAATTTACATCTTATGAAACTTGCCGGTCATGTCACAAAGATAAGATGACCATAGCTCTGTTTATTGGAAACAGAGAAAGAGTTAGTGAACTCTTGGGATTGATACATGCTAATGTATGTAAGTCTCCTGTCTACACATGCCAAGACCGGTTCTTTCTACTTCAGTACATTCTCTGATATTCTCTCAAGATTCAGACATATGTTTCTGTTGAAATACAGGTCCGAACCTTTTGAGATATTCACAGAATATGAGTTAGAAGTAGAGAACCAAAAATACGGGTAAAAGTATTATGTCCTTTGATGTGATCAAGGAGGAGAATACTTGAGCATGGAATTCCTGGACTATTCTAAAGGAGAATGAGATTCTCTCTCAGCATTACTCCTCCGTATACACCACAGCACGTCGGTGTATCGGGGTGGAGCAATAGCACCCTATGTGATATGGTGTGCTCTATGATGAGTACTACTGAGTTTCCTATTTCCTTTAGGGAGTTATGCACTTGTGAAGTTGCATACCTATTGAATAGGGTTCAAATCAAATCAGTTGCCTACCACTTCATATGTGATATGGAAAGGGAAGAGCCCATATCTTAAGTTTGTTAAGATTTAGGGTTGTCCGGACTATGTCTAAAAGCAAAATCCGGACAAGCTCGAGGCAAGGTCTGTTATGTAGAACTGGAAATGTTCCAGCTATACAAACTACAGCTGATATTTTGGTAGAACCAAAGAATTCAATAGTTTCCAACGAACCCCAGCCTCTCCGCCGATCCAGTAGGGTTCCTCACCCACCTGAGAGATACTTCGGTTTCTCTATGACAGTGGGAGCGAGGATTGCATCATGAGATGATGACCCAACTAGTTTCGAGCTGGCCATCAGGAGTGGGACTCTGTAAGAATGGCTGGATGCTTATCGATCTGAGAGGGAATCCATATACACCAACAAAGTATGGACTTTGGTTGCTTTATCTGAAGGGTTAAATCCCCATCAGGAGCGAGTATATCTTGAGAAGATTACTTGGTGTACATGGAAAAGTTGAGACTTTCAAAGCTATGCTTAAGTCCATCCAGATCCTACTTGCCACGGCTACATACCATGACTACGATATCTGGTGGTTGGGTGTCATGACTGCTTTTCTAAATGATGTTTTAGAAAAGAGCGTCTATAAGTACACAGCCAGAGGGCTTCGTAGACAGTGGGAACAGCGGAAACGTGTGCAAGATGTTTTATATGATAAAACAGGCATCGCGGATTTGGAACATCTGTTTTGATGTGGTAGTCAAAGAGTTTGACTTCATCAAAATGGTAGATGAACCTTGTATATACAAAAAGGTAGTAGAGAGTATGGTGGTGATCCTCATAGAGTACGTGGATGACATACTCTTGATAGGGAAGGAGTTTCCTATGCTACGCTCGGTCAATCTCCGCTTATCATAAGGATTCTCCATATAGGATCAAAATGATACCTCCTAAATCCTGGATTTTGGATCTATGAGATAGATCTAATTGGATGTTAGGATACTCACTAGTTGTAGTGAGATGGTATCAATCGATTCTGGGAAGAATCACTGGAAAGGTTCCAGGGTGATAAGAACGACTGAATGTCAGTCGCAGGCATTGTCTTTACCCTCAGTGGAGGGACGGTATGTTGGAAGAGTTCCAAGCTAGATACCGTGACATACCAGATGATTAAAGGCAAGATAAATCGTTACCAAGGATGCTACCAAAGAGGCAGTCTGGATAGATATAAGTTCATAAGATGAACTTCGTTCCTACCATTGTGTGACAATGGAGTTGTGGCTTTAGCCAAGGAACTACCGTCCCATCAGAAATCCAGATATAATTCTTAGGCAGTATCACCTGATCATGGAGATGGTTGATCTCCAGGGAGATCGAGGTTAGGAGAGCAGACACAGAGGACGACAGCGCGGATCCACTCACAAAGGCCTTTTTCCCAGTAGAGACTTTTATGGGATGGTTGAGTATGAGATACTTCAACCGCAGCTAATTGTTGGGTATGCGATACCACAACAGATGGCCCTAGTGCAAGTGGGAGATTGTTAGTTATATGTATGCCCTAGAGGCCATTACTGTACATACGATGTATATTGTAATGGATGCTTGGACATATATAGGGAGGACTTTCTTGCTCGACATGATAGTACGCTATCTGGTTGTACTTTATCTTAACATATACTCTGATTGTCTCTATGTTACATGTTGATAAAGCCCTTAGGATATATACTCGACTACTAGGACTATGATGAGATCATACTAGTGGGGCCACGGTAGTTGACGAGTACATCCTATAACTGTTCCTAGTCGAGGGTGTATCGAGACAGGGCATCGATACACCAGAGTAGACTAGCGTATACGCATCTTGACCCATATGATGGGCGATGGATGATCCCATATCCATCGGTGTTTGACATCAAGGATGGTGTACGGGTGCTCAGTAGAGTCTGGGTACACTGGACGGACTCGCCGAGAACTCCCAGATGGTATTATACCTCACGTCAGATGGCAGTTCTCCGGTAACACTGGTACAGAGTAGTCTGTTGACCAGAGATCGTCATAGAGTCTTGTGTGATTCCCACTGTGCTTTGATTTCCATCATACCACGTCCAAGAGGGCATGCAAAAAGGTGGCATTTGGGTACAGTCCCGAATCACATGGAGGCAATGAGCGATAGGAGGGGATTCGTCTCTCCCGGTATAGGGAGTTGATGTTGTGCTGTGTTCGATTGGCTATAACCGGAAATCCCTGGCCAGGGTTGCTGAGATTTATTGGTAAGTGTTATCAGTAGTTTCTCGAACTGTTATAGACCTCAAATCGACACGACTTATCGAGCTACTGGGGTCTGACGTTTACCACCCCTAGGCGAGATATGCAACATATCAGACGACGAGACCGGACTGTACGGGAGTGTTACTGTTTGGATTCACAGGAGAATGTGCAGGCTTGCTTGTTGATCTTCTGAGCGCTCAATACATAGGTAGCTGTTACGTTTAGCTGACCGCTTGCAGCTTGTGGGTGTTTGATATGATCATCACCTACTGCCGGCGTATTGACGATTCTTTAGAGTCCTACACAGAGGTTTCTTGACTCAGGCAAAACGGAGTAGGGGCACGTATGTGATATGTGCGGGACCGAGGATAATAAGATATGAGATACCGTATTCTATTCTCGCGATATTTGATATCAGCCGGGTCATCGGATCAAATGTTGATTCGATGAATCGGTACGGATAAATATTAGTCGGTTATATGCGATATAGCCAGATTGTCGGATCAAGTGTTGATTCGATAATTTAATGTATAATAATATATATGATATATTAAATTACATTATCTAATATTTACTCACTAAAAGATTCTTTTTCTCACTCGGGTAATACATTGATATATATGCGATATATGTTAATTGTATTATTTTATTTGGTTACAATAAATATTATATATGTGATATATAATATTGTAACATGATATGATTACTAATGCAACATGTTTAGTAGAGATTAAACATGGTTAGGGTTTGATTAGGGTTAAACATTTCTAGATGTTTCTAGAAGGTTTTCTTTTTGTTTTGGAAAAGATATTTTAGCATGATATTTCTTAACCCAACCACACCCTTTAACCCTAGTTCAATCTCTACAATGGTTACTTGACCATGGTTGCATTATTCATCATTATCTCCTTTGCATTATTCATCATAAAAGGAATTCTATCATATTGTTCATCTTCTTCCTTCTTCTTCTTTGCTTACAAAGCTTTCTTGCTTTGATATTTGTGATGAATAAATATGAGAAAAAGATAAATAAAGAGAGCAAAAATCCTACTTCATCATCCTCATCTTCCCTTGCCATTTAGATGAGGGTGTTCACATCATTTCATGAGTGTTAGCTTGTGTTAACGAAACTTCAAGGTAGATCATCTTTGTATCGAAGATCGGAAGCAAAGGTTGCATCTTTCTCTTCGTGGAACCTCTCGAGAGTCCGAAACCCGATGATCGCAGCGAAGGGACTACAACACGGAGCATATGAAGTGAAGGACCGGATCTACAAAGGTTGTAATCCCTCTCACTTAGTGTTAAAGTGTTTAGCATGTTTGTTTTCGCCTAATCTCTAGTTTAAAGATCCGTATTCGGGTTGTTCGGCACGGCTAATTTTTTAATCGGGTTTAGTTGATGCCTCGTAGACCCTTGTGCGCGTGCATAGCAACCCAACACTCACCAAATCTTGTCGAAGCTCGCCGCCAACTAGTTGAAGCGAGCCTCCCTCTGCTCGCCGCCGATCGAAGCCCTCAACAGGTAATGTTAATTTTTTAATTTTGGGTAATTTTAAATTTTTTCTCCCAAAAATTAAACTTTGGGTTTGTTCTTCTTATCTCTGCTGTTGTTCTTGTTTCTACTGTTGTTTTGAATAAGTTAGTGTTTTGGTTTGGGTTGTGTTGGGGGTTAGGGGGCCGGGTTTTGCTAGGGCTAGGGTTAGGGTTTGTGTTTAGGCTAGGGTTGGGTTGGTGGTTAAGGGGGCGGGTTAGCTAGGGCTAGGACTAGGGTTAAGGTTTAGGATAGAGGTTAGGGTTAGGATTAAGGGTAGTTTGGGTTAGTGTTGAGGTTAAGGATAGGGTTAAGTGCTAAGGTTAGGGTTCAGGAAAATAGGGTATTTTAGTGAAAAACAACAATAGTTGTTGGTAATTTAGTGAATAGCAACAATAGTTAAGGGTATTTTAGTGAAATTTGTTGTAATTTAGTTAATTTATGAATATGAATCGTGTAGTTAAACTTTTAAGATAGTTCGGTGAAAAAAACATTATTTAAGGGTATTTTAGTGAAATTCATAGTAATTTAGTTAATTTAATGTTATTTAGTGAAAAACCAAGAATAGTTAAGGATATTTTAGTGTAATTTAGTAAAATGAAAGAAATAGGTTGCTTAGGGGTGTGCGTGTATGTGTGTGCGTGTGCGCGCGCTGCGCGCGCGCAAGAGAGCACGTGCGCACACGGAAACACCCTAACCCCAAACCTAAATCCAAAATCTTAAACTCGATAAGAAAACCCTTAACTTTAAAAATTGTACCCTAAACCAAAAACTTCGAAATCTTGAAATTGATACGTAAACATAAAACTAATTCAAATTAAATCTTAAACTAAGTGTATGAAACTCAATGATAATATGAAATTTTCATATTCTTATCGATAATCATATATGAAAATGAAAACGCAACTTAGTTTCCGTCTATCGGTTAACATACGTTCAATGCTCGTCGTGACATAAAACTACACGAAGGTTGTTAAAAATCGGACGATATCGTTCGGTTCTAACAACCATCGTGTAGTCTATGTGACGAGAATATTCAACCATATGATAACCGATAGATTTGTCCCGTGTGGACAAGTTAGGAATGTATAAAACAAACACCTGCATTCACTTGTGTATTTCATTCGTTTCGAGATATTTTATCGGTACTTTTCCGCTGGTTCTCCATGTACAATGATAGATTAGATGTTCGTTTCAATACTGTTTAACAGCATTGAAATGATTACCTGTTCTATTACAGTGTACTTAGAGAACAGCGGGGAGGTGCTGCTGAAATTTTCTCGAAACGGATGAAAGCATAAGTTAATGGGTGTATACTTTATACATTTTTAATAGGATAGGTTCCTTACTCCTACCCGTTACACTTGACATCCAATAAAGAATATTTAATATTATCATCATTTTTCTTGGAAGAAGATTCCAACTCTCGAGTTTTGAGATTAGAAGAAGAAAGTTCTCAATAGGAGTTGGAGGAGATTAAAAGGAGAAAGTTCTCAATAGGATTTTGAAGAGAGCCCAATCCATTAACAATTGAAACCAAACTTAACCGGGTCGTCAATTAAACCTAATACCAACGCTTCTTATTATTCGTTTATCTCGTATTTATTACAAAATCTTAATTCCATGACTCTTATCTATAGGAACCTTGTTACGTTCCATTTTCTTCCAATATGGAATTCCCGTACCTCCATGACAAGAGATGGATGTACTTCGACATTTCCTCGAAAGCCACAGATTTTTTCCTTAACGGTGTTTACATTTTCACCGATTTTACCTATGCACGTCTTAGGATACCAAAAGAGCACGAAATCTACTATCCTTACTATAAGTGTATGAACACGTGATTGCATAAGAAGTTGGATATTGAGTTACACATCATGAAAAACGATTTCCTTAATGATTACACTAAGTGGGATATTCACGGAGAAAAGGATGATGGAGGGCCAGTGCAAGAGACGGAAAACGAATTCATTGAAGCGGAAACCGAAGAGTGGCAAGGGATGGTAGAAGAAGAGGAGGAAGAGGAGAAATGTCAATTTGATGAAGATGAAGCCATTGAAGACGATGATGTTGTGTTCGCGTCGGTCGATGACATGAATGGGCTTATAAATACCGTTGGACTTCCTTATGATACGGAAAGCACTGGAAATGCGTTATTGGAGATGTACAAGGCTTCCTCGAGAATCTCTCTATATCCAAATTTGTCATGTCCCGCTTCCCAATAGATGGAAACGATAACGTGGCAAGCCCGCGACGTATTTATTCTGAGAAGGCCATTTCTCGAAATAAATACGCTAAGCGTCTATAAGCAACATAAAGTAACAAGAACAAACAAAAAAAATGAAATCCAACTCTGATTTATTACATTCATGATTCAGAGTAGACAAAATATCTGAATACAAGATATATAACATGATAAGCCTTAACAAAGAGGCATTCATAAATAAGGTGACATGAAATGAAAAGCTGAATGAAACTATACGTCTGTTTGTGATACGAACTGGTTGTACTCTTTTTTGACCACTTTTATCTTCTCTGTCACAATGTCACCTGACGAACATTCGAAGAAAGAAATAAAGATGGGTGGAATGCCCGTCAGCGAACTTGCGCTCGGTAAGTTTCCAAGAAAGGTGAGATGTGAAGTATATAAATGAATATGCAAGGTGACATGTGATATAGTATGAATGGAAATAAATCATGAACAAGTATAACATGATAATGTTAATGACAACTATGTAAGCATGGCAATATAACATAAACATAGTAAACAAGTATAACATGACCGTGGAGTGTAAGTATAATGAACATGAAGTGAATGCAAGTGTCCTAAAAGGTCTCTAAAAAGGTAAAATTAACTAAGATGAGTTCAAGTGTAAATGTCAACCAATCTCAAGAGTATTATCGAACCCAAGGCTATCGTCCTGGGGCAAGGAATCACGAGCCCAAAATACCGGGACTTCAATTGTTATTGAAGTATTACAAACCCAACCGGCTATCATCCAAGGGCTTGGAAACACGGGCCCACATTCGTGAATTCGTGATTTGTACCGTTTCATCACGGTACCACAGCAACATGTTTTGTACCGTTTCAGCCTGGTACCACAGCAACATGATTTGTATTAATAGGACTCATGAGTTTCCGTTAAATTCATACTCAAACTACCCCAATACCCCGCATATATTAGTCTGTGATTAAAGCTACAAGTCTTGCCCAAATCCATGAATACATAAGAGAGTGCAATTCAAGTATCGAGTCAAGTTCAAGTATTCAAGTCAATGGTTTATGTTTTCATGTCAAGTGTTCATGTCATGTCATTACGTATTCATAGTTCGTGTCAAGTCAGTTCAAGTGTACATATTGGGTTCAAGTATTCAAGATTGAGTCGTGTCAAGATCAAGTCAATTCTAAAATGTAATGATTTAATTACAAGTCATATAAATAAAAATAAATAAGCAATCACAGAACATGATATGAGATAAGTATTCAAGTAATGACCAAAACAATGTTGTAAATATGTGATATGTACGACTAGTTAATCAAGTCATTTAAAATCAGAATATAAAAAAACATAGTCTTAAGTGTTATGTACACGTGAGCTCCAGTCTCACCTAAATACGACTACCGGTTTGGGTGATATACATGTTTTCATATCGTCGCGTAAAACAGATCAGAATTTGTTCAGCACCGTCACACATTTTTAAAACGCTGTTTGAGTTAATATTCATCAGGTTTCAGATTACAAAGATCAATAGAAAATTGTAGGTATTTCGATGTACTTATCCAAAACACCAAAATTCATATGATTTGGATTCCTGAGGCTCTAGTTATGATCATTTTAACATCAGCGTTTAAAACAGAAATTCGGATTTTTTGACAGCAACTATATATTGTATTACAAAGCCTATATCATGTTGTTTCATGCATTTCTACGTAATCTAGTATATATAAAATTATAGTTCTATCAATTTTGCATCGACACATCTAAATTTTGTCACAAACGAACATCGGGTGTTCGAGTTATGTCCAATTTAAAAACAGTGTGCGAATCAGGACAGATTCTATCCAGATTCGTCGCTTAATATTCTAACGCGATTTTGTATATTTCACGTCAGTTTTCAGTAAAAACTTAAAACTAAGAAAATCTAGATTATTCTATTTAAATATCCAAAACACCTGAATTTTCTCAATTTGGATATCGGTATACCAAGTTATGCGTCCTAGAAGTTGACTGATAACTGCAGTTTTCTATTTTACGAACAGTGAATAAAAATGATGTAATTCCTAAACCGTTAAGTGATTCGATCTAAAAAATTTACAGCGTGTACACAAAAATATATTATATTCAAGATAAATTTCTTGAAATTTTCAGAAGTAAAAATTAATTTCTAAAATTATTTTAAAAGTAAAGGTATTGATATGTCATATGTGAGAATGAGGAAACCATGGTATTTAATCGTAACCTCATTTTCTTTAACAAAATTTGAATAAAGTAATTTAAAATACAACAATAAACGATGCAATCCTAATTGGTTACTATGAAATCTTAACATATGGATTGAGAGTAATGAAAAAGACTTTACAAACTATATATTTGTGTATGTTTGTGTGTATTCATTATTTATATACGTATCCATTTAATTAATTATTTAGGGACTATGATATGATGAGGGAAGTTTTTCATGGCAATATGACAAGAGAAATATAGAGAGAAGGAGATAGAGGGAGGGAAAGAGAGAAGAGACATACATACACAAGCCGGTATTGTCACCAGGCTTGTCTATCCGACAATAGCCTCGCGTTTCTAGCGAGACTTTCTTGAGAATTTCTTCATGTTCTTCTTCGGGAAATTTAGATGAAGAGGTATATGTGAAATGATAGAAAGGTGTGATGATGAAAAGAAAGAGGAGTGAGATATAAAAAAGTTTATAGCCACCATAATTCTAATAAATCATGGCTCATAACCATTCTAATTATTTTGTGAGTTAAAAAGAAGATGAAATGAAAGGTCCCATTTGTAGGTTATGAGAAGAATAAAAATTGATAAAAAAAATAATTGCAAGAATGGAGATTTGAACATGTGACTTATGAAATAACAATATAAGGACTTAACCAATGTGCTACAAGATTGTTCATTGACATATTTAATTAGAATTAAATATATGTTGTTGCTTGAAAAGAAAGTGGGATTTTAGGCTCATAGTTTTATAAAAAAAAATGAAAATGAGATTGGATTTGGATTATGGGTTGGGTTAGGTATTGCGTTTAATTTGAAATAGGTTAAGATTTAGTTTAAAGAAAGGGGTTAAGGAAAAATAGATAGAATAATAAAATAATATATTTAATAGAAAACAAAATTTACGGAAAAATACTACGAATAAATAAATACAATATTTTACTAAAGAAAGAAAACACTAAGGTATAGTAATACTAGGGTCATTACAAAATTGCAAAGGGTTTTCGATACTATCCTTTTTCATACGTCTCTACCAGATCAAGTGCAAGAACAGATGGAGTGACCAGTCTTTTACTGATCTCCGAGCATTGCTAAAGGAAGCTTTTCCTGACGGAAATGAAGTGCCACCGAGCTGGTACGAGGAGCAAAAGATAATCACAAATATTGGCCTAAAGTATTACAAGATACATGCATGCCAGAATGACTGTGTTTTGTTCCGGAAACAACATGCTGCACTCAAAAGCTGCCCACTGTGCGGGAAAAGCTGATTCAAGCCTAAGAAAGACTCTCGTTCAAGTGATGTGCCCATGAAGATTCTGTTAGTGTATATGCCCTAGAGGCCATTACTGTATCATACTAGTTTGTATATTACTTAATGGAAGCTTGGGATATTCACAGTTGTATATACAATCTTGCTCGAAATGGTAGTATGCTACTTGGTTTGTCTCTGCTTTAATATGTGCGTGTGTTTCTTTTAGCATATTGCAGGTATACATATTAGTAGAGCCCTTAGGATCTTTGCTTGATTACCAGCGTTGTGATGGCGCTCGCACTCGTGGGAGCTGGGTAATCTATAAGCACATCCTTATACTGGTCCCTGGTCGTTGGACTATCGAGACAGGGCATCGATACTCCGGAGTAGACTAGCGTATGCGCTTCTCATCCCAGTGTGGGAGACGGTCTGTCCCACAGCCGTTAGTACGTCGTACTTGGGATAGTATGCGGGTGCTCGTTAGGTTACGAGTACACTGGACAGGACTCGTCGGGAACTGTTGGTTGGTAATATACCTATCGTCAGTTATCAGTTCCCAGGTGACATGAGTACAGCTTAGTCCGCTGACTTGACACTGTCACTTCGCCTCGAGTGTGTTCCCACTGCACTTTGATTACTACCCTACCACGGCTCAGAGGAGTCGTGCAAACAGGTAGTTTTTGGGTGCAGTCCCGAAGCACTTGGAGGCAGTGACGGTTAGACAGGATTCGTCTCTCCCGGTATTGGGGGTTGACATCGCGCTGTGTCCAGGAGAGCCATTACACGAGTAGTCCCTGGCCAGGGCAAGCGAGATATACTGGTAGGCTTCCAGTGTTATCTCAGGGTGTTCTGGGCTACACTCCGACACGACTTGTACCGCTATTAGGGGACTGACGTTCACCGCCCCCCTAGGCCCGCCATGCGATGTATCAGACGAACAGACCGGACTGTACGGAGATTGTCACATACAGGCTCAGTAGGAGTGCAGATGGGGTTCACCTCGTCAGTCTTCTTATCGACATCTACCTGGGGACCATTACGTACAGCTAGTGCCGCTTGCGGTCTGTGGTTAAACCCACTGCCAGCGTAGTGTCGAGTCTTTAGAGTCCCACACAGAGAGCTATTCGCCTTTAGGCAAAACGAGTAGAGGTCGCATGGTTTTGCGACAGGGTTCGTTCGCATCCGCGCACTTGTGCACGTTTGCTGTCCGGATAGTTTATACTAGCCGGCTTTGGTTTAAGCCGGATCCTAGTATATGATTTGAGATTGGTTTTTCTCATTGTGTTCGTGTTCCTCGGATCACGAATGCGGGTGCGTATGCACAGTTGCTTGAGATTGAGGGAGAGGACCTTGTTTAGGGTTAATGACTATTATCATTTTATTAACTCTATTGCTTTTGTGTGTATTATTGTTAATTAATAATTAGCTTAATTATTGTGCATGGTTGTTGTTGTTGACCTTTTGACTTCATTGACTTGTTGACCAAGTTGACAATTTGACCATGATCATTTCATTTGGAAGATGCTCTTTGATCCTTGCAATTTGCATTAATAATGAAATGATAATGGTCACCTCTTGATTAAACCATGACAATTTTCTAGCTAATTAATTAATTAAAATAACACACACATATTAGTGAGAATGGCTCACTAATAATTCATTTTTCTATCATATCTTTTCTCTCTCTTGCTCATCCTCTCCCTCAAGCTCTCTCCCTCTCATGTGTTGAGAAACAAAAAGCTTGAGAAAAACCTTCACTTGATCTTCTCTACTCACTTCTAGGGTTCAAGTCTTAGCATTTCTTGCACTCTAGTTACTCCTAGCTTGGAGTTGAAGCTAAAGGTCGAGGCTTTCGGGTGGATCGTTCTTTGACAGGAGAAGACAAGCAAGGTGACATCTTTCTACCATTCCGGCGAGCAAGGAGAGAAGGAGTTCAAGCTCAAGGTATAACCTTTCTACAACTTAACTAGTTGTAAGTTTGTTTTAGCTAGTTCTAGTTTAGTAAAGACCCTCACAAGCAAGGTCCATGTTGCCTAAGTCATTAAAAATCCAATTTCTATTATGTTTTTCCGCCTCCCCGTAAGGACCGGGGTGGGCAACGTGGACCTACAGTGGTATCAGAGCCTAACTAAACTCAAACTAGCTAGGTAGTGAAGTGTAACGAAGTTTCGAAACCGAAAATCCAAAAACCAAACTTTGCAAAACCCAAGTTTCTGTTCATTTTTTTTCTGGTCAAAATGACATTTGTTATATACCAAAAATTATCTCAGGGTTTTGTGTGAATAACCACCAAATACGAACCAGAGAGGAGATCAGAGGAGCGCGGATCCGCGGCAAGAGGAAGCTCCTGCCGCGGAAGCGCGGCCGTCTTGTCCCCTCTCTGCATCGTTTTTGGTGCAGTATCTGTCTGTGTTGATTTTGGGATTTTTAGGATATATATTATATGCCCAGATTTTCCAGAACTAAAATTTACTTTTGGGGGCCTATAAATCCGTATTTTTCGGAACTTCACTACACTTTAACTACATCGGTTATATCTGTAATGCTTGCATGTATTGAACGTCGGCTAATCGCTATAAGACGATTAGTCGGGGTTATACATGATCTGTGATTGTTATTGGTTTGTGGATATGAATGGATTGGATTGTCGCGGGTGAATGGCCGGGGTGGATGTGAGATGAGCGTTGTTTTTCTTTCATTCATTTGTAACATGTAAATTGATGTAATAATATTCTTTGTATGGCCGCACAACCGGGTCGGGGTTGTAGCCGTCATTGTATAATTCTTTTTACTGTTTTTGCTCCTAGGATAGACCCACGGAGGGGGTGCACAAACTACCGGGTATCTTGAAGCGCCGAGTGGCCTACTCACGGTGGTGAGGGAGGTTGCTTCGCTTCGGGTGCTTGGCGGGTAGTTTGCCGCACCCGTAGGGGTCTTGGGTGGGGTATTGGCTATTCACCGCGACCGTGTAATCCGCTTTGCGTTGCAGGCTCGAACGCATTGCGGATTCCTAGTATATCCAATGTATTCATCTGTGATCTGTAATGTCTATCATTGCTATATATTTATATATAATAACTATTTAGGCGTTGCTTATGTTTTACAGCCGCGCTAGCCCAGCCCCCGCTCTGTCGTTAGTTAAGTAACCTAACGGGTGATGACGGGGCCCCGTGGCGAATGCGAATGGCATAAGCGTACGTCATATTTTGGTTGTTTTCTGCAATGGTAGGATTAAATGATGGGACGCATTAAAAGAACTAATGCAAGGAATAAACCAAGTAAAAGTCGAATGGAACACTTTGAAAACCACTCGGTTCTTTTCAAAAATAAACTTTTAAAACGCGGAGCTTGAACCACTCCTTTTAAAAGCTATCTCGTTCCATCGATTATATCAAGTTCACTACGTTCACGGTTTCGCCAAAACCATCCGTAGCCCTCCGTCGTTTCATATGAATATTCAACGGTATTCAAGCTGTGTTTGTTGGCCTTAGTCAAGGCACAGTGTTTGGTAGCTGGTGGGTATTCATATGTTGCATAGATAGAATGCGTTGGTTTGAGACAGTCGTATTGCTTTGTTGGCCATAGTCAAGGGTGGATACGGGTGGGTTCAAATTAACCTGGATAACGACGGGTAGAACTTGACATGTGACTTATGATTTGTTGGCCTTAGTCAAGGTCATAAGAGCATGGGGCAAAAATCCACATCGGGAGTTTCATAAGTACTGAAACTTGCTAGCGTTGCATACCATTTGGAGTGTGATGATTCTGGTAGGATTCCTTCGGTTTTGTTGTTGGAGATAGTGCCCTCAGAGTCAATTATTGGATCACAGGCACGTGATTGCAATGATTGAGGGAGGACCTATCCCGGTAGGACAGTCTTACTCGAGATGATAGTATGCTATCTGGTTTATCTTTATCATCGTGTACTGCTTTAGGTGACCTGACATGTCGCTATTACACGTTGATAGAGCCCCTAGGATTCTTGCTTGACTGCCGACAGTATGATGGCGATCATATACGTGAGAGCTGGTGGTCTATAAGCACATCCTTAAAAGGTCCCTAGTCGTAGGAGTTTCGAGACAGGGCATCGATACTCCATTAGTAGACTAGTGTATACAGTCGAGACCCCGACGAGGGGCGGTGGCCGGTCTCACAAGCCACTGGTGTCAGTTGGTTCACCTAAGATGTATACAGGTGCTCATTGGGTTATGAGTACACCGGACAGGACTCGCCGGGAACCTGCTAGTTGGTCTTATACCAGATGTCAGATAGCAGTTCCCTGGTGACATGTGTACAGGTTAGTTCATCGACCTGAGATCGTCATTTGTCTCGTGTGAGTTCCCACTGTGCTTTGATTACTACCCTACCACGGCTCAAAGGAGTCGTGCAAACAGGTTTTAGTTGGGTACAGTCCCGAGCCACATGGAGGCAGTGAGCGGATCTGCAGGGGTTCGTCTCTCCCGGTATTGGGGGTGAGGTCGCGCTGTGTCTAGGAGAGCCATTACACAAAGCCCTCGGCCGAGGCAGGAGATTTACTGGTAGGTATTCCAGTAGTATCTCAGGGTGTTCTGGGCTACGCTCCGACACGACTTGTACCGCTTTTGGGGGTCTGACTTTTACCAACCCCCTAGGCCCGCCATGCGATACTCATAGATGAACGGACCGGACTGTACGGATATTGTCACTGACAGGCTCAGTTGGGTGTCGGGGTGAGCTTCCTCATCGACGTCCCATTTGGTCAATACCTGGTGGCCCGTCACGTATTGGCTTATACCTCTGACGTGCTAGTGGTTAAATCCACAGCCAAGGTATTGACGAGTCTTTAGAGTCCACCACACTCAGTTACTCAGCTACTCAAGTTTCGGGCGAAACGCTGTAGAGGCCGTATGGAGATATGGCAGGGTTCGATCAGATACGTGCGGTATTGCACGGATCGTGATCGGACGGTTTTTACTAGCAGGCTTTGGCTTAAGCCGGATTCCAGTATTTGATAGTGTAGTTTTGTCTCTTTGCATTTGTGTTCAGTGGGAATACAAATGCGGGCATGTATTTGCAGTAGTGGGGTTTTCCTGTAATTTATTACGGGACCAGTTTTCTGGAGTTGCCAGTTTGTATTCCGTTCCGGCCGGTTTTCCTTTGTTCTTTCCCGGCCGGACTTTTCTGATGGAGGGGGTTATTTGCAGTTTTGCAAATAACTTTTGGTGGAGGTTTTATTTGTAAGTTTATTTATTATGATAACTTATTTAGATACCATTCCTTTCATTCTTCTTTTCATGCTTTATGAAGATTAGAAGTGATGAGATAGGATTTGATCTTTGATGAGAGTTATGATGATGAGGTTTGTATATGGTCACCTTTCTTTTGCTCCTACACTCACCTTCCTTCTTATGGTTGCTATTCTCATTCCTCCACCATTATTCATTCTTCTCACTTGATAGAAAAAAAAAGAAAGAAAAGAAAAAGAAAGAGAGAAGAAAAAGAAAGAGAGAAGAAGAAGAAGAGAGCTTCATAGTTTCTTTCTTGATCTCATTTTACTTGCTAGAAAAATGCAAGCACCATTTTTCTAATCCTTGTTTCCTCCAAACATCCATGGCAACTTCTAAGAACCCTAAAGAGACAAGTTCACTACACTATTCTATAGCAAGCCTTGGACGCGTCGGCTAGCCAACTTCGCGCCCGAGTTGCCTCGGTCAAGAGGCGGGAGCCCGTAAAAGATTCCGGCTACGTGGTGCCCTTTCCGACGAGCGAGGAGGTGACGAAGATTCCGCGGGAGATCGGAGTGGAGACGAAGACCGAAGGACACGGATCGCTTGGTATATCGCTCACCCCATCTCTAGTTAGCTAGATTAGGTTAATGGTTAACGATCCGGGTTTTCATTGTCCGCGGTAGCGCCGGTTTCCGAGTATGGAAAATTTTTGATTCCGCATTTTGGCCTCGAGTACGAGGCCGGGGCGCTGCCGTGGCGCAACATGGTATCAGAGCCACGCCATTAACCTTCTCTAGCTTGTTCTAATGTGTTTTGCTTATCCGATCGACCGAAATTCCAAAAACCGTATTTTTCCTTCACATCAGTTTCTGTTGAAATTTTTTGAAGTCTAAAAATTTTTCTGGTGGTCTCAGAAAGATGTGCAGGGAGTTCTAAGAACTCTGAGAAAAAACGAGACAGTGAACCCTTACCTCGAGCGCGGAAGCGCCGCGCGACCCCCGTTTCTGCCGCCCTTCCGCCGCGAGTTGGTGGGGTCACTGCTTCGTATTTTTCCAGTGGGCTTATGGGCTTAAATTAGGGGTTTTGGAATATTAAAATTGGGCCCAGGTTTTCTGTAAGTGCTACAGTTTTGTTTGGGGGCCCACTTGTTAATTTTTAGTCAATCGGAAAATTTTAAACACATTATTTCACAGTATTTACATTATATCTGCGACCGTGAATGTCACTCGATCGGTAAATCCGGCCTAACTGCTATAGCCCAGTTAGACGGATTTGCGAACGTGACTTTCACGTTGATGTTCTTTGTTTATGCTGTGATGTTGCGGATCGGTCGTGGGGGATAGCCTGGGTGCAATGCTAGTACTGTGTTGTTGTATTATGTACATTTGATATTGCGGGGCGAGCGTCCGACATGTGGACTGCCGTCACTGCCTGTTTGTATTATTCTTTTGGGGCACGACCTGGTTGCGGTCGATGTACCCGGTATATGTATATTTTACTTTCTGTACTAGGATTACCCCGCGGAGGGGTGCACGGATAGCCGGGTTCTAGAGGGCAACGGGCCCGCATCTCATGGCATTGAGACGGAGGGGGCCTCACTCTAGGATTGGCGGGCTATTCGCCGCACTCGTAGGGGGTATAGGTTGACCCAGGAGGGGTGCCCAAGTTGCCGGATTCCGTGGAGTGCTGGGTGGTCCATTCACGGTGCTGGAGGGGGCTGCCTCGCTTCAGGTTTTGGCGGGTGACTTGCCGCGCCCGTAGGGGTCTAGGATTTCATTGCACAGGCTATCCACACGACCAGGGGAACGTCGGGTTTCAGCAGCGGCTCTGTGAAACCCGGGGTTTCCAGATATCTGTATTGTTCTGTGATGCTGTACATTTTTGTGATGTTGCATTTCTTATCACGCCTTGAGCGAAATATAATATATTGGTATATATATTAGTAGATGTTGTATATGTTTTACATCCGCGCTAGTCCAGTCCCCGCTCTGCCGTTAGTTAGCTAACCTAACGGGTGATGACGGGACCCAGTGGCGAATGCGGATGGCATATACGTACATCAGTATATTTTCGTTCTTTGTGGTGTGATCGATTGATGGGACTGCGTTGATTCGGATCAATGCAAGATAAACAAACCTATTCTGATGTTGTTGGAACATTTTTCAAAAAGCTGTTATTGCAAGGACGTTCACTTTTGTTTTGCATCGTGGTATTCATTTGGAATATCCTGCTCCTCAGTCGACGAGGCAAGGGCCGAGATCCCTTCACCGGGAGTGACCCCTTGGACAGAAGTTTGCGTCAGGGCATTAACTTCACTGTAGCCGATTACTTTTGCTTTGCATCGTGATATTCAGTTGGAATATCCTGCACCTCATTCTACGGGGAAAGAGCCGAGATCCCTTCACCGGGAGTGACCTCTTTAGTAAAGGCTTTCGTCGCTATATTTTTATAAAAAGCTATGCAGTTCCTTCAACGATATCAAGTTCATTACGTTAAAGGTTTTTCGCCAAAAACCAGCCGTAGCCCTCCGTCATCTCTTACAAGTATTACTTAGTATTCGTGCTGCGTTTGTTGACTGTGTCAAGGCGTAGTGTGCGGTAGCTAAGTAGTGTTTGTTTGTAGCATATTAATGGGATTGGTTAGGACAGTCGTGCGGCCTTGTTGACTGTGTCAAGGGCTCGTACGGGTGGGTTTAATGCAATCCAGGATAATGACGGGTTGAACTTGACTAGGACCCTTTGATTTGTTGACTGTGTCAAGGTCACTTGGGTCCTAGGGGTAAAAATCACATCGGGAGTTTCAAAAGAACTGAAACTTGCCAGGCATGCGCATACCTTCTGGAGTGTGGTGACATGAGTGGATTCCGTCACGTTATCATGCGATGATAGTTGGATCCCGATTCCCACTGATGAGTTAGTTTACTCCTCGGGTGACCCCGACTAATTCTTCTTTCAGGTTTGGAGGAGAATTTGAGGTACAGTGGGAGGTTTCCTGATTAGATAAAGTGGTAACCATTCTGATCTAGGTTAGAGTGCACGCTGAGTGTTTCTTTTCTCTCTCTCTTTGGCAGCGACCATTGACCCGACCCTAAGACTTTGACTCAGTGACCAAGTTGACCGAACTTTCTTAACACAGGCTTTTGGATTGTCAGAGTTGCAGACCTCTTTGCCACTCCTACTTTTACCCTTTTCTCCAGGACACCTCGTATTGCTACGAACGTCCACTTCCATTGGACAAAACCATCGTATGGTTAGATACGAACTCGAAGGACTTCGAGGATGGTTTCTGGTCCTGGAGAAAACGGATAGGACTATTCAGTTGTCTTTTCTTTTCACCCTCTCTCAGGTTGCGAGTACTCCTTGGTTTAGGAGTAGTACACCTATTACGCAAATTGGATAGTCTTCTTCCAAACCATAGGCTGGTGCCGACCGGTAGGGAATGAAGAAAACCAGCTAGCCTAAACGGTGTACAGAAGGTATTAAGTTAAGACAAAGCAAGGGATTAGTAGGAAGGCAAAGTAAATTGCGACTGCTATTCACGACCAAACCGAGTATTTCTTCGCCAATCCTAAATCACCTTTGTATTTCTCCAGGACACTCCGTATCACTACGAAGATCCCAGTTTATTGGATAATCCATCGTATGGTTATATACGAACTCGAAAGGAACCTGTTCCAGTTCGGGGATGGATTCTGGTTCAGGAGAAATAGGAATAAAGTACATTCAGGTGTCTTTTATCTTCACCTTCTCTCGCGTTGCGAGTGTTCCTAGGATTGGGACAGTACACCCATTATGCTTATTGGATAGTCTTCTTCCAAACCATAGGCTGGTGCCGAACGGTAGGGAAGGAAGAAAACCATTTGGCCTGAAGGGGTGTACAGAAGGTAATGACTAAAGACATAGAAAGGGATTTGGAGAGGTGGCAAAGAATTATACGGTTATAGTTGTGAATCTGGATAATGGAAGAGGCATTACTAGGAATACCAGGATACCCCAACGAAACATTTCAATGTTTCAGTTTCACTGTTTACTGTTAATGGAAAACTGATTTCCCGATTAGACACTTACTCCAGGGTATGTATTTACCAGGTATGATTCTCACATCTGTATGGTTTTACAGATGATGAGTGGGAGTAAGTTATTGGGAATTAGGTGATCATCCTCATTATTTGAGGAAGTCACCTGGGTTGTTTGCCGGACGGCAATTATTTGGTTTTGAATATCCGCGGTTATGCACCAATTTCAAATTGATATATCTGTACGTCTATTTTCATAGAGTGAGATATACCTTTTGATATTATGTCGATGACATTTACCTATATCAGTGGATGGTTAGGTAAGGAGCATTAAACAGCGGTGTAATTCTTCTTAACCATAAGTACAGTTTTCAACCTACGACGCACAGTGAATGAGTTGTTAGACTCACCGGACTTATACAGAGTATTGTATGTTGTCCAGTGTCCAATGGGACAGAGGGGTTGGTCCTCGTACTATATTCTGTTTACTTTTAACTTCTCTAGTTCTTAGACATGTGTTTCGTGGAAACACAGGGTCTAAGTTTTGAGGAGTTATGGGTATTTGAATAGAGTAGAGAACCAGGTATAGCAAGTATCGGGATTCTTCAAAGTGATCGAAGATGTAGATACTTGTGTATGGTATTCAGTTGATAGTAATGGTTAAGAGAACTTGCTTCTCTTTCAGGTTACTCATAATTGGAAGCATTCCTGAGTTGAGTAACGCTGATCGGCCTCTCTCCATTGAGTTGACATGCACTGGAGATAGTTGCATGATTTGAATCTGGTTCAATTGAATCAGTGCCTCTGGTTCTATATTGGATATAGAACAGTTCATATCTTGACATTGTTAAGGTACGGGGAGTTGGCCGGCTTATGATTAAAACCAGACACTGGACAACTCAAGGCACGTTTCTGTAATGGCTGTTTGTGGGTTGACCCAGGCTATGACGAGGGTTGACTTTCTACCATCTGGCAGATCAATAGAAATATTGTTCTAGACTCGCCACAGTTTTATTAAAAATGGATTTTTTCAAAAAACAGTAGTGGGAGTATGGTAGAACTGGAAGTGATTCCAGAACCGCAAACGATTACTGAAGATTTGATAAGGAACCTAAAGATTCAATCTGATTTGACATTCCATTGACCACTCCGCAGATACGGTGGGTAACTTCAGGCACCCGAGAGGTACTCCGGTAGCCTCAAGGACGGTGACAGGGAAGTTCTTGTTTACCCACACTTGCCATTGCTGTTGTTCCAGGCTGCGAGACCCGGCAGGAGGATGAGTATAGCGTCGTTCTAAACTAGCTTTGGAAGTGCACGTCTATATGACTCTGCCAGAGGGTTGTCGTAGTCAGTGGGAGCAGCGGAAACATTGGTGGACATCAGGCTTATGTCTGCTTATAGACTAAAGCAGATGTAGCGGAGATAGATCATCTATTTCTGATGTGACAGTCATAGGTTTGACGTCATCAGAATAGGGGATGGATCTGTTGAGAAGGCAGTAGGAAGTGATATTCCTATACTACGATCGGTTATACTTTGGTCGTCACACAGTGGTTTCTCCACAAGGGAATTGGATATTATATCAGACATACTGGTTACTAGATCTATGGTTTTAGATCTAGATTTGGGTGGTTTCCCAATCTGGGTACCTTGACAGCATTCTATGAGTATTTAGAATGGACGACTCCTGACACGGTAGTGTACCTGCAGTTGATGGAGTCACCCTCTCTAAAGGTGTCTAATAGACTAAAGGGGAGAGGGATACTCATGATTGGCAGATCACTTTCTTAGACAATTGAGTCAATCATGAGATGTCAAGTACCACACCAGATGTTGTTCTTGCAGTAGATGCAATAAGTTGATATTGATCCAATCCTGGAGAAACAGTCGGAAGCAGTTTTAGAACATAAGTGGATGTTCTAGGGATATGATAACGACAGCCTCATTTGGGAGACAGTTATCATTCCAGGCTTCCAAGGTGACATGGACGACAAGGAGGTTGTCAGAGTTATAGTTTTCCTTCTGAGGAGGGGCAGTATTTTGGACAGGTGGTCCAAGGCAATACTGAGGGAGGCTTGGCGCAGGATACTGATTAAGTTCAGTTGACGATACAGTCTAAGAAGTTTGGATTTGGAGTTCATTTATGAGCTAAGTCCCATCAGACATCCAGACATTCTAAGACAGGTATTGCTCATTTCGGGAGATGGCTTTCTCCGCGATCTTGAGATATAGAGAGACATAGAAAGAAACATCACAGCGGATCCACTCACTGAGGCTATTCCTCGAACGCAATAGTTTCGCAAACGGGTTTTGTGAGACTGACTAGTAGAGGAGTTGGGTGTTCGGTATCACACGAGCTGTGAGTATGCGGCATCGCAATAATTAGCCTTGAGTGCAAGTGGGAGATTGTTGGAGATAGTGCCCTCAGAGTCAATTATTGGATCACAGGCACGTGATTGCAATGATTGAGGGAGGACCTATCCCGGTAGGACAGTCTTACTCGAGATGATAGTATGCTATCTGGTTTATCTTTATCATCGTGTACTGCTTTAGGTGACCTGACATGTCGCTATTACACGTTGATAGAGCCCCTAGGATTCTTGCTTGACTGCCGACAGTATGATGGCGATCATATACGTGAGAGCTGGTGGTCTATAAGCACATCCTTAAAAGGTCCCTAGTCGTAGGAGTTTCGAGACAGGGCATCGATACTCCATTAGTAGACTAGTGTATACAGTCGAGACCCCGACGAGGGGCGGTGGCCGGTCTCACAAGCCACTGGTGTCAGTTGGTTCACCTAAGATGTATACAGGTGCTCATTGGGTTATGAGTACACCGGACAGGACTCGCCGGGAACCTGCTAGTTGGTCTTATACCAGATGTCAGATAGCAGTTCCCTGGTGACATGTGTACAGGTTAGTTCATCGACCTGAGATCGTCATTTGTCTCGTGTGAGTTCCCACTGTGCTTTGATTACTACCCTACCACGGCTCAAAGGAGTCGTGCAAACAGGTTTTAGTTGGGTACAGTCCTGAGCCACATGGAGGCAGTGAGCGGATCTGCAGGGGTTCGTCTCTCCCGGTATTGGGGGTGAGGTCGCGCTGTGTCTAGGAGAGCCATTACACAAAGCCCTCGGCCGAGGCAGGAGATTTACTGGTAGGTATTCCAGTAGTATCTCAGGGTGTTCTGGGCTACGCTCCGACACGACTTGTACCGCTTTTGGGGGTCTGACTTTTACCAACCCCCTAGGCCCGCCATGCGATACTCATAGATGAACGGACCGGACTGTACGGATATTGTCACTGACAGGCTCAGTTGGGTGTCGGGGTGAGCTTCCTCATCGACGTCCCATTTGGTCAATACCTGGTGGCCCGTCACGTATTGGCTTATACCTCTGACGTGCTAGTGGTTAAATCCACAGCCAAGGTATTGACGAGTCTTTAGAGTCCACCACACTCAGTTACTCAGCTACTCAAGTTTCGGGCGAAACGCTGTAGAGGCCGTATGGAGATATGGCAGGGTTCGATCAGATACGTGCGGTATTGCACGGATCGTGATCGGACGGTTTTTACTAGCAGGCTTTGGCTTAAGCCGGATTCCAGTATTTGATAGTGTAGTTTTGTCTCTTTGCATTTGTGTTCAGTGGGAATACAAATGCGGGCATGTATTTGCAGTAGTGGGGTTTTCCTGTAATTTATTACGGGACCAGTTTTCTGGAGTTGCCAGTTTGTATTCCGTTCCGGCCGGTTTTCCTTTGTTCTTTCCCGGCCGGACTTTTCTGATGGAGGGGGTTATTTGCAGTTTTGCAAATAACTTTTGGTGGAGGTTTTATTTGTAAGTTGATTTATTATGATAACTTATTTAGATACCATTCCTTTCATTCTTCTTTTCATGCTTTATGAAGATTAGAAGTGATGAGATAGGATTTGATCTTTGATGAGAGTTATGATGATGAGGTTTGTATATGGTCACCTTTCTTTTGCTCCTACACTCACCTTCCTTCTTATGGTTGCTATTCTCATTCCTCCACCATTATTCATTCTTCTCACTTGATAGAAAAAAAAAGAAAGAAAAGAAAAAGAAAGAGAGAAGAAAAAGAAAGAGAGAAGAAGAAGAAGAGAGCTTCATAGTTTCTTTCTTGATCTCATTTTACTTGCTAGAAAAATGCAAGCACCATTTTTCTAATCCTTGTTTCCTCCAAACATCCATGGCAACTTCTAAGAACCCTAAAGAGACAAGTTCACTACACTATTCTATAGCAAGCCTTGGACGCGTCGGCTAGCCAACTTCGCGCCCGAGTTGCCTCGGTCAAGAGGCGGGAGCCCGTAAAAGATTCCGGCTACGTGGTGCCCTTTCCGACGAGCGAGGAGGTGACGAAGATTCCGCGGGAGATCGGAGTGGAGACGAAGACCGAAGGACACGGATCGCTTGGTATATCGCTCACCCCATCTCTAGTTAGCTAGATTAGGTTAATGGTTAACGATCCGGGTTTTCATTGTCCGCGGTAGCGTCGGTTTCCGAGTATGGAAAATTTTTGATTCCGCATTTTGGCCTCGAGTACGAGGCCGGGGCGCTGCCGTGGCGCAACATTTGTCACGCGATGATATTTGGATCCCGATCCTACTGTGAGTATATGCTACTCCTCGGGAAAACTCTCACTTAACGATCAATGCTATAAACCTAGTAGGTGCCTAGAAAGGTGTTAGCGGGGCTACGCCCACAGGGAAAAGAGGTTACTTAATTAAGGAACTTCGCGAAAGCGTTGGAAAACCTCCCTCGAAGTACCGACACTGGCCTGGCTGAACGGTTAAGCAAGTATTGTACGGTAAGAATGATCCCGGCTAATCCTTTTCTTTACGGTTTGAGAAGGGATTCGAGAAACAGTGGGAGCCATCCAGTTTAGACAAACTAAAAACCACTCCAAACTTGCAAGAGCATCATGCTAAAGTGTTTCTTTTCTCTCTCCTAATTGCAGCGACCATTCAACATGACCGGACTTAAGTTACTGTTAGATAAAAATATATTGACAGGGCCAAACTACAAAGATTGGCTCAGGAATGTCAAGATGGCGATCACTTATGACAAGCTGGGGTATATACTTACCACCAAGGCTCCCCCTGTCCCAGGTCCCACCTCCAGCGTCGCGGATGTAGAAATCCGTAAGACATGGGAGATAGATTGCGCGAGGGCCAGATGCCTCGTACTAGCCTCGATGGACAACGAACATCAGAGGAGGTACGAGAATATGGACCTAGAGTAAATATTTCTCCATACAAAAGAACTGTATGGAGAGCAGTCTCGTATCGCTAGATACGAAGTGTCGAAGAAGCTTTTTTCGGCAAGGTTGGCCGTCGGATCATCGGTAGCGGACCACGTGCTTAAGATGATCGGCTGCATAGAGGAGCTCGCGGACCTTGGGACCACGTTGGAGAATGAACTCTATACCGATTTGATTCTCCAGTCCCTTCCTTCCACTTACGCCCAGTTCGTTCTTAACTTCAACATGCAAGGAAAGGAGGTTGAACTTGCCAAACTTCTGAACATGTTGAGGACTGCTGAGGGCACCCTACAGAAGGGTAGGGAGACATCCACTTTGTTTGTAGGAGGATCTTCCTCTTCTAGGTCCAGGGCAAAAGCCAAGGGCAAGAAGAAGAAAGCCCCCGCCAAACCAAGAGGCGGTGTCGGTAAAGTGGATACGAAGGGAAAGGGTAAAGCAACAAAAGTAGCGGGGAAGATGGTGGGGAAGGAAGAATGCTTCTATTGTCACAAAAGTGGTCACTGGAAACAAGATTGCAAGGCTTGGAAAGCCAGAACACAGGATTTGAAGCGAGTTGCAGCTTCAGCTTCAGGTGTGTATGTTATTGAAAACTGTCTATCAATAAACTCTACATCCTGGGTATTGGATACCGGATCAGGATCTCATATCTGTAATTCTTTGCAGGCATTGAGAAAGCGTAGAGTTTTGAAGGCAGGTGACATGACCCTCAGAGTTGCGAACGGTGCTAGCATGGATGCAGAGGCCGTGGGGGACTATCACCTGGGATTATCTGATGGACACTTTTTGGTTTTGCGTAGTTGTTATTATGTACCAAGTGCAACCTGTAATATCATATCTGTATCTTTATTATCTAAAGAAGGTTATGAATTTGCATTTGTAAGTAATGTAGTGAACATTCACCTTAATCAAGTTTTGATTGGGTCAGGTACATTAAACAACGGTATTTACGTTTTAAACCAACCACAGGTTTTCAATATCCAGAATACACACAAAAGAAAGTCTCCAGATATTAATCAGGCTTTCTTATGGCATTGTAGACTGGGTCACATCAATGAGACACGGTTGACTAAGTTACATAAAGAAGGATACTTGGATCCGTTCGAGTATCAGTCTTATGCCACTTGTGAATCTTGTCTCATGGGAAAGATGACAAAGGCTCCGTTCACTGGACACGGAGAAAGAGCGAGCGAGCTCTTGGGACTCGTACACAGCGACGTGTGCGGTCCAATGTCTACACATGCGCGAAGCGGTTACTCTTACTTCATTACTTTTACGGATGATTTTTCAAGGTACGGTTATGTCTTCTTAATGAAACATAAGTCCGAGGCCTTTGAAAAGTTCCAGGAATATAAGAATGAAGTGGAGAAACAGACCGGCAAAAGTATCAAGATTCTAAGATCGGATCGAGGTGGAGAATACTTAAGTGCCGAGTTCCTGAATTATTTAAAAGAGAATGGAATTCTCTCTCAGCTTACTCCTCCATACACTCCGCAACACAACGGTGTATCGGAGAGACGGAACCGAACCCTATTGGATATGGTACGGTCCATGATGAGTAAGGCTGAGTTACCGCGATCTTTCTGGGGTTATGCACTGGAAACAGCTGCACATCTCTTGAACCAAGTTCATACTAAAACAGTGCCTACCACACCATATCAGATATGGAGTGGGAAGAAACCCTGTCTTAAATCCTTTAAGACATGGGGATGTCCAGCTTTTGTAAAAAAGCAGCATGCGGACAAGCTCGAGGCACGCTCAGTACAGTGCAAGTTTGTGGGATACCCAAAGAACTCCAAGGGGTATCTCTTCTATTACGCAGAGGAGCAAAAAGTCCTTGTTTCTCGTCATGCCCGCTTCTTGGAAACTGAGTTTTTAGAAAATCAGATAAGCGGGAGCGCAGTAGAACTGGAAGAAATTCCAGAACCACAAACCATTACTGAAAGCTTAGAGGAACCAGAAGGTTCGAAAGAACAGGACATTCCTATGCCACTCCGCAGGAGTAGTAGGCAGTCTCATCCGCCCGAGAGATACTACGGTTTTCTCATTGACGGGGATAGAGAGGACTGCATCCTAGATTGCGATGAGCCTACTAGCTTCCAGCAGGCCATTCAGAGCGTCGACTCGGTAAAATGGCTGGATGCAATGCGGACCGAGATGGAGTCCATGTACACCAACAAAGTATGGACGTTGGACATTGCTCCAGACGGGGTAAAACCCGTAGGATGCAAGTGGATCTTCAAAAGGAAGATTGGTGTAGATGGACAGGTTGAGACCTATAAAGCTAGACTGGTAGCAAAGGGTTTTCGTCAGCGACCTGGTTTGGACTATGACGAAACCTTTTCTCCAGTAGCTATGTTGAAATCCATTCGGATCCTTCTTGCCATCGCTGCTTTCCACGATTATGAGATTTGGCAGATGGACGTAAAGACAGCTTTTCTAAATGGTCATTTAGAGGAGTGTGTCTATATGGACCAGCCAGAGGGTTTCATTCAGGGTGGGAGCAGCGGAAAGGTGTGCAAGTTGCTCAAGTCCATTTATGGACTCAAGCAGGCATCGCAGAGTTGGAACATCTGCTTTGATGAGACGGTCAAAGAATTTGGCTTTATCAAAAATCCAGATGAACCATGCATCTATTGTAGATTTGTAGCGAGAACTGTAGTATTCCTCGTTTTATACGTGGATGACATTCTCTTAATAGGAAATGACATTCCTATGCTACAATCTGTTAAGGGGTTCTTGTCACACAGGTTCTCCATGAAAGACCTGGGTGATGCCTCATACATTCTGGGTATCCGGATCTACCGTGACAGATCCAAGAGGATATTAGGACTCTCACAGTCCAGGTACATCGACACCATACTGAAGAGATTCAGTATGGAAGATTCCAAGCGCGGTAATCTACCGGCTTGTCACGGGATCACCCTCTCCAAAGAGATGTCTCCCAAGACTGATTTGGAGAGGGATCGCATGTCTATTATACCCTACGCTTCTGCGGTAGGCTCTATAATGTATGCGATGTTGTGTACCAGACCGGATGTGGCTTATGCACTGAGTGTGGTAAGCAGGTATCAGTCAAACCCTGGGGAGAAACATTGGATAACAGTAAAGAACATTCTCAAGTACCTGAGAAGGACTAAGGAGATGTTCTTGGTGTATGGCGGAAAAGACCTGCAGATTGAGGCCTTTGCTGACTCCAGCTTCCAGAGTGACAAGGATGATTCCAAGTCCATGTCGGGTTTTGTCTTTACCCTCAATGGAGGGGCGGTGTGTTGGAAGAGCTCCAAACAGGAAACCGTTGCTGACTCGACTATGGAAGCGGAATACATCGCTGCATCTGATGCCGCAAAAGAAGCTGTCTGGATAAGGAAGTTCTTGAAAGAACTTCAGGTGGTTCCGTCCATTGTTGACCCAATACCTCTGTATTGCGACAACAACGGGGCTATAGCTTTAGCGAAGGAACCCAGGTCCCATCAGAAATCCAGACACATCTTAAGGCGGTATCACCTGATCAGGGAGATTGTGGATCGCCAGGAGATCGAGGTCCGGAGAGTTGCATTAGAGGATAACACAGCAGATCCATTCACCAAGGCCTTGCCCCAGACTCAGTTCGAGCGGCTGATCGAGATGATAGGTCTTCGATACGCCAGTACATGGCCTTAGTGCAAGTGGGAGATTGTTAGTGTATATGCCCTAGAGGCCATTACTGTATCATACTAGTTTGTATATTACTTAATGGAAGCTTGGGATATTCACAGTTGTATATACAATCTTGCTCGAAATGGTAGTATGCTACTTGGTTTGTCTCTGCTTTAATATGTGCGTGTGTTTCTTTTAGCATATTGCAGGTATACATATTAGTAGAGCCCTTAGGATCTTTGCTTGATTACCAGCGTTGTGATGGCGCTCGCACTCGTGGGAGCTGGGTAATCTATAAGCACATCCTTATACTGGTCCCTGGTCGTTGGACTATCGAGACAGGGCATCGATACTCCGGAGTAGACTAGCGTCTGCGCTTCTCATCCCAGTGTGGGAGACGGTCTGTCCCACAGCCGTTAGTACGTCGTACTTAGGATAGTATGCGGGTGCTCGTTAGGTTACGAGTACACTGGACAGGACTCGTCGGGAACTGTTGGTTGGTAATATACCTATCGTCAGTTATCAGTTCCCAGGTGACATGAGTACAGCTTAGTCCGCTGACTTGACACTGTCACTTCGCCTCGAGTGTGTTCCCACTGCACTTTGATTACTACCCTACCACGGCTCAGAGGAGTCGTGCAAACAGGTAGTTTTTGGGTGCAGTCCCGAAGCACTTGGAGGCAGTGACGGTTAGACAGGATTCGTCTCTCCCGGTATTGGGGGTTGACATCGCGCTGTGTCCAGGAGAGCCATTACACGAGTAGTCCCTAGCCAGGGCAAGCGAGATATACTGGTAGGCTTCCAGTGTTATCTCAGGGTGTTCTGGGCTACACTCCGACACGACTTGTACCGCTATTAGGGGACTGACGTTCACCGCCCCCCTAGGCCCGCCATGCTATGTATCAGACGAACAGACCGGACTGTACGGAGATTGTCACATACAGGTTCAGTAGGAGTGCAGATGGGGTTCACCTCGTCAGTCTTCTTATCGACATCTACCTGGGGACCGTTACGTACAGCTAGTGCCGCTTGCGGTCTGTGGTTAAACCCACTGCCAGCGTAGTGTCGAGTCTTTAGAGTCCCACACAGAGAGCTATTCGCCTTTAGGCAAAACGAGTAGAGGTCGCATGGTTTTACGACAGGGTTCGTTCGCATCCGCGCACTTGTGCACGTTTGCTGTCCGGACAGTTTATACTAGCCGGCTTTGGTTTAAGCCGGATCCTAGTATATGATTTGAGATTGGTTTTTCTCATTGTGTTCGTGTTCCTCGGATCACGAATGCGGGTGCGTATGCACAGTTGCTTGAGATTGAGGGAGAGGACCTTGTTTAGGGTTAATGACTATTATCATTTTATTAACCCTATTGCTTTTGTGTGTATTATTGTTAATTAATAATTAGCTTAATTATTGTGCATGGTTGTTGTTGTTGACCTTTTGACTTCATTGACTTGTTGACCAAGTTGACAATTTGACCATGATCATTTCATTTGGAAGATGCTCTTTGATCCTTGCAATTTGCATTAATAATGAAATGATAATGGTCACCTCTTGATTAAACCATGACAATTTTCTAGCTAATTAATTAATTAAAATAACACACACATATTAGTGAGAATGGCTCACTAATAATTCATTTTTCTATCATATCTTTTCTCTCTCTTGCTCATCCTCTCCCTCAAGCTCTCTCCCTCTCATGTGTTGAGAAACAAAAAGCTTGAGAAAAACCTTCACTTGATCTTCTCTACTCATTTCTAGGGTTCAAGTCTTAGCATTTCTTGAACTCTAGTTACTCCTAGCTTGGAGTTGAAGCTAAAGGTCGAGGCTTTCGGGTGGATCGTTCTTTGACGGGAGAAGACAAGCAAGGTGACATCTTTCTACCATTCCGGCGAGCAAGGAGAGAAGGAGTTCGAGCTCAAGGTATAACCTTTCTACAACTTAACTAGTTGTAAGTTTGTTTTAGCTAGTTCTAGTTTAGTAAAGACCCTCACAAGCAAGGTCCATGTTGCCTAAGTCATTAAAAATCCAATTTTTATTATGTTTTTCCGCCTCCCCGTAAGGACCGGGGTGGGCAACGTGGACCTACAGATTCTTCGTCATTTTCTGTTAATACCGAGACCGCAACGGTTATTTATGTGTGAGGAGATGACATCCGAAATGCAGTGGCACTTGAGAATGAAATCTCAAGGTAGTAAATACCGTAATACTATTCGGCATTGTTTCGTAATCCGGGTCATTTTTAGAAGCCGGATTTACCCCTTTAGTAGATCGTGAGCGGGTCTGGTGAAGTTTGGGGAATTGGCCTCATAGGTGGTGGTGGCATTTGGGGCCCAAAAACGACGGAAGAGAATACAGTTTTCACCGTTGTTCACGTAACCGCTCTTGTCTTCATATCAGCTCTTGCTGTTGGCCCTCGTGAAGAGAGAAAAATGAGTCATTCTAGGGATTTGATATCGTGGAAAGTTTTAGATGAAAAATATCCTTCGTTCAGCGCGGACCCTCATAATGTGAGGCTAAGAATTGTGAGCGACAGTTTCAATCCATTTGGGATGGTTCGCGGCAGGCATACTCACGGTACTTGGCCTGTTGTAGTGACTTTTCGTCTGCCTTGGCTAAGGTCGAATGTGCCTGGAGTGAATAGGCGACCCTGTATAACCAGTAAGCTATCGAAACCGGCATATACAACCTGCCGCCATAAAGGGCTATGACGCAGTCTTATTTTATGTTGGCGCTTTTAATCGACGGTCCTTCGTCTCTTGAAAAAAATATCGACGTGTAGCTTCAACCCTTGATCGATGAGTTAAAATTGCTATGCGAACCTGGTGTAGATCCGATGACGCAGATGGTAAACAATTTTTTCAGATGTGTGCTGGTTTGTTGTGGAAGATTAATGATTTTGTTGTGGACTATTATGTTGGGCAGGAGATTCGTACTTATTATAAGTACCCGCTCCATATTCGGTGGAACAAGGCTCAGACCGAGCGTGCTACTCGGTTTTTTAGGTCGGAGGAGGTATGACATATACTTTCACACATATAAATTTCAATCATCGTTATATACATATATATATAATTATTTGTTTAATATATTTAAATTTCAGACTAGGAAGAATCACAGATTCGTTGGCGAGCCCGGCGAGGATGGCGTGTATAGGTCATTTGATATAGATCGCGCCCTTGCTCACTTCCTTGGCCGGTGTCAAGTGATCAAGCGATATCGCAGATGGGAAGTGAAGAGTGAATTTTACCTTCCCTGGGCCACGGCGACCGAGGATCAGCGGAGGCACTTGATGGAGGTCATAGCGTTGGAGATCCCGAGAGAGGATTGGTCGCTTCTTGTCGCCTATTTTGAATGCGATGATGTGCATGTATCAATTTAATTTTTAAGATTTTAACAATATAACATGAAATCATATTCTAAAATATATTATAATCTATATTTTTGCAGGACGGTGACGGTTTAAAATAAGCAGAACTGGAACAATGGCGTGCGAGAATGCGCTATCCTGATCTAAAGGAAGTGCTCGCAAACCAACGCTCGGTGGCACTTGGTGAGTATTTCGATGCTTAATTCCATATGTTTTATATATCGTTAATTAATTATTAAACTAAATCCTAATTTCATCTCTGAGAAAGAAAGACCCCGCCAACTATAATGAAGCCAAGGGGTAGGCCGTGTTACACAAGAGCACGGGCACGTACATGATAAGTTTTATATAATCAAGTTTATTACGTATTTTAAGTTAGCACATGTGTGTGTGTATACATATATTCTATACAAACCCAGTTCCAGGAGCAAACAAACGCCTTAGGACTTGGTCTCGGCGACTCGATCACCGCCATTGTCCCTGTCCTGGATTCGATATTCGGTGGGCATCACGGTAGGCATGAGCGCGGGGTTGGTCCTGGGGCCCATTGATTTTTTGATAGGCGTTTGACCGCGTATGAGTACGCCGTGACCCAGACGCGGGCAAATGCGGCATCTGCGTCGCAGGAAGAGATTCGTCGGCTTCGCGAGCAAGTGGAGCAGCAGCGTCAGACGCAGCAGGAGACGCGGCAGGAGCTGGATGAGACGCGGCATGAGCTGCAGGAGCTTAGGGAGGAGATGCGAGACATGAAGCAGTTACACGTAGATTTCATCCAGCATGCCATACAGAATGACTTAAGCGCATTCTTTAGGCCACGGGACGATAGAGATGGATCATCGCCCCAATGGCATTAGTTCTATTTTTTTATTTGTTGACACATAGATTTGTTCGTTAGTGGAGTATTGATCATATTGTATGATTTGTTGACACATACATTTTTTGATTTGTTGACACATACATTTGTTTTTGTTTGTGTGCGAATCAGAGCTTATTACTTTGATTATCATATATTGCGTGAGATTTGAATATATTGTGTCACGCCTCGCTTCCAAGTGTACTGGTAAGAGGACGTGGCGAGACCCGCGACGTATTTACTCAGAAGTAAACACGTTAAGCGTAAATAAGCAATATAATAAATATACACAAGAAATGACAAGAGATATAAATAAACAGCAACTTTTTATTTATATTCATTCTTTATATACAACTGAAAAGTAAATACAATGCTGGAAAGCAATGCCTAAACAATGGCATGTGAACTGAAAGTAAAGTAAGTACAAGTGAACTAAAACTCTGAATCCTCAGTAAAGTGCTCTAAATCGTCCTAGCTGGGCTCGATCTCCTAAGAGTCTGGTCCTCCTAACAACATTCCAAAGAAAGAAAAAATAGGAATGTCATCAACGAACTAGCTCTCGGTAAGTCCCAAGAGATATGATAGAAATAGACAAATAGAGTGAATAGAACTGATAAACAAAAAGTTAGTTATGCTGTCGTAGTTGTTTGTAGCTTGGTATAGAATATATCAATATATATGAGAAGAGTCCAACTTGCTCCGTGGACTAAGGCATATGGAGTACAAGGCCCCACCAAAACCCACGGGACAACGGCAATGGATATTCAGGTTGGGTGTATTATAGTGACTGTCTCATTCCACTTCTAATACATTTCGTATCAATCTACCCCTTAAAACCCTATAAATGTATATTGTGTTGTTTTATAGATGTAAGACTTACCGAGATCATAGTATAAATTGTTCATGTAAACGAATAAGGATGTAAACGGATAGTCATGTAATCAAGTCAAGATATATCCATAGTTCGGTCAATTCAAGTCATGTTGATTTTGTTCTGGTATAGTTCTGCTATTCATGTTCAAGTTCAAGTATAGATTGGATTCATGTTGTATTGGAGTTAAGATTGGATTGTGTTCATGTTTAGATTATATTCGGATTAGACTGAGACTCAGATTGAGTCAGACACTTAAACAGAATTGGATTTCTGAATTAGGTTTTAGAGTTATCGGTAACTGCTGCACATGGACAGCAGGATTTGTGACTTTTTCCAAGCCAATTACCATTGATAACCCCGTTTTAGTTTTCTACCTTAAATAGGCAAGCACACACTTTCTCCGGCTCCCTGAGGCTCAAGAGAATTGGTCCCGCTTAAACCTATATTTACTAGGGTTCTTATTGTAATTTAATATAACTTGAGGGGGTTTATGAAAAATATTTTTAGTATACTTTCAAAATAAACCTCAAGTATTTATTTATCGTATTTAGGATTTTCATGGATATAGTTTTTAAAAGTGAGGTATTCTAGTGAATAAATACCTAGCTTGAATAATACATGATATTTTAGTGTAAAGTTGACTTGTATGGATTCTTGATGGTATTTTCATGAAATTTATAATTCTTTTGTTTAGAAAAAACATGGAATTTATTATATATTTAAAATATATGGTTTGATAATATTTATATATAATTATTAAAAATAAAATTTATTTATTACATAGAAAATCACGTTTTCTTAAAATTTGCATTAAAAATTCTATCGAGATCATATGCTCCGTGAGGAGATCTGCATCTCGTCATACTAGTACGATAGATGTGCGATAACCCTCACCAACCGAATCGGATTCCCAAAAAGTGGGTTGTAGAGGCACAATCGCAAGGAATTTAAATAATACAATTTAAAAAATACAGTTTTTAATAGTTTATGGTATTTTAATGTAAAATTCGTATTTGTCCCAAAATACATATATTGTTAAAAGCTAATTGTGCTATGTCATGATGCATGTTGTGAGAGGTAGGTCATTACCTCGTGAGATTTTCTAAAGGTAATACAAGAAAAAATGATAAAAGATGTCATATGTAACTTTATGGTATTTAAACGTAAAAGTGTGATAAAAGTTGTTTTATATAGAGTTTTGAAATGAAACTTATTTATAATTATTTTTTAATGTTTAAAAAAACAAAGTATAATGATTTAGATAATTAGTTCTTAAGAAAAGTTGTTATTTTAAAAAGTTTTAGAAATGAATGTCGATATAACTCCACTTACCGACATCATTGAAAAGAAGAAGTTTTGAGATGTGAAAAGAAGAGAAGAGAGGGAACTTACTAGCTTGGAGAATAGAGGGGAAGTTGAGGGAACATTTGATGTCTTCATAGAGTCGCGGGGTCGCCGGAATTATCTCGAATCGTCGCCGGAATCGTCTCGAATTGTCGCCGGAAATTGACCTAGTGCTAACTCCACTTGTACTCTTCTTTGACTTGGAAAATTTTTAGAATTTTAACAAAAGATTTCAGAATGAAGAGGGCTACGGTGTGGGGTTGTATTTATAGGGTAGAATTAGGGTTTTGAGAATTGAAAAAAGAATTAAAAATGCATTTAAACTTGGATTGATGGTGATTTTAATCTCTCTTTTAATTTACAGGGATCAAACAGTATGGGAGTAGTGGGAGTAGACCAAAGGACTAGGGTTCAGAACATGGGAGCATTCCTAACGGGCGGCCCGGCGCCGCCGGCCCTATAGGCCATCTCGCCGGCCACCTATATGGGTTTGGGTCTTGGATACTTGCCACGTGTATAGGTCGGTTCATATATCATTCAGCATATATTTGATTTTCTGTGACTTTTCATTTTACGTGTGTTGCACGTGTAAACTTTTGGGCTTCCAAAAAGTTTAAAAGAAAAACCAGTAAAAATATATATAGCTGATGGGATTCGAACACAGGGCTATGCCACAGTAGTGCAAGGCTTTACTAATGAGCTACAAGTGCTTTCTTGCTGTTCTTAAACAAATTAAATTTATAATTTGTACTCAGGCTTAAAACTCTATTCTGTAAATTAACTTGAAAATTTTCATACAGTAAAATTTGAGTCGTTACATATTACGTGAATGAAAATTATATATTGCTGGTTGTGAATGGAAATTATATATTGCTGGTTGTGATTGAAATTAATGTGCGTGGGGCGCGAAAAATTTAATTATTTAAAAAAAAATGTTCATGGTTGTAACCATGACTAATGACATTTGTTCACGGTTACAACCATGAACAAACGGCTGCTTCAGATACTGATATCTGGAGAAGGTCAGTGTTTTGGATCATGGTTATAAGTTTTGTTCACGGTTGTAACCGTGACCCAAAACTGGTTTTGTTCACGGTACCTGGGGCTCACCAACCGACGTTTTAATTTTTTACGCTAAGAAATGTCCATGGTTTTAACCGTGAACATTTCTCATTTTGTTCACGGTCAGAACTGTGACCCAACCTTTGCTTACGCAGGTTTGGATCACGGTTCACTCATGATTTAAACCGTGAACTAAAGTCTTTTGGTTTAAACCTTGAACATATCCCTGCCCTGTAGTAGTGAAACTAACATGTTGTCCTATGGTATGGAGCATATAACCAGCCGTATACAATCCACGGGCATAAACGATCTGTATCTTTCTCAAGTGTCGCCGGCATGGCTACACCTAAAGTCCCACCGGCAATGAAGCTCCACCAACAAGGCAGCCATACAAAACTGTATGTCCTCTCAACCCTGTGAGGAGAAAATCCTCGCATGTGATCCTTACGACTCACAAAGAAGCAATACACTTAGGAATCCCCATGATCCCTAAGGAGAAAACACACTTATGAGATCCTCTCGACTCGTAAGGAGAAATACTTCTATAAGACCCTCACGGGTTATAGAATTCAAAATCCTTAAGTTACGAGGGTCTAAACCTATTTCTTAAGCCGTCATAACCCCACAAAAATTATGCCCCGCAAGTAGTTCGATATTAACTCTTGTATACAATCCACAGGCGTAAATAAATATGTTTCAAACAAGTTCCACCGGAGCTGAGTGATATTCCCAACACGGTGAACAGCACTTGCAAGTCATCTCGACTTGCAAGGAGAAAATACCCTTGTAAGATATTTATGACTTGCAAGAGAAAATACACCTGCGAGATCCTCGTGACTCGTAGGGAGAACTGCCTTTTTGAGACCCTTATGGCTCATAAAGTCAAAAAGTCTTAGTTGGCAGAGATCTAAACCTGTCTTCTAAGCCACCTTTATCCAAATAGTCAATGGAAAATGATGAGTCGCTTGTGGAAACATTCCAGTTGTAGCGATACCATTTCCAAAGACAGTATCGGACTCAAAAAAAACCAAAATGATGGGACAACTCGCAATAAAAATCAGCGAGCAAATAAAATGAAATAGCTGAAATGATTAGACACCGCGAATAAATAGCCAAAATGATTAAGTAATTGCGACTTTCGCGATATGAAAGGCTGAAAAAATATAGCATCGCGGAAATAAAATATATATAAATATATATATATAAAGAAATATATATGAAATCTTTGCCCTGCAAGTAGGTCAATACTGACTCTTGTATACAATCCGCAGGCATAAATGAAAGAAAGGAAACCCTATTTTCCACCATGCTTCGCCAAACGAAGAACCAAGTCTTGATGGCATACATACAGCCTAGAGACTATTTGGACGTCCCTCTTACTTCAGCAGAGTATAAACGTGGTGGAGTGATGCAAAATTCCTAGCTCCAGAACTCGATAGCAATATCTACAGCTTAGATATTATCTCGACGTTCCTTCTCATTCCAGCAGGGTGCAGACGCGATAGCAACATCTACAGCCTAGATATTATCTCGACGTTCCTTCCCATTCCAGCAAGGTGCAGACGCAACGTTAACAAGCACTAAAGGGTCAAATCAAAGTGAAGTAACGGCATATTCCTAGCTTCAGGTCTTGATGGCAAGACATGCAAGCCTAAAGACCATGGGATGTCATCCTACCTCAGAAGGGTACGGTCATGACTCTCCTAGGGCTCCAGATAAAGCTTAACCTCAAAGTAAAACGCTATGGCTATGCCCAATGCCGAATCTTCTGATGGTAATATGGATGCTCCAACCTAAGAAGATTACTTGAAAACATCGTGTCAAGCCTCAGAAGTGATCAGAGAGTCGACAAACGCGTGGCTACTAAAGCCATAACCTAACAGACTGCATGTCGAGAAAATATCAACTAACGCGATAGTACGATGGACTTAACCCGGTACCAAAAACCTAACAGAATCCTACGATAAAATGGGGTTATATATGTTTAACGTTAGGATAAGTTTGTCCATAAGCCTAAGGGAAGGATAAACTGAGCTCTCCGAAACGAGTAAATAAACTAAGCTAACCTATTTCAGAAAAAGTGTGGATATAAAAGAAAAGGTTGCATTCCATTAATACGTCAAAAGATGGATTACAAGTTACTAGTCAAATGCAAGCTTCACAAGACAAAAGGAAAGTACGATTCATAAAAAATCAAATTCTAGCTCATTCGATGGTTACAGCAAGGACAAGAGATTGTCACTAGCACATTGGCTATGGAAATGAAAAACAAGATTCTGCAAGGCCTCCTGACTAGCATTCTCCCTCTCCTTGCGCCTCCGTTCATGAACGTGAGCACCAGGATTGTCGCCGGCATCTTTAGCTCTAGCATGTGAAGATATGATCGTCTTTTGCTGGTAGATCTGGTGCAAAATATCTATCGAACTGTCCTTCCGGTTCTTAGAAATTAAGCCCATTAGATAAGCCAAATGCACTTTATTCTCGGCCTGATCATTGCATGTGTGGTGTCGCCCTAAAAAGCCCGGGTGTAGCTCTCCAAATCACATTAAAGAGCAACTACGGAAGAGAAGACCGGCATGGAAGCCATCGCCCGCTGTGATCCTCCAAAAGACGGAGTACGGCCTCGCATTGAGCGCCAAAATAACAGGGCTCGTACCAGTAAATATCATCATGAGTAATGATATCCCTAACGTCATACAAATGACCGTCCATAATACCTGAAAAGCAAAAAGTTGAAAGGCGTATGGTCACCATATGGAAAAATATGCAGGGGTAAAAAGTGGACTTTATAGCTTTGAAGCTAAGAAACTCCATAGAAAGATTTGACTAAATATTCTAAGTCTTTAAGTAAGGCCTAGGCTCTGCTCCTCAAGGGTGCGCAACCTAAAAGTTTATAATAAATATGCAACCAAAGGATATGCATTCATAAAACAAAGGCAGAGGTGCGCATGCGCACTTACCAAGTTAATAAAGAAGTAAGGGTTTCTAACATGAAGTAATGACTTAAAAAAGAGTGCGACTTTAAAAATCAAGAGAAAGAAAAATGGCGTACTTCGATGAAGGGAGTGGAGCCCTATTTATAGGGGTAAAATATCGGTTCGCATCCTACGAATCACGAGACAAATCCGGTGGCTCGCAGCTTGACACCGATCGCACCGATGTGCAGGTCACGTGCGTGCAATCAGTGGGGGTATTTGTTCGCACATATTTAAGTGCACTTCGATATCAAGTGCGCACTTATAACAAAATGGCTAAAGGCAAGTGTGCATCAATAGCAAATGCGCACTTGATAGAAAAACGAATTTTATAACATGCGCAATTATATACGTGCGCATATGAAAGCTAATGCATAAGATAGGCAGCGGCACGTGTGCGACATATGTATGCGTGCATCCTTGCCATGTGCACTTGGTAGAAATCACTGAGTGCCATGCGCATATGCAAAGCACGTGTGTATATGCTGGATTTTTAAGATGCGCGCGTGTCACCTTTAATTGATATGAATCAATTAAATCAATTAAAAATCAAATTGAGATCAAAACAGATCTAACAGACCCTAAATTTTTCCCCTCATATAAATAGGAGCCTCATACACAGAAATCACATGCAGCCGACCCCCCTCCCCCCATAAGCTCAAAAAAACTATCATCTTCTTCCTTCAATAAGGTAAAAAGAAGTAGAAGAAGACTTCTCCTCTTCCAAAAAGCTACGTCTTGAAATAAAAAATAAAGCTTTTACGTTACATAGAAGCCTTTTCTTCTTTTGTTATGAATACATCGATTCACGAAGTAAAAGTTCAAGAGATCTTAGGGTTGATCTCTCTTTTTACAAAGGTTTCAACTTTTATGAGAGATTAATCCTAAGGTTTAAGACAAAACCCCATCAAGGATGCCTATGCATCATAAAAATTGAAGATTTTGCTTCTTGGAAAAGAAAAAAATCAAAGAACAGAAGCCATTGCTTCTTCTGAAAGCCTTTTCTTTATGTTCAAAATATGTGCACCCAAACATAGTGCACACTTGACAAAAAATTTTCTATACGGATTTTCACATCGTGTGATACACATGCATGCGCATCGAGAAAATAATGACCCTGGAGACGTACGCATCACGTGATATGCATGTGAGCGCACTTGATGAATATCGCCTATGAAGGCATGCGCGTCACGTGATATCCATGTGAGCGCAGGTGATTAATATTTTCCTTAAAGATATGTGCTTCACGTGACATGCACGTGTGCGTAAATGAAAGATGTTGACTTAGTCAGAAACGCACATATATACATGCGCACATAGGAATTTTACCTGATAACTAGTTATGCACGTGTGCAGCCCCCCGACCATATACACGTGCGCACCCTCTTTAAAAAAACACATGTACACAACCACGTGATATACACGTGCGCACCCTCTTTAAAAAAACACATGTACATGCGCACCTCAAATGTACTTGCGCACTTAGAATAGCAAGCTTTTGCTTGATCACTCAGTTAAAATAAACTAAGTATAGAAACTTTTGTTTCTTATGTATGATCCATTGATCAAAATATTAATAAATCTAAGTCGATCTTAGTCAGATACAACTAACGGTCCTTAGACATATAATTTGAACTGATGGAACATATGGCCTAGGTTCAACCCAAATCTGATATATATGGATTTGGACTAATCCGCGCCCTACGGGCAACAATATATATTAATCTCCGTATACAATTCAAGGGTAACCCAAAATAAACAATATATATATATATATATATATATATCACGACACGAAGTGATATCTATGGAGAAGTAGAAAGTTGTTACCACTTTGCGATAACGTAATTAACTGCAGGGACTTGCACCTGCAGGAAAAAGCGTCCCCACAATCAAAAACCCCTAACATATGAGAAGGAATCTAATAAGTCTACTACAATGGTCGCATCCATCTAAACCTCCGATATACGGTGCCATAATTCAACTTGGTATCTTCAGAGAGGTGGACGGATATATTCCATATATCATCTGCCCCCTAATTCAGGCTGGACGCGCTCCCCGTGCCTCTCGTTCCTCGTTTCCGGCGGATGAGTATAGCGTCATTCTAAACCGGCTTTAGAAGTGCAAGTGCACGTGTATATGACTCTGCCAGAGGGTTGTTGTAGTCAGTAGGAGCGGCGGAAGCATAGTGGGCAAGTAGCTTATGTCTATTTATAGACTAAAGCAGGTATAGCGGAAATAGATCATCTATTTTTGATGTGACAGTCATAGTCTTTGACTTCATCAGAATAGGAGATGGATCTGGTAAGAAAGTAGTAGGGTGCGATGTCCTGGTATTTAGGATGACATGCACTTTATAGGAAGAGATATTCATATACTGCGATCGGTTATACTGTGTTTGTCATAAATTTGTTTCTCTACACAAGGTATAGATATAATATCAAGGTTCTGGTTACTAGATCTATGGTTTTAGATCTAGATTTGGGAAGTATCCTAATCTGGGTACTTTGACATTATTCTTAAAGTATTTTAGAATGGACGACTCCTGGCATGGTGGTGCACCTGCAGGTGATGGAGTCACCCTCTCTAGGTGTCTTACAGACTAAAGGGGAGAGGGATCTGCATGATTAGCATATCACTGGCTTAGGCAATTGAGTTAATCATGAAATGTCAAGTACCACACCAGATGTTGTTTTTGCACTAGCTGCAATAAAGATATATTAATCCAATCCTGGAGAAACGTTAGGAAGCAGTTTTTGAACATAAATGGATGTTCTAGGATATGGTAATAGCAGCCTCCGTCAGGAGACGGTTATCATTTCAGGCTTCCAAGGTGACCTGGATGACAGAGTGACTGTCAGAGTTATAGTTTTCCCTCTTTTGGGGGACAGTATGTTGGATAGGTGGTCCAAGCGGATACTGAGGAAAGGCATGGCGCAGAATACTGATTAAATTCAGTAGACGATACAGTCTAAAAAGTTTGCTGGATTTGGAGTTCGTTTGAGAATTGGGTCCCATCAGATATCTAGACAAATTCTAAGACAGGTATTGCTCATTTCGGGAAATAGCTTTCTCCGCGAAGTTGAGATATAGAAAGATGCAGAAAGAAACATTGGAGCGGATCCACTCACTGAGACTATTTCTCGAACGTAATAGTTTTGCAAACGGGCTTTGCAAAACTGATTACTAGAGAAGTTGGGTGTTCGGTATCACACGGGCTGTGAGTATGCGACATCGCAATAATTGGCCTTAAGTGCAAGTGGGAGATTATTGGCTATAGTGCCCTCAAGGCAATTATCATAGTCGCGGGCAGGTGATTATGATGATTGAGTGAGGACCTATACCGGTAGAACAGTCTTACTCGAGATGATAGTATGCTATCTGGTTTGTTTTTATCATCATGTATATGTTGATAGAGCCCATAGGATTCCTGCCTGACTGCCAGCATTATGATGGCGATCATATACGTGAGAGCTGGGGGTCTATAGGCACATCCTTAAATGTCCCTAGTCGTAGGAGTATCGAGACTGGGCATCGATACTCCAGTGTAGACTAGTGTATACTGATCGAGACCCCGACGAGGGGCGGTGGCCAGGTCTCACAAGCCATTGGTGTTAGTTTGTTCACCTAAGATAGTATACAGGTGCTCATTGGGTTATGAGTACACTGGACGGACTCGCCGGGAACGTGCTAGTTGGTATTATACCTATTGTCAGATAGCGGTTCCCAGGTGACATGTGTACAAGTTAGTCTGTCGACCTGAAATCGTCATTTGTCTCGTGTGAGTTCCCACTGTGCTCTGATTATTACCCTACCACGGCTCAAAAGAGTCGTGCAAACAGGTTTTAGTTAGGTACAGTCCCGAGCCACATGGAGGCAGTGATCGGATCGTCGGGGATTCGTCTCTCCCGGTATTGGGGGTTGATGTCGCGTTGTGCACAGGTGGCCATCACCATAAAACCATGGCCATGGTGAACGAGAATTGCCGATCCAGGATCGATAGTTTCTCAGGAGGTGATGGGTTTCATGCCGACACTAAATGTCGCGTTGTTAGGGGTCTGACTTTATCTACCCCCTAGACTCGATATGCGATACTCTTAGACGAAAAGACCGGACTGTACGGATATTGTCACTGTCAGGCTCAGTATGGGTTCAGGATGAGTTTGCCCGTTGGCCTCCCTTTCGCCAATACCTGGGTAGCCGTTACGTACAGCTAGTGCCGCTGACGTGCTTGTGGTTAAACCCACTGCCAGCGTATTGACAAGTCTTTAGAGTCCCACACAGAGGGTTTTCACGGTTCAGGCGATATGGTGTAGATCACGTATGTTGGTACATACAGGTGTCCGATTAAATATGTGCACATGCTGCACAGATTTTAATCGGACGGTTTATAATACTAGCGGCTTAGGTTTAAGCCGGATTATTAAATCAGGTTTTGATTAATAATTTACATATGTATTTATATTTATGTATTCTAGTATTATTGTTCGCTATTTATTTTCTCTCTTGGCTATTCGTATTTTTGTATGAATACGCGTATATGTATTTCGATACATGTACCGGGAAGTATTCCATATTTTATACGGAATAGCTTCTAGAAGATGCCACCTCATTATTGATTTTCTTTATTGAAAATCTTTTGGGAAATGAGGTGGAGGGGTGAGGTGGCATGAACATGGTTCATGGTATAGGTTTGAGTATGGTTGGCATTATTTATTGTTTTAATTGAAAAAGAAATGGTGGAGATTTTTTTGGGCATGAAAGAGGGGGGGCCGGCCACTTCATCATGGAGTGGGGTTCATTTCATTTGGCTCATTACATTACACACTAGCTCCCCCTCTCTCTCTCATGCTCACCAAAACACTTAACCATTTTGCTCATGCCATTGTTTTTGCTCACCTCTTCTTCATCTTCTATTGTTGCTCACTTGAGCTTATGGATGAGAGAAAAATTATAGTGACACACTACTACATCTCGACTCTCCATCGCAAGCAACTATGGAGCGTCGGTTGCCTCGTTTGTCGAGGCTGAAACTTGCGTCGTTTCCCTCAGGTGGATCATCGGAGATGGAGGAAGACTGGCAACCAAACTCGATCAACGAATCACTAGGAGCTTGGAATGAAGACCGGAGGACAAGGATCAACTCGGTATAACCATTCTAACCTCTATATTAGTTTGCTAGTTTAGGGTTTAAGGTCGATCCGGGAATCGGGTAACGGTAGCGCCGGTTTTAGTAAATTTTTGTTCCGCATTTGGCCATGTTTCGATGGCCGGGGCGCTGCCATAATCCAGCATGGTATCAGAGCCACCCTTTAAACCCTTTATAAGCTAGTTTAGACAATGTTAAAGTATCGAAATCGAAACAGTCTCAATACACTGCTCTGTTGATTCCAGTTCTCTGTCGTTTTTAAAAGTCTTCAAAAAAATTTTCAAACATGTGCAGAAGACTATTTACCTGACCACAAGACCACACACCAAATACGAACCCATTCTATGAAATTTTGGCCGAGCACATTGCTCCAGAATCCGAGCTGGCTTGCCCTATTAGGATATTTGGGGTTCGTATTTTGTGTGTTGTTTGGTCTCTGGAATCTTGGTTCAGTGGTAGTGTTTGTTTAGCCCAGTTTTGATATTATGTTATCAGTTGTTCGTGGGCTATTCGAGGTGTTTTGAAGTCGATGTTTTAACACTGTTTAAATGTTTATCAGTACATTACATTTCTATCTGCGACCGTGAATGTCATTTGAGCGGTACAACTCATCTAATTGCTATATGTCTTTTAGACGGGTTTGCGAACGTGACATTCACGTTGATGTTCTGTGTTGTGCTGTGATGTTGGTTGGATCGTCGTGGTGGATAGCTATAGTGCAATGCTAGTACTGTTTAGTTTCATTTGTACATTTGATATTGCGGGGCGAGCGTCCGACATGTGGATTACCGTTACTGCCAGTTTGTATATTATTCTTTTTGGGGCACGACCGGGTTGAGGTCGATGTCACCCTTGTATATTATTTTCTTTTATGTACTAGGATTACCCCACGGTGGAGTGCACGAATAGACGGGTTCTAGAGGGCAACGGGTCCGCATCTCATGGCGTTGAGATGGAGGGGACTTTACTCTATAATTGGCGAGCTGTTCGCCGCACTCGTAGAGGGTATAGGTTGACCCAGGAGGGGTGCTCAAGTTACTGGATTCCGTGAAGTGGTGGGTGGCCCATTCACGTTGTTGAAGGGGGTTGCCTCACTTCTGGTTTTGGTGGGTAACTTGCCGCGCTCGTAGGGGCCAAGGTTTCATTGCACAGGCTATCCAAACGACAAGGAACGCCGGGTCTCATTTTCGGCTCAAGTGAAACCCGGGGCTCCAAGACTATCCACCTTTCTGTGTTACTTCTGTGATGTTTCTGTGATGTTGCTTATATCATGCCTGGGACGATTGTTATATATATTTATATATATACTAGTAGATGTTGTATATGTTTTGCACTCGCGCTAGCTCAGTCCCCACTCTGTCGTTAGTTAAGTAACCTAACGGGTGATGATGGGACCCAGTGGCAAATGCGGATGGCATATACGTACATTTTATTTTCGTTCTTTTCAAGTGTGATTAATTGATGGGACTGCATTGATTCTTATCAATGCAAGGATAAAACAAACATATATATGATGTTGTTGGAACCAAGTTTTTAAAAACTGACATTACAGACGTTCTCTTTTGCTTTGCACGGTGGTATTCAGTTTGGAATATCCAGCACCTCACTCGACGAGGAAAGGGCCGAGATCCCTTCATCGAGAGTGACCCCTTGAGTAAAAGTTTGCGTCAACGTAATAAATTCACTATAGTCAATCCTTTTGCTTTACATCGTGATATTCAGTTTAGAATATCCTGCACCTCATTCGACGAGGAAAGAGCCGAGATCCCTTCACCAGGAGTGACCTCTTTAGCAAAAGTTTTCGCCACTATAAATTTTGTAAAACCACTCGGTTCCTTCAACGATATCAAGTTCATTACGTTAAAGGTTTTTCGCCAAAACCAGCCGTAGCCCTCCGTAATTTCTTACAAGTATTGCTTAGTATTCGTGCTGCGTTTGTTGACTATGTCAAGGCGTAGTGTGCGATAGCTAAGTAGTGCTTGTTTGTGGCATATTAATGCGATTGGTTAGGACAGTCATGCGGCCTTGTTGACTGTGTCAAGGGCTCGTATGGGTGGGTTTAATGCAATCCTGGATAATGACGGGTTGAACTTGACTAGGACTCTTTGATTTGTTGACTGTGTCAAGATCACTTGGGTCCTAGGGGTAAAAACACACATCGGGAGTTTCAAACATACAGGAAACTTGCCAGGCTTGCGCATACCTTCTGGAGTGTGGTGACTTTAGTGGATTCCATCAAGTTATCATGCGATGATAGTTGGATCCCGATTCCCACTGATGAGTAGGATTACTCCTCGGGTGATTTTAGATGATCCCGACTAATTCTCCTTTAGGGTTTGGAGGAGAATTCGAGGAAACGGTGGGAGCCATCCTGATTAGATAAAGTGATTAACCATTCTGATCTAGATTAGAGTGCACGCTGAGTGTTTCTTTTCTCTCTCTTTGACAGTGACTATGACCCGACCCTAAACTAAAACTCATGAACCAAGTTAACCGAACCTTCTTAAAACACTTTGGCTTTTGGAATGTCACGGTGTCGCATACATCATTGCCACTTCTATATCACCTTTGCATTTCTCCAGAACACCCCGTATCACTACGAACATCTACTTCCATTGGATAAATCCATCGTATAGTTACATACGAACTCGAGGAAACTTGTTCCAGATTCGAGGATGGATTCTGGTTCTGGAGAGATTGAATAGAATTATTCGGTTGTCTTTTCTCTTTACCTTCTCTCAGAATGTGAGGGCTCCTAGAATTAGGAGAGGGTACACCTATTGAGCTTATTAGATAGTCTTCTTCCAAACCATAGGCAAGTGCCGAAAGGTAGGGAATGAAGAAAACCAATTAGCCTAAAGGCGGTGTGCAGAAGGTAATAAGTAAAGACAAATAAAGGGATTAGAATAACGGCAAAGAAAATTGCAACTGCTATCATTCACGACAAAACCTTGTATACCCCTGCCACTCCAACATCCACTTTGGATTTCTCCAGAACACTCTGTATCACTATGAATATCCACTTCCATTGGATATGCCGGTGTATAGTTACATACGAACTCGAAGGAATTCGTTCCAGATTCGAGGATGGTTTCCGGTTCAGGAGAAATTGAATAGGATTATTCAGATATCTTTTCCCATTACCTTCTCTCAGGTTGTGAAGGCTCCTAGGATTAGGAGAGTACACCTATTACGCTTATTGGATAGTCTTCTTCCAAACCTTAGGCCGGTGCCGAAGGGTAGGGAAGGAAGAAAACCAATTAGCATAAAGAAGGTGTACAGAAGGTAATAAGTAAAGACATAATAAAGGGATTGGAGTGAGGGCAGGTAAGTATATGGTTACTGTCATGAATCAGAATAATGGAAGAGGCATTACTAGGAATACCAGTTAACCCCTTTTTGAAATATTTTCATGTTTCAGTTTCACTGTGCGATGTTAATTGAAAATTGTTTTCCCAATTGGAATCTAACTCCAGGGTATGTATTTACCAGATCAGTTTCTCACATCTGTATGCTATTACAGATGATGAGTGGGAGTAAGATATTCGGAATTGGGTGATTAGATTCTCATTATATCGGAATTCATTGTAATTGGTAATATTTGAGGAAATCATCTGAATTTTGCCGGATGGCAAATATTTGGTTTTGAATATCCGTAGTTATGCACCAATTTCAAACTGATATATCTGTACGTTTATTTTATAAAGTGAGATATAACTTTTTGAAATTATGTCTATGACATTTACCTATATCAGTTGGAGATTAGGTAAGGTGCATTCAACAACGGTGTAATTCTTCTTAACCACGGTACAGTTGTTCAACCTACGACGCACAGGGTTTGAGTTATTGAACTCAGGGGACTTATACAAAGTATTGTATGTTGTCCAGTGTCCATTAGGACAAAGGGGTTGGTACTCATACTATATTCTGTTTACTCATGACTTCTCTAATTTTAGAAAAGTATTTCGTTGAAATGCAAGGTCCAGATATTAAGAAGTTATAGGTATAAGAATAAAGTAGTGAATCATTTGTTGTAAGTGTCAGGTTTCTTCGATGAAGTCGAAGATGTAGATACTTGTGTTTGGTATTCCGTTGATAGTAGTGGTTTTGAGAACTTGCTTCTCTTTCAGGTTACTCATATATGGATGCACTCTTAGATGAGTAATGATGATTGGCCTCTTTCCATTAGGTTGATATGCACTGGAGACAGCTGCATGATTTTGAATCTGGTTCCAATTAAATTAGTGCTTTTGTTTCTATATTAGATATATATATAATCAATTTATATCTTAACGATGTTAAGGTATAGGGAGTTGTCCGGCTGATGCTTAAAACCAGAATCCAGATAAACTCGAGGCACGTTTCAGTAATGGCTGTTTGTGGGTTATCCGGCTTTGACGAGGGTTAACTTTCTACCATCAGGAAGATCAATATTTATATTGTTCTTAACTCGCCACAGTTTTAGTAAAATGGATTTTTTCAGAAAACAGAAGTGGGGGTATGGTAGAACTGGAAGTGATTCTAGAACCACAAACGATTACTGAAGATTTAATAGAACCTGAGGATTCAATTGGTTTCGACATTCCATTAGCCACTCCGCAGATTTGGTGGGTAACCTCAGGCACCCGAGAGGCACTTCGGTCTTCTCAGAGATGGTGAGAGAGAGGTTCTTTTTTACCCAGACTTGCCAATGCTGCTGTTCTAGACTATGAGACCCAGCAGGAGGATGAGTAAACCAGCTTTAGAAGTGCACGTGTATATGACTCTGCCAGAGGGTTGTTGTAGTCAGTGGGAGCAGCGGAAGCATAGTGGGTAAGTAGCTTATGTCATTTATATACTAAAGCAGGTATAGCGGAAATAGATCATCTATTTTTGATGTGACAGTCATAGGCTTTGACTTCATCAGAATAGGAGATGGATCTGGTAAGAAGGTAGTAGGGTGCGATGTCCTGGTATTTGGGATGACATACACTTTATAGGAAGAGATATTCTTATACTACGATCGGTTATACTGTGGTTGTCACAAAGTTATTTCTCCAGACAAGATATAGATATAATATCAGGGTTTCTGGTTACTAAATATATGGTTTTAGATCTAGATTTGGGAAGTATCCTAATCTGGGTACTTTGACATTATTCTAAAGGTATTTTAGAATGGACGACTCCTGGCATGGTGGTGCTGTAGGGATGCTAGGCACACGCACAAGGGTCTATAAGGCATCAACCATGCCCGATTTAAAATTTAGCCGTACCGAACCACCCTAAACCAAGATCTTAGACTAGAGATTAGGAGAAAACAAGCATGTTAAACACTTTAACACTAAGTGAGAGAGATTACAACCTTTGTAGATTCTGTCCTTCAATTCTAAAGCTCCGTGTTGAGGTCCCTTCGCTGCGATCATCAAGTTCCGGACTCTCGAGAGGCTCCACAAAGAGAAAGATGCAAGCTTGCTTCCGATCTTCGATAACAAAGATGATCTACCTTGAAGTTTCATTAACACAAGCTCTCACTCACTAAATGAAGTGAACACCCTCATCTAAATGGTAAGGATAGATGAGGATGATGAAGTAGGAACTTTTGCTCTCATTTTCTTTTCATTAACTCACTCAAAATCATCACAAAAATCAAAGCAAGAAAGCTTTGCAAAGAGGAAGAAGAAGATGAATGAATAATATTCTTCTGTGATGAATAATGAAAGTTATGATAAGATTAGAAATGCAACCATGGTTCAAGTAACCTTTGTAGAGATTTAACTAGGGTTAAAGGGTTGGGTTGGGTTAAGCAAATATCACAAAATATCCAAGTCAAAGTCAAAGCTTCAAGAAGCTTCTTGAAAGCTTCATGAAGACTTAACCCTAATCCAAACCCTAACCTCAATTAAACTCCACAAAACATGTTTCATTAATAACCATATCATGTTGCAATATTATATATCATATATATAATATTTATTGTAACAAAATAAAATAATACAATTAACATATATCGCATATATATCAATGTATTACCCGAGTGAGAAAAAGAATCTTTTAGTGAGCTTATATCAGTTAATGTAATTTAATATATCAAATATATAATTATACATTAAATTATCGAATCAACACTTGATCCGACAATCCGGCTATATCGCATATAACCGACTAATATATCATGTATCATTTCACCGAATCAACACTTGATCCGATGACCCGGCTATATCTCATATACCTGGCTGATATCTCATATCGTGAGAATCAAATATGGTATCACATACACGTATTGTTCTCAGTCCCGTACATATCACATATGTGCCCATACTCCGTTTTGCCTGAGCCAAGAAACCTCTGTGTAGGACTCTAAAGAATCGCCAATACGCCGGCAGTAGGTGATGATCATATCAAACACCCACAAGCTGCAAGCGGTCAGCTAAACGTAACAGACACCCAGGTATTGAGCGCTCAGAAGATCAACAAACAAGCCTGTACATTCTCATGTGAATCCAATCAGTAACACTCCCGTACAGTCCGGTCTCGTCGTCTGATATGTCGCATATCTCGCATAGGGGTGGTAAAACGTCAGACCCCAGTAGCTTGATAAGTCATGTCAATATGAGGTCTATAACAGTTTGAGAAACTACTGGTAACACTTACCAGTAAATCTCAGCAACCCTGGCCAGAGATTTCCAGTTATAGCCAATCGAACACAGCACAATATCAACTCCCTATACCGGGAGAGACGAATCCCCTCCTATCGCTCATTGCCTCCATGTGATTCGGGACTATACCCAAAAGCCACATTTTTGCACGCCCTCTTGGACGTGGTATGATGGAAATCAAAGCACAGTGGGAATCACACAAGACTCTATGACGATCTCGGGTCAACAGATTACTCTGTACCAGTGTCACCGAAGAACTGCCATCTGACGTGAGGTATAATACCATCTGGGAGTTCTCGGCGAGTCTGTCCAGTGTACCCAGTCTCCACTGAGCACCCGTACACCATCCTTAATGTCAAACACCGATGGATATGGGATCATCCATCACCCATCATATGGGTCAAGATGCGTATACGCTAGTCTACTCTGGTGTATCGATGCCCTGTCTCGATACACCCTCGACTAGGAATAGTTATAGGATGTACTTGTCGACTACCGTGGCCCCACTAGTATGATCTCATCATAGTCCCAGTAGTCAAGTACATATCCTAAGGGCTTTATCAACATGTAACATAGAGACAATCAGAGTACATGTTAAGATAAAGAGCAACCAGATAGCGTACTATCATGTCGAGAAAGAAAGTCCTCCCTATATATGTCCAAGCATCCATTACAATATACATCGTATGTACAGTAATGGCCTCTAGGGCATACATATAACTAATAATCTCCCACTTGCACTAGGGTCATCTGTTGTGGTATCACATACCCAGCACATAGCTGTGGTTGAAGTATCTCATACTCAACCATCCCATAAAAGTCTCTACTGGGAAAAAGGCCTTTGTGAGTGGATCCGCGCTGCTGTCCTCTGTGTCTACTCTCCTAACCTCGATCTCCCTGGAGATCAACCATCTCCATAATCAGGTGATACTGCCTAAGAATTATATCTGGATTTCTGATGGGATGGGGGTTCCTTGGCATAAGCCACAACTCCATTGTCACACAATGGCAGGAACGAAGTTCATCTCATGAACTTATATATATCCATACTGCCTCTTTGGTAGCATCCTTGGTAATGATGTATCTTGCCTTTAATCGTCTAGTAAGTCACGGTATCTAGCTTGGAACTCTTCCAACATACCGTCCCTCCACTGAGGGTAAAGACAATGCCTGCAACTGACATTCAGTCATCCTTATCACCCTGGAACCTTTCTAGTGATTCTCCCCAGGATCGATTGATACCATCTCACTGCAACTAGTGAGAATCCTAACATCCAATTAGATCTATCTCATAGATCCAAAACCCAGGATTTAGGAGGTATCACCTTGATCCTATATGGAGAATCTTTGTGATAAGAGGAGATTGACCGAGCGTAGCATAGGAAACTCCTTCCCTATCAAGAGTATGTCATCCACATACTCTACGAGGATCACCACCATACTCTCTACTACTTTTTTCTATATACAAGGTTCATCTACCATTTTGATGAAGTCAAACTCTTTGACTACCACATCAAAACAGATGTTCCAACTCCGCGATGCCTGCTTTATCACATAAAACATCTTGCTCATGTTTTCGCTGCTCCCACTGTCTACGAAGCCCTCTGGCTGTGTACTTATAGATGCTCTCTTCCAAATCATCATTTAGAAAAGCAGTCATGACACCCAACCGCCAGATATCGTAGTCATAGTATGTAGCCGTGGAAAGTAGGATCTGGATGGACTTAAGCATAGCTTTGAAAGTCTCAACTTTTCCATGTACACCAAGTAATCTTCTCAAGATATACTTGCTCCTGATGGGGATTTAACCCTTCAGATAAAGCAACCAAAGTTCATACTTTGTTGGTGTATAAGGATTCCATCTCAGATCGCTAAGCATCCAGCCATTCTTACAGAGTCTCACTCCTGATGGCCAGCTCGAAACAAGTTGGGTCATCATCTCATGATGTAATCCTTGCTCCCACTATCATAAAGAAACCGAAGTATCTCTCAGGTGGGTGAGGAACCCTACTAGATCAGCGGAGAGGCTGAGGTTCGTTGGTTTCTATTGAATCCTTTGGTTCTACCAAATCATCAGCTGCAGTTTGTATAGCTGGAACTCATTCCGGTTCTACCTCATGACCAATAATTTCTTCACAAGAAATTCCCTTTCGCAAAGGTGGCATGCTGAGAAACAAAACATCTTTTGTTCCTCGATTTGGTAGAAGATATTCCCTTGCGAATGCTTGGGATATCCAACAAACTTCCACAGAACTGACTTTGCCTCGAGTTTGTTCGGATTATGCTTTTAGACATAGGCTGGACAACCCCAAATCTTAACAAACTTAAGATATGGGCTCTTCCCATTTCATATCACATATGAAGTGGTAAGAAACTGATTTGATTGGAACCCTATTCATTAGGTATGCAGCTTCACAAGTGCATAACTCCCTAAAGGAAATAGGAAACTCAGTAGTACTCATCATAGAGCGCACCATATCAATTAGGGTGTGATTGCTCCGCCCCGATACACCAACGTGTTGTGGTGTATATGGAGGAGTAATGCTGAGAGAGAATCTCATTCTCGTTTAGAATAGTCCAGGAATCTCCATGCTCAAATATTCTCCTCCTTGATCTCATCAAAGGACATAATACTTATACCCGTTTTTGGTTCTCTACTTCTAACTTATATTCTGTGAATATCTCAAATGGTTCGGGCTTGTGTTTCAACAGGAACACATGTGCGAATCTTGAGAGATCATCAGTGAATATAATAAAGTACAAAGAACCGGTCTTGGCATGTGTAGACAGGGGACCTTCATACATCAGCATGTATCAATCCCAAGGATTCACTAACTCTTTCTCTGTTTCCAATAAACGGAGCTCTGGTCATCTTATCTCTGTGACATGACCGGAAAGTTTCACAAGATGTAAATTCAAACTAATTTAAATATGCATCTATATGTAACTTCAGCTAGTCGGGTCGCATTGATATGACCTAGTCGACAATGCCTCAAGAAGGATTTATTCATTTCTGAACTTTTCTTCTTGCGTGTGTTCTATACGTTAAGAACTGTGGTTTGATTTAGAACGTCTATGCTTTTAGATAACGTGCCTGAACCGATCAACTCTTGATATAGGAAATGTTCAAAACATTATCCAACAATACAAAATTATATCCTTCTTTACTAATAAAGAGACTGATATGATGTTGTATATCAGGTTCGGTATCTAATAACATTCATTCAGAATCAATATATTCTGGTAATACAGGGTGATAACTACCAACAGACTTGGCTGCAACACTTGCACCATTTTCTATCTCATGAAACTTATCACCCGTTCTCAGTTCTCTACCTATCTGTAACCCATGTAACAAATTACATTTGCGGGATCCTGATCTGGTATCTCATACCCAGGACGTAAATGATACTGAGAAACAGTTCTCTGTAATGAACACACCCGAAGAAGATGCATCAGCATGCACTTTCTTTGTTTAGGTGGCACGGGAATTCTGGTAATCCCCAATTTCCTGCTCTGTCTTATAACAATTATAAGTTGGAGCGGGACCAACGTTCCTTAGCGCAGTATAACAAGCAGGTTCGGTCAATACATCCATATTATTATCTTGATTAAGGCGTGACATGGTCGCTACCTGGAGAAAGAGAAGAAAACACTCAGCGTGCACTTTTACAAGATTAGATTGATTATCAATTTATCTAATCAGGATATCTCCCACTGTTTTTGTCAAATCTTCCTTCAAACCCTAAAAGGAAAAACTAGCCGGAATTAATTACACCCTGCAAGTTCGCCAATCTTTCAGCCAGGCCAGTGCCAATACTTTGAGGGAGGTTCCCCGCTCTTTCGCACGGACCTAATTAAAGTAAACCTCGTTTTCCCAGGGGCGTAACCCCGTTAACACCTTTCTAGACACCTACTTGATCGGCTAATTGTAATGTGTAAAACTCTCCCAGGAGTAACTCTTACTTGTGGCCGGTATCGGGATCCAACTATCTCATAGAAGGTATGCAATCTCATTGCAAATTTCAACACTTGAAATTCCCAATAATATTTTACCCCTAGCGTCCTATGACCTTGACGCAGGCCAATAAACCATAGTCCGCTAATCAAGTTCAACCCGTTATTTCCGGATTGAATTAAACCCACCCGCACGACCCTTGACGCAGGCCAACAAAGTCGCACGACTACTGTTAGTTATATGTATGCCCTAGAGGCCATTACTGTACATTGGATGTATATTGTAGTGGATGCTGGGACATATATAGGGAGGACTTTCTTGCTCGACATGATAGTATGCTATCTGGTTACTCTTGACCTTAACGTGTATACTGATTGTCTCTCTGTTACATGTTGGTAAAGCCTTTAGGATGTGTACTTGACTACCTGGACTATGATGCGGATCATACTAGTGGGGACATGGTAGTCCATAAGTACATCCTTCAAGGTCCCTAGTCGTGGGTGTATCGAGACAGGGCATCGATATACCAGAGTAGACTAGCGTATACCTTCTCGACCCATACAGATGGGCGATGGATGATCCCATATCCATTGGTGTTTGACATCAGAGATGATATACGGGTGCTCAGTAGAGACTGGGTACACTGGACGGACTCGCCGAGAACTCCCAGATGGTATTATACCTTACGTCAGATGGCAGTTCTCTGGTAACACTGGTACAGAGTAGTCTGTTGACCCGAGATCGTCATAGAGTCTTGTGTGGTTCCCACTGTGCTTTGATTTCCACCTTACCACGTCCAAGAGGGCGTGCAAAACGGTGGTTTTTGGGTACAGTCCCGAATCACATGGAGGCAATGAGCGATAGGAGGGGATTCGTCTCTCCCGGTATAGGGAGTTGATGTTGCGCTGTGTTCGATTGGCTATAACCGGAAATCCCTGGCCAGGGTTGCTGAGATTTACTGGTAAGTGTTACCAGTAGTTTCTCGAATTGTTATAGACCTCATATCGACACGACTTATCGAGCTATTGGGGTCTGACGTTTACCACCCCTAGGCAAGATATGCGACATATCAGACGATCAGACCGGACTGTACGGTAAGTGTTACTGGTTGGATTCACAGGAGTGTGAGCGGGCTTGCTCGTCGATCTTCTGATCGCTCAATACCCGGGTGGCCGTTACGTTTAGCAGACCGCTTGCGGCTTGTGGGTGTTTGATATGATCATCATCTGCTGCCGGCGTATTGACGAGTCTTTAGAGTCCTACACAGAGGTTTCCTGGCTCAAGCGAAACGAAATAGGAGCGCATATGAGATATGTGCGGGACCGAGAATAATGCGTGTATGTGATACCGTATTCTATTCTCGTGATGAATGTATCGATTAGTTATATGCGATATAACCTAGATATCGAATCAAGGATTGATTCGATAAGCCGATACATAGGATACTAGTCGATTATATGCGATATGACCGGATCGTTAAATCAAGTGTTGATTTAATGATTTAATGTATAATTATATATTTGATATATTACTTTGCATTAACTAGTATTGGTTCATTTTAAATGGATTTTCTCGCTTGCTTTGCACAAGTTGTATATGTGATATACTTTTGTGCACTTGATTGTATCATGTTTGATGATGCATGTTAACTTGGTTAAGTGTAAAGATTAAACCATGGTTAAGTTAATGATTAGGGTTTTGCTTTTCTTTCTTATTTATTTATTTATTTATTTTGGAAAGAATAAAGAGAAAATGGTGGCTTTCTTTGTTTGTAGTTGAATCTTCATGAAGGTTTGACTTTCTAACCATTTTGTCTTCATGCTTAACCCTAACCATTTAAACAAACCATGGTCTATTCTCTACACTTAACTAGGGTTAGGATATGATAAGTATTAATATTATTTATCTTTTTCTATAATACTTATGATATTCTTTCTTCTTCTTCTTCATCTTCAATATTGAAGAAAGCTTTCTACCAACAATGGTGGAATGTGAAAATGAGTGAGAAATCCAATTCTAAAGTGTACCCACTTCCTATTTCTTCATCCTCTACCTCTTGCCAAGTAGTATAGGGTGTTTCCTTCACAAGTTTTCTTGACTTGGTGAAGTTGGAGCTTGATCTAGCGATGCCTCGACGTAGATCATCTTCGGCATCGTCGTCGATGACCTAGCCCGCTTTTTCTCCGATGAAGCCGACGCCAGAGCCCAAGATCCGATTTGTACAGCGAGGAGACTTCATCGCGGAGCCATGGAGGTGGAGAAACGGATCTACAAAGGTTGTATGTTCGTTTACTCTTAGTTAAGTTGTTAACTAGTTTCTTTTTCGCCTAAACTTCTAGCCAACGATCCGTATTAGGGTTTCTCGGCACCGTAATTTTTGAAATTGGCATGGTTGATGCCTTGTGAGACCTCTTGAGAGTGCCTAGGAACCTTTCATTGGTATCAGAGCCTAGCTAGAGCCTTAGGCGATGCGTAGACGATGTTAGAAACCCGATCGAACCCCGAAACCCTAACTTTTAACCCTCTCTGGACTTTTTCTGAAAAAGCGTTTTTTTCCAAATTAAAAATTCTTAAAAAATTCATCAGGACATTCTAAGAATTACGGTGCAAAAATTACCTAATGATCTGTCTAAAGCGCGGCGGAACCGCGGCATTAGCCGCCTATTGCGGCGGTTCCGCGCTCATTTAGTCTCTTCATGCATTGAATTTTGCACAGTAACTCCTACTTTGCAGTGCTGGTTTTCCTGGGAATTTTTAATATTTATTCAAGAGTTGAAATTTCTGGGTTGTTTTGGGGATTCGATTATTCGATCGGATTGTCAAACTTTGTCTATGTGTTTTTCCGGATAATTATTGAATATGTTAAAAAGTTCGACCGGATATAAATACCCAAATTTTCCCCTGCCGGGAAATTTCCAAGTGTTGGATTTTTCTGTGGTTTAATGACGTTCTAAGTAGTGCAAGTAACGCGATGGTCCCTCTAGAAGACAACAGACCTTAACTCGATTATGTGACCGTCTTGAACTGCCCTTTGAACCTTAGGGTTTGGGACAGTACGACGTGCCACATGTGAGGCGTTGGCTTGACCCTTCTACGGCTGGACCGTTGGTACTGAGGCATGAAGTGAATGTCTTTGAACCTATTTCATGTGTTGATCTGTATCGGGAAAACTTGGGTGTTTGAATGTTCAATCGGAAAGTATAACATTTTCTAATCATCCAGAATGTGATACAATACTTGGAATCCATAAGTAGTTATGAGATAACTAAATGAATGTTATAAATCAAGCACTTTAGCCTCACTTGATCGGTTGCCACGGAATTTTGATGTGATCAAAAGTCCGTCGTAATCACGTAGCGTACGCGGATACTCGCCGGGTAAACTTAATAGACAGCCTCACTCCATAGCCCCGACCAAGTGACTGTAGGAGAACCCCGTCGCCTAAAGCATCCGTTCGGGTGCTCGCGGCAGCGGTGTTCCGCCTTGGTGCACTTCGTTGACGGCATCGGGGGTGCAACCGTCTACTGAAGTTTGCGACGAGCATTCGATCAGGATGTCGGGAATCTTGTTGAATTTCCCGACTTAAGATTGAAAAGAGTTTTCGATGATGAGACTAAAATGCGGGGTTTATAATTGTTAGGCATGCGATGTCTAAGGAATTCATTTGGTCAGGCATGCGATGTCTGAGGAGATTGCGGATTCCAACTGTTGTAGTTTTACAATTTCTTTTCTGTGACCGTAAGTGTAATGTGTGATATCGCCGGTTTCGTTGCTATATGTCAACGACAATTGGGATGCGCATATTTACTTACATTGATGACATGTGATGTTATGTGTTTCTGGATATGTTATATTGGATCGTCGTGTTTGAATAGCCGGGGGTTTTTATGTGAGATGAGTGTTTTTCATTTTCATTCATGTAAAAACTTGTATGTAATATTCTTTTATTGGGGCACTTCCAGGTTGCGGAAGTTGTCACCGTTGTTGTATATTATTTACTTTTCCGCACTAGGATAGACCCAAGGAGGAGGGCATAAGTAACCGGGTTCTGGAGTCCAGTGGGAGACCAACTCGAGGAGTCGAGGCCGGGTCTCCTAACTCTAGAATTGGTAGGGTTGCTTGCCGCTCTCGTAGGGGTCTAGGGGTGTGGGTTTGGCTATTCATCACGACCGTGGAATCCGTGTTTTATACTGGCTCGTATTGAAAACACGGACGTCCTAGTATATCCAATATTTCATATGATTCTTCTGCTGCGATATCTGTGATGTGATCATGTGATGTTCTGTGATAGATACAGTATATAGTATATATGATATATTATATAGACGTTACTTATGTTTTACACCCGTGCTAGCCCTGCCCTGCTCTGCCGTTAGTTACCTAACCTAACGGTGCACGAGGGGACATAGAGGCGAATGCGGATGGCATAAGTGTACGTCGTATTTATCTGTGATGTTTAGGTAATTTAAATGATGGGACTTCATTAATGAGATTAATGAAATAAAAGAAACCTAAGATGTTGTAGAATCGAATTTCAAACTAAAACAGGTAGCTACAGTTCTTGCTTTGCACAGCAGTATATATGATATATCCTGCACCTTATTCGATAAGGAAAGGACCGAGATCCCTTCACCGGGAGTGACTCCTTTAGCAATAACTGGCAGATGCTACACACTCGGTTTGTCTTTTGATTGCTTTTAAGAGTTCTGCTTTGCACAGTGATATATATGATATATCCCGCACCTCATTCGACGAGGAAAGGACCGACGATCCCTTCACCGGGAGTGACTCCTTTAGCAAAACTAGAAAAGCCTCAAAAACACTCCATTTTAAAATCATTTGATTCTACAACGATATCAAGTTCATTACGCAATAGGTTTTCAGAAAAACCTGTCGTAGCCCTCCGTCATTTCAGATAAGTAGTAGTTAGTATTCGTGCTACGTTTGTTGGCATGCGTCAAGGCGTAGTGTGCGGTAGCTAACTGGTATTTATCTGCTTATGCATATGATGCAGATTGGATTAGGGTAGTCGTGCGACTTTGTTGGCCTGCGTCAAGGGTCGTGCGGGTGGGTTTAATTCAATCAGGAAATGACGGGTTGAACTTGACTAGCGTACTATGGTTTGTTGGCCTGCGTCAAGGTCATAGGACGCTAGGGGCAAAATTATCGGGAATTTCAAGTGTTGAAATTTGCAATGAGATTGCATACCTTCTATGAGATAGTTGGATCCCGATACCCGCTGCGAGTAAGAGTTACTCCTGGGAGAGTTTTATACATTACAATTAGCCGATCAAGTAGGTGTCTAGAAAGGTGTTAACGAGGTTACGCCTCTGGGAAAACGAGGTTTACATTAATTAGGTTCGTGCGAAAGCACGGGGGACCTCCCTCAAAGTACCGACACTGGCCTGGCTGAAAGATTGGCAAACTTGTAGTGTGTAATTAATCCCAGCTAGTCTTTCCTTTTAGGGTTTGAAGGAAGATTTGATAAAAAGCAGTGGGAGCCATCCTGATTAGATAAAATAATAACCAATCTATTCTTGCAAAGAGCGCACGCTGAGTGTTTTCTTCTCTCTCTCTCCAGGTAGCGACCATATCACGCCTTAATCAAGATAATAATACGGATTATTGACCGAACCCGCTTGTTATACTGAGCTGGGGAACGTTGGTCCCGCTCCAACTTATAATGTTATAAGACAGAGCAGGAAATTGGGGAATACCAGATTTCCCGTGCCGCCCAAACGAAGAGAGTGCATGCTGATGCATCATCTTCGGGTCTGTTCATTACAAAGAACTGTTTCTCAGTATCCTCTGCATCCTGGGTATTTGATACCGGATCAGGATCCAAGAATATGTAATCTGTTACATAGGGCTACAAAAAGGTAGAAAAACTGAGAACGGGTGATAAGTTTCATGAGGCAGAAAACGGGGCAAGTGTTGCAGCCAAGTCTGTTGGTCACTGTCACCCTGTATTATAAATACATTGATTCTGAACGAATGTTATTAGATACCGAACCTGATATACAAAATCATATCTGTCTCTTTATTAGTAAAGATACGGTAAAATTTTGTATTGTTGGATAATGTTTTAAATATTTCCTATATCAAAAGTTGATCGGTTCAGGCACGGTATCTAAAAGCATTGATGTTCTAAATCAAACTACAGTTCTTAGTATACGGAACACACAAAAAAGGAAGAGTTCAGAAATGAACGAATCCTTCTTGAGGTATTGTAGACTAGGTCAGATCAATGCGACCCGACTGGCTGAAGTTACATTTAGATGTATATTTAAATCAGTTTGAATTTACATCTTCTGAAACTTGCCAGTCATGTCACAAAGATAAGATGACCATAGCTCCGTTTACTGGAAACAGAGAAAGAGTTAGTTGAACTCTTGGGATGATACATGTTGATGTATGAAGGTCCCCAGTCTACACATACCAAGAACAGTTCTTTTTACTTCATTACATTCTCTGATGATCTTTCGAGATTCAGACCTATGTTCCTGTTGAAACACAAGTCCGAACCTTTTGAGATATTCACAGAATATAAGTTAGAAGTAGAGAACCAATACGGGTATAAGTATTATGTCCTATGATGAGATCAGGGAGGAGAATACTTGTGCATGGAATTCCTGGACTATTCTAAAGGAGAATGAGATTCTCTCTCAGCATTACTCCTCTGTATACACCATAGCACGATGGTATATCGGGGCGGAGCAGATACACCCTATTTGATATGGTGTGCTCTATGATGAGTACTACTGAGTTGCCTATTTCCTTTTGGGAGTTATGCACTTTAGAAGCTGCATACCTATTGAATAGGGTTCCAATCAAATCAGTTGCCTACCATTTCATATGTGATATGGAAAGGGAAGAGCCCATGTCTTAAGCTAGTTAAGATTTAGGGTTGACCGGCCTATGTCTGAAAGAAAAATCCGGACAAGCTCGAGGCAAGGTCTGTAATGTAGAACTGGAAAGGTTCCAGCTATACAAACTGCAGCTGATGATTTGATAGAACCAAAGGATTCAGTAGATTCCAACGAACCTCAGCCTCTCCGCCAATCTAGTAGGGGTTCCTCACCCACCTGAGAGATACTTCAGTTTCTCTATGACAGTGGGAGCGAGGATTGCATCATGAGATGATGACCCAACTAGTTTCGAACTGGCCATCAAGAGTGGGACTCTGTAAGAATGGCTGGATGCTTAGCGATCTGAGATGGAATCCTTATACACCAACAAAGTATGGACTTTGGTTGCTATATCTGAAGGGTTAAATCCCCATCAGGAGCAAGTATATCTTGAGAAGATTACTTGGTGTAGATGGAAAAGTTGAGACTTTCAAAGCTAGACTTGTTAAAGATTTTCGTCATCGACCAGGCGTGGATAATGATGAAACCTTTTCCAGTGCCTATGCTTAAGTCCATCCGGATCCTACTTGCCACGACTACATACCATGACTACGATATCTGGCGGTTGGGTGCCACGACTGCTTTTCTAAATGATGTTTTAGAAGAGTGCGTCTATAAGTACACAGCCAGAGGTCCTTGTAGACAGTGGGAGCAGCGGAAACATGTGCAAGATGTTTTATATGATAAAGCAGGCATCGCGGAGTTGGAACGTCTGTTTTGATGTAGTAGTCAAAGAGTTTGACTTCATCAAAATGGTAGATGAACCTTCTATAAACAAAAAGGTAGTAGGGAGTATGGTGGTGATCCTCATAGAGTACGTGGATGACATACTCTTGATAAGAAAGCAGTTTCCTATGCTACGCTCGGTCAATCTCTGCTTATCATATAGATTCTCCATATAGGATCAAAGTATTACCTACTAAATCGTAGGTTTTGGATCTATGAGATAGATCTAATTGGATATTAGGATACTCACTAGTTGTAGTGAGATGGTATCAGTTGATCCTGGGGAGAATCACTGGAAGGGTTCCCGGCTGATAAGGACGACTGAATGTCAGTCGCAGGCATTGTCTTTACACTAAGTAAAGGGACGGTATGTTGGAAGATTTCCAAGCTAGATACCATGACTTACTAGACGATAAAGGCTGGATATATCGCTACATAAGATGCTACCAAAGAGGAAGTCTGGGTGTATAATAGTTCATGAGATGAACTATGTTCCTCCCATTGTGTGACAATGGAGTTGTGGCTTATGCCAAGGAACGCACGTCCCATCAGTGATCCAGACATATTCTAAGGAAGTATCACCTGATCATGGAGATAGTTGATCTCCAGGGTGATCGAAGTTAGGAGAGCAGACTCAGAGGATAACACGGCGGATCCACTCACGAAGGCCTATTCCCAGAGAGAGACTTTTATGGGATGGTTGAGTATGAGATACAACAACCACTGCTATCAGATGGCCCTAGTGCAAGTGGGAGATTGTTAGTTATATGTATGCCCTAGAGGCCATTAATGTACATTGGATGTATATTGTAGTGGATGCTGGGACATACATAGGGAGGACTTTCTTGCTCGACATGATAGTATGCTATCTGGTTACTCTTGACCTTAACGTGTATACTGATTGTCTCTCTGTTACATGTTGGTAAAGCCCTTAGGATGTGTACTTGACTACCTGGACTATGATGCGGATCATACTAGTGGGGACATGGTAGTCCATAAGTACATCCTTCAAGGTCCCTAGTCGTGGGTGTATCGAGACAGGGCATCGATATACCAGAGTAGACTAGCGTATACCTTCTCGACCCATACAGGTGGGCGATGGATGATCCCATATCCATTGGTGTTTGACAACAGAGATGATATACGGGTGCTCAGTAGAGACTGGGTACACTGGACGGACTTGCCGAGAACTCCTAGACGGTATTATACCTTACGTCAGATGGCAGTTCTCTGGTAACACTGGTACAGAGTAGTCTGTTGACCCGAGATCGTCATAGAGTCTTGTGTGGTTCCCACTGTGCTTTGATTTCCACCTTACCACGTCCAAGAGGGCGTGCAAAACGGCGGTTTTTGGGTACAGTCCCGAATCACATGGAGGCAATGAGCGATAGGAGGGGATTCGTCTCTCCCGGTATAGGGAGTTGATGTTGCGCTGTGTTCGATTGGCTATAACCGGAAATCCCTGGCCAGGGTTGCTGAGATTTACTGGTAAGTGTTACCAGTAGTTTCTCGAATTGTTATAGACCTCATATCGACACGACTTATCGAGCTATTGGGGTCTGACGTTTACCACCCCTAGGCAAGATATGCGACATATCAGACGATCAGACCGGACTGTACGGTAAGTGTTACTGGTTGGATTCACAGGAGTGTGAACGGGCTTGCTCGTCGATCTTCTGATCGCTCAATACCCGGGTGGCCGTTACGTTTAGCAGACCGCTTGCGGCTTGTGGGTGTTTGATATGATCATCATCTGCTGCCGGCGTATTGACGAGTCTTTAGAGTCCTACACAGAGATTTCCTGGCTCAAGCGAAACGAAATAGGAGCGCATATGAGATATGTGCGGGACCGAGAATAATGCGTGTATGTGATATCGTATTCTATTCTCGCGATGAATGTATCGATTAGTTATATGCGATATAACCTAGATATCGAATCAAGGATTGATTCGATAAGCCGATACATAAGATACTAGTCGGTTATATGCGATATAACCGGATCGTTAAATCAAGTGTTGATTTAATGATTTAATGTATAATTATATATTTGATATATTACTTTGCATTAACTAGTATTGGTTCATTTTAAATGGATTTTCTCGCTTGCTTTGCACAAGTTGTATATGTGATATACTTTTGTGCACTTGATTGTATCATGTTTGATGATGCATGTTAACTTGGTTAAGTGTAAAGATTAAACCATGGTTAAGTTAATGATTAGGGTTTTGCTTTTCTTTCTTATTTATTTATTTATTTATTTTGGAAAGAATAAAGAGAAAATGGTGGCTTTCTTTGTTTGTAGTTGAATCTTCATGAAGGTTTGACTTTCTAACCATTTTGTCTTCATGCTTAACCCTAACCATTTAAACAAACCATGGTCTATTCTCTACACTTAACTAGGGTTAGGATATGATAAGTATTCATATTATTTATCCTTTTTCTATAATACTTATGATATTCTTTCTTCTTCTTCTTCTTCATCTTCAACATTGAAGAAAGCTTTCTACCAACAATGGTGGAATGTGAAAATGAGTGAGAAATCCAATTCTAAAGTGTACCCACTTCCTATTTCTTCATCCTCTACCTCTTGCCAAGTAGTATAGGGTGTTTCCTTCACAAGTTTTCTTGACTTGGTGAAGTTGGAGCTTGATCTAGCGATGCCTCGACGTAGATCATCTTCGGCATCGTCGTCGATGACCTAGCCCGCTTTTTCTCCGATGAAGCCGACGCCAGAGCCTAAGATCCGATTTGTACAGCGAGGAGACTTCATCGCGGAGCCATAGAGGTGGAGAAACGGATCTACAAAGTTTGTATGTTCGTTTACTCTTAGTTAAGTTGTTAACTAGTTTCTTTTTCGCCTAAACTTCTAGCCAACGATCCGTATTAGGGTTTCTCGGCACCGTAATTTTTGAAATTGTCATGGTTGATGCCTTGTGAGACCTCTTGAGAGTGCCTAGGAACCTTTCAACTACCCTAACTCAATCGCATCATATGCTTTTACAGATAAGCATAAAATGGCTACCGAACACTACGCCTTGACGCAGGCCAACAAACGTAGCACGAATACTATGAAATACTTATCTGAAATGACGGAGGGCTACGACAGGTTTTTAAGAAAACCCTTTGCGTAATGAACTTGATATCGTTGTAGAATCAAGTGATTTTTTTGAATGGAGTGTTTTTTAGGCCTTTTCTAGTTTTGCTAAAGAGGTCACTCCCGGTGAAGAGATCGTCGGCTCTTACCTTATCGAATAAGGTGCAGGATATTTCACAAATATCACTATGCCAAGCAAAAACTATATAAGCAATCAAAAGACAAACCGAGTTTGTAGCATCTGCTAGTTTCACTAAAGAGGTCACTCCCGGTGAAGGGATCTCGGCTCTTCCTTATCGAATAAGGTGCTGGATGTTCTACAAGGAACACCGCTATGCAAAGCAAGAACTAGAGCTACCAGTTTTTAAACAAGTTTCTACAACATCTTTAGGTTTCTTTTATTTCATTAATTTCATTAATGAAGTCCCATTTTATTATGCTTCACAAGCATCGCATTTGAAACGAAATCTGTAATATAACATATATCTCATATATATAATATAAACATTCGTTTCAGGCAGTAATATGATCTCATCACAGAACATTGCAACAGAAAAACATATATGAAATATTGGATATACTAGGACGTCCGTGTTTTAGTACGAGCCTGTATAAAACACGGATTCCGCGGTCGCGATGAATAGCCAAACCCACATCTCTAGACCCTGCGAGAGCGGCAAGTAACACTGCCAATTCTAAGGTTAGGAGACCCGGTCTCGACTCCTCGAGATGGTCTCCCACTGGACCCTAGAACCCGGTTACTTGTGCTCCCCTCCTTAGGTCTACCTAATGCGGAAAAGTAAATAATATACAATGGTGACATCATCCTCAGCCCGGAAGTGCCCCAATAAAAGAATATTACATACAAATGAATTTTACATGAATGAAAATAAAAACCCTCATCTCACATAAAAACCCCGGCTATTCAGAACGCGACGATCCAATATAACATATCACAGCAACACATAATATCTCATATCATCAACGCACTAGTAAAATAGGGGGTTGCCCCTACGGATGAAAATATCCGTAGGGGCAGATTTTACTTGGCCCAACGGATTAATCCGTAGGGCTAAAAGGTTGCCCCTACAGGCACAGACGTCCAAGAATAAAAATATTAATTCTTAATTTGGTGTTTGCCCCTACGGAGCCACAAACAAAGGACCTACGGGTATATCCGTAGGGGCAAGTAAATATCTATTTAACAAAACCCCAGATCGATCGCCTACGCTCACTTTCTCTCTCTCTCAATCGCGCGCGAGAAAAAACCCCAAATCGCCTCCGTCGTCGCCACCGTCGCCTCCGTCGTCGCCACCGACGGTTTCGTCACCACCGTCGTCGCCAGCGCCTGTTTCGTCGCCACCGTCGTCGCCACCGCCGGTTTCGTCGCCAAATCGCCACCGTCGTCTCTCCAGCCCACCAGCAGCCGTTCAGGTATAAATCTCGAGGTAAATTAAAGCATTTTTGGATTATTTTGGGCTTAGGGTTCATGGCTGGGTCTGGGTTGCGCGCGCGAGAGTTGGGGTTGGGCAGGGGTCGCGGTGGCGGTCGGGGTCGGGGTCGGGGTCGGGGTAGGGTTAGGGTTGGGGTTCGGCTGCTGCTGGGGTGGGGCTGGGGTTAGGGTTACGGTGGGGCTGGGGTTAGGGTTACGGTAGTGGGGCTGGGGTTAGGGTTACGGTGGGGCTGGTTGAATGGCTCTTCTGATTAGTTGACAAATACAATGTTAATCATAATTTACTCGACACAGATGGTAGAAAATCAAAAAAAGATCAAGAAAAAAATAATCGATTTTGATTTTAACATGCAGGGTGTTGATGCAAGATGTAATATCTAGTAGCAGATGCTAGGTATATAGACTAAAGAATAGTTGTAAATGAACCGCTAGCAAGAAAATCCTATAATTATACGTACACATCGCTTGACTCATGAAGCCTGAAGCTCTTTCTTTTGGGGGATAAAACTAGTTATATTCCTACATTGCCTAGAAATAGCAGTGAGTTGGTTAAAACTTTTCAAACACAACCCCCCACCCCCCAAAAAAAAGAAAGAAAGAAAGGACAAGGAAAAAAAAGAATAGCAACAAGCAATACAAGCTAGCAACCGTAAATAACTGCTGAGATTATGTCTACCTTGGCAATTTGAACAATGATGGTCTTGTCTGGATTGTTAAGATCCACTTTATGGGGGTGAGGAACACATTTTGCAACTGTATTTATGATTTTCATTCTGTCAAGTGTTGAAATAAAAATCAACACTTGACAATCAATCCAAGATGCTCAATAACTTGCTTCAAAACCATAATCTAATCTTGATGATGCTCAATATTAGCGATTTCCATGATCACGACACGTGGCAGATGACGTGTCTCATAACGCTTTATGATATCAGTATCCTATATTTGTAGTTTTAATTGTTGATTGTTATAGATGTATTCCATTGCAATAATAGTTTTTGGTTGATGAATGCTATTGCAATGTAGGATGATCTGTTTTATCAATCTTGATCTCAATGGTTTAAAATCATGTTACACATACAACACGAATGCACAACAAACGCATAATTAGAGAGCGACTCGAGATATTCAGGTTAAAACCAATATATGATACTCGATGATAATATGAAACCTTCATATTCCCATCGATACCCATATATGAAACTAAAAGCGCCACTTAGTCCCCGTCTATCGGTTAACATACGTGCGATGCTCGTCGTGACCTAGAACTATACGAAGGTTGTTAAATATCGGACAGTATAGGTCGATACTAACAACCGTCGTATAGTCTACGTGACGAGAAAATTCAATCGTATGGTAACCCATAGATTTGTCCCGTGTGGACAAGTTAAGAATGTATAAAGCAAACGCCTTCATTCACTTGTGTTTTCATCCGTTTCGAGATATTTCGTCGGTATCTTTCCGCTGGTTCTCCGTGTACAAAGATAGATTAGATGTTCATTTCAACGTTGTTTCACAGCTTTGAAATGATTATCTATTCTATTACAGTGTACTCGGAGAACAGCGGGGAGGTGCTGCCGAAATTTACTCGAAACGGTTGAAAGCACAAGTGATGGGCGTTCGCTCTATACATTCTTAATGGGATAGAAGCCTACCCCCGACAGCCGGAACACATACATACAAACGCATAATCAGACAGCGATTCGAGATGTTCGGGTTAAAATCAATATATGATACTCGATGATAATATGAAACCTTCATATTCCCATCGATACCCATATATGAAACTAAAAGCGCCACTTAGTCCCCGTCTATCGGTTAACATACGTGCGATGCTCGTCGTGACCTAGAACTATACGAAGGTTGTTAAATATCGGACAGTATAGCTCGATACTAACAACCGTCGTATAGTCTACGCGACGAGAAAATTCAATCGTATGGTAACCCATAGATTTGTCCCGTGTGGACAAGTTAAGAATGTATAAAGCAAACGCCTTCATTCACTTGTGTTTTCATCCGTTTCGAGATATTTCGTCGGTATCTTTCCGCTGGTTCTCCGTGTACAAAGATAGATTAGATGTTCATTTCAACGTTGTTTCACAGCTTTGAAATGATTATCTATTCTATTACAGTGTACTCGGAGAACAGCGGGGAGGTGCTGCCGAAATTTACTCGAAACGGTTGAAAGCACAAGTGATGGGCGTTCGCTCTATACATTCTTAATGGGATAGAAGCCTACCCCCGACAGCCGGAACACATACATACAAACGCATAATCAGAGAGCGATTCAAGATGTTCGGGTTAAAACCAATATATGATAATATGAAACCTTCATATTCCCATCGATACCCATATATGAAACTAAAAGCGCCACTTAGTCCCCGTCTATCGGTCAACATAACGTGCGATAATTTATTCTTTTCAATGACAAACGCACACACAAAGCATATACACGGATTTTCTCCTTTGTCAGTAACTATCTCATTCTTATATTTCTCAATATAGTCAGCATAACCTACAATTTATATGTTATTCAGTCTAACATGGCCCATGAGTACGTCAGAGTTAAGGACTGGATGTATGTGGATTGGAAACAACGTATGCAACCTAAGTTTGTCGCAGGAGTTGCTGCTTTCCTTGAATTTGCACGAGCACATAATAAGATCATAATAGAGAAGATTCTCTGTCCGTGCGATAGATGTGGCAATAAGTACTGGCAGAAGGTAGAATTGGCAGAGCTTCATATTGTAAAACATGGGTTTACTAGACTTTATTCAACTTGGAAATATCATGGGGAAAGAGAAGAATGCAGTACTGCGGTAAAAGAAGAAGGAGAACACGATAATGCGGCAGGAGAAGAAGAAGAATTCGGTAATACGGAAGGATACGGAAATTTATTTCCATCAGAAGAAATGGAGGATATGGTAGAGGCTGCCCTAGGTGAATCTATTCGTACTGAAGATGACATTCCTTCCGGTCAAGGACCGCGTGCGGATAAATATGAAAATTTCATGAATGATGCTAGGAAACCAATTTATGAGAATGCGAAGTATTCCACCCTCTCATGGTTCGTCCAACTTTTCCAAATTAAGTGCCTAAATGGATGGAGCAACAAGTTATTCACAATGCTTCTTTCGTTCTTGAAAGATTCTATGCCTCTGGGAAATAATGTGCCCGAAAGCTAGTACGAAGCCCAGAAAATGATGTCTGATTTGGGTCTAAAGTGCGAGAAGATTCAAGCATGTCCTAAAAATTGCGTGTTGTACCGGAAAGAGAATTCAGATTTGAAAGAGTGTCCAACATACGGAGAGGCCAGGTATAAACCGAAAGATTCTGATAAGAAGCCTGATATACCTGTGAAGATAGCACGATATTTTCCCATAACACAGAGGCTACAGAGGCTATTCAGGTGCAAGAAAACAGCCGAGGCAATGATTTGGCATCACCGTGCTCCTCCAAGCGAAAATGGAAAAATGAGCCATCCAAGAGATTCACCGGCATGGAAGGATTTCGATAGGAGGCACGCAATATTCGGTAGCGATCCTCGCAATGTCCGGCTCGGACTGGCTGCCGATGACTTATGCCCATTCAACTATATGGCTGGAAGTCACAGTACATGGCCCGTTGTAATGATAATTTATAATCTGTCGCCTTGGTTGGCTATGGACCAATCATACTTTATGATGCCTCTTCTTATCGACGGACCAAACTCACCGAGGAACAATATCGACGTCTATCTCCGACCTCTGATCGAGGAGCTGAAAACTTTGTTCATTGATGGTGTAGAGACATATGATTCAAACACAAATACAACCTTCATACTGCGTGCGGCTTTAATGTGGACAATTAATGACTTTCCTGCGTATGGAATGCTATCAGGTTGGTCCATACATGGTCACAAAGCATGTCCTCATTTCCATGAACACACAACATCAAAATTTTTGAATTTTAGCAGGAAGGTTTGTTATTGCGGCCATCGACGTTTTCTGCCTCCAGACCACCCCTATAGGTTAGACACGGTTCACTTTGATGGTCATCAGGAGCTTCTTGGGCCTCCATCCCCATTGTCCGGAGAGGACGTGACTGCTAAATGGGATGGTTACAATAACGTGACCTTCGGGATGGATCCGACGAGACAGGTCAAACCACAATATTGGAACAAGTTAAGCATTTTCTTCGAGCTTCCGTACTGGTCTACAAATTCAGTGCGTCATTGTCTGGACGTCATGCATATAGAGAAGGGAGTATCAGAGCACATACTTAACTTGCTTCTGTGTAAAGACGGGAAATCGAAAGACAACATGAATGCCCGGATGGATCTACAAGAGTGGGGAATAAGAAGTGAACTGCACCCTAAACCGGTAGCGGGTAAACCGGGCAAGTTTGTACTTCCCAATGCCGCTTATCATATGTCACAACCGGAGAAGAAAAGATTCCTGCAGGTGTTGCATGATTTGAAAGTCCCCACAGGTTTCTCAGGATCATTCAGCAAGAAAATAAAATTTGTGAAGGGCAAGATCGATGGGCTGAAAAGTCATGATCACCATGTTATCGTGGAGCACCTTCTTCCATTAGCCCTCAGGACTTCTCTCCCCGACTCGGTTGGTCTAGTAATCAACGACCTATGTTGTTTTTTCAGGGAGTTGTGTGCTAAAACACTGGAGGTTGCGACGCTGGATAAACTAGAAAATTCTATTGCGTTGATACTTTACAAGTTTGAGCGTATTTTCCCACCGTCATTCTTCGATATCATAATACACTTGACGGTTCATCTTGCAACTGAGGCGAAGTTAGCCGGACCGGTACAATATCGATGGATGTATCCCGTCGAGAGGTACGTGTAATTTTTCGTTTCGCGCAATTTATAAATTTATTTTTGTCATGTATGCCCGTGTTTATTTATTCAACATATTCTTATTAGGTACCTTTACACTCTTAAGAAGTATATACGCAATAAAAATCGACCAGAGGGTTCTATCATGCAAGATTATCTTCTTGATGAAGCAACAACGTTTTGTTCCCGCTATCTGGACGAGAACATTGAGACAAGGCTTAACCGACCACGAAGAATTCAAGACGGGCCATATGGTAAAGCCGAGTATAAGAGGGTAAACACTATGTTTATCAACAAGATATACCGGTTTATCTTGCTTAATTGCGCATGTCTTGAACAAAGTAGAGAGTAAGTTCTTTTGGATTAATTGTTATATCTGTGTTTGTGTGTGTATGAAATGACATAATATTAATGTCACAATTATTTGTCGAAAACAGAACTCATTTTAACGAGGTACGTGAAGGGCATCCTGATTGGAACGAAGAGCGTTTGGAAAAATACCATCAGGATAATTTTTGTGATTGGGTCACAGAGCATGTAAGTTATTCGAATTACATTTTATTGCTATCAGTTTTAATCTAAACTTGTATCGTTATGTATTTATCGTAAAATTTGTTTTGTTAGATCCACGATCCGAACTTGTCTGCATCATTTGAGAGTGATTCAAGATGTTTAGCTCAATTTCCTAGTATGGAGGTTGCATATTACAAAGGATTTGGTGTCCTTGGATACAAATTCGAAGTTAAGGACATAGAAACATCTAGAACCACTCAGAATAGTGGGATTGCGACGGTAGGATCGGACGGTGTGATTTACTATGGGTACTTAAATTGTATACTCGGCATCCACTATCCCGGACGATCATAACCCTTTTATATATTCCACTGTACTTGGTACGATCCGCGAACCGATACAGACAGGTGGAGAAGCAGTCTTGGGACTTGGAAAGATGAATATGGATTGACCAGTGTGAACACACTTCGATTTTACGGTCAGGACGATCCGTTTATCTTTCCGAACCAAGCGTTCCAAGTATACTACTCACAGTGTTTGAAGCATCCGGGGTGGAGTGTTGTATGCCGATGGAAACCTAGAGATGTCTACGATGTCCCAGAATACGAGGACAGCGATGAGGACGAAGAAGAGAGAAGGCTTAAAGTGCTCCGACCGTCTGTTTCGAAGGACGGGTTGTCTTCGACCGATCATGAAGTTACGTGGGTTAGAAATGACATCGACGATGAAATCCAAGTAGATATGTATGATGCACCCACGAAACGAAAAAGGTTATCAGTAATGTTATATTATTACTTCACATTTTACGCTCTAGATCATATATAGTCAATACTTTTAATGATTGTCTAATGCGTCCACGAACCGTTTATCTAGATTTGATGACGATGTCGGGAGCAGCGAGGGGCGGCAGGAGCTCCAGCCGCGGCAGAGGCAGAGGCAGAGCGGTTCTGCCGCCCGGAGAGCTCCGTAGGGAGCTTCAGAGGGCCGGTCTTGCACCCAGATCGGAGACCCCTTCGGATGCCTCCTTCCGTGTGGATTTTGCCACACCTCCAGGTATACTGCACGCATATCCATTTTCAATGTAATATTACAGATATTCATGCATGTTTATGTCAAAATTACTTATATTGTCAATGTTTGATTGTCTAGTTGTTGGTCCTGCGTCCACATCTGGGACAGAGGCCACCCCCGCTCCTCCAGGTATGTTTATATATCATATAGTGTATGTATATTGATTTAGAATGCTATATCATAAATATACACATTCCTTTTGCTCTTACTTAGCAATTTTTATTATTGTCTAGCTGTAGGTGGTGACACCACCGCACCTGCGGGTATGTTTATATGTCCTATAGTGCATGCATATTGATTTAGAACGTTATATTATTGATCTACACATTCTTTTTGCAATTACTTATAAAATCTATTTTTAATTGTCTAGTTGTTGGTCATGCGTCCACATCTGGGACAGAGGCCACCCCCGCTCCTCCAGGTATGTTTATATATCATATAGTATATGTATATTGATTTAGAATGCTATATCATAAATATACACATTCCTTTTGCTCTTACTTAGCAATTTTTATTATTGTCTAGCTGTAGGTGGTGACACCACCGCACCTGCGGGTATGTTTATATGTCCTATAGTGCATGCATATTGATTTAGAACGTTATATTATTTATCTACACATTCTTTTTGCAATTACTATAAAATCTATTTTTAATTGTCTAATTATAGGTGGTGCGTCCACACCTTCCACAGGGGCCACTCCTGCCGCTTCCATACCCTCCGCATCGTCTGCAGGTTAGTATGAATAAATTTAAAATATTTATTTATTTTATATATGCTCTATAGAATAAATATGAACTTCATGGATATTTAGCGTCGATGTTTATTTTATAGCTGGAGGGGATGCGTCCGAGTCCGGGACCCCGGTTGTTCCTCACCGGAGGAACTATCGTCCCGCTCGTGCTGCTGCTCGGGCCTAGGCTCGTGCGCTATTCACCGGAGGTATATATCACACTTGAATTTTTGTTTAACCTTGATTTCTTAATACAACTTTGTCTTATTATTGATTGTCTTGATATTTCGTGCAGACGCAGGGCCTCTCCATCCCCAGAGGGGGACTCGAGGCCCGAATCAGTCCCATAGGCTGAGGCCTGATAGAGCTAGGGGGAGGCAGCATTCCCCCTATTTTTTACCCTTGACTATCGCTATAACGGTCCTCATGCCGAGAGGTCCGGCCGGTATTTGGGGGACGAGAGCCGGATCGTGAAGAACTATCCACTTCACGTTGAGTGGGGCGAGCAGCACCAGCGCTCATTCGCCCTCTTCTTTGATCAGGCTCGGGTATGTATTAATATATATTTTCATTTGATCTATCCAATATATTTATTATTAACACTTGCAATCTAATTTTTTTTTTGTATTTTCAGTTGGATTACGATTTTCAGCCTGTAGCCGACCCTGATCATCCGGGGAGGATGCTCGACCTTCATGCTCTGTACAATGGCCTGATGAAGAACATGCAGGCCAAGGTCCGATACAACAGGAATGAGCTGAAGGCCAACTGCTACTCCCTGTGGATAGCGACCCCCGAGGCAGAGAGAGAGGCCCTCCTATCTACTCCGGCGTTTGCGAGAGTCGACGTAGAGACATGGCCTCTATTGTGCGCTTATTTCGACTCCGAACGCAAACAAGTATGTATTTTAAATTTAATTCATTATTTATGATATAATTTATTTCTTTGTGTTTCTTAATTAGAAAACTAAATGTTAATGCGTTGTGCAGAAACAGGCCGCTCAGAATACGGAGAACAGGAAGTCGGCGCAGAGGGGTCGCCCCACATACACAGGTGGCTCGAGGAACATTACTCGAGCCATGGAGTTATCGGTAAATTAAGAGTTATTCTCTAATATTCTGCAATATTAAAAGTTATTCTCTAATATTTCTAATATTAAGAGTTACTTTCTAATATTGCAGACATCTCGGACCGTGGCGTCAGGTGGTACACCGAGCGTGCTGTCCGCATATCTTGCCGTCCACGGCACCTCGACAGATCCCGCCACGGGCGAGCTTCGATGTCCCGACGTCGCTACCCAGGAGTACTGCGTAAGTGTTAATATTTTTTCTACCCAAATTTGAAATTTTAGTTTTGGAAGGTTCAAGTTTAAATTTTATACTTATACTTTACTGCTTAATGTGGGTGTAGGAGCGGGTGGTTGAGCAGGCCCAGGCCTCGGGGATCGATTTTACCGGACAGAACGATCCGAGGCTGCTGACCCCAGTTCTGGACGCCGCACACGGAGGGCACCATGGAGGTTGGGAGAGAGGCCGAGGATTGGGCCCTAGCAGGGCCCATATGAGGTTGGACTCCACCCCGGCGGTTACTTCCTCCGTCTCCAGTGACCGGCATGTCCATCAGGAACTGGATAGCTTGAGGGCCACCGTTCAGGAGTTGAAGGAGATGCTGGTATGTATACTACTTTATAGTAAAATATCATTTCATATTATATACATATCAACATATCCATAATTAGTACGTAGCTTGAGCTTATTTGGTTTTAGACTTAAGTTTGATTAATCATACATACATATGTAATTAAAATAAACAACGCTTTTCCAAACTAGATATCCAAACAGGGTTTCGAAATAACTTAATAATGAAACGAATTCGAATAATACACAGTTCTTACACGCTTCTTACACACGTTATGTCCAGACGCGACAGGGTAGATCGGCCGAGCCTCCACATGCATCTCCTTCGGCTGCGGCTCCGCAAGCCACTACATCGGCTGCGGTTCCGCAGACAGCTCCTGTAGCTCCAACGCCCACTCAGACTCCCGCAGCCGTGGCTCCGCAAGCGACTACCTCGACGGCGGCTGCGCAGACCACATCGCCAGCTCCACATGCCGCTCAGACTCCCTTATATGTAGCATTGCAGAGTGTATTGACCGAGGAGCAGGCGCGCGTTATTCTAACGTTATTCGGAGGTGGAGCTGGACCGAACTAGGGTAGCTTTTTGGTTCTTATTTTTTGAAACATGTATTTATATCACATTGTACTACATTTTGAAACGATATTGATATTGGTTTGTATTTATATCATATTCAGTTTTTGGGTTTCTTTTGTATATTATATATATGCGTGAGATGTGATTATGAATACTGCAATATATGATTTGATTGATGTATATAGTATTGTGCACAGGGCGGGAAAAAATCTAGCAGCCCATTTTTAAAAAAAAAATACAGACAATATGTACCTACGGATTAAGCCGTAGGTATATATGTTGCCCCTACGGACATATCCGTAGGGGCAAACTATCAGGAAACCTGATATTTTCCCCCATGATATCAGTGCAGGGTGTTGGGAGTGCCCCTACGGATATGTCCGTAGGGGCCACTGTTTATCCCCTACGAATTTATCCGTAGGGGAAAAATATCAGGTTTCCTGATATTTTCCCCCCTGATGATCTCAGTGCAGGGTGTTGGGAGTGCCCCTACGAATATATCCGTAGGGGCCACTTTATATCCCCTACGGAGTTATCCGTAGGGGCCACTTTATATCCCCTACGGAGTTATCCGTAGGGGTAGAACAAGGACCTACGGATTTATCCGTAGGTATATACAATATATTCAAAAAAAAAAAATACATATATGATTTGATTACCCCTACGGAGTACTCCGTAGGGGCTATAACACCTATAGATATATCCGTAGGGGCTCTAATTTGCCCGTAGGGGCAAGTTCAGGGCCTCAACTTGCACCTGCGGCCTTTGCACCTACGGGGTCTTTTTTCGCCCCTACGTACATATCTGTAGGGGCAGTGGGTTGCCCCTACTGATAAATCCATAGGGGCAACCCTTATTTGTAGTAGTGACGTAAGCAAGTATGTATCCCGATTGTCGTTGATGTATAGCAACGAAGCCGGCGATACACCACATACTACGCTTACGGTCACAGAAAAGAAAGTGTAAAACTACAACAGTTGGAATCCGCAACCTCCTTAGACATCGCATGCCTAACCAAATGAATTCCTTAGACATCGCATGCCTAACAATTATAAACCCCGCATTTTAATCTCATTATCGAAAACTCTTTTCAATATTAAGTCGGGCAATTCAACAAGATTCCCGACATCCTGATCGAATGCTCGTCGCAAACTTTAGTAGACGGCCGCACCCCTGGATGCCGTCGACGAAGTGCACTAAGGAGGAACACCGCTGTCGTGAGCACCCGAACGGATGCTTTTGGCGACGGGGTTCTCCTACAGTCACTTGGTCGGGGCTATGGGGCGTGGCTGTCTATTAAGTTTACCCGGCGAGTATCCGCGTACGCTACGTGATTGCGACGAACTTTTGATCGCATCAAAATCCCGTGGCAACCGATCATCTGAGACTGAACTGCTAGATTTATAACATTCAAATTAATTATCTCATAACTACTTGTGGATTCCAAATATTGTATCACATTCCAGATAAATAGACAATGTTAAACTTTCCGATCGAATAATCAAACACCCAAGTTTTCCCAAATAGTTCTCAACACTTGAAATTAGATTAAAAACATCCATCACATGCCACAGTACTAATGGTCCAGCCGTAGAAGGGTCAAGCCAACGCCTCACATGTGGCACGTCGTACTGCTGCAAACCCTAAGGTTTAGAGGCAGTTCAAGACGGTCACATAATCGAGTTAAGGTTTGTTGTTTTCTAGAGGGTCCACCGCGTTACTTGCACGACTTAGAACGTTCTTAAACTACGGAAAAATCCAACACTTGGAAATTTTCCGGCAGGGGAAAAAGTGAGTTATTGATATCCGTTCGAACTTTTTAACACGTTCTAAAAAATTACCCGGACAAACTAAACGAAGTTATAATTTCCGATCGAATCAACGAGCTCCCAATACAACCCAGAAAACTCAACATTTGAGTGGAATTAAAAATTCCCAGAATTGTGCAAAAGAACCCAGAAATAATACTGTGAAGTAGCGGGCCCCAATGTCACTATTCAGCCGCGGAACCGCGGCCACGTGCGTGGTTTAGCCGCGGTTCCGCGGTCACGTGATCGATTCAGTGGTCCGTACTTCACGGTAATTCCTATATTTCCCTGCATGATTTTTTGAATATTTTTAATACGAAAAAATCAACATTTTAAAGAAATTTCCAGAAACTAGGTTTTATCGGGTATTCGGAGTTCGATCGGACTTTAAACTTCGCCTAGACTTCGCATAAAGCTCTAGCTTGGCTATGATACCGCTGTAGGGATGCTAGGCACACGCACAAGGGTCTATAAGGCATCAACCATGCCCGATTTAAAATTTAGCCGTGCCGAACAACCCTAAACCAAGATCTTCGACAAGAGATTAGGCGAAAACAAGTATGTTAAACACTTTAACACTAAGTGAGAGGGATTACAACCTTTGTAGATCCTGTCCTTCACTTCTAAAGCTCTGTGTTGAGGTCCCTTCGCTGCGATCATCAAGTTCCGGACTCTCGAGAGGCTCCACGAAGAGAAAGATGCAAGCTTGCTTCCGATCTTCGATAACAAAGATGATCTACCTTGAAGTTTCATTAACACAAGCTCTCACTCACTAAATGAAGTGAACACCCTCATCTAAATGGCAAGGATAGATGAGGATGATGAATTAGGAATTTTTGCTCTCATTTTCTTTTCTTTAACTCACTCAAAATCATCACAAAAATCAAAGCAAGAAAGCTTTGCAAAGAGGAAAAAGAAGATGAATGAATAATATTCTTTGTGATGAATAATGAAAGTTATGATAAGGTTAGAAATGCAACCATGGTTCAAGTAACCTTTGTAGAGATTTAACTAGGGTTAAAGGGTTGGGTTGGGTTAAGCAAATATCACAAAATATCCAAGTCAAAGTCAAAGCTTCAAGAAGCTTCTTGAAAGCTTCATGAAGACTTAACCCTAATCCAAACCCTAACCTCAATTAAACTCCACAAAACATGTTGCATTAATAACCATATCATGTTACAATATTATATATCACATATATAATATTTATTGTAACAAAATAAAATAATACAATTAACATATATCGCATATATATCAATGTATTACCCGAGTGAGAAAAAGAATCTTTTAGTGAGCTTATATCAGTTAATGTAATTTAATATATCAAATATATAATTATACATTAAATTATCGAATCAACACTTGATCCGACAATCCGGCTATATCGCATATAACCGACTAATATATCATGTATCATTTCACCGAATCAACACTTGATCCGATGACCCGGCTATATCTTATATACCCGGACAATATCTCATATCGTGAGAATCTAAAACGGTATCACATACACGTATTGTTCTCAGTCCCGCACAAATCACATATGTGCCCCTACTCCGTTTTGCCTGAGCCAAGAAACCTCTGTGTAGGACTTTAAAGAATCGTCAATACGCCGGCAGTAGGTGATGATCATATCAAACACCCACAAGCTGCAAGCGGTCAGCTAAACGTAACAGCCACCCAGGTATTGAGCGCTCAGAAGATCAACAAGCAAGCCTGTACATTCTCCTGTGCATTTAATCAGTAACACTCCCATGCAGTCCGGTCTCGTCGTCTGATATGTCGCATATCTCGCCTAGGGGTGGTAAAACGTCAGACCCCAGTAGCTTGATAAGTCATGTCGATATGAGGTCTATAACAGTTCGAGAAACTACTGATAACACTTACCAGTAAATCTTAGCAACCCTGGCCAGGGATTTCCAGTTATAGACAATCGAACACAGCACAACATCAACTCCCTATACCGGGAGAGACGAATGCCCTCCTATCGCTCATTGCCTCCTTGTGATTCGGGACTGTACCCAAAAGCCACCTTTTTGTACGCCCTCTTGGACGTGGTATGATGGAAATCAAAGCACAGTGGGAATCACACAAGACTCTATGACGATCTCGGGTCAACAGACTACTTTGTACCAGTGTCACCGGAGAATTGCCATCTGACGTGAGGTATAATACCATCTGGGAGTTCTCGACGAGTTCGTCCAGTGTACCCAGTCTCCACTGAGCACCCGTACACCATCCTTGATGTCAAACACCGATGGATATTGGATCATCCATCGCCCATCATATGGGTCAAGATGCGTATACGCTAGTCTACTCTGGTGTATCGATGCCCTGTCTCGATACACCCTCGACTAGGAACAGTTATAGGATGTACTCGTCGACTACCGTGGCCCCACTAGTATGATCTCATCATAGTCCCAGTAGTCGAGTAAATATCCTAAGGGCTTTATCAACATGTAACATAGAGACAATGAGAGTACATGTTAAGATAAAGAGCAACCAGATAGCGTACTATCATGTCGAGCAAGAAAGTCCTCCCTATATATGTCCAAGTATCCATTACAATATATATCGTATGTACAGTAATGGCCTCTAGGGCATACATATAACTAACAGGTGCACCTACAGGTGATGGAGTCACCCTCTCTAAAGGTGTCTTACAGACTAAAGGGGAGAGGGATCTTCATGATTAGCATATCACTTGCTTAGGCAATTGAGTTAGTCATGAAATGTCAAGTACCACACCAGATGTTTTTTACACTAGCTGCAATAAATATATATTAATCCAATCCTGGAGAAACGTTAGGAAGCAGTTTTTGAACATAAATCGATGTTCTAGGATATGGTAATAGCAGCCTCCTTCAGGAAACGGTTATCATTTCAGGCTTCCAAGGTGACCTGGATAACAGAGTGACTGTCAGAGTTATAGTTTTCCCTCTTTTGGGGGACAGTATGTTGGACAGGTGGTCCAAGTGGATACTAAGGAAAGGCATAGCGCAGAATATTGATTAAATTCAGTGGACGATACAGTCTAAGAAATTTGCTGGATTTGGAGTTCATTTGAGAACCGGGTCCCATCAGATATCCAGACAAATTCTAAGACAGGTATTGCTCATTTCGGGAGATAGCTTTCTCCGCGAAGTTGAGATATAGAGAGATGCAGAAAGAAACATTGGAGCGGATCCACTCACTAAGGCTATTTCTCGAACGCAATAGTTTTGCAAACGGGATTTGCAAAACTGATTACTAGAGAAGTTGGGTGTTCGGTATCATACGGGCTGTGAGTATGCGACATCGCAATAATTGGCCTTAAGTGCAAGTTGGAGATTGCTGGCTATAGTGCCCTCAAGGCAATTATCATAGTCGCGGGCAGGTGATTATGATGATTGAGTGAGGACTTATACCGGTAGAACAGTCTTACTCGAGATGATAGTATGATATCTGGTTTGTCTTTATCATCATGTACATGTTGATAGAGCCTATAGGATTCTTGCCTGACTGCCAGCATTATGATGGCGATCATATACGTGAGAGATGGGGGACTATAGGCACATCCTTAAATGTCCCTAGTAATGGGAGTATCGAGACTGGGCATCGATACTCCAGTATAGACTAGTGTATACTGATCGAGACCCCGACGAGGGGCGGTGGCCAGGTCTCACAAGCCATTGGTGTTAGTTTGTTCACCTAAGATAGTATACGGGTGCTCATTGGGTTATGAGTACACTGGACGGACTCGCCGGGAACGTGCTAGTTGGTATTATACCTATTGTCAGATAGCGGTTCCCAGGTGACATGTGTACAGGTTAGTCTGTCGACCTAAGATCGTTATTTGTCTCGTGTGAGTTCCCATTGTGCTCTGATTACTACACTACCACGGCTCAAAAGAGTCGTACAAACAGGTTTTAGTTGGGTACAATCCCGAGCCACATGGAGGTAGTGATCGGATCGTCGGGGATTCGTCTCTCCCGGTATTGGGGGTTGATGTCGCGTTGTGCACGGTTGGCCATCACCATTAAACAATGGCCATGGTAGACGAGAATTACCGATCCAGGATCGATAGTTTCTCAGGAGGTGATGGGTTTCATGCCGACACTAAATATCGCGTTGTTAGGGTTCTGACTTTATCCACCCCCCTAGACTCGATATGCGATACTCTTAGACGAACAGACCGGACTGTACGGATATTATCACTGCCAGGCTCAGTAGAGGTTCAGGATGAGTTTGCTCGTCGGCCTCCCTTTCGCTCAATACCAGGGTAGCCGTTATGTACAGCTAGTGCCGCTGACGTGCTTGTGGTTAAACCCACTGCCAGCGTATTGACGAGTCTTTAGAGTCCCACACAGAGGGTTTTCACGGTTCAGGCGATATGGTGTAGATCACGTATGTTGGTACATACAGGTGTCCGATTAAATATGTGCACATGCTGCACAGATTTTAATCGGACGGTTGATAATACTGGCGGCTTAGGTTTAAGCCGGATTATTAAATCAGGTTTTGATTTAATAATTTACATATGTATTTATATTTATATATTCAGGTATTATTGTTCGCTATTTATTTTCTTTCTTGGCCACTCGTATTTTTGTACGAATACGCGTATATGTATTTCGATACATGTACTGGGAAGTATTTCGTATTTTATACGGAATAGCTTCTAGAAGGTGCCACCTCATTATTGATTTTCTTTATTGAAAATCTTTTGGGAAATGAGGTGGAGGGGTGAGGTGGCATGAACATGGTTCATGGTATGGGTTTGAGTATGGTTGGCATTGTTTATTGTTTTAATTGAAAAAGAAATGGTGGAGATTTTTTTGGGCATGAGAGAGGGGGGTCGGCCACTTCATCATGGAGTGGGGTTCATTTCATTTGGCTCATTACATTACACACTAGCTCTCTCTCACTCTCTCATGCTCACCAAAACACTTAACCATTTTGCTCATGCCATTGTTTTTGCTCACCTCTTCTTCATCTTCTATTGTTGCTCACTTGAGCTTATTGATGAGAGAAAAATTATAGTGACGCACTACTACACCTCGACTCTCCATTGCTAGCAACTATGGAGCATCGATTGCCTCGTTTGTCGAGGCTGAAGCTTGCGTCGTTTCTCTCAGGTGGATCATTGTAGATGAAGGAAGACCGGCAACCAAACTCGATCAACGAACTACTAGGAGCTTGGAATGAAGACCGAAGGACACGGATCAAATCGGTATAACCATTCTAACCTTTATATTAGTTTGCTAGTTTAGGGTTTAAGGTCGATCCGGGAATCGGGTAACGGTAGCGCCGGTTTTAGTAAATTTTTGTTCCGCATTTGGCTACGTTTCGATGGCCGGGGCGCTTCCGTAACCCAGAAGGACTTGCCGAGAACTTCTAGATGGTATTATATCTATCGGCAGATGGAAGTTCTCAGGTGGCATGAGTACAGGTTAGTCCTTTGACCTGATATTGTTATTTGTCTCATGTAAGTTCCCACTGTACTTTGATTACTATCCTACCACGGCTCAAAGGAGTCATGCAAACAGCTTTTAGTTAGGTACAGTCTGAGCCACATGGAGGCAGTGGTCGATTGTCAGGGATTCGTCTCTCCTGGTATTAGGAGTTGATGTCACGCTGTGTTCAGTCAGCTATCACTAGAAATCCGTGGCCACGGTGGATGAGATTTACTGATGGTTGATCAGTAGTATCTCTGTTGGTGATGAGCTTGACTCATACACGACTTATCGGGTTAGTAGGGGTCTAACGTTATCCACCCCTAGACCCGATATGCGATACTCTTTGACAAAGAGACCGGACTGTACAGAGATTGTCGCATTCAGGCTCAGTAGGGTAAGGACGTACTTGATTGTCGACCCCTCTTTCGACAAGTATCTGGGTAACCGTTATGTACAGCTAGTGCCGCTGACGTGCTTGTGCTTAAACCCACTGCCAGTGTATTTTCGAGTCTTTAGAGTCCCACATAAAGGGTTTTTCCTGTTTAGGCGATAGATGTAGGAGCCGTACGTTGGTACGAGCAGGGGTCCGATTAAATACGTGTACAGGATACACGGACTTTAATCGGACAGTTGATACTACTAGCCGGCTTAGGATTAAGCCGGATTATTAAATCAGGTTTTGATTTAATAATTTATGTATGTATTTTGATACATATATTTTAGTATTATTGTTCACTATTTATTTTCTCTCTTTGGTGCTATCCGTATTTTTATACGGATAGCGTATATGTAGCGATACATATACCGGGTGAAGTATTCCGTATTTATACGGGAATGCTTCTAAAAGAAAGACACCTCATATTTGATTTTCTTTTTCGAAAATTAAATGGTAAAATGAGATGGAGGTATGGTGGCATGAGGAATGTAGAGAGGTACGGTTCTTGCATTTATGGTTGATCATTTATGGTGCACTATTGATGCATGGTGGTTTATATGTAGCCTTTATCTTTTCTTTTGAGGGTTGATGATTTTTCCATCTTGTGTGCTTCATGCTTAATGGTTGCAAGTGTTGGCAACCATCACACACACCTCCTCCTTCTTCCTCTTGCTCACCTGAGCTTGAGAAAAAGAAAGAAAAAGTTTAGTGAAAGATTCCTACATCACCAACCATCCACACCTAGCAAGTTTGGATCATCGGTTGGAGCCACTTCCGGTTTCTCTCGGGTGGATCGTCTTCAGCGAGGGTGGTCGATTTTCAAGCGCAATCCCAGTAGTTACAAGCTTGGAGGGGTCTTCCATAATTGGGTGGACACGCGACAAAAGTTGTAGTTTCTGCACCCTTGTATTTCTAGTTAGGTAGTTTAGGTTTTTGGATCGTATCCTGGGTTTTACGGGTGTTTGGTGCTCGCATAAATTTTTGTTTTCGCTTCCGTCTCGGCCTCGGCTTCCGCGGCGTGGGCACCGAAACCCAACATGGTATCAAAAACACTCCATAAACCTTAACTAGCTAGTTTTCACTAGTTTAGAGTTTCGATCGACGGAATTTTCCGATTCGCATTTCCAATTCATTGCCCTCTGTTCGAATTTTAAAGTTGTTTAGGTTGTATTAAAATTATGTGCAGGCAATACTAGAGGCTATAAAGAAATTTGGGCACATGAGCCCAAATTTTGGCCACGGAACCTCCACTAACATGCCATTTGGCCTCGGTTCCGCTGTCCAGTTTAGGCCGTTATGTCCCAAATTTTTTCTAGTGCTCTTGGTTATGGAAATGTTATTTTTAGGATATTTAGTTTTGGCCCAGATTTGTTTATGTATTGGTTTGTGTTTGGGGCCAATGAAGAAAGTTTTGATCGATCGAAATTTTGAATTTGTGGTTTTCAATGTGTTTGTTAGTTTCTGCGACCGTGAATATCATAGCGCGGTATAATCCGACTGGTTGTGATATGTACAATCAGACGGGTTTACGAACATGATATTCACGTTGATGTTCTGTGTTGCAGTGATGTTATGGATGGATTGTCATGATGGATAGCCTTGTGTGCGATATTAGATGTATAGTTCAGATTCATTTGTATATGCATTATTACAGGACGAGCGTTCGACATGTAGATTGCCGTTTCTTCAAGTTTGTATATTCTTTTATTGGGGCACGACCGGGTTAAGGTCGATGTCACCGTTGTATATATTTTTTTTTCTATACTAGGATTACCCAGGGGAGGAGTGCTCGAATAGCCGGGTTATAGAGGGAAACAGGCCCGCATCTCATGCCGTTGAGACCGGGGGGCCTTACTCTAGAATTGGCGGGCTATTTGCCGTACTCGTAGGGGTATAGCTTGACCCACGGAGGGATGCTCAAATTACTGGATTCCGTGAAGTTTTGGGTGGACCATTCACTTTGTTGATTGGGGTTGCCTCACTTCCAGGATTGGCGAGAAACTTGCCGCACTCGTAGGGGTCTAGGTTCTCATTGCACTAGTTATCCACACGACCGGAGAACGTCGCGTCTCATTTATGGATCAAATAAAACGCGGGGCTCCTAAATTATCCGCTATTCCATATTGTTGTTCGCATGCTTATGATGAATTTTATCTGCCTATGATGACTATTATATGCCTGCGATGTTGATATATATATTATATATATTTAGTATATGCTTCTATATGCTTTGCATCCGTGCTAGTCCTGCCCCCGCTCTGCCGTTAGTTAAGTAACCTAACGGTGCATGATGAGGCCCCATGGCGAATACGGATGGCATATAAATAGCATGTTATGTAGGTTATTTCTTTTATGGCTTGGAAACTTAAAATGATGGGAACGCATTATCTGAATAATACAAAGAAAAATAAAGCTAAATGATGTTGTCGGAACTAATTTTAAAACTATTCGGTTTTCTTCAAAACTCATAGTCATATTCTTTTGCTTTCCATAGAGGTATTCGGTTAGGAATATCCCGCGTCTCATTCTATGAAGGTGTTAGTGTAATATACCCTAGAGGCCATTATTGTATAGTAGTAGTTTGTATATTACATTTTTGAAGTTTGGGATATATTCATGGATTTATGACAGTCTTGCTCGATATAGTAGTATGCTACTTAGTTTGTATCTATCTTAATATGTGTATATGTTTCTTTTAACATATCGCCAATACATATTGATAGAGCCCTTAGGATCTTTGCTTGACTACCGGCGTTGTGATGGCAGTCATACTAGTAGGGGTTGGGTAGTCTACAAGCACATCCTTACACAGGTCCCTAGTCACAGGATTATCGAGACAGGGCATCGATACTCCAGAGTAGACTAGTGTATACGCTTCTCATCCCAGAATGGGAGATGGTCTGTCCCACAGCCATCAGTGCGTCGTACTGGAGATAGTATGCAGGTGCTCATTGGGTTATGAGTTATACTGGACAGACTCATGGGGAACTGCTAGTTGGTAATATACCTACTGTCATGGAGCAGTTCCCAGGTGACATGAGTACAGCTTAGTCCGTCGACTTGACACTGCTACTTCGCCTCAAGTGTGTTCCCACTGCTCTTAGATTACTAACCTACCACGACTCTGCTGATTCGTGCAAACAGGTAGTAGTTGGGTGCATTCCCGAAGCACTTAGAGGTAGTGGCGGTTAGATAGGATTCGTCTCTCCCGATATTGGGGGTTGATGTCGCGCTGTGTTCGGAAAGCCATTACACAAAGTCCCTGGCCAGGGCAAGCGAGATTTGCTGGTAGGGATTCCAGTAATTTCTCAGGGTGTTTTTGGCTGCACTCCGATACGACTTATTGCACTATTAGGGGTCTGACGCTTGCCGCCCCCTAGGACCGATATGCGACACTCTTAGACGAACATACCGGACTGTACGGAGATTGTCACAGAAAAACTCAGTAGGGGTTCGGATGAGTTATGCTCATCGGCTTTCTTATCGACATCTACCTGGGGGCCGTTACGTACAGCTAGTGCCGCTTGCGGCCTGTGGTTAAACCCGTTGCCAGCGTAGTGTCGAGTCTTTAGAGTCCAGACATAGGGTTTCCCTGCATCGGGCGAAATATGTAGAGGTCGTATGGTTTTACGACAAGGGTCCGGTCACGTACGTGTACTTGTGCACGGATGATGATGCGGACAGATAATACTAGTGGGCTTTGGTTTAAGCCAGATCCTAGTATTATACCGATGGATTGTTTTCGTCTCTTTTTGTATTCGTATTTTTCAGAATACGGATACGGGTATGTATATACAGATGAGGGGCATTTTTGTAAAATGCTAAATGAAGGTGACATAACATGATTGCATTATTCTTTTTAGGTTAAATTAATAATGTATTATGTAATTAGGAAATGAGGTGGATATTGCATGAATTTGGACATGGCTTCTTTAGACACTTGTTGCCTTTTCAAGCCATGAGTCATTTGTTGACTATTCAACTCTTTTACTAATTATTCATTGTGATTTATCTCATGAATAATTAGAAGAGTTCAGTTCACAACAAATGAGTAGAGTCTCATTTTCTATTTTCATTGCAAGAGCTCACTAGCTTTTCCTTCTTCACCTTCATCAACCTCAAAACCCTAGTGCACTCATGTGTTGAGTAATCTAGGATAAAAAGAGATAAACCAATCCACTCACACACTCTACATAGTCTAGGTCATCTAGTGTAGCATACTAGATATCCTAGTTTCTTCGATTGTTGAAGAAGGAGTCCGGTACACAAGCTCTCAGGTGGATCATCTTCGATCCAAGAAAGCCGACGAGGAGACGACATCCATGTTAGTTATATGTATGCCCTAGATGCCATTACTGTACATGAGATGTATATTGTAGTGGATGCTGGGACATATATAGGTAGAACTTTCTTGCTCGACATGATAGTACGCTATCTGGTTGCTCTTTATCTTAACATGTATATTTGCAGTCTCTCTAATACATGTTGATAAAACCCTTAGGATGTGTGCTCGACTTCTAGGACTATGATGCAGATCATACTAGTGGGGCCTGGGTAGTCAATGAGTACATCCTTCAATGTTCCTAGTCGTGGGAATATCGATACGGGGCATCGATATTCCAGAGTAGACTAGCGTATATCTTCTCGATCCATGTGATGGGCGATGGATGATCCCATATCCATTGGTGTTTGACATCAGAGATGGTATGCGGGTGCTCAGTGGTGACTGGGTACACTGAACGGACTCACCGAGAACTCCCAGATGGTATTATACCTCACGTCAGATGGCAGTTCTCTGGTGACACTGGTACAGCTTAGTCTGTTGACCCGAGATCGTCATAGAGTCTTGTGTGTCTCCCACTATGCTTTGATTTCCACCCTACCACGGCTCTACTGAGTCGTACAAACAGGTGGTTTTTGGGTACAGTCCCGATTCAAATAGAGGCAATGAGCGATAGGAGGGGATTCGTCTCTCCCGGTATTGGGGGTTGATGTTGCGCTATGCTCGACTGGCCATAACTGGAAATCCCTGGCCAGGGTTGCACTGATTTACTGGTAAGTGTTATCAGTAGTTTCATGCTTGTTATGGACCTTACATCGGCATGACTTATCTGTTGGAGATAGTGCCCTCAGAGTCAATTATTGGATCACAGGCACGTGATTGCAATGATTGAGGGGAGGACCTGTCCCAGTAGGACAGTCTTACTCGAGATGATAGTATGCTATCTGGTTTATCTTTATCATCGTGTACTGCTTTAGGTGACCTTTCGTGTCGCTATTGCACGTTGATAGAGCCCCTAGGATTCTTGCTTGACTACCAGCAGTATGAGGGCGATCATATAAGTGAGAGCTGGAGTCTATAAGCACATCCTTAAAAAGTCCCTAGTCGTGGGGGTTTCGAGACAGGGCATCGATTCTCCAGAGTAGACTAGTGTATACAGTCGAGACCCCGACAAGGGGCGGTGGCCGGTCTCACAAGCCACTGGTGTCAGTTGGTTCACCTAAGATGTATACAGGTGCTCATTGGGTTATGAGTACACCGGACAGGACTCGCCGGGAACCTGCTAGTTGGGTTTATACCAGACGTCAGATAGCAGTTCCCTGGTGACATGTGTACAGGTTAGTTCATCGACTTGGGATCGTCATTTGTCTCATGTGAGTTCCCACTGTGCTTTGATTACTACCCTACCACGGCTCAAAGGAGTCGTGCAAACTGGTTTTAGTTGGGTACAGTCCCGAGCCACATGGAGGCAGTGAGCGGATCTACAGGGGTTCGTCTCTCCCGGTATTGGGGGTGAGGTCGCGCTGTGTCGAAGAGAGCCAGAACATGAAAAGTCCTTGGCCAAGGCAGGAGATTTGCTGGTAGGTATTCCAGTAGTATCTCAGGGTGTTCTGGGCTACACTCCGACACGACTTGCACCGCTTTTGGGGGTCTGACTTTTACCAACCCCCTAGGCCCGCCATGCGATGCTCATAGACGAACGGACCGGACTGTACAGATATTGTCACTGACAGGCTCAGTAGGGTGTCAGGATGAGTTCGCTCATCGACGTCCCTTTTGGTCAATACCTGGTGGCCCGTCATGTATTGGCTTATACCTCTGACGTGCTAGTGGTTAAATCCACAGCCATAGTATTGACGAGTCTTTAGAGTCCACCACACTCAGTTACTCAGGTTTCGGGCGAAACGCTGTAGAGGCCGTATGGAGATATGGCAGGGTTCGATCAGATACGTGCGGTGTTGCACGGATCGTGATCGGACGGTTTTTACTAGCCGGCTTTGGCTTAAGCCGGATCCTACTATTAGATAGTGTAGTTTTGTCTCTTTGCATTTGTGTTCAGTGGGAATACAAATACGGGCATGTATTTGCAGTAGTGGGGTTTTCCTGTAATTTATTACGGGATCAGTTTTCTGAAGTTGCCAGTTTGCATTCCGTTCCGGCCGGTTTTCCTTCATTCCTTCTCGGTCGGACTTTCTGATGGAGGGTGTTTGCAATTAACATTTAGCGGAGAGGTTTCTTGCATTATTGTAGCCTCTTCATGATGAGATTCCATTCTTGTCCATATCACTTGCTATTATTTTGATGGATGTTGAATTGAAATGGGTGTGACTTTAAGTGAGGATTATCTTTTCTTTTTCTCACTTGGTTTTTATCATTTTCCATGATCTCCACCATCTTCTATTATTGGGGCCGGCCACATCTTATGAGGGGAGAAGGAGATAGGTTCATTTTTTGGGGTTGCATTCTAATCATCTCATTCTCTTGCAAAAGAATTGTGAGCTCCATTTTTCCAAAGCTCATTCTTTCCTTCACCTCCACATCATCCATGGCAACTTCTAAAACCCTAAAGAGACAACCCACTGCACTATATCTATAGCAAGTCATGGACGCGTCGGCTAGCCAACTTCGTGCCCGAGTTGCCTCGGTCATGAGGTGGGAGCCCGTATACGAACCCGGCTACGTGGTGCTTTTCCGACGAGACGATGATGGACGGAGATTCCGCGGGAGATTGGAGTGGAGATGAAGACTGAAGGACACGGATCGCTTGGTATAACTTCTCTACTCTTTTCTTTTTTGCTAGTAGCTAGGTTAATGGCCCGATCTGGGTGAAAAGTGCGCGGTGGTGCCGGTTTGCAAAGTTCGCAAAAAAAAATTTCCGCGTTTCCGGCGTCGGATCGACGGCCGGGGCGCCCCCGCGGGCTTACATTGGTATCAGAGCCACGCCATTAATCTTAGCCTAGCATGGTCTAGTGTGTTTAAAACCCGATCGAACAAAATCCCCAAAAAAAAACCGTATTTTCCAATGCATGTGTTCTCTGTTGAAATTTTTTCAGCTCCTAAAATTTTTCAGGTTATTGCAGAGACATGTGCAAGCAATTCTAAGAATTCTGGGAAAATACGATTCACTGATTCCTTACTTCGACCGCGGAACCGCGGCCAAACCAGTTATTGCAGAGACATGTGCAAGCAATTCTAAGAATTCTGGGAAAATACGATTCACTGATTCCTTACTTCGACCGCGGAAACGCGGCCAAACCCCTGGTTTGGCCGCGGTTCCGCGGTGGGTAAGAGGAATCGTTGCACCATATTTTTCCAGTAAGCTTCTGGTTAGGAAATAGGGGTTTTGGGATATTTTCTTTGGGCCCAGATTTTCTGTAAGTGCTACAGTACTGCTTGGGGCCCACTTGATAAAAATTGTTCGATCGGATATTTTAAACATGCCGGTTCACAGTATTTACATTATATCTGCGACCGTGAATGTCACTCGATCGGTAAATCCAGTCTATCTGCTATAGCCCGGTTAGACGGATTTGCGAACGTGACATTCACGTTGATGTTCTGTGTTTTGCTGTGTTGTTGCGGATCGGTCGTGGGGGATAGCCTGGATGCAATGTTAGTACAGTATTGTTGTATTATGTACATTTGATATTGCGGGGCGAGCGTCCGATATGTGGACTGCCGTCACTGCCTGTTATGTATTATTATTTTGGGGCACGACCAGGTTGTGGTCGATGTACCCGTTGTTTGTATATTTTACTTTCTGTACTAGGATTACCCCACGGAGGGGTGCACGGATAGCCGGGTTCTAGAGGGCAACAAGCCCGCATCTCATGGCGTTGAGACGGAGGGGGCTTTACTCTAGAATTGGCGGGCTGTTCGCCGCACTCGTAGGGGGTATAGGTTCACCCAGGAGGGGTGCCCAAGTTACCAGATTCCGTGAAGTGCTGGGTGGTCCGTTCACGTTGCTGAAGAGGGTTGCCTCGCTTCAGGTTTTGGCGGGTAACTTGCCGCGCCCGTAGGGGTCTAGGATTTCATTGCGCAGGCTATCCACACGACCAGGGGAACGTCGGGTTTCAGCAGCGGCTCTGTGAAACCCGGGGATCCCAGATATCTGTATTGATCTGTGTTGCTGTGCTTTTTGTGCTGTTGCATTTTCATCACGCCTTGAGCGAAAATTATATATATTATATATATACTAGTAGATGTTGTATATGTTTTGCATCCGTGCTAGTTCAGTCCCCGCTCTGTCGTTAGTTAGCTAACCTAACGGGTGATGACGGGACCCAGTGGCGAATGCGGATGGCATATACGTATGTCAGTATATTTTCGTTCTTTGTAGTGTGATCAATTGATGGGACTGCGTTGATTCGGATCAATGCAAGATAAACAAACCTATTCTGATGTTGTTGGAACACTTTTTCAAAAGCTGTTATTGCAGGGGCGTTCTCTTTTGTTTTGCACAGTGGTATTCAGTTGGAATATCCTGCTCCTCGGTCGACGAGGCAAGGGCCGAGATCCCTTCACCGGGAGTGACCCCTTGGACAAAAGTTTGCGTCAGGGCAGTAACTTCACTATAGCCGTTTACTTTTGCTTTGCATCGTGGTATTCAGTTGGAATATCCTGCACCTCATTCTACGGGGAAAGAACCGAGATCCCTTCACCTGGAGTGACCTCTTTAGCAAAGGTTTTCGTCACTATATTTTTAAAAGCTATCCGGTTCCTTCAACGATATCAAGTTCTTTACGTTAAAGGTTTTCGCCAGAAACCATTCGTAGCCCTCCGTCGTTTCAGACGGGTAGCACGTAGTATTCATGCTATGTTTGTTGGCCTTCGTCAAGGCATAGTGTATGGTAGCTGCTTGTTGTCTTTCTGCTGCATAGATAGATGCGTTGGTTTGGGACAGTCGTATAGCCTTGTTGACCTTCGTCAAGGGCTTGTACAGGTGGGTTCAAATTAACCTGGATAATGACGGGTAGAACTTGACATGTGACTTATGATTTGTTGACCTTCGTCAATGTCATAAGAGCATGGGGTAAAAATCCACATCGGGAGTTTCAAAAGAACTGAAACTTGCCAGATATGCGCATACCTTCTGGAGTGTGATAGCGTGAGCGGATTCCGTCACGTTATCATGCGATGATGGTTGGATCCCGATTCCCACTGATGAGTTAGTTTACTCCGCGGGTGATCCCGGCTAATTCTTCTTTCAGGTTTGGGGAAGAATTTGACGTTACAGTGGGAGGTTTCCAGATTAGATAAAGTGATAACCATTCTGATCTAGGTTAGAGTGCACGCTGCGTGTTTCTTTTCTCTCTCTCTTTGGCAGCGACCATTGACCCGACCCTAGACTATGACTCAGTGACCAAGTTGACCGAACCTACTTAACACTGGCTTTTGGATTGTCAAAGTTGCAAACCTCTTTGCCACTCCCACTTTTACCCTTTTCTCCGGGACACCCCGTATTACTACGAACGTCCACTTCCATTGGACAAAACCATCGTATGGTTATATACGAACTCGAAGGGCTTCGAGGATGGTTTCTGGTTCTGAAGAAAACGGATAGGACTATTCAGTTGTCTTTTCTTTTCACCTTCTCTCAGGTTGCGAGTACTCCTTGGTTTAGGAGTAGTACACCTATTACGCAAATTGGATAGTCTTCTTCCAAACCATAGGCTGGTGCCGACCGGTAGGGAATGAAGAAAACCAGTTAGCCTAAACGGTGTACAGAAGGTATCAAGTTAAGACAAAGCAAGGGATTAGTAAGAGGGCAAAGTAAAGTGCGACTGCTATTCACGACCAAACCAAGTATTTCTTCGCCAATCCTAAATCACCTTTGTATTTCTCCAGGACACTCCGTATCACTACGAAGATCCCAGTTTATTGGATAATCCATCGTATGGTTATATACGAACTCGAAAGGAACTTGTTCCAGTTCGGGGATGGATCCTGGTTCAGGAGAAATAGGAATAAAGTACATTCAGGTGTCTTTTATCTTCACCTTCTCTCGCGATGCGAGTGCTCCTAGGATTAGGACAGTACACCCTTTATGCTTATTGGATAGTCTTCTTCCAAACCATAGGCTGGTGCTGAACGGTAGGGAATGAAGAAAACCATTTGGCCTAAAGGGGTGTACATAAGGTAATGACTAAAGACATATAAAGGGATTTGGAGAAGTGGCAAAGAATTATACGGTTATAGTTGTAAATCTGGATAATGGAAGAGGCATTACTAGGAATACCAGAACACCCCATCGAAACATTTCAATGTTTCAGGTTCACTGTGTACTGTTAAAAGAAAACCGATTTCCCAATTAGACACTTGCTCCAGGGTATGTATTTACCAGGTATAATTCTCACATCTGTATGGTTTTACAGATGATGAGTGGGAGTAAGTTATTGGGAATTAGGTGACCATCCTCATTATATCGGGATTCGTTGTAATTGGTGATATTTGAGGAAGCCACCTGGGTTGTTTGCCGGTCGGCAAATATTTGGTTTTGAATATCCGTTGTTATGCACCAATTTCAAATTGATATATCTGTACGTCTATTTTCATAGAGTGAGATATACCTTTTTGAGATTATGTCCATGACATTTACCTATATCAGTGCATGGTTAGGTAAAGAGCATTGAACAACGGTGTAACTCTTCTTAACCATAAGTACAGTTTTCGACCTACGACACACAGTAAATGAGTCGCTAGACTCAGGGGACTTATACAGAGTATTGTATATTTTCCACTGTCCATTAGGACAGAGGGGTAGGTCCTCGTACTATATTCTGTTTACTTATGACTTCTCTAGTTCTTAGACATGTGTTTCGTAGAAATGCAAGGTCTAAGTTTTGAGGAGTTATAGGTATAAGAATAAAGTAGAGAACCAGGTGTTGCAAGTATCGGGATTCTTCAAAGTGATCGAAGATGTAGATACTTGTACATGGTATTCAGTTGATAGTAGTGGTTAAGAGAACTTGCTTCTCTTTCAGGTTACTCATAATTGGAAGCATTCCTAAGTTGAGTAACGTTGATCGGCCTCCTTCCATTTAGTTGACATGCACTGGAGACGGCTGCATGATTTGAATCTGGTTCAATTAAATCAGTGGCTCTGTTTCTATATTGGATATAGAACAGTTCATATCTTGACATTGTTAAGGTACGGGGAGTTGTCCAGCTTATGCTTAAAACCAGACTCTGGATAACTCAAGGCACGTTTCTGTAATGGCTGTTTGTGGGTTGACCCGGGCTATGCAGAGGGTTGATATTCTACCATCTGGAAGATCAATAGTGATATTGTTCTTGACTCGCCACAGTTTTAATAAAATGGATTTTTTCAGAAAACAGTTGTGGGAGTATGGTAGAACTGGAAGTGATTCCAGAACCGCAAACGATTACTGAAGATTTGATAAGAACCTAAAGATTCAATCTGGTTTGACATTCCATTGGCCACTCCGCAGATAAGGTGGGTAACCTCAGGCACCCGAGAGGTACTTCGGTATACTCAAGGACGGTGGCAGAGAGGTTCTTGTTTACACAGACTTGCCATTGCTGTTGTTCCAGACTATGAGACCCGGCAGGAGGATGAGTATAGCGTCGTTCTAAACTAGTTTTAGAAGCGTACGTGTATATGACTCTGCCAGAGGGTTGTCGTAGTCAGTGGGAGCAGCGGAAGCATTGGTGGACATCAGGCTTATGTCTATTTATAGACTAAAGCAGATATAGCGGAGATAGATCATCTATTTCTGATATGACAGTCATAGGTTTGACTTCATCAGAATAGGGGATGGATCTGTTGAGAAGGTAGTAGTGTGTGATGTCCTGGTATTTGATGACATACACAGAGTAGGAAGTGATATTCCTATACTACGATCGGTTATACTATGGTCGTCACACAGTAGTTTCTCCACATAGGACTTGGATATTATATCAGACATTCTGGTTACTAGATCTATGGTTTTAGATCTAGATTTGGGTGGTTTCCCAATCTGGGTACTTTGATAAGCATTCTATGAGTATTTAGAATGGACGACTCCTGGCACGGTAGTATACCTGCAGGTGATGGGGTCACCCTCTCTAAAGGTGTCTTACAGACTAAAGGGGAGAGGGATACGCATGATTGACAGATCACTTGCTTAGGCAATTGAGTCAATCATGAGATGTCAAGTACCACACCAGATGTTGTTCTTGCAGTAGGTGCAATAAGATGATATTGATCCAATCCTGGAAAAACAGTCGGAAGCAGTCTTAGAGCATAAGTTGATGTTCTAGGGATATGATAACAGCATTCTCCTTTGGGAGACCGTTATCATTCCAGGCTTCCAAGGTGACATGGATGACAGAGTGACTGTCAGAGTTATAGATTTCCCTTTGACGAGGGGCAGTATTTTGGACAGATGGTCCAGGAGGATACTGAGGGAAGGTACGGCGCAGGATACTGATTAAGTTCAGTTGACGATACAGTCTAAGAAGTTTGGATTTGGAGTTCATTTATAAGCTAGGTCCCATCAGACATCCAGACATTCTAAGACAGGTATTGCTCATTTCGGGAGATGGCTTTCTCCGCGAACTTGAGATATAGAGAGACATAGAAAGAAACACCAGAGCGGATCCACTCACTGAGGCTATTCCTCGAACGCAATAGTTTCGCAAACGAGCTTTGTGAGACTGACTAGTAGAGGAGTTGGGTGTTCGGTATCACACGGGCTGTGAGTATGCGACATCGCAATAATTAGCCTTGAGTGCAAGTGGGAGATTGTTGGAGATAGTGCCCTCAGAGTCAATTATTGGATCACAGGCACGTGATTGCAATGATTGAGGGGAGGACCTGTCCCAGTAAGACAGTCTTACTCGAGATGACAGTATGCTATCTGGTTTATCTTTATCATCGTGTACTGCTTTAGGTGACCTTTCGTGTCGCTATTGCACGTTGATAGAGCCCTAGGATTCTTGCTTGACTACCAGCAGTATGAGGGCGATCATATAAGTGAGAGCTGGAGTCTATAAGCACATCCTTAAAAGGTCCCTAGTCGTGGGAGTTTCGAGACAGGGCATCGATTCTCCAGAGTAGACTAGTGTATACAGTCGAGACCCCGACGAGGGGCGGTGGCCGGTCTCACAAGCCACTGGTGTCGGTTGGTTCACCTAAGATGTATACAGGTACTCATTGGGTTATGAGTACACCGGACAGGACTCGCCGGAAACCTGCTAGTTGGGTTTATACCGGACGTCAGATAGCAGTTCCCTGGTGACATGTGTACATGTTAGTTCATCGACCTGGGATCATCATTTGTCTCGTGTGAGTTCCTACTGTGCTTTGATTACTACCCTACCACGGCTCAAAGGAGTCATGCAAACAGGTTTTAGTTGGGTACAGTCCCGAGCCACATGGAGGCAGTGAGCGGATCTACAGGGGTTCGTCTCTCCCGGTATTGGGGGTGAGGTCGCGCTGTGTCGAGGAGAGCCAGAACATGAAAAGTCCTTGGCCAAGGCAGGAGATTTGCTGGTAGGTATTCCAGTAGTATCTCAGGGTGTTCTGGGCTACACTCCGACACGACTTGTACCCCTTTTGGGGGTCTGACTTTTACCAACCCCCTAGGCCCGCCATGCGATGCTCATAGACGAACGGACCGGACTGTACGGATATTGTCACTGACAGGCTCAGTAGGGTGTCAGGATGAGTTCGCTCATCGACGTCCCTTTTGGTCAATACCTGGTGGCCCGTCATGTATTGGTTTATACCTCTGACGTGCTAGTGGTTAAATCCACAGCCATAGTATTGACGAGTCTTTAGAGTCCACCTCACTCAGTTACTCAGGTTTCGGGCGAAACGCTGTAGAGGCCGTATGGAGATATGGCAGGGTTCGATCAGATACGTGCGGTATTGCACGGATCGTGATCGGACGGTTTTTACTAGTCGGCTTTGGCTTAAGCCGGATCCTAATATTAGATAGTGTAGTTTTGTCTCTTTGCATTTGTGTTCAGTGGGAATACAAATGCGGGCATGTATTTGCAGTAGTGGGGTTTTCCTGTAATTTATTACGGGATCAGTTTTCTGAAGTTGCCAGTTTGCATTCCGTTCCGGCCGGTTTTCCTTCATTCCTTCTCGGTCGGACTTTCTGATGGAGGGTGTTTGCAATTAACATTTAGTGGAGGGGTTTCTTGCATTATTGTAGCCTCTTCATGATGAGATTCCATTCTTGTCCATATCACTTGCTATTATTTTGATGGATGTTGAATTGAAATGGGTGTGACTTTAAGTGAGGATTATCTTTTCTTTTTCTCACTTGGTTTTTATCATTTTCCATGATCTCCACCATTTTCTATTATCGGGGCCGGCCACATCTTATGAGGGGAGAAGGAGATAGGTTCATTTTTTGGGGTTGCATTCTAATCATCTCATTCTCTTGCAAAAGAATTGTGAGCTCCATTTTTCCAAAGCTCGTTCTTTCCTTCACCTCCACATCATCCATGGCAACTTCTAAAACCCTAAAGAGACAACCCACTACACTATATCTATAGCAAGTCTTGGACGCGTCGGCTAGCCAACTTCGCGCCCGAGTTGCCTCGGTCATGAGGTGGGAGCCCGTATACGAACCCGGCTACGTGGTGCTTTTCCGACGAGATGATGATGGACGGAGATTCCGCGGGAGATTGGAGTGGAGATGAAGACTGAAGGACACGGATCGCTTGGTATAACTTCTCTACTCTTTTCTTTTTTGCTAGTAGCTAGGTTAATGGCCCGATCCGGGTGAAAAGTGCGCGGTGGTGCCGGTTTGCAAAGTTTGCAAAATTTTTGTTTCCACGTTTCCGGCGTCGGATCGACAGCCGGGGCGCCCCCGCGGGCTTACATTATCAAGCTACTGGGGTCTGACGTTTACCACCCCTAGACAAGATATGCGACATATCAGACGAACAGACCGGACTGTGCGGTAAGTGTTACTGGTTGGATTCACAGGAGTGTGAGCGGGCTTGCTCGTTGATCTTCTGATCGCTCAATACCCGGGTGGCCGTTACGTTTAGCAGACCGCTTGCGGCTTGTGGGTGTTTGATATGATCATCACCTACTGCCGGCGTATTGACGAGTCTTTAGAGTCCTACACAGAGGTTTCCTGGCTCAAGCGAAATGAAATAAGAGCGCATATAAGATATGTGCAGGACCGAGAATAATACCAGTATGTGATACTGAATTCTATTCTCGCGATTTGTATCATCGGACGGTTATATGAGATATAGCCGGGTTACCGAATCAAATGTTGATTCGATATATTGATACACTTGATATTAGTCGGTTATATGCAGTATGACCGGATCATTAAATCAAGTGTTGATTTAATGATTTAATGTATAATTATATATTGGATATATTGCTTTACATTAACTAGTATTTGTTCACTTAAGATTGATTTTCTCATTTGATGTGCACAAGTTGTATATGTGATATATTTTTGTGCACTAGTTTGTATCATGATTGATGATACATGCATACTTGGGTGTGTGTTTGGATAACACCATGTTTAGGTTAATGGTTAGGGTTTTATTCTTTTTATTTATTTTGGTAAAAATAGAATGGTCTTTTTCCTTTGTCTTTGCTAGAAATTTCATGATACTTCAAGCATCTTTTGACAAAGTCAAAACCATTTTGTTTTTATTCTTTAACCTAACCATTACCTAAACTCTAGTTTATTCTCTACAAAAAGAATACTCACCCATGGTTGCAAGATGATAAGTCTTCACTTGATTTATTATTTTCAATATAATTCGTTTTATTTCTTCTTCTTCTTCTTCTTCTTCTTCTTCTTCATGAAGTGAAGAAAACCTTTGCTAGAAAATTTTCAAGTGAAGAAATCAAGTGAGAAAACCAAATCCAAAGTGAACCCACTTCCTATTTCTTCATCCTCTACCACTTTCCATGTAGTAGAGTGTGTTATCTTCACAAGTTTCATGACCTAGTGAAGATGGAGCTTGAGTTTGAGTCGTCTCGATGTAGATCATCTTCGGCATCGAAGTCAATGACCTAGCCTGCTTATTTCTCCGACGAAACCAACGCTAGAGTCCGGGATTCCGATGATCGTAGCGGAAGGACGTCAACACGGAGCTTTAGAAGTGGAGGACCGGATCTACAAAGGTTGTAATCCCTTTCACTTGTAGTTAAAATTGTTAACTTGCTTGCTTTCGCCTTACCTTTAGTTAACGATCTCAATTAGGGTTTCTCGGCACATGTAAAAATTTTGATTTTGGCATGGTTGATGCCTTGTGGAACTTCATGTGTGTGCCTATGAACCCTACAGTGATATCAGAGCCTAGCTAGAGCTTTAGGCGAAGTGTAGACGAAGTTAGAAACCCGATCAAACCCTGAAACCCTAAACAAAACCCTTCTCTGTACATTTTCTGAAATCGTTAATTTTTGTGAATTAAAAATTGTCAAAAAATTCAGCAGGGTTTTCTAGGAGTTACTGTGAAGCACGAGACTCCAAGTCTACCAATGCGCCGCGGAACCGCGGCCCCACCCTGGCTTTCGCGGCGGTTCCGCGGCCATAATGGCGAATCTTGCCACGTGGTTTGCACAGTAATTTCTTTCTGTAAGTGCTGTGTTTTCTGGGAATTTTTAATTTCTACTCAACAGTTGAGTTTTTTGGGTTGTTTTGGGGACTTGATGATTCGATCGGATTATTTAACTTTGTTTATTGTATTTTTCCGGGTAATTTTAGAACATGTTAAAAAGTTCGACCGGATATAAATACCCACTTTTTCCCCTACCGGGAAATTTCCAAGTGTTGGATTTTTCCGAAGTTTAAGAATGTTCTGAGTAGTGCAAGTAACTCGATGGACCCTCTAGAAGACAACAAACCTTAACTCGATTATGTGACCGTCTTGAACTGCCCTTTGAACCTTAGGGTTTGGGGCAGTACGGCGTGCCACATGTGAGGCGTTGGCTTGACCCTTCTACGGCTGAACCGTTGGTACTGTGGCATGAAGTGGATGTTTTTAAACTTATTTCATGTGTTGAGCTTTTCGGGAAAACTTGGGTGTTTGATTGTTCGATCGGAAAGTTTAACATTGTCTATTTATCTGGAATGTGATACAATATTTGGAATCCACAAGTAGTTATGAGATAACTAATTTGAATGTTATAAATCTAGCAGTTTAGTCTCACTTAATCGGTTGCCACGGAATTTTTATGTGATTAAAAGTCCGTCGCAATCACGTTGCGTACGCGGATACTCGCCGGGTAAACTTAATAGACAGCTTCACCCCATAGCCCCGACCAAGTGACTGTAAGAGAACCCCGTCGCCAAAAAGCATCCGTTCGGGTGCTCGCAACAGCGGTGTTCCGCCTTAGTGCACTTCATCGACGGCATCCGGGGGTACGGCCGTCTTCTAAAGTTTGCGACGAGCATTCGTTCTGGATGTCGGGAATCTTGTTGAATTGCCCGACTTGATATTGAAAAGAGTTTTCGACAATGAGACTAAAATGCGGGGTTTATAATTGTTAGGCATGCGATGTCTAAGGAATTCATTTGATTAGGCATGCGATGTCTAAAGAGGTTGCGGATTCCAACTGTTGTAGTTTTACACTTTCTTTTCTGCGACCGTAAGTGTAATATGTGATATCGCCGGTTTCGTTGCTATATGTCAACGACAATTGGGATGGGCATATTTACTTACGTTGATGACATGTGATGTTATGTGTTGCTGGATATGTTATATTGGATCGTCGTGTTCGAATAGCCGGGGGGGTTTTATGTGAGATGAGTGTTTTTCTTTTTCATTCATGTAAAAAACTTGTATGTAATATTCTTTTATTGGGGCACTTCCGGGTTGAGGTTGATGTCACCATTGTATATTATTTACTTTTCCGCATTAGGATAGACCCAAGGCGGGGAGCACAAGTAACCGGGTTCTAGGGTCCAGTGGGAGACCATCTCTAGGAGTCGGGTCCGGGTCTCCTAACTCTAGAATTGGTAGGGTTGCTTGCCGCTCTCATAGGGGTCTAGGGGTGTGGGATTGTCTATTCATCACGACCGTGGAATCTGCGTTTTATACAGGCTCAAAATAAAACACGGACGTCCTAGTATATCCAATATTTCATATGATATTTTCTGCTGCGTTATCTGTGATGTGTTCATGTGATATGTTCAGATTGATACTGCATATAGTATATATGATATATTATATAGACGTTGCTTATGTTTTACACCCGCACTAGCCCTGCCCCGCTCTGCCGTTAGTTACCTAACCTAACGGTGCAGACGGGACATCGAGGTGAATGCGGATGGCATAAGCATACGTTGTATTTATCTGTGATGTTTAGGTGGACTTAAATGATGGGACATTCATTAATGAGATTAATGAAAGAAAATAAACCTAAAAGATGTTGTGGAATCGAATTTCAAAAATAAAATTAGGTAGCTCTAGTTGTTGCTTTGCATAGCGGTGTTCCTTGTAGAACATCCAGCACCTTATTCGATGAGGAAAGAGCCGACGATCCCTTCACCAGGAGTGACCTCTTTAGCAATAACTAGCAGATGCTACAACCTTCGGTTTGTCTTTTGACTGCTTTTCTAGTTCTTGCTTTGCATAATGGTATTGTGAATATCCTGCACCTCATTCGACGAGGAAAGAGCCGAGATCCCTTCACCGGGAGTGACCTCTTTAGCGAAACTAGCAAAAGCCTCAAAAACACTCCATTTAAAAACCATTTGATTCCGCAACGAGATCAAGTTCAAAGCGTTAAAGGTTTTCTTAAAAACCATCCGCAACCCTCCGTCATTTTAGGAAGTAGAGTACTTAGTATTCGTGCTGTGTTTGTTGACCATAGTCAAGGCACAGTGTACGGTAGCTAAGTGATGTCTTCCTACACCGCATATGATGCGATTAGTTAGGACAGTCGCGTGACTTTGTTGACCTTAGTTAAGGGTCATGTGGGTGGGTCTAATTAATCACGAAATGACGGGTAGAACTTGACTAGTGCTTATGATTTGTTGACCATAGTTAAGGTCATAAGTGCTAGGGGTAAAAACCTTTATCGGGAGTTTCAAGTGTTGAAATTTGCAATGAGATTGCATACCTTCTATATGATAGTTGGATCCCGATACCCACTGCGAGTAATTGTTACTCCTGGAAGAGTTTTGCACTTTACAATTAGCCGATCAAGTAGGTGTCTAGAAAGGTGTCAACGGGGTTACGCCCCTGGGAAAACGAGGTTTACTTTAATTAGGTCCGTGCGAAAGCACGGGGAACCTCCCTCAAAGTACCGGCACTGACCTGGCTGAAAGATTGGCGAACTTGTAGAGTGTAATTAATCCCGGCTAGTCTTTCCTTTTAGGGTTTGAAGGAAGATTTGATAAAAACGGTGGGAGCCATCCTGATTAGATAAAATAAATAACCAATCTAATCTTGCAAGAGCGCACGCAGAGTGTTTTCTTCTCTCTCTCTCCAGGTAGCGACCATATCATGCCTTAATCAAGATAATGATATGGATGTATTGACCGAACCCGCTTGTTATACTGAGCTGGGGAACGTTGGTCCCGCTCCAACTTATAATTGTTATAAGACCGAGCAGGAAATAGGGGAATACCAGGATTCCCATGCCGCCCAAACGAAGAAAGTACATTATGATGCATCTTCTTCGGGTGTGTTCATTACAAAGAACTGTTTCTCTGTATTCTCTACGTCCTGGGTATTAGATACCGGATCAGGATCCCAGATATGTAATTTGTTACATAGGGCTACAGAAAGGTAGAAAACTGAGAACGGGTGATAAGTTTCATGAGACAGAAAACGGTGTAAGTGTTGCAGCCAGGTCTGTTGGTCACTATCACCCTGTATTACCAAAATACATTGATTCTGAACAAATGTTATTAGATACCGAACCTGACATACAAAATCATATCAGTCTCTTTATTAGTAAAGAAATGATAAAATTTTGTATCGTTGGATAATGTTTTGAACATTTCCTATTTCAAAAGTTGATCGGTTCAGGCACGTTATCTAAAAGCATTGACGTTCTAAATCAAACTACAGTTCCTAATTACAGAACACATACAAGAGGAAGAGTTCAGAAATGAACGATTCCTTCTTGAGGCATTGTAGACTAGGTCATATCAATGCGACCCGACTAGCTAAGTTACATTTAGATGCATATTTAAATCAATTTAAATTTACATCTTATGAAACTTGCCATTCATGTCATAAAGATAAGATGACCATAGCTCCGTTTACTGGAAACAGAGAAAGAGTCAGTGAACTCTTGGGACTGATACAAAATGATGTATGAAAGTCCCCAGTCTACATATACCAAGACTGGTTCTTTGTACTTCCTTACATTCACTGATGATCTCTTAAGATTCGGACACATGTTCCTGTTGAAACACATGTCTGAAGCTTTTAAGAAATTCAATGAATATAAGTTAGAAGTAGAGAACCAAAACCGGGTATAAGTATTATATCCTATGATGAGATCAGGGAGGAGAATACTTGTGCATGGAATTCTTGGACTATTCTAAAGGAGAATGGGATTCTCTCTCGGTGTTACTCCTCTGTATACACCACAGCACAACGGTGTATCGGGGTGGAGCAATCGCACCCTATATGATATGGTGCGCTCTATGATGAGTACTACTGAGTTACCTATTTCCTTTTGGGGGTTATGCACTTAAGAAGCTGCATACCTATTGAATTAGGTTCGAATCAGATCACTGCCTACCACTCCATATGAGATATGGTATGGGAAGAGCCTATCTCTTAAGTAAATTAAGATTTGGGATTGTCCGGCCTATATCAAAAGCAAAATCCGGACAAGATCGAGGCAAGGTCAGTTCTGTAGAACTGGAAGGAGTTCCAGTTATACAAACTACAGCTGATGATTTGACAGAACCAAAGGATTCTATAGTCCCCAACGAACCTCAGCCTCTCCGCCGATCTAGCAGGGTTCCTCACCTGCCTGAGAGATACTTCGGTTTCTCGATGACAGTGGGAGCGAGGATTTCGTCATGAGATGATGACCCAACTAGTTTCGAGCAGGCCATCAAGAGTAAGGACTCTGTAAGAATGGCTGGATTCTTAGCGATCTGAGATGGAATCCATGTACACCAACAAAGTATGGACTTTGGCTGCTATATCTGAAGGGTTAAATCCCCATCAGGAGCAAGTATATCTTGAGAAGATTACTTGGTGTAGATGGAAAAGTTGAGACTTTCAAACCTAGACTTGTTAAAGGTTTTCGACATCGGCCAGGCATGGATAATGATGAAACCTTTTCCAGTGGCTGTGCTTAAGTCCATCCGGATCCTACTTGCCATTGATACATACCATGAATACGATATCTGGTGGTTGGGTGTCATGACCGCTTTTCTAAATAATGATTTAGAAGAGAGCGTCTATAAGTACACAGCCAGAGGGCTTCGTAGACAGTGAGAGCAGCGAAAACGTGTGCAAGTTGCTTTACAGAATAAAGCAGGCATCGCGGAGTTGGAACGTCTGTTTTGATACAGTAGTCAAAGGGTTTGACTTCATCAAAATGGTAGATGAATCTTGTATATACAAAAAGGTAGTAGAGAGTAAGGTGGTCATCCTCGTATTGTACGTGGACAACATACTCTTGATAGGAAAAGAGTTTCCTATTCTACGCTCGGTCAATCTCCTCTTATCACATGGATTCTCCATATAGGATCAAACTGATACCTCCTAAATCATGGGTTTTAGATCTATAAGATAGATCTAAATGGATGTTAGGATTCTCACTAGGTGTAGTAAGATGGTATCAATGGATCCTGGGGAGAATCACTAGAAAGGTTCCAGGGTGATAAGGACGACTGAATGACAGTCGTAGGCATTGTCTTTACTCTCAGTGGAGGGACGGTATGTTAGAAGAGTTCCAAGCTGGATACCGTGGCAAACTAGACGATAAAGGCTGGTGACATCGCTATCAAAGATACTACCAAAGAGGCAGTTTGGGTGTATATTGGTTCATAAGATGAACTAGGTTCCTACCATTGTGTAATAATGGAAGTGTGGCTTTGGCCCAGGAACCCCGGTCCCATCAGTGACTCAGACATATTCTGAGGCAGCATCACCTGATCATGGAGATAGTTGATCTCTAGGGTGATCGAGGTTTGGAGAGTAGACTCAAAAGACAACACGGCGGATCCACTCACAAAGGCCTTTTCCCAGAGAGAGACTTATATGGGATGGTTGAGTATGTGATACTGCAACCACTGCTACAGATGGCCCTAGTGCAAGTGGGAGATTGTTAGTTATATGTATGCCCTATAGGCCATTACTGTACATGAGATGTATATTGTAGTGGATGTTGGGACATATATAGGTAGGACCTTCTTGCTCGACATGATAGTATGCTATCTGGTTGCTCTTTATCTTAACATGTATATTTGCAGTCTCTCTATTACATGTTGATAAAACCCTTAGGATGTGTGCTCGACTTCTAGGACTATGATGCAGATCATACTAGTGGGGCCTGGGTAGTCAATGAGTACATCCTTCAATGTTCCTAGTCGTGGGAATATCGAGACGGGGCATCGATATTCCAGAGTAGACTAGCGTATATCTTCTCGATCCATGTGATGGGCGATGGATGATCCCATATCCATTGGTGTTTGACATCAGAGATGGTATGCGGGTGCTCAGTGGTGACTGGGTACACTGAACGGACTCGCCGAGAACTCCCAGATGGTATTATACCTCACGTCAGATGGCAGTTCTCTGGTGACACTGGTACAGCTTAGTCTGTTGACCCGAGATCGTCATAGAGTCTTGTGTGTCTCCCACTGTGCTTTGATTTCCACCCTACCACGGCTCTACTGAGTCATGCAAACAGGTGGTTTTTGGGTACAGTCCCGATTCACATGGAGGCAATGAGCGATAGGAGGGGATTCGTCTCTCCCGGTATTGGGGGTTGATGTTGCGCTATGCTCGACTGGCCATAACTGGAAATCCCTGGCCAGGGTTGCACTGATTTACTGGTAAGTGTTATCAGTAGTTTCATGCTTGTTATGGACCTTACATCGGCATGACTTATCAAGCTACTGGTGTCTGACGCTTACCACCCCTAGGCGAGATATGCGACATATCAGACGAACAGACCGGACTGTGCGGTAAGTGTTACTGGTTGGATTCACAGGAGTGTGAGCGGGCTTGCTCGTTGATCTTCTGATCGCTCAATACCTGGGTGGCCGTTACGTTTAGCAGACCGCTTGTGGCTTGTGGGTGTTTGATATGATCATCACCTACTGCCGGCGTATTGACGAGTCTTTAGAGTCCTACACAGAGGTTTCCTGGCTCAAGCGAAACGAAATAGGAGCGCATATGAGATATGTGCGGGACCGAGAATAATACCAGTATGTGATACTGAATTCTATTCTCGCGATTTGTATCATCGGACGGTTATATGAGATATAGCCGGGTTACCGAATCAAATGTTGATTCGATATATTGATACACTTGATATTAGTCGGTTGTATGCAGTATGACCGGATCATTAAATCAAGTGTTGATTTAATGATTTAATGTATAATTATATATTGGATATATTACTTTACATTAACTAGTATTTGTTCACTTAAGATTGATTTTCTCACTTGATGTGCACAAGTTGTATATGTGATATATTTTTGTGCACTAGTTTGTATCATGATTGATGATACATGCAAACTTGGGTGTGTGTTTGGATAACACCATGTTTAGGTTAATGGTTAGGGTTTTATTCTTTTTATTTATTTAGGTAAAAATAAAATGGTCTTTTTCCTTTGTCTTTGCTAGAAGTTTCATGATACTTCAAGCATCTTTTGACAAAGTCAAAACCATTTTGTTTTTATTCTTTAACCTAACCATTACCTAAACTCTAGTTTATTCTCTACAAAAAGAATACTCACCCATGGTTGCAAGATGATAAATCTTCACTTGATTTATTATTTTCAATATAATTCATTTTCTTTCTTCTTCTTCTTCATGAAGTGAAGAAAACCTTTGCTAGAAAATTTTCAAGTGAAGAAATCAAGTGAGAAAATCAAATCCAAAGTGAACCCACTTCCTATTTCTTCATCCTCTACCACTTGTCATGTAGTAGAGTGTGTTATCTTCACAAGTTTCATGACCTAGTGAAGATGGAGTTTGAGTTTGAGTCGCCTCGACGTAGATCATCTTCGGCATCGAAGTCAACGACCTAGCCTGCTTATTTCTCCGACGAAACCAACGCTAGAGTCCGGGATTCCGATGATCGCAGCGGAGGGACGTCAACACGGAGCTTTAGAAGTGGAGGACCGGATCTACAAAGGTTGTAATCCCTGTCACTTGTAGTTAAAGTTGTTAACTTGCTTGCTTTCGCCTTACCTCTAGTTAACGATCTCAATTAGGGTTTCTCGACACATGTAAAAATTTTGATTTTGGCATGGTTGATGCCTTGTGGAACCTCATGTGTGTGCTTAGGAACCCTACAATCCAAACCACTCCAAGGAGCTCGCACAGGTGAGGAGGACAGTGAGGAGAAGAAGGACCGGTTACATGAGGTATAACTTCTGTTCATGTAGTGTATACTTCATTTTCGTTGTGCTAGTTAAGGTTTAGATACGATCATGGCAGTTAGTCGATGCTACGAAGTATATTATTTTCGTATTTCATAGTTTCTGTCTCCCCGCGATCCCGTGGGGTGCGTAGCATGGACTTACAGTGGTATCAGAGCCAACTAAACATATTCTAGCTTATTAGCAAGTATTAGAACTTCGATCGTCGGAAACACCGGAAAACTAAACACCGAAAATCCTACATTCTGTCGAATTTTAAAACTGTCTGGAAAATTATTTCAGTACCATGAAAAATACGTGCAGGGTTTTCTAAGATAACACAAGAAAAATGAGCCACTGAATCGCCGAGACGACCGCGGAACTGCCGCAGAATGGATCGTTCTACGGCGGAGTTGCGGCCGAGTCAAGGCCGATTCAACTCATCTTTCTTCTGTTATTTCTTAATTTTGCTGTTTTCTTTTCTGGAATATTTTGTTTTTACCCAGTATGTTTTTGAATGCTGGTTTACATTTGGGGTGGTTACGGAAAATAAGTTTCGATCGAATTTCTATTGTACTTGGCTAATTGGTCCTTCTGTAATGCTATATGTGTTTTTAAATCTCAGTTAATTGCTATATGTCGGTTAGTCTGGGATTGCATATATCTGTTGGTTTGTGTATATGAATTTTGTTGGATCGTCAATGATGAATAGCCGGGGATGTGAGGTGAGTGTTTTTATCTTTCATTCAATGTAAATTGTAATTTGATGTAATATTATTTTGCAGGGAACATCCGGGTTGAGGTTGTAGCCACCGTTGTATTATTTTCTTCTTACTGTTTTCTGCTCCTAGGATAGACCCAAGGTGGGATGCACAAACTACCGGGTTCTTTGAAGTGTCGAGTGGCCTACTCACTTTGTTGAGGGAGGTTGCTTCACTTCTGGAACTTGACGGGTAGTTTGCCGCACCCGTAGGGGTCTGGGGTGGGGTTTGGCTATTCATCACGTCCGTGGAGTCCGTCTTTCATTACAGGCTTAAACGAAACACGGAATTCCTAGTATATTCAACATATTCATCTGTGATCTGGAATGCCTATTATTGCGTCAGATGAATGCTATTATTATATATGTTATATAATAGACGTTACTTATGTTTTACATCCGCGCTAGTCCAGCCCCCGCTCTGGCGTTAGTTAAGTAACCTAACAGTGTTAGACAGGGCCCAGTGGCGAATGCGGATGGCATAAGTGGACGTTGTATTTTCGTCTTTTTCTGTAATGATAGGTGTAATTGATAGGACTGCATTAGATTAATGCAAAGCAAACAAACCAAAACCGAATCGTTGGAACAATTTTAAAACCACTCGATTTTTTCAAAACAGTAAAACTTTTAAAATGCGGCGATTAAACCACTCCTTTTAAAAGCTATCAGATTCCTTTGATTATATCAAGTTCACTACGTTCACGGTTTCGCCAAAACCATATGTAGTCCTCCGTCATTTCAGTTGAACATTTAGTAGTATTCAAGCTATGTATTTTAACCTTCTCTAAGGCACAGTGATTGGTAGCTGCTGAATATTCATCTGAAGCATAGATAGATGCGTTGGTTTGGGACAGTCGTACTGCTATTTTGGACTTCGTTAAGGGTATGTACGGGTGGGTTCAAATTAACCTGGGCAATGACAGGTATAACTTGACATGTGAATTATGATATGTTGGCCTTCGTCAAGGTCATAAGAGCACGGGGCAAAAATCCACATCGGGAGTTTTTAAAGAAACTGAAACTTGCTAGTGTTGCATACCATTTGGAGTGTGATAATTTTGGTAGGATTCCTTCGACTTTATCATGCGATGATATTTGGATCCCGATCCTACTGTGAGTATATGCTACTCCTCGGAAGATTTTTTCACTTAAACGATCAATGCTATAAACCAAGTAGGTGTCTAGAACATTGTTAGCGGGGCTATGCCTCCAGGGAAAAGAGGTTATTTAATTAAGGAACTTCGCGAAAGCGTCGTAAAATCTCTTTCGAAGTACCGACACTAGCCTGGCTGAAAGGTTAAGCAAGTATTCTACGGTGAGATTAATCCTGACTAATTCTTCTTTTATGGTTTGAGGAAGGATTCGAGAAATAGCGGGAGCCATCCTGTTTAGATAAACTAAAAACCAATCTAAACTTGCAAGAGTATCATGCTAAAGTGTTTCTTCTCTCTCTCCTAATTTCAGCAACCAAAGATGACGGGCTTTAAGTTACTATTAGATAAAAATATATAGACAGGGCCAAACTATAAAGATTGGTTTAGGAATGTCAAGATGCCAATAACTTATGACAAATCGGGCTATGTTCTTACTACTAAAGCCCCCGCCGTCCCAGGTCCAGAATCCAGCGTCGCGGATATAGAAATCCGTAAGACCTGGGAGATTGACTGCGCGAAGGCCAAGTGCCTCGTGCTGGCCTCGATGGACAATGAACATCAGAAGCGGCACGAGAATATGGATCTAGAATCCATATTCCTCCATACCAAGGAATTATATGGAGAGCAATCTCGTATAACAAGATACGAGACCTCGAAGAAGCTATTTCAAGCGAGGTTGGCTGTCAGATCATCTATAGGGGAACACGTCCTTAAGATGATTAGCTACATTGAGGAGCTCATGGACCTTGGGACCACGTTAGAGAATGAGCTGTATACAGACTTAATTCTGCAGTCCCTCCCTTCCACCTACGCCCAGTTTATCTTGAATTTTAATATTCAAAGTAAAGAAGTTAAACTTCCGGAACTCCTCAACATATTGAGGAGCGCTGAGGACACCCTGCAGAAAGCTAGGGAAACACCCGCTCTACTTGTTGGTGGAGCTTCCTCTTCTAAATTCAAAGCGAAAGCCAAAGGAAAGAAGAAGAAGAAGGCCCCCACCAAGCCGAGAAGCAGTGTTAGTAAGGTGGAAGCAAAGGGCAAGGCAAGAGTAGTGGGGCCGACAGTAGGAAAGGAAGAATGCTTCTATTGTCATAAGAAAAGCCATTGGAAGAAAGATTGCAGGGATTGGAAGGCCAAGAACCAGGACCCGAAGCAAGTTGTGGCTTCGGATTCAGGTGTGTTTGTAATTAAAAACTGTCTATCAATCAACTCTACTTCCTGGGTATTGGATACCGGTTCAGGATCTTATATCTGTAATTCTTTGCAGGCACTAAGAAACCGAAGAGTTCTAAAGACCGGTGATATGACCTTCAGGGTTGCTAACGGAGCGAGCGTGGATGCTGTGTCCGTAGGGGAATATCACCTTGGATTGACGAGTGGACATATTTTGGTTTTGCGCAACTGTTTTTGTGTACCTAGTTTGACTTGTAATATCATTTCTGTATCTTTGTTATCTAAAGAAAGTTATGATTTTACATTTGTAAGCGATGTCGTAAACATCCACCTTAATCATGGTCTGATTGGGTCAGGTACTCTAAACAACGGTATGTACGTATTAAACCAGCTACAAATTTTAAATGTCCAGAACACACATAAAAGAAAGACTCCAGAAATAAATCATGCTTTCTTATGGCATTGTAGACTAGGTCACATCAACGAAACAAGGTTGACCAAGTTACATAAAGAAGGATATTTAGATCCGTTCAAATATCAATCTTATGCAACTTGTCAATCATGTCTCAAAAGAAAGATGACAAAGACTCCGTTCACTGGACGCGGAGTAAGAGCGAGCGAGCTCTTAGGACTAATACACAGCGACATGTGTGGTCCAATGTCTACACGTGTAAGAAGTGGTTATTCCTATTTCATTACTTTTACGGATGATTTCTCTAGGTAAGGACATGTCTTCTTGATGAAATATAAATCCGAGGCCTTTGAGAAATTCCGAGAATATAAGAATGAAGTGGAAAAACAAACCGACAAAAGTATCAAGACACTGAGATCTGATCGAGGTGGTGAATACTTGAGCGCCAAGTTCCTGGATTACCTAAAAGAGAATGGAATTCTCTCAGCTTACTCCTCCATACACACCACAACACAACGGTGTATCGGAGAGACAGAACTGAACCCTATTGGATATGGTACGTTCCATGATGAGTAATACTGAGTTACCGCGATCATTCTGGGGCTATGCACTAGAATCAGCTACATATCTTCTGAACAAGGTTCCTACCAAGACTGTGCCTACCACACCATATCAGATGTGGAGTGGAAAGAAACCATATCTTCAATATCTGAAGATATGGGTATGTCCAGCTTTTGTTAAAAACCGGCATGCGGACAAACTCGAGGCACGCTCAGTACTGTGTAAGTTTGTAGGATACCCAAAGAACTCCAAGGGGTATCTTTTCTATTACGCAGAGGAACAAAAGGTTTTTGTTTCTCGTCATGCCCAATTTTTGGAACATCAATTTTTAGAAAAAGAAATTAGTGGGAGCGCAATAGAACTGGAAGAAATTCCAGAACCACAAGCTATTACTGAAAGCTTGGTGGAACCAGAAGTTTCAGAAGAACAGGGCATTCCCGCACCACTCCGCAGGAGTAGTAGGCTATCTTATCCGCCCGAGAGATACTACGGTTTTCTCATAGACGGGGATAGAGAAGATTGCATCATTGATAATGATGAGCCAACTAACTTCCAGCAAGCCATTCAGAGCAAAGACTCGGTAAAATGGACGGATGCAATGTGGACCAAGATGGAGTTCATGTACACCAACAAAGTATGGACTTTGGACATTGCTCCAGAAAGGGTAAAACCCGTAGGCTGCAAATGGATATTTAGAAAGAAGATTGGTGTAGATGGACTGGTTGAAACCTATAAAGCTAGACTTGTTGAAAAAGGATTTCGTTAAAGACCTGGTTTGGACTATGATGAAACCTGTTCTCCAGTGGCTATGCTCAAATCCATTCGGATCCTTCTTGCCATTGCTGCCTTCCACGATTATGAGATTTGGCAGATGGACGTAAAAACCGCTTTTCTAAATGGAAATTTAGAAGAGTGCGTCTATATAGACCAGCCAGAGGGTTTCATTCAGAGTGAGAGCAGTGGGAAAATGTGCAAGTTGCTTAAGTCTATCTATGGACTAAAGCAGGCATCGCAGAGTTGGAACATCTGTTTTGATGAGACGGTCAAAGAATTTGACTTTATCAAAAATCTAGATGAGCCATTCATTTATAGTAAGATTGTAGCACGAACTGTTGTATTCCTCGTCTTGTACGTGGATGACATTCTCTTGATAGGAAATGATATTCCTATGCTACAATCTGTCAAAGGGTTCCCGTCGCAAAGATTCTCCATGAAAGACCTGGGTGATGCCTTTTACATTCTGGGGATCCGGATCTGTCGTGATAGATCTAAAAGGATGTTGGGACTTTTACAGTCCAGGTACATCGACACCATACTGAAAAGATTCAGTATGGAAGATTCAAAGCGCAGTAATTTACCGGCTTTTCACGGAATCACCCTCTCCAAAGAAATGTCTCCCAAGACTAATTTGCAAAAGGATCGCATGTCTATTATACCATACGCTTCTGCGGTAGGCTCTATAATGTATGCGATATTGTGTACCATACCAGATGTAGCTTATGCACTAAGCGTAGTAAACCGGTATCAGTCAAACCCTGGGGAGAAACACTGGATAGCAGTAAAGAACATTCTCAAGTACTTGAGAAGGACTAACGAAATGTTCTTGGTTTAAGGTGGAAAAGACCTCCAGATCGAGGCCTTTGCTGACTCCATCTTCCAGAGTGACAAGGATGACTCCAAGTCTATGTCAGGTTATGTCTTTACCCTCAATGGAGGGGCGGTCTGTTGGAAGAGTTCCAAGCAGGACACCGTTGCTGACTCGACAATGGAAGCGGAGTATATTGCAGATTCAGATGCTGAAAAAAAAGCAGTCTGGATAAGGAAGTTCTTAACAGAACTTCAAGTGGTTCCATCCATTGTTGATCCAATACCTCTATATTGCGACAACGGGGCTATAGCTTTAGCAAAGGAACCTAGGTCCCATCAGAAGTACAGACACATCTTGAGGCGGTATCACCTGATCGGGGAGATCGTGGATCGCCGGGAGATCGAGGTACGAAGAGTTGATACAGAGGAAAACGCTGCAGATCCATTCATAAAGGCCATCTCTCAGACGCAGTTCGAGAGGCTATTCGAGATGATAGGTCTACAATATGCCAGCACATGGCCTTAGTGCAAGTGGGAGGTTGTTAGTGTAATATGCCTTAGAGGCCATTATTGTATAGTACTAGTTTGTATATTACATTTTGGAAGCTTGGGATATATACATGGATTTATGATAGTCTTGCTCGATATAGTAGTATACTACTTGATTTGTATCTATCTTAATATGTGTATATGTTTCTTTTAACATATCGCCAATACATATTGATAGAGCCCTTAGGATCTTTGCTTGACTACCAACATTGTGATGGAAGTCACACTAGTGGGGGCAGGGTAGTCTACAAGCACATCCTTACACAGGTCCCTAGTTGCAGGATTATCGAGACAGGGCATCGATACTCCAGAGTAGACTAGTGTATACTCTTCTCATCCCAGGATAGGAGATGGTCTGTCCCACAGCCATTAGTATGTCGTACTGGAGATAGTATGCAGGAGCTCATTAGGTTATGAGTTACACTGGAAGGAATCATAGGGAACTACTGGTTGGTAATATACCTATCGTCATGTAGCAGTTCCCAGGATACATGAGTACAGCTTAGTCCGTCGACTTGACACCGCTACTTCGCCTCAAGTGTGTTCCCGCTGTTCTTAGATTACTACCCTACTACGGCTCCGTTGAGTCGTGCAAACAGGTAGTAGTTGGGTGCAGTCCCGAAGCACTTGGAGGCAGTGGTGGTTAGATAGGATTCGTCTCTCCTGGTATTGGGGGTTGATGTCGCGCTGTGTTTGGAAAGCCGTTACACAAAGTCCCTGGCCAGGACAAGCGAGATTTGCTAGTAGCGATTCTAGTAGTTTCTCAGGGTGTTTTTGGTTGCACTCCGACATGACTTATTGCACTATTAGGGGTCTGACGCTTGTCGCCCCCTAGGACCGATATGCGGCACTCTTAGACGAACAGACCGGACTGTACGGAGATTGTCACAGACAGGCTCAGTAGGGGTTCGGATGAGTTATGCTCATCGGCTTTCTTATCGACATCTACCTGGGGGCTACAGCTAGTGCCGCTTGCGGCCTGTGGTTAAACCCACTGCCAGCGTAGTGTCGAGTCTTTAGAGTCCCACATAGAGGGTTTCCCTGCATCGGGCGAAATATGTAGAGGTCGTATGGTTTTACGACAAGGGTTCGGTCACGTACGTGTATTTATGCACGGATGATGATGCGGACAGATAATACTAATGGGCTTTGGTTTAAGCCAGATCCTAGTATTATACCGATGGATTGTTTTCGTCTCTTTTTGTATTCGTATTTTTCGGAATACGGATATGGGTATGTATATACAGACGAGGGGAATTTTTGTAAAATGCTAGATGAAGGTGACATAACATAATTGCATTATTCTTTTTAGGTTAAATTAATACTGCATTATGTAATTAGGAAATGAGGTGGATATTGCATGAATTTGGACATGGCTTCTTTGGACACTTGTTGCCTTGTCAAGCCGTGAGTCATTTGTTGACTATTCAACTCTTTTACTAATTATTCATTGTGATTTATCTCATGAATAATTAGAAGAGTTCAGTTCACAACAAATGAGTAGAGTCTCATTTTCTATTTTCATTGCAAGAGCTCGCTATCTTTTCCTTCTTCACCATCATCAACCTCAAAACCCTAGTGCACTCATGTGTTGAGTAATCTAGGATAAAAAGAGATAAACCAATCCACTCACACACTCTACATAGTCTAGGTCATCTAGTGTAGCATACTAGAGATCCTAGTTTCTTTGATTGTTGAAGAAGGAGTCCGGTACACAAGCTCTCGGGTGGATCATCTTCGATCCAAGAAAGCCAACGAGGAGACGACATCCAAATCACTCCAAGGAGCTCGCACAGGTGAGGAGGACAGCAAGGAGAAGAATGACCGGTTACGTGAGGTATAACTTCTATTCATGTAGTGTATACTTCATTTTCGTTGTGCTAGTTAAGGTTTAGATACGATCTTGCCAGTTAGTCGATGCTACGAAGTATATTATTTTCGTATTTCATAGTTTCCGCCTCCCCGCGATCCCATGGGGTGCGTAGCATGGACTTATAGAGGGAAGAGCCTTGATCCCTTCACTGGGAGTTCGCTCTTAAGCAAAGGTTTATATCACTAATTTTAAAAGGAGAAGCTTAAACCGCTCCATTTCAAAGCCACTCGAGTTCCTTCAACGATATCAAGTTCATTACATTAAAGGTTTTTCGCCAAAAATCAGCCGTAGCCCTATGTCATTTCAGATTAGTATTGCTTAATATTCGTGCTACGTATGTCGACCTTTGCCGAGGCGTAGTATTCAGTAACTCTGTAATACTTTTCTGTTGCATGGATATGCGATTATTTAGGACAGTCGCACGATCATGTTGACCTCTGTCAAGGGCTTGTGTGGGTAGGTCTAAATTAATCCAGGACAATGACAGGTTGAACTTGACTTGCGTCTTATGATATGTTGACCTCTGTCAAGGTCATAAGCCGCTTGGGGCAAAAACCATATCATGAGTTTCAAACATACGGGAAACATGCCAGGCATGCGTATACCTTCTGGAGTGTGGTGACTTGAGTGGATTCCGTCAAATTATCATATGATGATAGTTGGGTCCCGATTCCCACTAATGAGTATGTATTACTGATCAGTCAAATATATTGCACATTTATATGGACATTTTCTTTACTATTATTAGTTACTACAAGGTGTTAATTGTAAATAAAGAACATATATGGGTTTATTTATAAAAATAATAGTATCATATGTTTCTACATTTATAATTAATATAATTAGGGAAAATATATGCATATAATATTTAAATAAAATATTATTAATTAAAATATGCATATCATGTCAAATATTCCTAATCAATATTCTTATGATGTCATATCATGTAAATGGTTGGAATAATATCTCAAAAATAAAAAATGCTACTAACAATTTGATTTGAGATATTGTGCAGGTATTAGCTCTGGTCTGAAATCTAAGTAGGAGATCCATATCAAATCGGATCACAAAACCAAATCTGCCAAATTTTAGAAGCAAATCGAGGAATATAGCAACGATAGAGACCAAGGGCAATATTTTCAGAATCTGTATATCAAGGGGATCTCCAAATATCGAGAGAAAAAGCCAGAAAAAATCCCAAGTCAAAATCCCACCACCAGAGGGCGGCGGATCCGCGGTCAAACATGGCTAAGGGCAGCGGAACCACGGTTAGTTCTAGGCCATTGGATGTGGAATTTCAGGTATAAGATCGTAATATTACCTACTCTAATATGGCATCTAGGGTTTCTAGTTTTAAAGACTATATAAAGGACCGAGAGCTGTGCATTCCAAAATCATCGGATCGAATCATCTATGCATCTACCCATCGATATAGAGAGAGATCTAAGAGCGAAACTAGGGTTCTTATAATCTACCTTTTTAAGAAGAAAAGTTGTAATGCAAAAGTTGATCAATAAATGTAGTCTTTTGTTTTAATTCTTTTCGCATTTTACTTTTCACATTCACTTTACGCATTACTTTTCTGCATTACATTCAGCATTACTTTCCAATTTTAAATATGGTTTTATTAATCTTCCATCTCTATTTTACTACGCTAATAACCATGAGCGGGTAATTTCTTGCTTGCTAGGGTTTGAAGGATAGGGTAAAATAATGAATGAAATATCGCTTAACTTTTTTTGACATTTTAATATTTATAAATTTTAGCAAAATAAATGTTAACTCTCTTATCGGGCACGCTATCAATTAATGATAGTCACGACCACGATTTGAGATTAATTAATACTTGTTTTGTTAAGGGATTGAGATAAATAGAGATCAATGGAAGGACAGGGGGCAGTAGTGGGAAACCCTAGTTCCCTCCAAGAACCCTAATCCACATTCATCGTTATCTCTCGAGTTTTAAACAATTAAAAGATAAAACGGATTATTTATAAATCTTCATCCATTAACTACTAAGTCCTATAAACCGTACAAGCCTTTCTATTATAAAATTTTCTATCCATCTTAAATTAAAACGACAACAATCCCTCCTCTCTTTTATCAACTCGTCTAAAACAAGAAAAGAAATTCACATTTTCCTACGGACGACCCGTACTCATCGCGACTAGCTATTTGCGACACCGTCTTGATTGCGGTTATTTACAGCACATGTATACACACATTTTTGCACACAATCAAATGGGAAACGGTCGTAATTATTTTTCTTGTTATTCGGGTTAATTTCTTATAAAAACCAGAAAGATAAAATAAAAGAAAACCAAAACCGCATTTTGTGTTTTTAACGATTATTGTGTGAGTTTTGCAAGGGAATCTGGAGAAATTGAAGCAGGCCAACAGAGATTCAGAGACTTTCAACTTGGACCAGTGGAGCATAGGGGTGCTCTGAAGAAATTTGAGGAAACGAACTTGTCAAACGGCGGCGGAACCGTGGTGTTTGGGTGCATTCGGCGGCCGAACCGCGGCCCTATTGAGGAGTTGGGACTCCAAACTTCTCTAGTATTCTCCTATTGCCTTCCTCTCTCCTCTAAAACTCCAATAAACTGTTTTTACCTCCAGGATTCTTTGCAAACAGCGCCGCTAAAAAAAATCTTTTTGCGTGTTTTGATTTCAGGCAATAAACCCAAATTCAGATTAGGTGGGGATTTCATCACCCTTCCAAGGCCCCCACAAATCACAAACGAGCATAATATCACCCTACATTAATAAAAAATATCTAGACCAAGCCTCTAAGGACCATCACACTCAATTAGGACAGAGGAAGGTCGTGGGTAATCTATTGCTTATCTGCATTTCTCTTATGGTGTTTAGGCAAGTGTGACTAAGGAAAGTGGTTATTTAATTAGGCACGCTATTTCGGTAATTCGTATAGCGGATACCTCCAGCTTACCTAGCACTTACCTGGCCGCAAGATTGATAAGGAAGGGGTAGAGGATTGATCCTACGTCTTGTCCTTTGGAAGTCTAGGAGCGGTCTAGTGACTTGACCTAGGTGACCCTAGCTCTAGAGATTGATTGTGCATTTTGTGATTGGTTGAGTCAAGCCTCACGTCCGGTTTTTTTTCAAAACAAGCATTCTTAAAAATCGTTCTCATACATATCACATGCTACTACGTGCACTAAATCTGCATAGTGCATGATCGGTTGGACACGGGATTCTAGTGCCCGTTTAGTCCGCGTTTTTGCTGTCGACTCCGAAGTCGATACTTCTTCCTCTTCTAGTTCTCCTCCACCTACCACATCTCCCGAGATGGATGGATCTCCATCAGGTTTTAACAACACCACATTGCCACCACCCGTAGGTGTGCAAATTCAGAATCCACCATGCATCACTCTTCAGGACCGATGCTATCCCGTACACGGACCCCTTCATACGTGTCTGTCTCTTCCACCAGCCTATAGGGATAATTTCGAAATTAAACCACACTTCATCAACTTATTGCCCAAATTTCACTGGCTTGAATCTGAAGATGCATACGTTTTTATAACCAAATTCGAAAACGTATGTGCTATGATAAGCACCACCCAACTTTCAGAGAATACTCTGCGATTACGTCTTCTCCTTTTTACCTTATGTGATCTCACAGAAAAGTGGCTTTATAGCACCGCCGCACATTCTATCGCTAAATGGGATGAATTCGTTAAAGCATTTCTTAAGAAATTTTATCCTCGTCACAAGACTGCCCGTATTCGGAGCGAGATTAACCAGTTTCCCCAACTTCCCAACGAACCCTTTTGGAAATGCTTTGAACGATTTAAAGATCTCCTTGTCCAATGCCCACATCACGGAATTGACAGATGGCAACTTTGCTAAATTTTGTATGAGGGTATCAATCCAGCTACGAAACAAATGCTAGAAACCATTTGTCAATGTCATTTCATGTCAAAAGACGACGGCGAAGCGTGGCAATTTCTGGAAGATCTCGCCGAACAGACATTACAGTGGGAGAGCACTAGACCAACAACATCGTCTACATCTAGGGCAGGTATCCATCAGCTCGACATTTCCATCGCAGTGAAAGACGAAATAGCTGCGATGCAAAAGAAACTCGAAGTTATGGAAAGAAAATTCTCTTCAGCCTCCCTAAACCAAGTTACGCTCTCCAAAACCGTGTGTGGTTGTTGTTTTGACTCATCGCATTTAACGGAAGAATGTCCTTTGAATCCTCCGTCTCAAGGTCGTGAACAAACCAATGCTGCTTTTCAGCAACAACCTAGAAACGATCCTTATTCCTCCACATATAATCAGGGATGGAGGAATCGTCCTAATTTTGCTTGGAACCAAAACCAAACTCAAACTCAAAATTAGTTTCCAAGCCAAAATAACTATCAAAGGTTTCCCCCGCAACAACAACAGCCACCACAACAAATTCAGCAGCTCTTTCAACTGCAATCTTTCCAAAATCCGGCCATCAACTTTGCCCCTTATAATAATCCTTTCCAACCACAGACTAATATTCCAACGGCCGGTACCGATAAAATCTCTGCACTCGAAAAAAGCTTAGAAACGTTTATTAAACAATCCACACAAACGGCGGCTAATTTAACATCTTCTATCCAAACGCTGATGCAACACACTGCTTCCCACGGTGAAAGCATAAAATCGATCGAAGCACAGATTGCACAGTTAAATGCCGCGATGAGTGAGAGAGAGAAAAGGAAACTTCCATCTCAATCTCTACCAAATCCCGGCCACTCACAAAGTGCTAATATCGTCCTTAACCAACAAAATCATAACGTGAGTGTCGTAACTACGTTGAGATCGGAAAGATTGATGAATAACCATGTTGGTGACCAAGTTGATGATTTAGATGATACCCCGGCAACTGCTTCTACTTCTACTTCGTCTAATCCAATATCTTCTTCTGAGCCTATTCTCCGTTCTCCACTAGGCTCGACCCCTCGGTCCACTTCCTTGAATGAACAACCATCTCAGACCATCCCAAATCCAATTTAGGGATCCATTCTATCCCCCAAAAACTTCTCCACAAGAGTTGGACCCAACCTCTGTTAATAAAATTTCTTTTCCAAACCGGTTGAGGCCCAACAAACCAAGTTCATAAATGGAAAATATTATGGAAATGTTTAAGCAAGTTAACATAAATATTCCTCTCTTAGATATTATTCAACAAGTTCTATCCTATGCAAAAATTCTTAAGGACTTGTGCACTAGAAAAAGGAAAACTCAAGTGCCTAAAAAGGTTTTCTTAGCGAGCAATATGCGCGATGCTCTTACCCAACATTTGCCCAAGAAACATAAGGACCCCAGTTGTCCTACAATTTCTATAACTATTGGGGGTAAAAACATCAATCGTGCTCTACTCGATCTAGGTGCTAGTGTTAACTTTCTTTCGTATTCTGTTTATGAGCAATTAGGTATAGGAGAGTTGAAACCCACGCACTGCACTCTCCAGATGGCCGGTCGATCTATCACCCACCGTAGGGGTGAGCTAAAGGACGTGTTGATAAAAGTAGGGGAATTTATATTCCCTGTGGACTTTATATTTTTGATACATAACCTGTGGCGAACCCACGGAACCAAATTCCGGTAATTTTAGGTCGACCTTTTCTAGCAACTTCAAACGCAGTAATCAATTGTCGTAATGGTTTCATGAACCTATCCTTTGGGAAAATGACAATTGAACTTAACATTTTCAGGATAGAAAGTCAACCCTCCGAACCTTCTGCTCATATAATTGATATATGTTCTGTCAACAAGATAACTTCCGACAGCTGCGAATTAGAGGAGTTTTTGCTCCACTAGTGCGTTATTGTTTGATCCAACTATTTATTATACGAGTAGGGACCCTTCTTTTGACAAGTCCACCCCCGAGTTCGAATCCTTTAACTTGTCGAATGAGTTAGTCGAGCTATCCGAGTCAATCTCTTACGCTAGATATGAACCTCTTATGGAGTCTGAGTATCATACCCTTCTTTCCGATAAGATTATCACTCGGACCATCGATGAAAGTTTCAAAAATATTTTCGCTGAAAAACTCGTGTTCCTTAACGACTTGGATGTTGTAATGAATCAATCTCCACCCGAAGAAGTTGAACCGCCACCCCTTCTTCTTATCACATACGAGAATGCAATTATTCCATTCATTCCTTATCTTTCACATTCTCGTTTTCATTCACCGTCACTTTTTCGTCTCTACCAACCGAGACGTAAAACCGTTCGATTACACCTCTTATCTTCTCCCCACTTCTTCACGTTTATCTGTAACATGATTTTCTACCAACCATAGTGTTACATTAATAAAATATTTGAATGGTTGGTTTTAACTTTTGGTCTTTTTAAAGCTTTATGTAGACCAATAATATTTACCCCTCTCTTATGATTTTAAATGCTTAGTAATAAAAACACTGTTTTACTCAAGTTTGGGGGATGAAGAAAAATATTATGGCTCTTGAAAGAAAAGAAATTTTTGAGAATTGTGAGCCAAAAATAAGTTTGGGGAAGAATTTTACTGTCATTAACTCTTGTCCCCTTTACTAATCATTGAGAACTTTTCCTCCCAAGTCTACAGGTTTTGAGCTTAAAAGATGATATCGGTAAGGACACTGCTGCAAATAGGTTTGGGGGGGAGGTTATTGCTTATTCACATATCATTTTGTATTATACTATAAAAATAAAAGCACTAAAAAAATTTTGAAAAAATAAAAGTGAAAAGTGAAAAATACATATGAAAGAAAGGAAGAGATTTAAGAAATACAAGAAAATTAGATATTTTAAAACGAAACTAGTAATACGTAGTCATGAGTTGTTGTCCCAAGGGTTAGTAAGATGAAGGAAATTACTAATCTGAGGATAGAAATAAGTCTGAAAAATAGTCCTTATTCTTGAGTCCAAACTTCTGAATGTTGATACCGTACTATACGCATTTGCACATATCTTGAAACTTGGGATAGTAGAATACCTTGAAATGCTCTTGTCTAAAAGCCTTAGTATGAATGAAAAAAATCAACAAGATATAAATGACATATAAAATAAATAGTGAAGAAAAATGAACACCGGTTTTGTAATTACTTAAGGAAGCATAAAAAAAATATAGCGTGGGTGCCTTATCACCTAGTGCCTAAGACCAACTGGTTTGGGAGTCACTGCTAAGCCTTAAATGTTTCAAGACTAGGATATTGCTAATTATACCTTAAATAGTGAGCACATTCGGCAATCGGTTGGTTAGTACCTCAAGAAATATTAACGGTCGCATGAAGAATGTGTGAGCAAATCCATTTAAAACATCACCGACTAAAAAGTACTAAGGAATATGGATAAAGGGTATGATAGCTTGAATTGAATTCTCTAAGTGTACGGATGAGTTTTACACACACGTAGGGGTATATGATCGATATTTGGAGGAGAGATAGGGAGGAAGACTAAAGACGATGTTTTATTAAGGGGTGATATGATTTCTGATATCTTTTCAAGACCATTAAGATAGGGCTCATGACAACTAAAAAGCTAGTGTAGTTTGAAACGCTTATTTTCAAATTCTTTCTTTTATATGTTCCTTATCTTTGCATGTAATTTTTATCTTCTTTCTTTTATTATGGGATTTTGTGGGTGAAATCCGCTGAAAACCCTCTGAAGACAACACTCCTACTAGGGACACCAAGAGATTTAAAGGTTTGTTGCACGAGCTAAATGCAACGTGTTGCCTACGAAAATGTGCTAGGTTTTTTATTTTTTCTTTTTAATAAATAGTTTGCTCGGGACGATCAAAGATAAGTTTGGGGGTATTTGATCAGTCAAATATATTGCACATTTGTATGGACATTTTCTTTACTATTATTAGTTACTACAATGTGTTAATTGTAAATAAAGAACATATATGGGTTTATTTATAAAAAGATTATTATCATATGTTTCTACATTTATAATTAATATAATTAGGGAAAATATATGTATATAATATTTAAATAAAATATTATTAATTAAAATATGCATATCATGTCAAATATTCCTAATCAATATTCTTATGATGTCATATTATGTAAATGGTTGGATAATATCTCAAAAATAACAAATGTTACTAACAATTTGATTTGAGATATTGTGCAGGTATTAGCTCAGGTCTGAAATCTAAGTAGGAGATCCATATCAAATCGGATTATAAAACCGAATCTACCAAATTTTAGAAGCAAATCGAAAAATATAACAACGGCAGAGACCAAGGGCAATATTTTCAGAATCTGTATATCAAGGGGATCTCCAAATATCGAGAGAAAAAGCACGAAAAAATCCCAAGTCAAAATCCCACCAGAGGGCGGCGGATCCGCGGTCAAACATGGCTAAGGGCGGCGGAACCGCGGTCAGTTCTGGGCCGTTGGATGTGGAATTTCAGGAATATAATCGTAATATTACCTACTCTAATATGGCATCTAGGGTTTCTAGTTTTAAAGACTATATAAAGGACCGAGAGCTGTACATTCTAAAATCATCGGATCGAATCATCTATTCATCTACCCATCGATATAGAGAAAGATCTAAGAGCGAAACTAGGGTTCTTGTAATCTACATTTTTAAGGAGAAAAGTTGTAATGCAATAATTGATCGATAAAGGTAGTCTTTTGTTTTAATTCTTTTCGCATTTTACTTTTCGCATTTACTTTACGCATTACATTCAGCATTACTTTCCGATTTTAAATATGGTTTCATTCATCTTCCATCTCTATTTTACTACGCTAATAACCATGAGCGAGTAATTTCTTGCTTGCTAGGGCTTGTAGGATAAGGTAGAATAATGGGTGAAATATCGCTTAACTTCTTTTGACATTTTAATGTTTATAAAGTTTAGCAAAATAAATATTAACTCTCTTATCGGGCGCACTATCAATTAATGATAGTCACGACCATGATTTGAGATTAGTTAATATTTTTTTTGTTAAGGGCTTGAGATAAATATAGATTAATGGAAGGACAAGAGGCAGTAGTAAGAAACCCTAGTTTCCTCTAAGAACCCTAATCCACATTCATTGCTATCTCTCGAGTTTTAAACAATTAAAAGATAAAAAGAATCATTTATAAATCTCCATCCATTAACTACCAAGTCCTATAAACCCTACAAGCCTTACTATTATAAAATTTTCTATCCGTATTAAATTAAAGCAACAGCAATCCTTCCTCTCTTTTATCAACTCGTCTAAAACAAAAAAAATCATGTTTCCCTGCGGACGACCCGTACTCATCGCGGATAGCTATTTGCGACACCGTCTTAATTGCGGTTATTTACAGCATACATATACACACATTTTTGCACACAATCAATTACTCCTCGGGAGATTTTTTACTTCACAATTAGTTAACCTATTAGGTGTCTAGAAAGTGTTAACGAGATTACGCCTCTGCGAAAATGGGGTTATTAATTGGGTCCATGTGAAAGCACTGGGGACCTCCCTCGGAGTACTGATTGTTCGAAAAATTGTGTTTTTGTAGTGTAACCGCAATCAGAACGGTGTCGCGTGTAGCTAGACCGAGGTGAGTACGGGTCGTCCTCTGGGAAACGTGAAACCTTTTATTCTTACTTTAGATGTGTTGAGAAAGAGAGGAGGGATAAAGAATTTTGAAGAATGGTTTCTAGATCTACGTTAAGCAAGAATGCAAAAATATAGATCTAGATTATTTTAAGGATGTAGTTAATATAATAAGGGGGCTTGTAGGGTTCGGTAAGATTTAGTAGTTATGGACGATTAATTAAAAGTTACCCTTTTTATCCTTTAATAGATTTAAAACTAGAACGACGGTGATGCGTGTAGATTAGGGTTTCTGGAGGGAAAAGGAATCCCACTCTTAACCCTTATCTCGATACGGAACTCCGTTCATATCTAGCCTTTACCAAAACAATCATTAATCTAATCTCTAATCGCGGTCGGAACTAACAAAGAATTGTTAGCGCGCCCGATTAGGATGTTAATGATTCTTTTGATAAAGTTCATAAACTTTATAGGACTTAAAAAGGGTTTAGAGATGTTCATCATCCATTAGCCTACCCTAATCCTACGAACCCTAACAAGTGGAGAATTACTCGTGCATGTTGGGAGAAAAAGAGATGGAAAGAAATTGCATAATTAAACTACGAAGAAATAGAATAAGAAAAAGAAAGCTACCTTTATTAATCAACAATATTCATTACACTTTGATTCCTTAGAAAATGATTACAAATACTAGTTTGCTTCTCGATCTCTTCTAAGGAGGTAGATGAACCGTTGATGATCAGCCTGGATGCGTGAGCCGTCTTGGACTTCGTGATCTCGTCGACTTGATGAATTTTCCAAGAGGCTCTCGGTCCCTTTTTATAGTCCAAAGCCAGAAATCTTTGCTTCTAAATATGGAAGCTAACTGTAGAGATCCACCCATAATTTTTGCAAACCCCAGATCCTCAATATTGCCGCGGATCCGCGGCCATTCAATCTCCTCCATTGATCATTTTTCTGGGTAACTGTTGTTTTGACATTTGGCGATCCAGGGAACCTTTGTATCATGGAAATCTTCTCGTGGGTGCTGCCAGACTAAGTCTCCAAGTTTTTCTTTCTTAATTAGGCAAGTCTTCTTCAACAACTTGATTTCCTTGATTCTAGTCTTGAAAAATTCTGCACAACTTGGAAAAATTCTGCACAACAACTCAAATAATATTTAGTAGACTTTGTTCTACTAGCATTTGGTCAATGAAATTATTTGCATATATTTTCCTACCAAATATTAATTATAATATATCAACACATGGAAAATAGTATTTTTACACATAAACCCTCATATGTATGATATATTATAATAAAGACCTTTTTAATATGAAAATGGTAGGAAAAATGTAATAGCAAATGTGCAGTTTTATCAACTGAACAAATACCCCCAAACTTATCTTTGATCGTCTCGAGCAAACTAGTTTATTCAAGAGAAGGAGAGAAAAAGAAAGGAGAAAACTAAGCACACTTTCGTAGGCAAACACGATTGCACTGAGCACGTGCAACAAGCCGTTAAACCTCTAGGTGTCCCTAGTAGGAGGAGTGTTGTCTCCTGAGGGTTTTCAGCGGATTACACCCACAAAATCCTATAACAAAAGAGAGATGGTGAAATTTACATATAAAGATAAGAACCATAAAAGAAAGACTTTGAAAATAAGAGTTTCCAACTACACTAGCTTTTCAGTTGTCATGAGCCCTATCTTAATAGTCATGAAAAGATGTTAGAAATCACATCATCCCTCAATAAAACATCGTCTTTATTCTTCATTCCTACCTTTCATCCAAACATCGATCATATACCCCTACGTGTGTGTAATGGACATCCCTACACTCGGAGAATTCAATTCAAGCTATCATACTCTTGTCCATCTGCCTCAGTATTTTTTATCTTGATGAATATTTATGGATTTGATCACACATTTTCATGCGACCGTTAATACTTCTTGAGGTACTAACCGACCGATTACTTATGTGCTTGCAGATTAGGTGATAGTATTTTCCTCGTCTTGCACCACCTAAGGCTTAGCAGTGACTCCCAGACCAGTTGGCCTTAGGGCACTAGGTGAAGAGGCACCCTCGCTATATTTTTTTATTGATGCCTTGGCGATAACAAAACCAGTGTTCATTTTTCTTTTCACCAATTTTATATTTTCTTCATTTTTTTCATTTTCTTCATACTTTGGCTTTTAGACAAGAGCATTTCAAGGTATCCTCTACTATCCCGAGTTTCAAGACGTGTGTAAGTGTAAATAGTATGGTATCAACATTCAAATGTTTGGCTTCCATAATAGAAACTATATTTCAGACTTATTTTTATCCTCAGATTAGTGACTTCCTACATCTTATTAACCCTTGGGACAACAGCTCATAACTACTTATTACCAGTTCGTTTAAGAAAACTTCTAATTTTCTTGGTTTTCTTAAACTATTCCTATCTTTTGGATGTAATTTTTCACACTCTACTCTTTTGTTATAAAAAAAATTTTAATGCCCAGTGTCAAAGATAATTCAGTGAATACAAACCTCCCCCCAAACCTGTTTTCAGCAGTGTCCTCACTGATGTAGCCTTTTGAGAACATGGACATGTATACTAGGGGAGAGATACAAGGGGAAAAATAATAGTTAAATGAAAACTACCTCCAAACTTGTTCTTTGACACGCACAGATATTCAATCAAATCCATTTTTACTCACCTCCATTCTTAAAATGAGAAAATGTTACAAAAACATGGAGGTGAGGCGGAGGAAATTTAGTTTTGATAAGGCGGCTCCTGTAAAAACAGGAGCTCCTCCGCGGGGTCAGCAGAAAAATACGGTTTTAATCTATGCCCATTTACTTTAAAAATTGAACCGTTTTTCAAATTTTCGACTTCAACTGCCCCGTGCGGGTGTATATACCGCACCACAAAAGGTCCTTTCCAACGAGATTTAAGCTTACCCGGATGAAAATGGAGACGAGAATCGTAAAGAAGGACTTGTTGCCCCGATGTGAAGGTTTTTCTAGAAAGATTTTTATCGTGAAACACTTTAGTCCTGTTTTTTACTATCACCGCATTATCGTAAGCTTCATCGCGGAGTTCGCTTAGCTCATTCAATTGCAGCTTCCAATAGCTGCCTGCATGATCAAGATCAAAATTAAGCTCTTTAATAGCCCATATTGCTTTATGTTCGATCTCGACAGGAAGGTGGCATGCCTTCCCAAACACAAGGCGGTATGGAGACATACCAAGATCGGTCTTATAAGCGGTGCGGAATGCCCAAAGAGCATCTGTCAATTTGGTTGACCAATCTTTACGGTTTTTCGAAACTGTCTTCTCCAATATCTGTTTGATCTGTCTATTTGAGATCTCAGCCTGCCCGCTTGTTTGGGGATGATAGAGCATAGAAAGCTTGTGAGTGATTGAATATTTCTGCATCAAGGCCTCGAAAGACCGATTGCAGAAATGTGTCCCGTTGTCGCTAATTATAGCGCGAGGGTGTCCGAATCGCGAAAATATATTTTCTTTAAGGAACTTAATGACAACCTTGTTGTCATTAGTGCGACACGGTATAGCTTCCACCCATTTCGAGACATAATCAACCGCTAACAAGATATATAGATTCCCAAAGGAGTTGGGAAAAGGGCCTATAAAATCAATACCCCAAACATCAAATATTTCCACAACCAAAATAGGTTGGAGCGGCATCTCGTTCCTTCATGAAATCCGACCCAAATGCTGACATCGCGGACAAGTTTTGCAATGTTCATATGCATCTTTAAATAATGTTGGCCAATAAAAGCCACATTGCAAAACTTTCTCCGCCGTTTTTTGAGGACCAAAATGACCGCCGCATGCCTGATCATGACAAAATGATAACACGCTCTTGAATTCATCGTTAGGGACACACCTGCGAATGATTTGATCGGAACAATACTTGAATAGATAAGGTTCATTCCAGTAAAAATATTTTACTTGGGATAGAAATCGAAGTTTTTCTTGTTTCGACCAATCATTAGGAATAAGTCCCGTTGCAAGATAGTTCACGATATCCACGAACCAAGGTTCGTAGGATACAGTCAAGAGCTGTTCGTCAGGAAATGAGTCATTTATCGGCACGGTCAAAGTTGGTGAAGAAGTGATGCGTGAAAGATGGTCGGCTACAATGTTTTCACGTCCACTCTTGTCTCGGATGACAAGATCAAATTCTTGTAATAATAGGATCCAACGTATTAGCCTTGCCTTTGCATCCTTCTTCGATAAAAGATGTCGTAAGGCGGAGTGATCTGTGTAAACCACAATAGGCGAGCCAATCAAGTAGGGCCTGAATTTCTCTAATGCAAATACAACCGCCAAGAGTTCTTTCTCGGTAGTTGTGTAATTTATTTGTGCATCATTCAAGGTCCCACTTGCATAGTAAATTACATGTGGCGTCTTATCAATATGTTGTCCTAAGACAGCACCAATAGAAAAATCTGATGCGTCACACATAAGCTCGAACGGGTGGTTCCAATCCGGAGATGATAGAACGGGGGCTGTAGTGAGTGATTCTTTAAGCGATTCAAAAGCAGCCTCACAATCCGAATCGAAGTGAAAAGTAGTGTCCTTGGCCAATAGAAGGGTTAAGGGTCTAGCAATTTTGCTAAAGTCCTTAATAAATCTTCTATAAAATCCTGCATGGCCAAGGAAGGATCGTATATCTTTGACGCAGTTGGGACGAGGGAGGTTATGAATGACATCTATTTTAGCTCTGTCAATCTCAATGCCTTTTCTTGAAATTATATGTCCAAGTACAATACCTTCTTGGACCATAAAATGGCATTTTTCCCAATTCAAAGTCAAGTTCTTATCCTTACAGCGGGTAAGAACCGCGTCAAGATTACGAAGGCAGTCCTCAAAGGAGTCCCCAAAAATGGAGAAATCGTTCATAAAAATTTCTAGAAAATTTTACACCATATCTGAAAATATCCCCATCATGCACCGCTGAAATGTAGCGGGAGCGTTGCATAACCCAAAGGGCATGCGTCTATAAGCAAAAGTTCCGAAAGGACAAGTAAAAGTGGTTTTATCTTGATCCTTTTCGGCGATGGGGACCTAGTTATAGCCAGAGTATCCGTCCAAGAAACAGTAGTAATCGTGTCCAGCTAATCGTTCTAACATCTGGTCAATGAAAGGTAGAGGGAAGTGATCTTTCCTCGTCGCGGCATTGAGTTTCCTGTAATCAATACATACGCGCCACCCAGTTTGGGTGCGTGTTTGGATTAACTCATTAGCCTCATTAGTGATGATCGTGATGCCAGACTTTTTAAGGACCACATGAATTGGACTTACCCATTGGCTATCAGATATGGGGTAAATTATTCCACTATTAAGGCACTTGATGATTTCATTCTTTACCGCCTCCTTCATAACAGGATTTAACCGTCTTTGTGGGTCTCGGGTTGGTTTGACTTCATCCATCAGATGTATGTTATGTTCAACAATTAAGGGACTAATCCCTTTGATGTCGGCCATCGTCCAACCAAATGCTTGCCGATTCGATCTCAACACTGCCAAAAGTGCATTCTCTTGCTCTAAGGCTAGAGAAGCGGATATAATCACTGGGAAAGTCTCATTCTCTCCTAAATATGCATATTTAAGATGAGAAGGTAGCGGTTTGAGATCAAGAATTGGCGGAGAGACAATAGAAGGTGGGGTAACGGAATGATATTCGGACTCCTTAAGAGGTTCAAAACTTGCATAAGATATTGACTCGGAAAGTGCTGCTGACTTTTGCAACGAGTCAACGGGTTCAATCTCAAGGTCGGACTCATTGAACATATCCTCACTGTGAAGTGGTGCAAGATCAAACGATGTCGCATTAGTGTTGTCGAGAACATCAAAGCAAAGTTCCTCATCCATGCAGCTTTCGGAAGCTATCTCGTGGATGGAACAAACATCCAGCAAATGAGCAGAAGGTTCTGATGGCTGACTTCCTAGCTTGTAAATATTAAGCTCAATTGTCATTTTCCCGAAGGATAAGTTCATAGAACCGTTACGACAATTAATTACAGCGTTAGAAGTTGCTAGGAAGGGTCGACCAAGTATCACCGGGATTTGATTGCGTGGGTTTGCCACAGGTTGTGTATCTAAAACAATAAAGTCCACGGGAAATATGAATTCCCCGACTTTAATTAACACATCCTCTAGTTCGCCCCGAGGTTTGGTGATCGATCGGTCTGCCATCTGGAGAGTACAATGGACGGGTTTTAACTCTCCAATTCCTAACTGCTCGTATACTGAATAAGGAATCAAGTTAACGCTAGCACCTAGATCGAGTAAAGCACGATTAATATTTTTACTCCCAATAGAAATAGAGATTGTAGGACAGCCGGGGTCCTTACGTTTCTTTGGTATTTGTTGGGTAAAAGCGGTGCTAACATTACTCGTCATGAAAACCTTCTTAGGCACTTGAGTTTTTCTCTTCCTAGTGCACAAGTCTTTAAGGATTCTTGCATAAGATGGGACTTGTTGAATAGCATCTAGGAGAGGAATATTCATACTAACTTGCTTAAACATTTCCACAATCTTCTCCATTTGCGGGTTAGGTCTGTTGGCCCTTAATCTGTTTAGAAATGGAGCTCGATCAATAAGTTTTGGGTCCAACGTTTGTGGAGAAGACTGTGGGGACGGATTCGATCCCAAAATTGGAGTGGGAATCGACTTAGATAGATTTGGCGAACTGTTCGAGCCTTGGGGAAAACGGAGAATGGGCTCGGATGAAGGTGGGAGACTCGACGAATTAGGGGAAGAAGAAGAAGCTGGGGTATCAATGGTGTCACTAACATCAAATTGCTCACCCACTCGGTTGTTCAGCACTCTCCCCGATCTCAACGTAGTAATGGCATTCACATTATAATTTTGTGAATGGCCAGGATTCGGTAGGGGTTGAGATGGGAGTTTCCCTTTTTCTCTCGCACTCATTGCGGCGTTTAACTGTGCGATTTGGTTTTCTATTGATTTAATACTCTCACCATGGGAGGCGGAGTTTTTCGTTATGGTATCAATAGAAAACTTCATCTCAGCCGACAATTGCATGGATTGTTTCATGAACATATCCAAAGTTTGTGCAAGTGAGTTGTCAGTACCGGCCACTTGTGGTGTAGAAGTGTTGGCCGGATTTTGGAAATTCTGTGACTGAAAGCGGGGCTGATTCTGTGGTTGTGGTTGCTGTGGAGGAGGTCTTTGATAATTGCTTTGTTGGTTTTGACACCAAGCAAAGTTAGGATGATTCCTCCATCCTTGATTGTACGTGGAAGAATAAGGGTCGTTTCTAGGTCGCTGCTGAAAAGCAGCTTTAGCTTGAAACGATGCATTCATAGGACATTCTTCCGTTAAGTGTGAAGGATCCGAACAGCAACCACAGACGGTCTTAGGAAGCGTAACCTGATTTAGGGAGAATGATGAGAATTTGTTCTCAATAGCATCGAGTTTCTTCTGTATCGCTGCCATTTTGTCTTTTACTGCGATGGAAACATCGAGCTGATGAATACCTCCCTTAGAAGAAGGTGGTCTTACGCTTTCCCACTGCAAAGTGTGTTCAGCGAGGTCTTCCAGATACTTCCAAGTTTCACCGTCATCTTTAGACATGAAATTGCATTGACACATTATTTCAAGCATCTGCTTTGTCGCTGGATTAATGCCCTCATATATAATCCGACATAAATCCCATCTATTGATTCCATGATGAAGACATTGGACAAGCAGATCCTTGAAACGTTCAAAGCACTTCCAAAATGGTTCATTGGGAAGCTGGGTAAACTGGTTGATCTCGCTTCTAACACGGGCAGTCTTATGGTTTGGGTAAAACTTCTTAAGAAATGCTATTACGAATTCATCCCAATTAGTGATAGAGTGTGCGGCAGTATTGTAAAGCCATTTTTCTGCCAAGTCGCACAGTGTGAATGGGAGAAGACGTAAGCGCATAGCATCTAAAGTCAATTGTGAAGTACCCATCATTGCGCATACGTTTTTTAATTTGGTAATGAAAACGTATGCGTCTTCCGATTCAAGCCCGTGAAATTTGGGCAGCAGATTGATGTAGTGGGGTTTAATTTCGAAATTATCCCCGTTAGGTGGTGGAAGAGATAGACAAGTGGGAAGAGGATCACGGATAGGATAGCATCTCTCTTGGAGAGAGATGCGCGGTGGATTCTGTGCACCTACGGGCAGTGGCAGCATGGTGTTATAATCTGATGGAGTGCCATCCATCTCGGTCGTGGTGTGTGGTGGGGGAAAAGAAGATGAAGAAGTACCGACTTCGGCATCGATAGCAGGAACGCGGACAAGACGGGCACTAGGATCCCGTGTCCAGCCGAGCATGCACTAAGCGGGTTTAGTGCAAGTGGCAGCGTGTGTGTGATTTAAAATTGGCTTGTTTTGAAAAAGTGGGACTCAAGACAAATCACTCTAAAATGCACAAGCAACCCTAGAACTAAGGTCACCTAGGTCCAGTCTCTAGACCGCTCCTAGACTTCCAAAGGACAAGCCGTAGGATCAATCCTCTACCGCCTCTTTACTACTCTTGTAGCCAGGTAAGTGCCAGGTGAGTGGGAGGCTCCCCACTACGAAAGTAGTGGTCCTAATTAAGTAACCACTCGCCTTGGACACACTTTCCTAGGCACTACAAAAGTAATGCGGATAAGCGATAGATTACCCACGACCTTCCTCTGTCCTTAATGAGCGCGACAATCCTTAGAGTCTGGTCTAGATATTTTTTAAATTATTGTAGGGTTGATGCGGATGCTCGGTTTGTGATTTGTGGGGCTTAGGAAGGGTGATGAAATCCCCACCTAATCTTGATTTGGTCTTTGCCCCTTAAAGTTCGTATTAAAATATGCAAAACAAAACCAATCACAAAACATTTGCAAAAAGATTTTTGAGCGGCGCTATTTTGCAAAGAATCCTGCAAAAAATAGATTTTATTGGACTTGAGAGGAGAGAGAAGGAGTTGAGAAAGATACCAGAAAAGACTGAAACCCTAACTCCTCTGTTGTGGCGCGTTTCCGCCGCCTTAGTCCCTTCTTGCCGCGGTTCCGCCGCAGGGTGGAAGGATCAGGTGAGGAAAATTTTTCTTTGGCCTCCTGTACTCCTCTGGATCTCGATGAATATCTATGTCTTCTGTTTTCCTCAATTCTGTGACTCCAGATCTCCTTGCAAAATTCACGCACAAATCGTTAAATATGCAATTTGCAGTTTTGTTTTAATAATGATATGAATCGTCTAAGAATTCAACACAAAAATAATAAGAATAAAAAATTACGCACGTATCCCCGGCAACGGCGCCATTTGATTGTTCAAAAAATTGTGTTTTTGTAGTGTAACTGCAATCAGAACGGTGTTGCGTGTAGCTAGACCGAGGTGAGTACGGGTCATCCTCTGGGAAACGTGGAACCTTTTATTCTTACTTTAGATGTGTTGAGAAAGAGAGGAGGGATAAAGAATTTTGAAGAATGGTTTCTAGATCTACGTTAAGCAAGAATGCAAAAATATAGATCTAGATTATTTTAAGGATGTAGTTAATATAATAAGGGGGCTTGTAGGGTTCGGTAAGATTTAGTAGTTATGGACGATTAATTAAAAGTTACCCTTTTTATCCTTTAATAGATTTAAAACTAGAACGACGGTGATGCGTGTAGATTAGGGTTTCTGAAGGGAAAAGGAATCCCACTCTTAACCCTTATCTCGACACAGAACTCCGTTCATATCTAGCTTTTACCAAAACAATCATTAATCTAATCTCTAATCGCGGTCGGAACTAACAAAGAATTGTTAGCGCGCCCGATTAGGATGTTAATGATTCTTTTGATAAAGTTCATAAACTTTATAGGACTTAAAAAGGGTTTAGAGATGTTCATCATCCATTAGCCTACCATAATCCTACGAACCCTAACAAGCGGAGAATTACTCGCGCATGTTGGGAGAAAAAGAGATGGAAAGAAATTGCATAATTAAACTACGAAGAAATAGAATAAGAAAAAGAAAGCTACCTTTATTAATCAACAATATTCATTACACTTTGATTCCTTAGAAAATGATTACAAATACTAGTTTGCTTCTCGATCTCTTCTAAGGAGGTATATGAACCGTTGATGATCAGCATGGATGCGTGAGCCGTCTTGGACTTCGTGATCTCGTCGGCTTGATGAATTTTCCAAGAGGCTCTCGGTCCCTTTTTATAGTCCAAAGCCAGAAACCTTTGCTTCTAAATATGGAAGCTAACTGTAGAGATCCACCCATAATTTTTGCAAACCCTAGATCCTCAATATTGCCGCGGATCCGCGGCCTAAGGAGGGTAAAGCCGCGGATCCGCGACCATTCAATCTCCTCCATTGATCATTTTTCTGGGTAATTGTTGTTTTGACATTTGGCGATCCAGGGAACCTTTGTATCATGGAAATCTTCTCGTGGTTGCTGCCAAACTTAGTCTCTAAGTTTTGCTTTCTTAATTAGGCAAGTCTTCTTCAACAACTTGATTTTCTTGATTCTAGTCTTGAAAAATTCTGCACAACTTGGAAAAATTCTGCACAACAACTCAAATAATATTTAGTAGACTTTGTTCTACTAGGATTTGGTCAATGAAATTATTTGCATACATTTTCCTACCAAATATTAATTATAATATATCAACACATGGAAAATAGTATTTTTACACATAAACCCTCATATGTATGATATATTATAATAAAGACCTTTTTTAATAAGAAAATGGTAGGAAAAATGTAATAACAAATGTGCAGTTTTATCAACTGAACAAGTACCAACACTGGCCTGGGTGAACGGTTTAGCGAACATGTAAAGTGTAAATGATTCGACTAGTTCTCCTTTTAGGTTTTGAAAGAGAATTCGAGGATACAGTGGAAGCCGTCCTGATTAGATAAAGTGATAACCAATCTAATCTTGATAGAGTGCACTCTGAGTGTTTCTTTTCTCTCTCTCTGGTACAGCAACCCATAACTTACCTTAAAAACTCATGAACCAAGTTAACCGAACCTTCTTACACCCTTGGGCATCAGATTGTCATGATTCACGACAAAGTCGCACATATCCCTTCCGCTCTTACTTTACCCTTTGCATTTCTTCAGAACATTTCGTATCACTACGATGATCCATATCGCTTCGAACGGCCATCGTATAGTTACATACGAACTCGAAGAAGTTACTTCAGTCGAGGATGGCCACAGGTTCTGGAGAAATTGAATAGGATTATTCAGTTATCTCTTCCCTTTACCTTCTCTCAGGTTGCGAGAGCTCCTTGTATTAAGGGGGTACACCTATTACGCTTATTGGATAGTCTTCTCCCAAACCTTAGGCCGGTGCCGAAAGATAGGAAAGAAAGAAAACCATTTAGCCTAAGTGCGGTGTACAGAAAGTAAGATGTAGAGACATATAAAGGGATTGATGTGAGGGCAAAGGAAATCGCGACTACCGTCATGAATCTGGATAATGGAAAAGGCATTACTAGGAATACATGGCCATCCCCTATGAAACATTTTCATGCTTCGGTATTTTTATGTACTTATAAAAGAGAACTGTTTTCCCAATCAATTCTGACTCTAGGGTATGTATTTACCGGATTTGGATCTCACATCTGTACGGTGTTACAGATGATGAGTAGGAGTGGTATATTGGGAAATGGGCGATTTGATCCTCAATATCGGAATTCGTTGCAATTGGTGATATTGGATTGAATCGCCTGGATTTTACCTGACGGCAAATATTTGGTTTCGAATAACCATTGTTATGCACCAAATTTTAAAATGAAATATATGTACCTTTATTTTATAAAGTGATGTATACATTTTGAAAATTGTATTGTAAACATTTACCTTTATCGGTTGAGGATAAGGTAAGGTGCATTGAATAACGGTGTAAGACATTCTTAACCAAAATATAGTTTTCAATTTACAAAACACAGAATTTGAGTTGGTATACTCTTGGGACTTATACATGAAAATGTATGTTGTCCAGTGTCCTTCGGGACAAGAGGTTGGTACTCTTACATCATTTAGGTTTACCTATGAGTTCTCTGATTTTGGACACGCATTCGTTGTAATGCAAGGTCCAAAGATTTTGAGAAGTTTGTAGGTATAAGAATAAAGTAGAGAACCATACGTTGGAAGTATCAGGATTCTTCGAGGTGGTCGAACATGTAGATACTTATACTAGGTGTTCCATCATAGTATTGAGAACTTGATTCTCTCACAGGTTACTCATCCGTGAATGTGCTCCATGAAAAGTAATGTCGTATTGGCCGTTTTCTATTAGGTGATATGCACTGGAAATAGCTGCATGACATTTGGATCTGGTTCCATCTAAATTAGTGCCTTGATTCTATATGGATATAGAATGGTTACATATCTTGAGGTTGTTAAGATATGAAGTTATCCGGTTTCTGTTTAAAAATAGAATCCGGACAAACTCGAGGCACGCTTCGATAATAGTTGTTTATGGCTTATCCTAAGCATTCGCTAGGATTTTGCTTCTACCATTTTCAAGATCAATAGTTGTAGGTCCACGTTGCCCACCCCGGTCTTTACGGGGAGGCGGAAAAACATAATAAAAATTGGATTTTTAATGACTTAGGCAACATGGACCTTGCTTGTGAGGATCTTTACTAAACTAGAACTAGCTAAAACAAACTTACAACTAGTTAAGTTGTAGAAAGGTTATACCTTGAGCTCGAACTCCTTCTCTCCTTGCTCGCCGGAATGGTAGAAAGATGTCACCTTGCTTGTCTTCTCCCGTCAAAGAACGATCCACCCGAAAGCCTCGACCTTTAGCTTCAACTCCAAGCTAGGAGTAACTAGAGTGCAAGAAATGCTAAGACTTGAACCCTAGAAGTGAGTAGAGAAGATCAAGTGAAGGTTTTTCTCAAGCTTTTTGTTTCTCAACACATGAGAGGGAGAGAGCTTGAGGGAGAGGATGAGCAAGAGAGAGAAAAGATATGATAGAATGAATTATTAGTGAGCCATTCTCACTAATATGTGTGTGTTATTTTAATTAATTAATTAGCAAGAAAATTGTTATGGTTTAATCAAGAGGTGACCATTATCATTTCATTATTAATGCAAATTGCAAGGATCAAAGAGCATCTTCCAAATGAAATGATCATGGTCAAATTGTCAACTTGGTCAACAAGTCAATGAAGTCAAAATGTCAACAACAACAACCATGCACAATAATTAAGCTAATTATTAATTAACAATAATACACACAAAAATAATAGGGTTAATAAAATGACAATAGTCATTAACCCTAAACAAGGTCCTCTCCCTCAATCTCAAGCAACTGTGCATACGCACCCGCATTCGTGATCCGAGGAACACGAACACTATGAGAAAAACCAATCTCAAATCATATACTAGGATCCGGCTTAAACCAAAGCCCGCTAGTATAAACTGTCCGGACAGCAACCGTGCACAAGTGCGCGGATGCGAGCGAACCCTGTCGCAAAACCATGCGACCTCTACTCGTTTTGCCTAAAGGCGAATAGCTCTCTGTGTGGGACTCTAAAGACTCGACACTACGCTGGCAGTGGGTTTAACCACAGACCGCAAGCGGCACTAGCTGTACGTAACGGTCCCCAGGTAGATGTCGATAAGAAGACTGACGAGGTGAACCCCATCTGCACTCCTACTGAGCCTGTATGTGACAATCTCCGTACAGTCCGGTCTGTTCGTCTGATACATCGCATGGCGGGCCTAGGGGGGCGGTGAACGTCAGTCCCCTAATAGCGGTACAAGTCGTGTCAGAGTGTAGCCCAGAACACCCTGAGATAACACTGGAAGCCTACCAGTATATCTCGCTTGCCCTGGCCAGGGACTACTCGTGTAATGGCTCTCCTGGACACAGTGCGATGTCAACCCCCAATACCGGGAGAGACGAATCCTGTCTAACCGTCACTGCCTCCAAGTGCTTCGGGACTGCACCCAAAAACTACCTGTTTGCACGACTCCTCTGAGCCGTGGTAGGGTAGTAATCAAAGTGCAGTGGGAACACACTCGAGGCGAAGTGACAGTGTCAAGTCAGCGGACTAAGCTGTACTCATGTCACCTGGGAACTGATAACTGACGATAGGTATATTACCAACCAACAGTTCCCGACGAGTCCTGTCCAGTGTACTCGTAACCTAACGAGCACCCGCATACTATCCCAAGTACGACGTACTAACGGCTGTGGGACAGACCGTCTCCCACACTGGGATGAGAAGCGCATACGCTAGTCTACTCCGGAGTATCGATGCCCTGTCTCGATAGTCCAACGACCAGGGACCAGTATAAGGATGTGCTTCTAGATTACCCAGCTCCCACGAGTGCGAGCGCCATCACAACGCTGGTAATCAAGCAAAGATCCTAAGGGCTCTACTAATATGTATACCTGCAATATGCTAAAAGAAACACATGCACATATTAAAGCAGAGACAAACCAAGTAGCATACTACCATTTCGAGCAAGATTGTATATACAACTGTGAATATCCCAAGCTTCCATTAAGTAATATACAAACTAGTATGATACAGTAATAGCCTCTAGGGCATATACACTAACAATCTCCTACTTGCACTAAGGCCATGTACTGGCGTATCGAAGACCTATCATCTCGATCAGCCGCTCAAACTGAGTCTGGGGCAAGGCCTTGGTGAATGTATCTGCTGTGTTATCCTCTGATGCAACTCTCCGGACCTCGATCTCCTGGCGATCCACAATCTCCCTGATCAGGTGATACCGCCTTAAGATGTGTCTGGATTTCTGATGGGACATGGGTTCCTTCGCTAAAGCTATAGCCCCGTTGTTGTCGCAATACAGAGGTATTGGGTCAACAATGGACGGAACCACCTGAAGTTCTTTCAAGAACTTCCTTATCCAGACAGCTTCTTTTGCGGCATCAGATGCAGCGATGTATTCCGCTTCCATAGTCGAGTCAGCAACGGTTTCCTGTTTGGAGCTCTTCCAACACACCGCCCCTCCATTGAGGGTAAAGACAAAACCCGACATGGACTTGGAATCATCCTTGTCACTCTGGAAGCTGGAGTCAGCAAAGGCCTCAATCTGCAGGTCTTTTCCGCCATACACCAAGAACATCTCCTTAGTCCTTCTCAGGTACTTGAGAATGTTCTTTACTGCTATCCAATGTTTCTCCCCAGGGTTTGACTGATACCTGCTTACCACACTCAGTGCATAAGCCACATCCGGTCTGGTACACAACATCGCATACATTATAGAGCCTACCGCAGAAGCGTAGGGTATAATAGACATGCGATCCCTCTCCAAATCAGTCTTGGGAGACATCTCTTTGGAGAGGGTGATCCAGTGACAAGCCGGTAGATTACCGCGCTTGGAATCTTCCATACTGAATCTCTTCAGTATGGTGTCGATGTACCTGGACTGTGAGAGTCCTAATATCCTCTTGGATCTGTCACGGTAGATCCGGATACCCAGAATGTATGAGGCATCACCCAGGTCTTTCATGGAGAACCTGTGTGACAAGAACCCCTTGACAGATTGTAGCATAGGAATGTCATTTCCTATTAAGAGAATGTCATCCACGTATAAAACGAGGAATACTACAGTTCTCGCTACAAATCTACAATAGATGCATGGTTCATCTGGATTTTTGATAAAGCCAAATTCTTTGACCGTCTCATCAAAGCAGATGTTCCAACTCCGCGATGCCTGCTTGAGTCCATAAATGGACTTGAGCAACTTGCACACCTTTCCGCTGCTCCCACCCTGAATGAAACCCTCTGGCTGGTCCATATAGACACACTCCTCTAAATGACCATTTAGAAAAGCTGTCTTTACGTCCATCTGCCAAATCTCATAATCGTGGAAAGCAGCGATGGCAAGAAGGATCCGAATGGATTTCAGCATAGCTACTGGAGAAAAGGTTTCGTCATAGTCCAAACCAGGTCGCTGACGAAAACCCTTTGCTACCAGTCTAGCTTTATAGGTCTCAACCTGTCCATCTACACCAATCTTCCTTTTGAAGATCCACTTGCATCCTACGGGTTTTACCCCGTCTGGAGCAATGTCCAACGTCCATACTTTGTTGGTGTACATGGACTCCATCTCGGTCCGCATTGCATCCAGCCATTTTACCGAGTCGACGCTCTGAATGGCCTGCTGGAAGCTAGTAGGCTCATCACAATCTAGGATGCAGTCCTCTCTATCCCCGTTAATGAGAAAACCGTAGTATCTCTCGGGCGGATGAGACTGCCTACTACTCCTGCGGAGTGGCATAGGAATGTCCTGTTCTTTCGAACCTTCTGGTTCCTCTAAGCTTTCAGTAATGGTTTGTGGTTCTGGAATTTCTTCCAGTTCTACTGCGCCCCCGCTTATCTGATTTTCTAAAAACTCAGTTTCCAAGAAGCGGGCATGACGAGAAACAAGGACTTTTTGCTCCTCTGCGTAATAGAAGAGATACCCCTTGGAGTTCTTTGGGTATCCCACAAACTTGCACTGTACTGAGCGTGCCTCGAGCTTGTCCGCATGCTGCTTTTTTACAAAAGCTGGACATCCCCATGTCTTAAAGGATTTAAGACAGGGTTTCTTCCCACTCCACATCTGATATGGTGTGGTAGGCACTGTTTTAGTAGGAACTTGGTTCAAGAGATGTGCAGCTGTTTCCAGTGCATAACCCCAGAAAGATCGCGGTAACTCAGCCTTACTCATCATGGACCGTACCATATCCAATAGGGTTCGGTTCCGTCTCTCCGATACACCGTTGTGTTGCGGAGTGTATGGAGGAGTAAGCCGAGAGAGAATTCCATTCTCTTTTAAATAATTCAGGAACTCGGCACTTAAGTATTCTCCACCTCGATCCGATCTTAGAATCTTGATACTTTTGCCGGTCTGTTTCTCCACTTCATTCTTATATTCCTGGAACTTTTCAAAGGCCTCGGACTTATGTTTCATTAAGAAGACATAACTGTACCTTGAAAAATCATCCGTAAAAGTAATGAAGTAAGAGTAACCGCTTCGCGCATGTGTAGACATTGGACCGCACACGTCGCTGTGTACGAGTCCCAAGAGCTCGCTCGCTCTTTCTCCGTGTCCAGTGAACGGAGCCTTTGTCATCTTTCCCATGAGACAAGATTCACAAGTGGCATAAGACTGATACTCGAACGGATCCAAGTATCCTTCTTTATGTAACTTAGTCGACCGTGTCTCATTGATGTGACCCAGTCTAAAATGCCATAAGAAAGCCTGATTAATATCTGGAGACTTTCTTTTGTGTGTATTCTGGATATTGAAAACCTGTGGTTGGTTTAAAACGTAAATACCGTTGTTTAATGTACCTGACCCAATCAAAACTTGATTAAGGTGAATGTTCACTACATTACTTACAAATGCAAATTCATAACCTTCTTTAGATAATAAAGATACAGATATGATATTACAGGTTGCACTTGGTACATAATAAAAACTACGCAAAACCAAAAAGTGTCCATCAAATAATCCCAGGTGATAGTCCCCCACGGCCTCTGCATCCATGCTAGCACCGTTCGCAACTCTGAGGGTCATGTCACCTGCCTTCAAAACTCTACGCTTTCTCAACGCCTGCAAAGAATTACAGATATGAGATCCTGATCCGGTATCCAATACCCAGGATATAGAGTTTATTGATAGACAGTTTTCAATAACATACACACCTGAAGCTGAAGCTGCAACTCGCTTCAAATCCTGTGTTCTGGCTTTCCAAGCCTTGCAATCTTGTTTCCAGTGACCACTTTTGTGACAATAGAAGCATTCTTCCTTCCCCACCATCTTCCCCGCTACTTTTGTTGCTTTACCCTTTCCCTTCGTATCCACTTTACCGACACCGCCTCTTGGTTTGGCGGGGGCTTTCTTCTTCTTGCCCTTGGCTTTCGCCCTGGACCTAGAAGAGGAAGATCCTCCTACAAACAAAGTGGATGTCTCCCTACCCTTCTGTAGGGTGCCCTCAGCAGTCCTCAACATGTTCAGAAGTTCGGCAAGTTCAACCTCCTTTCCTTGCATGTTGAAGTTAAGAACGAACTGGGCGTAAGTGGAAGGAAGGGACTGGAGAATCAAATCGGTATAGAGTTCATTCTCCAACGTGGTCCCAAGGTCCACGAGCTCCTCTATGTAGCCGATCATCTTAAGCACGTGGTCCGCTACCGATGATCCGACGGCCAACCTTGCCGAAAAAAGCTTCTTCGACACTTCGTATCTAGCGATACGAGACTGCTCTCCATACAGTTCTTTTGTATGGAGAAATATGGACTCTAGGTCCATATTCTCGTGCCTCCTCTGATGTTCGTTGTCCATCGAGGCTAGTACGAGGCATCTGGCCCTCGCGCAATCTATCTCCCATGTCTTACGGATTTCTACATCCGCGACGCTGGAGATGGGACCTGGGACAGGGGGAGCCTTGGTGGTAAGTATATACCCCAGCTTGTCATAAGTGATCGCCATCTTGACATTCCTGAGCCAATCTTTGTAGTTTGGCCCTGTCAATATATTTTTATCTAACAGTAACTTAAGTCCGGTCATGTTGAATGGTTGCTGCAATTAGGAGAGAGAAAAGAAACACTTTAGCATGATGCTCTTGCAAGTTTAGAGTGGTTTTTAGTTTGTCTAAACTGGATGGCTCCCACTGTTTCTCGAATCCCTTCTCAAACCATAAAGAAAAGGATTAGCCGGGATCATTCTCACCGTACAATACTTGCTTAACCGTTCAGCCAGGCCAGTGTCGGTACTTCGAGGGAGGTTTTCCAACGCTTTCGCGAAGTTCCTTAATTAAGTAACCTCTTTTCCCTGTGGGCGTAGCCCCGCTAACACCTTTCTAGGCACCTACTAGGTTTATAGCATTGATCGTTAAGTGAGAGTTTTCCCGAGGAGTAGCATATACTCACAGTAGGATCGGGATCCAAATATCATCGCGTGACAAAACCGAAGGAATCCTACCAGAATCATCACACTCCAAATGGTATGCAACGCTAGCAAGTTTCAGTACTTATGAAACTCCCGATGTGGATTTTTGCCCCATGCTCTTATGACCTTGACTAAGGCCAACAAATCATAAGTCACATGTCAAGTTCTACCCGTCGTTATCCAGGTTAATTTGAACCCACCCGTATCCACCCTTGACTATGGCCAACAAGGCAATACGACTGTCTCAAACCAACGCATTCTATCTATGCAACATATGAATACCCACCAGCTACCAAACACTGTGCCTTGACTAAGGCCAACAAACACAGCTTGAATACCGTTGAATATTCATATGAAACGACGGAGGGCTACGGATGGTTTTGGCGAAACCGTGAACGTAGTGAACTTGATATAATCGATGGAACGAGATAGCTTTTAAAAGGAGTGGTTCAAGCTCCGCGTTTAAAAGTTTATTTTTGAAAAGAACCGAGTGGTTTTCAAAGTGTTCCATTCGACTTTTACTTGGTTTATTCCTTGCATTAGTTCTTTTAATGCGTCCCATCATTTAATCCTACCATTGCAGAAAACAACCAAAATATGACGTACGCTTATGCCATTCGCATTCGCCACGGGGCCCCGTCATCACCCGTTAGGTTACTTAACTAACGACAGAGCGGGGGCTGGGCTAGCGCGGCTGTAAAACATAAGCAACGCCTAAATAGTTATTATATATAAATATATAGCAATGATAGACATTACAGATCACAGATGAATACATTGGATATACTAGGAATCCGCAATGCGTTCGAGCCTGCAACGCAAAGCGGATTACACGGTCGCGGTGAATAGCCAATACCCTACCCAAAACCCCTACGGGTGCGGCAAACTACCCGCCAAGCACCCGAAGCGAAGCAACCTCCCTCACCACCGTGAGTAGGCCACTCGGCACTTCGAGATACCCGGTAGTTTGTGCACCCCTCCATGGGTCTATCCTAGGAGCAAAAACAGTAAAAGAATTATACAATGACGGCTACAACCCCGACCCGGTTGTGCGGCCATACAAATAATATTATTACATCAATTTACATGTTACAAATGAATGAAAGAAAAACAACGCTCATCTCACATCCACCCCGGCCATTCACCCGCGACAATCCAATCCATTCATATCCACAAACCAATAACAATCACAGATCATGTATAACCCCGACTAATCGTCTTATAGCGATTAGCCGACGTTCAATACATGCAAGCATTACAGATATAACCGATGTAGTTAAAGTGTAGTGAAGTTCCGGAAAAATACGGATTTATAGGCCCCCAAAAGTAAATTTTAGTTCTGGAAAATCTGGGCATATAATATATATCCTAAAAATCCCAAAATCAACACAGACAGATACTGCACCAAAAACGATGCAGAGAGGGGACAAGACGGCCGCGCTTCCGCGGCAGGAGCTTCCTCTTGCCGCGGATCCGCGCTCCTCTGATCTCCTCTCTGGTTCGTATTTGGTGGTTATTCACACAAAACCCTGAGATAATTTTTGGTATATAACAAATGTCATTTTAACCAGAAAAAAAATGAACAGAAACTTGGGTTTTGCAAAGTTTGGTTTTTGGATTTTCGGTTTCGAAACTTCGTTACATTTCACTACCTAGCTAGTTTGAGTTTAGTTAGGCTCTGATACCACTGTAGGTCCACGTTGCCCACCCCGGTCCTTACGGGGAGGCGGAAAAACATAATAAAAATTGGATTTTTAATGACTTAGGCAACATGGACCTTGCTTGTGAGGATCTTTACTAAACTAGAACTAGCTAAAACAAACTTACAACTAGTTAAGTTGTAGAAAGGTTATACCTTGAGCTCGAACTCCTTCTCTCCTTGCTCGCCGGAATGGTAGAAAGATGTCACCTTGCTTGTCTTCTCCCGTCAAAGAACGATCCACCCGAAAGCCTCGACCTTTAGCTTCAACTCCAAGCTAGGAGTAACTAGAGTGCAAGAAATGCTAAGACTTGAACCCTAGAAGTGAGTAGAGAAGATCAAGTGAAGGTTTTTCTCAAGCTTTTTGTTTCTCAACACATGAGAGGGAGAGAGCTTGAGGGAGAGGATGAGCAAGAGAGAGAAAAGATATGATAGAATGAATTATTAGTGAGCCATTCTCACTAATATGTGTGTGTTATTTTAATTAATTAATTAGCAAGAAAATTGTCATGGTTTAATCAAGAGGTGACCATTATCATTTCATTATTAATGCAAATTGCAAGGATCAAAGAGCATCTTCCAAATGAAATGATCATGGTCAAATTGTCAACTTGGTCAACAAGTCAATGAAGTCAAAATGTCAACAACAACAACCATGCACAATAATTAAGCTAATTATTAATTAACAATAATACATACAAAAATAATAGGGTTAATAAAATGACAATAGTCATTAACCCTAAACAAGGTCCTCTCCCTCAATCTCAAGCAACTGTGCATACGCACCCGCATTCGTGATCCGAGGAACACGAACACTATGAGAAAAACCAATCTCAAATCATATACTAGGATCCGGCTTAAACCAAAGCCCGCTAGTATAAACTGTCCAGACAGCAACCGTGCACAAGTGCGCGGATGCGAGCGAACCCTGTCGCAAAACCATGCGACCTCTACTCGTTTTGCCTAAAGGCGAATAGCTCTCTGTGTGGGACTCTAAAGACTCGACACTACGCTGGCAGTGGGTTTAACCACAGACCGCAAGCGGCACTAGCTGTACGTAACGGTCCCCAGGTAGATGTCGATAAGAAAACTGACGAGGTGAACCCCATCTGCACTCCTACTGAGCCTGTATGTGACAATCTCCGTACAGTCCGGTCTGTTCGTCTGATACATCGCATGGCGGGCCTAGGGGGGCGGTGAACGTCAGTCCCCTAATAGCGGTACAAGTCGTGTCGGAGTGTAGCCCAGAACACCCTGAGATAACACTGGAAGCCTACCAGTATATCTCGCTTGCCCTGGCCAGGGACTACTCGTGTAATGGCTCTCCTGGACACAGCGCGATGTCAACCCCCAATACCGGGAGAGACGAATCCTGTCTAACCGTCACTGCCTCCAAGTGCTTCGGGACTGCACCCAAAAACTACCTGTTTGCACGACTCCTCTGAACCGTGGTAGGGTAGTAATCAAAGTGCAGTGGGAACACACTCGAGGCGAAGTGACAGTGTCAAGTCAGCGGACTAAGCTGTACTCATGTCACCTGGGAACTGATAACTGACGATAGGTATATTACCAACCAACAGTTCCCGACAAGTCCTGTCCAGTGTACTCGTAACCTAACGAGCACCCGCATACTATCCCAAGTACGACGTACTAACGGCTGTGGGACAGACCGTCTCCCACACTGGGATGAGAAGCGCATACGCTAGTCTACTCCGGAGTATCGATGCCCTGTCTCGATAGTCCAACGACCAGGGACCAGTATAAGGATGTGCTTCTAGATTACCCAGCTCCCACGAGTGCGAGCGCCATCACAACGCTGGTAATCAAGCAAAGATCCTAAGGGCTCTACTAATATGTATACCTGCAATATGCTAAAAGAAACACATGCACATATTAAAGCAGAGACAAACCAAGTAGCATACTACCATTTCGAGCAAGATTGTATATACAACTGTGAATATCCCAAGCTTCCATTAAGTAATATACAAACTAGTATGATACAGTAATGGCCTCTAGGGCATATACACTAACAATAGTTACATTATTCTTGACTCTCCACCTTTTTATAAAAGAAATCTTTTTGCAAAAATAACTAGTGGGAGTATGGTAGAATTGGAAGTGATTCTAAAACCACAAACGGTTACCGAAAATTTAGTAGAACCTAAGTATTCAATTAGACTTGACAAACCATTAGCCACTCCGCAGATTTAGTAGGTGATCTCAGACACCTGAGAGATACTTCAGTTTTCTCGTAGACGGTGACAGGAAGGTCAGCATCATGGTGATAATGGCCCTACTAGTTATCAGTAGGTCATAGGAAGTGGTAACTTCCAGGTGACCAGATACTTCATATCCAAGATGAACTCCACGCACTTCTACAAATCATGGAATTTAGACTTTGCTAGGTGCTCCTGAAGGGGTGAAGCCCATTAGGAGTAAGTAGATCTTTCGAGATCTGTGCAGGTAGAAAGGTACTAACATAATAAAACTAGACTTGTTGTAAAGAGTTTTCATCAAATACCCGATTTGGATTGTGATGAGATTTTTACTTCAGTGTCTGGCGTGGCACTGCTATTTCCCCTACTTGTTATCAGCAGGTCATAGGAAGTAGTAACTTTCAGGTGACCAGATATTTCATACCCAAGATGGACTCTACGCACTTCAGCAAGTCATGGATTTTAGACTTTGCTAGTACTCCTGAAGGGGTGAAGCCTATTAGGAGCAAGTAGATCTTTCGAGATATGGGCAGGTGGAAAGGTACTAACCTGATAAGGCTAGACTTGTTGTAAATAGTTTTCATCAAATACCCGTTGTGGATTGTGATGTAACTTTTACTTCAATGTCTACGTTGAAATCCATGTGGATATGATTTGGCGCTGATGCAGTTCATGGTTATGATATCTGGCAGATGGATGACTATAACGTCTTTCCAAATAGAATTTGGAAGTGCACGTGTATATGACTCTGCCAGAGTGTTATCATAGTCAGTGGGAGCAACGGAAGGTGTGCAAGTTGTTTATGTCTATTCGTGAACTGAAATATGGATAGCAGAGAAGGGTCGTCTATTTTGATGTGACGGTCAAGGTGATTGACTTCATAAAAACAAATAGATGAACCTAGTAAGAAGGATGTAGGGAGTACTGTCCTAGATTTGGATGACATACTCCAGATAGGAAGTTATTTTCATATACTACAATCGGTCAAACTTTGGTTGTCACATAATGTTTTCTCCACGTTGGATGTGGATAGTATGTCAGGAATTCTGGTGACTAAATCTAGATTTGAGATGTTTCCCAAATCGGGTACTTAGACAACATTCTAAAAGTATTTTAGAATGGACGACTCCTGGCGTGGTAGTGTACCCGTAGGTGATGGAGTCACCCTCTCTAAAGAGATGTCTTCTAGACTGATGAAGAGAGGGACTGGCATGAATGACATATCATTTTCTTAAGCAATTGAGTCAATCATGCAATGTCTTGTACAAAACCAGATAGATAATATATCAGGGATTCTGGTTTTAGATCTAGATTTGGAAAGTTTCCTAATTGGGTACTTAGACAGTCTTCTAAAAGTATTTTAGAATGGACGACTCCTGGCATGGTAGTGTACCTGCAGGTGATGGAGTCACCCTCTCTAAAGAGATGTCTTCTAGACTAATGAGGAGAGGGGCTGGCATAAATGACATATCATTTGCTTAGACAATTGGGTCAATCATGCAATGTCTTGTACAACACAAGATATTGCTTTTGCACTAGTTGCAATAATCATATATTAATCCAATCCTCAAGAAACAAAGGGAAACTACCATGAACATAAGTGGATGTTCTTGGTATAAGATAACGGCAGTGTAAGTGCACGGCGGCGCCCCGGCCGTCAACCCGACGGCCAAACGCGGAAACGGTGGTAAACTTAAATTTTTGCGGACTTGGCAAAACGGCACCACCGCGCACTAAAACCGGATCGAGCCATTAAACTAAATCTAGCTAACTACAAAGAGAAGGGGAAGAGATATACCGACGATCCAAGTCCTCCGGTCTTCATCTCCACTCCGATCTCCTCGCGGGATCTCCGTCCGTCTCCTCCTCGTCGGAAAGGGCACCACGAAGCCGGGTACTTTTACGGGCTCCCACCTCAATACCGAGGCAACTCGCGCATGAAGCCGGCTACTCGACATGCTCAAGATATACTGTAGGGAATGTAATGTAGAATGTATGTCTCACATTGGGGTTGGTTGCCATTGAAGATGATGGAGGAATCAAGACTAGAAAAATGGTGCTTGCATTTTTCTAGCATGGAAAGAAGATCAAGAATGAAACTCTCATGGTGAAGCTCTCATCTTTTTCTTTCTCTCTTTTCTTTTCTTCTTCTCTTTCTCCTTTTTTTTTTTTTACAACCATGATAATAACTTCTTACCTTAAGTGAGAATAAAGTGGTGGAGGAAATCAAATATGAAAGCAAGAGGGAGGTGAGTGTAGGAAAAGAGAGAGAGTGACCATATCCTAAAACATCATCATCACAAAACACAAAATCAATCCTAATCCTTTCTTATCTCATTAAAGCAATGGAAAAGACTAAGAAAGAATCAAATGATGGTGGAAAAAGAAAAGATGCTTTCATAATTAATGAAACCCCTCCACAAAAGTAATTTACAAAACTGCAAATTACCCCCTCCATCAGAAAAGTCCGGCCGGGAAAGAACAAAGGAAAACCGACCGGAACGGAAAGCAAAATGGCAACCCTAGAAAACTGGTCCCGTAATAAATTACAGGAAAACCCCACACTGTGCATACACACCCGCATTTGTATTCCGACCGAAACACAAATGCAAAGAGACAAAACTATACTGTACTATACTAGGATCCGGCTTAAGCCAAAGCCGGCTAGTAAAAACCGTCCGATCACGATCCGTGCAATACCGCACGTATCTGATTGAATCCTGCCATATCTCCATACGGCCTCTACAGCGTTTCGCCCGAAAGCTTGAGTAACTGAAAGTGTGGTGGACTCTAAAGACTCGTCAATACTATGGCTGTGGATTTAACCACTAGCACGTCAGAGGTATAAGCCAATACGTGACGGGCCACCAGCAATTGACCAAAAGGGACGTCGATGAGGAAGCTCACCCCGACACCCAACTGAGCCTGTCAGTGACAATATCCGTACAGTCCGGTCCGTTCGTCTATGAGCATCGCATGGCGGGCCTAGGGGGTTGGTAAAAGTCAGACCCCCAAAAGCGGTACAAGTCGTGTCGGAGTGTAGCCCAGAACACCCTGAGATACTACTGGAATACCTACCAGTAAATCTCCTGCCTTGGCCAAGGTCTTTGTGTAATGGCTCTCCTAGACACAGCGCGACCTCACCCCCAATACCGGGAGAGACGAAACCCCCGAAGATCCGCTCACTGCCTCCATGTGGCTCGGGACTGTACCCAACTAAAACCTGTTTGCACGACTCCTTTGAGCCGTGGTAGGGTAGTAATCAAAGTACAGTGGGAACTCACACGAGACAAATGACGATCCCCAGGTCGATGAACTAACCTGTACACATGTCACCTGGGAACTGCTATCTGACGTCAGGTATAAGACCAACTAGCATGTTCCCGGCGAGTCCTGTCCGGTGTACTCATAACCCAATGAGCACCTGTATACATCTTAGGTGAACCAACTGACACCAGTGGCTTGTGAGACCGGCCACCGCCCCTCGTCGGGGTCTCGACTGTATACACTAGTCTACTCTGGAGTATCGATGCCCTGTCTCGAAACTCCCACGACTAGGGACCTATTAAGGATGTGCTTGTAGACTCCAGCTCTCACTTATATGATCGCCCTCATACTGCCGGTAGTCAAGCAAGAATCCTAGGGGCTCTATCAACGTGCAATAGCGACATGTCAGGTCACCTAAAGCAGTGCACGATGATAAAGGTAAACCAGATAGCAAACTATCATCTCGAGTAAGACTGTTCTACCGGGATAGGTCCTCCCTCAATCATTGCAATCACGTGCCTGTGATCCAATAATTGACTCTGAGGGCACTATCTCCAACAATCTCCCACTTGCACTCAAGGCTAATTATTGCGATGTCGCATACTCACAGCCCGTGTGATACCGAACACCCAACTCCTCTACTAGTCAGTCTCGCAAATCCCGTTTGTGAAACTATTGCGGTCGAGGAATAGCCTCAGTGAGTGGATCCGCCTAGAAGTTTCTTTCTATGTCTCTCTATATCTCAAGTTCGCGGAGAAAAGCATCTCCCGAAATGAGCAATACCTGCCTTAGAATGTCTGGATGTCTGATGGGACGTAGCTCATAAATGAACTCCAAATCCAAACTTCTTAGACTGTATCTTCAACTGAACTTAATCAGTATCCTGCGCCATGCCACCCTCAGTATTGCCTTGGACCATCCGTCCAAAATACTGCCCCTCGTCAGAGGGAAAAACTATAACTCTGACAACCTCCTTGTCGTCCAGGTCACCTTGGAAGCCTGGAATGATAACCGTCTCCTAAAAGAGGCAGCCGTTATCATATCCCTAGAACAGCCACTTATGTTCTAAAACTGCTTCCGACTGTTTCTCCAGGATTGGATCAATATCAACTTATTGCATCTAGTGCAAGAACAACATCTGGTGTGGTACTTGACATCTCATGATTGACTCAATTGCCTAAGCAAGTGATCTGCCAATCATGCACATCCCTCTCTACTTTAGTCTAAAAGACACCTTTAGAGAGGGCAACTCCATTACTTGCAGGTACACTACCGTGCCAGGAGTCGTCCATTCTAAATACTCATAGAATGCTGTCAAGGTACCCAGATTAGGAAACCACCCAAATCTAGATCTAAAACCATAGATCTAGTAACCAGTATGTCTGATATAATGTCCAAGTCCTTTGTGGAGAAACCACTGTGTGACGACCAAAGTATAACCGATCGTAGTAAAGGAATATCACTTCCTACTACCTTCTCAACAGATCCATCCCCTATTCTGATGACGTCAAACCTATGACTGTCACATCAGAAAAAGATGATCTATCTCCGCTACATCTGCTTTAGTCTATAAATAGACATAAGCTCCCTGTCCACCAATGCTTCCGCTGCTCCCACTGACTACGACAACCCTCTGGCAAAGTCATATAGACGTACACTTCTAAAACTAGTTTATAACGACGCTATACTCATCCTCCTGCCGGGTCTCGCAACCTGGAACAACAGCAATGGCAATTGTGGGTAAACCAGAACTTCCCTGTCACCGTCCTTGAGGCTACCGGAGTACCTCTCGGGTACCTGAAGTTACCCACCTTATCTGCGGAGTGGCCAATGGAATGTCAAATCAGATTGAATCTTTAGGTTCCTTATCAAATCTTCAGTAATCGTTTGCGGTTCTGGAATCACTTCCAGTTCTACCATACTCCCACTGCTGTTTTTGAAAAAATCCATTTTTAATAAAACTGTGGCGAGTCTAGAACAATATTGCTATTGTTCATCCAGATGGTAGAAAATCAACCCGCGTCATAGCCTGGGTCAACCCACAAACAGCCATTACAGAAACGTGCCTTGAGTTGTCCAGTGTCTGGTTTTAAGCATAAGCCGGACAACTCCCCGTACCTTAACAACGTTAAGATATGAACTTTTCTACATCCAATATAGAACCAGAGGCACTGATTTAATTGAACCAGATTCAAATCATGCAGCTATCTCCAGTGCATGTCAACTAAATGGAAGGAGGCCGATCAGCGTTACTCAACTTAGGAATGCTTCCAATTATGAGTAACCTGAAAGAGAAGTAATTTCTCTTTATCATTACTATCAACTGAATACCATACACAAGTATCTACATCTTCGATCACTTTGAAGAATCCCGATACTTGCAACACCTGGTTCTCTACTTTATTCAAATACCTATAACTTCTCAAAATTCAGACCCTGTGTTTCTATGAAACACCTGTCTAAGAACTAGAGAAGTCATAAGTAAACAGAATACAGTACGAGGACCAACCCCTCTGTCCTGATGGACCCTGGACAACATACAATACTCTGTATAAGTCCCTTGAGTCTGATGACTCATTCACTGTGTGTCGTAGGTTGAAAACTGTACTTATGGTTAAGAAGAATTACACCGCTGTTCAATGCTCCTTACCTAACCATCCACTGATATAGGTAAATGTCATCGACATAATATCAAAAGGTATATCTCACTCTATGAAGATAGACGTACAGATATATCAATTTGAAATTGGTGCACAACAGCGGATATTCAAAACCAAATGTTCGCCAACCGGCAAACAACCCAGGTGACTTCCTCAAATATCACCAATTACAACGAATCTTGATATGATGAGGATGATCACCTAATTCCCAATAACTTACTCCCACTCATCATCTGTAAAACCATACAGATGTGAGAATCATACCTGGTAAATACATACCCTGGAGTAAGTGTCTAATCGGGAAATCAGTTTTCCATTAACAGTACACAGTGAAACTGAAACATCGAAATATTTCGATAGGGTATCCTGGTATTCCTAGTAATGCCTCTTCCAGATTCACGACTGTAACCGTATAGTTCTTTGCCACCTCTCAAAAATCCCTTCATATGTCTTTAGTCTTTTCCTTCTGTACACCCCTTTAGGCCAAATGGTTTTCTTCCTTCCCTACCGTTCGGCACCAGCCTATGGTTTGGAAGAAGACTATCCAAAAAGCATAAAGGGTGTACTGTCCTAATCCTAGGAGCACTCGCATCGCGAGAGAAGGTGAAGATAAAAGACACCTGAATGTACTTTATTCCTATTTCTCCTGAACCAGGATCCATCCCCGAACTGGAACGAGTTCCTTTCGAGTTCGTATATAACCATACGATGGATTATCCAATAAAATGGGATCTTCGTAATGATACGGAGTGTCCTGGAGAAATACAAAGGTGATTTAGGATTGGCGAAGGAATACATGGTTTGGTCGTGAATATCTGTTGCAATTTACTTTGCCCTCTTACTAATCCCTTACTTTGTCTTAACTTAATACCTTCTGTACACCGTTTAGGCTAATTGGCTTTCTTCCTTCCCTACCGGTCGGCACCAGCCTATGGTTTGGAAGAAGACTATCCAATTTGCGTAATAGGTGTACTACTCCTAAACCAAGGAGTACTCGCAACCTGAGAGAGGGTGAAAAGAAAAAACAACTGAATAATCCTATCCGTTTTCTCCAGAACCGAAAACCATCCTCGAATAATTCCCTTCGAGTTCGTATCTAACCATACGATGGTTTTGTCCAATGGAAGTGGACGTTCGTAGTAATACGGGGTGTCCTGGAGAAAAGGGTAAAAGTAGGAGTGGCAATGAGGTTCGCAACTCTGACAATCCAAAAGCCAGTGTTAAGTAGGTTCGGTCAACTTGGTCACTGAGTCATAGTCTCGGGTCGGGTCAAAAGGTCGCTGCCAGAGAGAGAGAGAAAAGAAACACTCAGCGTGCACTCTAACCTAGATCAGAATGGTTACCAATTTATCTAATCTGGAAACCTCCCACTGTACCTCAAATTCTCCTCCAAACCTGAAAGAAGAATTAGTCGGGGTCACCCGAGGAGTAAACTAACTCATCAGTGGGAATCGGGATCCAACTCTCATCGCATGACAACGTGACGGAATCCGCTCACGGTATCACACTCCAGAAGGTATGCGCATATCTGGCAAGTTTCAGTTCTTTTGAAACTCCCGATGTGATTTCTGCCCCATGCTCTTATGACCTTGACTTTGGCCAACATATCATAAGTCACATGTCAAGTTCTACCCGTCATTCTCCAGGTTAATTTGAATCCACCCGTACATACCCTTGACTTTGGCCAAAATGGCAGTACGACTGTCCCAAACCAACGCATCTATCTATGCTGCATATGAATAACCAACAGCTACCAAACACTGTGCCTTGACTTTGGCCAACATACACAGCTTGAATACTATTGACTATCCATATGAAACGACGGAGGGCTACGAATGGTTTCTGGCGAAAACCTTTAACGTAATGAACTTGATATCGTCGAAGGAACGGATAGCTTTTAAAAATATAGTGACGAAAACCGTTGCTAAAGAGGTCACTCCCGATGAAGGGATCTCGGCTCTTTCCCCGTAGAATGGGGTGCAGGATATTCCAAATGAATACCGCGATGCAAAGCAAAAGTAATCGGCTATAGTGAAGTTAATGCCATGACGCAAACTTCTGTCCAAGGGGTCACTCCCGGTGAAGGGATCTCGGCCCTTGCCTCGTCGACTGAGGAGCAGGATATTCCAAATGAATACCACGATGCAAAACAAAAGCGAACGTCCTTGCAATAACAGCTTTTTGAAAAGTGTTCCAACAACATCAGATTAGGTTTGTTTTTAAACTTGCATTGATCCGAATCAATACAGTCCCATCAATTGATCACACCACAAAGAACGAAAATATACTGACGTACGTATATGCCATCCGCATTCGCCACTGGGTCCCGTCATCACCCGTTAGGTTAGCTAACTAACGGCAGAGCGGGGACTGGACTAGCGCGGATGAAAAGCATATACAACATCTACTAATATATATACCAATATATTATATTTCGCTCAAGGCGTGAAAAGAAATGCAACATCACAGAAATGTACAGCATCACAGAACAATACAGATATCTGGGATCCCCGGGTTTCACAGAGCCACTACTGAAACCCGACGTTCCCCTGGTCGTGTGGATAGCCTGTGCAATGAAATCCTAGACCCCTACGGGCGCGGCAAGTCACCCGCCAAAACCTGAAGCGAGGCAGCCCCCTTCAGCGCCGTGAATGGACCACCCAGCACTTCACGGAATCCGGCAACTTGGGCACCCCTCCTGGGTCAACCTGTACCCCCTACGAGTGCGGCGAATAGCCCGCCAATCCCAGAGTGAAGCCCCCTCCGTCTCAATGCCATGAGATGCGGGCTTGTTGCCCTCTAGAACCCGGCTATCCGTGCACCCCACCGCGGGGTAATCCTAGTACATAATGTAAAATATACATACACCGGGTACATCGACCGCAACCAGGTCGTGCCCCAAAACAATAATACAATCAGGCAGTGACGGCAGTCCACATGTCGGACGCTCGCCCCGCAATATCAAATGTACATAATACAACAATACAGTACTAGCATTGCATCCAGGCTATCCCCCACGACCGATCCGCAACATCACAGCATAAACATAGAACATCAACGTGAAAGTCACGTTCGCAAATCCGTCTAACCGGGCTATAGCAGTTAGACAGGATTTACCGATCGAGTGACATTCACGGTCGCAGATATAATGTAAATACTGTGAAAAATGTGTTTTAAAATATTCCGATTGATCAAACAATTAACAACTGGGCCCCAAAGAAAACTGTAGCACACACAGAAATAATTGGCCCAACTTTAATATCCCAAAAGCCCTATTTTCAGTCCAGAAAACAACTGAAGAAAAACGACGAAGTGGTCCCACCATAGTGCGGCGGAACCGCGGCCCAAAGGGGGTTTTGGCCGCGGTTCCGCGCTCCAAACAGGGAATCATTTTGTCGTTTTTCTACAGTGGCTTTATCTTTTCCTGCACATCATTTTTCTGCAACCTTAAAAATATTTAGAGACCAAAAAATTTCAACAGAAAACTGTCGTGCTTGAAATACGAGTTTTCGGGATTTTGTTCGATCGGAAACGTAAAACACATTACACCAAGCTAGACTATGTTAATGGCGAGGCTCTGATACCACTGTAAGTGCACGGCGGTGCCCCGGCCGTCAACCCGACGGCCAAACGCGGAAACGGTGGTAAACTTAAATTTTTGCGGACTTGGCAAAACGGCACCACCGCGCACTAAAACCGGATCGAGCCATTAAACTAAATCTAGCTAACTACAAAGAGAAGGGGAAGAGATATACCGACGATCCAAGTCCTCCGGTCTTCATCTCCACTCCGATCTCCTCGCGGGATCTCCGTCCGTCTCCTCCTCGTCGGAAAGGGCACCACGAAGCCGGGTACTTTTACGGGCTCCCACCTCAATACCGAGGCAACTCGCGCATGAAGCCGGCTACTCGACATGCTCAAGATATACTGTAGGGAATGTAATGTAGAATGTATGTCTCACATTGGGGTTGGTTGCCATTGAAGATGATGGAGGAATCAAGACTAGAAAAATGGTGCTTGCATTTTTCTAGCATGGAAAGAAGATCAAGAATGAAACTCTCATGGTGAAGCTCTCATCTTTTTCTTTCTCTCTTTTCTTTTCTTCTTCTCTTTCTCCTTTTTTTTTTTTTACAACCATGATAATAACTTCTTACCTTAAGTGAGAATAAAGTGGTGGAGGAAATCAAATATGAAAGCAAGAGGGAGGTGAGTGTAGGAAAAGAGAGAGAGTGACCATATCCTAAAACATCATCATCACAAAACACAAAATCAATCCTAATCCTTTCTTATCTCATTAAAGCAATGGAAAAGACTAAGAAAGAATCAAATGATGGTGGAAAAAGAAAAGATGCTTTCATAATTAATGAAACCCCTCCACAAAAGTAATTTACAAAACTGCAAATTACCCCCTCCATCAGAAAAGTCCGGCCGGGAAAGAACAAAGGAAAACCGACCGGAACGGAAAGCAAAATGGCAACCCTAGAAAACTGGTCCCGTAATAAATTACAGGAAAACCCCACACTGTGCATACACACCCGCATTTGTATTCCGACCGAAACACAAATGCAAAGAGACAAAACTATACTGTACTATACTAGGATCCGGCTTAAGCCAAAGCCGGCTAGTAAAAACCGTCCGATCACGATCCGTGCAATACCGCACGTATCTGATTGAATCCTGCCATATCTCCATACGGCCTCTACAGCGTTTCGCCCGAAAGCTTGAGTAACTGAAAGTGTGGTGGACTCTAAAGACTCGTCAATACTATGGCTGTGGATTTAACCACTAGCACGTCAGAGGTATAAGCCAATACGTGACGGGCCACCAGCAATTGACCAAAAGGGACGTCGATGAGGAAGCTCACCCCGACACCCAACTGAGCCTGTCAGTGACAATATCCGTACAGTCCGGTCCGTTCGTCTATGAGCATCGCATGGCGGGCCTAGGGGGTTGGTAAAAGTCAGACCCCCAAAAGCGGTACAAGTCGTGTCGGAGTGTAGCCCAGAACACCCTGAGATACTACTGGAATACCTACCAGTAAATCTCCTGCCTTGGCCAAGGTCTTTGTGTAATGGCTCTCCTAGACACAGCGCGACCTCACCCCCAATACCGGGAGAGACGAAACCCCCGAAGATCCGCTCACTGCCTCCATGTGGCTCGGGACTGTACCCAACTAAAACCTGTTTGCACGACTCCTTTGAGCCGTGGTAGGGTAGTAATCAAAGTACAGTGGGAACTCACACGAGACAAATGACGATCCCCAGGTCGATGAACTAACCTGTACACATGTCACCTGGGAACTGCTATCTGACGTCAGGTATAAGACCAACTAGCATGTTCCCGGCGAGTCCTGTCCGGTGTACTCATAACCCAATGAGCACCTGTATACATCTTAGGTGAACCAACTGACACCAGTGGCTTGTGAGACCGGCCACCGCCCCTCGTCGGGGTCTCGACTGTATACACTAGTCTACTCTGGAGTATCGATGCCCTGTCTCGAAACTCCCACGACTAGGGACCTATTAAGGATGTGCTTGTAGACTCCAGCTCTCACTTATATGATCGCCCTCATACTGCCGGTAGTCAAGCAAGAATCCTAGGGGCTCTATCAACGTGCAATAGCGACATGTCAGGTCACCTAAAGCAGTGCACGATGATAAAGGTAAACCAGATAGCAAACTATCATCTCGAGTAAGACTGTTCTACCGGGATAGGTCCTCCCTCAATCATTGCAATCACGTGCCTGTGATCCAATAATTGACTCTGAGGGCACTATCTCCAACAGGCAGGCTCCTTTGGGAGGCGGTTATCGGTTCAGGCTTCCAAAATGATCTGGATGATAGAGATGTTGTCAGAGTTTTGAGTTTAGCCTCGTTTGAGGATCAGTATATTAGATAGTGTTCTAATAGAGATACTGAAGTAATCATGGTGCAGGATGCTGGTTATAACTCAACAGAGGATACAGCCCAAGAAGTTTGTTGAATGAAGTTGTTCATTTATGAACTTGGTCCCATCAAGTATCCAGAAAAATTCTTGAGGCGGGGTATCGCTCAGTTTGGGAGATTATTGATCTCCGCAAAGTTGAGAAATAGAGAGATAAAGTTGGAACATTGCAGCGGATCCACTCACTGAGGCTATTTCTCGAACACATTAAGTTTCACAAACAAAGTTTGCAAAACCGATTACTAGGAAAGTAGGGTATTCGGAAGCACACGAGCTGTGGGTACACGATACCGCAATAATTAGCCTTAAGTGCAAGTGGAATATTGTTGGATATAGTGCCCTCAAGGCAATTATTGTGATTGCAAGTAGGCAATTATAATAATTGAATGATGACCTATACAGGTATAACAGTCTTACTCAAGATGATAGTATACTATCTGATTTATCTTCATCATTGATGAAACCCGTAGGATTGTTGCTTGACAACTAGTATTATGTTGGTGATCATATATGTGAGAGCTGGGTTGTCCATAAGCACATCCTTAAATGTCCCTAGTCGTGGGAGTATCGAGACTGGACATCAATATTCCGGAGTAGACTAGTGTATACGTTTCTAGACCCTGATGAGGGGCGGTGGCCGGTTTCACAAGCCATTGGTGTTGTGTCGCTAAGATAGTATACAGATACTCACTGGAGGTGAGTACACTGGACGGACTCACCGAGAACTTTTAGATGGTATTATATCTATCGTCAGATAGAAGTTCTCAGGTGGCATGAGTACAGGTTAGTCCTTTGACCTGAGATCGTCATTTGTCTCGTGTGAGTTCCCATTGTACTTTGATTACTACCCTACCACGGCTCAAAAGAGTCATGCAAACATGTTTTAGTTGGGTACAGTCCCGAGCCACATGAAGGCAGTGGTAGATTGTCAGGGATTTGTCATCCTCCTGGACAGCTTTGAACGGGGCGGTTTGCGCATCCTGTTTGGGTTGCTTCTTCTTGCTAGGAGGAGGAATCTTTCCTCCTGGAAACGGACGTTTTATATGCAAAAACTTGTCCGTCAGCTTCAACTTCTTCATGTCTACAAAATATTCCACTCATAGCTTGAAGCTAACGACCTTGGTCGGGATTTGCGAACTCCCACATGCAATAATATAGTAAATATTGTATCAGTCGACACATGAGGTATGGATGTAACATTGATAATTGGGGTTTCGTCCGAAGAGAAATTCCTTTGGCGGGTTGCACTCACCATAAATATTGCCGATAATCGGAAGCCCGAAACAATCTCGGACATCCATTAAGGTGATCCCAAACTTGCCCATGGTCGAGTATGTTGTATTAGCGCTGGTGCATATGAAAAGAAAGAGTAATATATAGAATCATAGATGCCAACCGAACGAAACTTCTCATACTCAAATTGCAAGATATACCTAGTCCATTCTGCGTAATTGGAAAGAAGGCTGGGAACACTGTAGAACTTAAAGGTAGTAGGCCAACAGTCTTGCTCCCTACCCAGGATGAGATTCTCCAACAGCTCTGGATACTTGCGGGGCTTTTGCAACGCTTGAAGGGCTACCACCCTGAAACGCTACAAAAATCATAGCCGTACTTCAACGCCTCATTTTCATCAATCTTGGCCCGATGGACCGTTGGGGTTGGGCACAGGTCCAGGGAATCGTGAAAGAGGAAATATTTTTTAGCAACCCGCACCTCAAAGGGTTTCAAAATCGGGTGACGCTCGAAGTATCCTCTGTTGGAGATAGTGCCCTCAGAGTCAATTATTAGGTCACAGGTACGTGATTGTAATGATTGAGGGAGGACCTATCCCGGTAGGACAGTCTTACTCGAGATGATAGTATGCTATCCGGTTTACCTTTATCATCGTGTACTGCTTTAGGTGACCTGACAGGTTACTATTGCACGCTGATAGAGCCCCTAGGATTCTTGCTTGACCACCAGCAGTATGAGGGCGATCATATAAGTGGGAGCTGGGGGTCTACAAGCACATCCTTAAAAGGTCCCTAGTCGTGGGAGATTCGAGACAGGGCATCGATTCTCCAGAGTAGACTAGTGTATACAGTCGAGACCCCGACGAGGGGCGGTGGCCGGTCTCACAAGCCACTGGTGTTAGTTGGATCACCTAAGATGTATACAGGTGCTCATTGGGTTATGAGTACACCGGACAGGACTCGCCGGGAACATGCTAGTTGGTCTTATACCTGACGTCAGATAGCAGTTCCCAGGTGACATGTGTACAGGTTAGTTCATCGACCTGGGGATCGTCATTTGTCTCGTGTGAGTTCCCACTGTGCTTTGATTACTACCCTACCACGGCTCAAAGGAGTCGTGCAAACAGGTTGTAGTTGGGTACAGTCCCGAGCCACATGGAGGCAGTGAGCGGATCTTCAGGGGTTCGTCTCTCCCGGTATTGGGGGTGAGGTCGCACTGTGTCTAGGAGAGCCATTACACAAAGACCTTGGCCAAGGCAGGAGATTTACTGGTAGGTATTCCAGTAGTATCTCAGGGTGTTCTGGGCTACACTCCGACACGACTTGTACCGCTTTTGGGGGTCTGACTTTTACCAACCCCCTAGGCCCGCCATGCGATGCTCATAGACGAACGGACCGGACTGTACGGATATTGTCACTGACAGGCTCAGTTGGGTGTCGGGGTGAGCTTCCTCATCGACGTCCCTTTTAGTCAATAGCTGGTGGCCCGTCACGTATTGGCTTATACCTCTGACGTGCTAGTGGTTAAATCCACAGCCATAGTATTGACGAGTCTTTAGAGTCCACCACACCTTCAGTTACTCAAGCTTTCGGGCGAAACGCTGTAGAGGCCGTATGGAGATATGGCAAGGTCCGATCAGATACGTGCGGTATTGCATGGATCAGGATCGGACGGTTTTGTACTAGTGGCCGTATAGTTATATGGCAGCGTTCGATCAGATACGTGCGGTATTGCACGGATCAGGATCGAACGGATATTGCTAGCCGGCTTTGGTTTAAGCCGGTCCTAGTTTAGTACAGTGTAGATTTTGTCTCTTTGCATTTGTATCCGGACGGAATACAAATGCAGGTGTGTATGCACAGTATGGGGTTTTTCTGTAATTTATTACGGGATCAGTTTTCTAGAGTTGCCATTTTGCTTTCCGTTCCGGCCGGTTTTCCTTTGTTCTTTCCCGGCCGGACTTTTCCGATGGAGGGGGTAATTTGCAGTTTTGCAAATTACACTTTGTGGAGGATTTATTTGCATATGGTTTGATATGATAAGCATCTTTGCTTTTCATGTAATTATGAGATTTGATGAGATAAGAAATGATTTGAGTTTGATATTATGTTTAGTGATCATTATGCTTTATGTTGTGGTCACCCCTTCATGCTCCTACCATCACCTCCCTTCATATTCATATTCCTCCACCTTTGTTACTCACTTAAGGTAAGAAAGTTTTTATCATGGTTAAAAAAAGAAAAGAAAGAAGAAGAAAAAGAAAAGAGAGAAAGAAAGAGATGAGAGCTTCACCATGAGAGTTTCATTCTTGATCTTCTTTCCATGCTAGAAAAATGCAAGCACCATTTTTCTAGTCTTGATTCCTCCATCATCTTCAATGGCAACCAACCCCAATGTGAGACATACATTCTACATTACATTCCCTACAGCATATCTTGAGCATGTCGAGTAGCCGGCTTCATGCGCGAGTTGCCTCGGTATTGAGGTGGGAGCCCGTAAAAGTACCCGGCTTCGTGGTGCCCTTTCCGACGAGGAGGAGACGGACGGAGATCCCGCGAGGAGATCGGAGTGGAGATGAAGACCGGAGGACTTGGATCGTATGGTATACTTCTCTACCCCTCTCTAGATAGCTTAGACTAGTTTAATGGCACGATCCGGGGTTTAGTGCGCGGTGGTGCCGGTTTGCTAAGTCCGCAAAATTTTAAGTTTACCACCGTTTCCGCGTTTGGCCGTCGGATTGACGGCCGGGGCGCCGCCGTGCACTTACAGTGGTATCAGAGCCTCGCCATTAACATAGTCTAGCTTGGTGTAATGTGTTTTTCTGTTTCGATCGATCGAATGTTCCAAAACTGCATTTTAGTTCGAATGAGTTTCTGTTGAAAATTTTTGGTCTCGAAAAATTTTTCAGGATGTAAAATATTGTTGTACTGGAAAATCTAAGAGTTCTGTAAAAATTTGACGATGTAACGCCACAGTTGGAGCGCGGAAGCGCCGCGAAATCCCACCTCGTGCGGCCCTTCCGCCGCGCACTATTCACGTCACATCACCAAATTTTTCCAGAGGCCTTCTGGGCTTGAAATATGGGTTTTGGAATATTAAAATTGGGCCCAGGATTTCTGTGAGTGCTACAGTTTTTGATTGAGGGCCCACTTGTTAATTTTTGATCGATCGGAATATTTTAAACACATTTTTCACAGTATTTACATTATATCTGCGACCGTGAATGTCACTCGATCGGTAAATCCTGTCTAACTGCTATAGCCCGGTTAGACGGATTTGCGAACGTGACTTTCACGTTGATGTTCTATGTTTATGCTGTGTTGTTGCGGATCGGTCGTGGGGATAGCCTGAATGCAATGCTAGTACAGTTGTGGTGGTATTATGTACTTTTGATATTGCGGGGCGAGCGTCCGACATGTGGACTGCCGTCACTGCCTGATTGTATTATTCTTTTGGGGCACGACCTGGTTGCGATCGATGTACCCGGTGTATGTATATTTTACTTTCTGTACTAGGATTACCCCGCGGAGGGGTGCACGGATGGCCGGGTTCTAGAGGGCAACAAGCCCGCATCTCATGGCATTGAGACGGAGGGGGCTTCACTCTGGGATTGGCGGGCTATTCGCCGCACTCGTAGGGGGTACAGGATGACCCAGGAGGGGTGCCCAAGTTACCGGATTCCGTGAAGTGCTGGGTGGTCCATTCACGGCGCTGAAGGGGGCTGCCTCGCTTCAGGTTTTGGCGGGTAACTTGCCGCGCCCGTAGGGGTCTAGGATTTCATTGCACAGGCTATCCACACGACCAGGGGAACGTCGGGTTTCAGTAGTGGCTCTGTGAAACCCGGGGATCCCAGATATCTGTATTGTTCTGTGATGCTGTACATTTCTGTGATGTTGCATTTCTTTCACGCCTTGAGCGAAATATAATATATTGGTATATATATTAGTAGATGTTGTATATGTTTTACATCCGCGCTAGTCCAGTCCCCGCTCTGTCGTTAGTTAGCTAACCTAACGGGTAATGACGGGAGCCAGTGGCGAATGCGGATGGCATATACGTACATCAGTATATTTTCGTTCTTTTTGGTGTGATCAAATGATGGGACTGCATTGATTCGGATCAATGCAAGTTTAAAAACAAACCTAATCTGATGTTGTTGGAACACTTTTCAAAAAGCTGTTATTGCAAGGACGTTCACTTTTGTTTTGCATCGTGGTATTCATTTGGAATATCCTGCTCCTCAGTCGACGAGGCAAGGGCCGAGATCCCTTCACCGGGAGTGACCCCTTGGACAGAAGTTTGCGTCAGGGCATTAACTTCACTATAGCCGATTACTTTTGCTTTGCATCGCGGTATTCATTTGGAATATCCTGCACCCCATTCTACGGGGAAAGAGCCGAGATCCCCTCACCGGGAGTGACCTCTTTAGTAAAGGTTTTCGTCACTATATTTTCTAAAAAGCTATCCGTTCCTTCAACGATATCAAGTTCATTACGTTAAAGGTTTTTGCCAGAAACCATTCGTAGCCCTCCGTCGTTTCATATGGATGGTCAATAGTATTCAAGCTGTGTATGTTGGCCAAAGTCAAGGCACAGTGTTTGGTAGCTGTTGGGTATTCATATGCAGCATAGATAGATGCGTTGGTTTGGAACAGTCGTACTGCCATTTTGGCCAAAGTCAAGGGTAGGTACGGGTGGATTCAAATTAACCTGGAGAATGACGGGTTGAACTTGACATGTGACTTATGATATGTTGGCCAAAGTCAAGGTCATAAGAGCATGGGGTAAAAATCACATCGGGAGTTTCAAAAGTACTGAAACTTGCCAGATATGCGCATACCTTCTGGAGTGTGATACCGTGAGCGGATTCCGTCACGTTATCATGCGATGAGAGTTGGATCCCGATTCCCACTGATGAGTTAGTATACTCCTCGGGTGACCCCGACTAATTCTTCTTTCAGGTTTGGAGGATAATTTGAGGTACAGTGGGAGGATTCCAGATTAGATAAATTGGTAACCATTCTGATCTAGGTTAGAGTGCACGCTGAGTGTTTCTTTTCTCTCTCTCTCTGGCAGCGACCATTGACCCAACCCTAAGACTATGACTCAGTGACCAAGTTGACCGAACCTACTTAACACTGGCTTTTGGATTGTCAGAGTTGCAGACCTCATTGCCACTCCTACTTTTACCCTTTTCTCCAGGACACCCCGTATTACTACGAACGTCCACTTCCATTGGACAAAACCATCGTATGGTTATATACGAACTCGAAGGAATTTATTCGAGGATGGTTTCCGGTTCTGGAGAAAACGGATAGGATTATTCAGTTGTCTTTTCTTTTCACCCTCTCTCATGTTGCGAGTACTCCTTGGTTTAGGAGTAGTACACCTATTACGCAAATTGGATAGTCTTCTTCCAAACCATAGGCTGGTGCCGACCGGTAGGGAATGAAGAAAACCAGTTAGCCTAAACGGTGTACAGAAGGTATTAAGTTCAGATAAAGCAAGGGATTAGTAAAAGGGCAAAGTAAATTGCGACTGCTATTCACGACCAAACCAAGTATTTCTTCACCAATCCTAAATCACCTTTGTATTTCTCCAGGACACTCCGTATCACTACGAAGATCCCATTTTATTGGATAATCCATCGTATGGTTATATACGAACTCGAAAGGAACTTGTTCCAGTTCGGGGATGGATCCTGGTTCAGGAGAAATAGGAATAAAGTACATTCAGGTGTCTTTTATCTTCACCTTCTCTCGCGATGCGAGTGCTCCTAGGATTAGGACAGTACACCCTTTATGCTTTTTGGATAGTCTTCTTCCAAACCATAGGCTGGTGCCGAACGGTAGGGAAGGAAGAAAACCATTTGGCCTAAAGGGGTGTACAGAAGGTAAAGACTAAAGACATATGAAGGGATTTGGAGAGGTGGCAAAGAATTATACGGTTATAGTTGTGAATCTGGATAATGGTAGAGGCATTACTAAGAATACCGGGATACCCCACCGAAACGTTTCAATGTTTCAGTCTCACTGTGTAATGTTAAAAGAAAACTGATTTCCCGATTAGATACTTACTCCAGGGTATGTATTTACCAGGTTTGATTCTCACATCTGTATGGTTTTACAGATGATGAGTGGGAGTAAGTTATTGGGAATTGGGTGATCATCCTCATTGTATCGGGATTCGTTGGAATCAGTGATATTTGAGGAAATCACCTGGGCTGTTTGCCGGTCGGCAAATATTTGGTTTTGAATATCCGTTGATGTGCACCAATTTCAAATTGATATATCTGTACGTCTATTTTCATAGAGTGAGATATACCTTTTGATATTATGTCGATGACATTTACCTATATCAGTGGATGGTTAGGTAAGGAGCATTAAACAGCGGTGTAATTCTTCTTAACCATAAGTACAGTTTTCAAACTACAACACACAGTGAAAGAGTTGTTAGACTCAGCGGACTTATACAGAGTATTGTATGTTGTCCAGTGTCCATTAGGACAGAGGGGCTGGTCCTCGTACTGTATTCTGCTTACTTATGACTTCTCTAGTTCTTAGACAGGTGTTTCGTACAAACACAGGGTCGAAGTTTTGAGAAGTTATAGGTATAAGAATAAAGTAGAGAACCAGGTGTTGCAAGTATCGGGATTCTTCAAAGTGATCGAAGATGTAGATACTTGTGTATGGTATTCAGTTGATAGTAATGTTTAAGAGAACTTTCTTCTCTTTCGGGTTACTCATAATTGGAAGCATTCCTAAGTTGAGTAACGCTGATCGGCCTCCTTCCATTTAGTTGACATGCACTGGAGACAGCTGCATGATTTGAATCTGGTTCAATTAAATCAGTGCATCTGGTTCTATATTGGATATAGAACAGTTCATATCTTAACGTTGTTAAGGTACGGGGAGTTGTCCGGTTTATGATTAAAACCAGACACTGGACAACTCAAGGCACGTTTCTGTAATGGCTGTTTGTGGGTTGACCCAGGCTATGACGCGGGTTGATTTTCTACCATCTGGATGAACAATAGCAATATTGTTCTAGACTCGCCACAGTTTTATTAAAAATGGATTTTTTCAGAAAACAGTAGTGGGAGTATGGTAGAACTGGAAGTAATTCCAGAACCGCAAACGATTACTGAAGATTTGATAAGGAACCTAAAGATTCAATCTGTTTTGACATTCCATTGGCCACTCCGCAGATAAGGTGGGTAACTTCAGGCACCCGAGAGGTACTCCGGTAGCCTCAAGGACGGTGACAGGGAAGTTCTTGTTTACCCACAATTACCATTGCTGTTGTTCCAGGTTACGAGACCCGGCAGGAGGATGAGTATAGCGTCGTTCTGAACTCGCTTCAGAAGTGTACGTGTATATGACTCTGCCAGAGGGTTGTCGTAGTCAGTGGGAGCAGCGGAAGCATTGGTGGACAGGTAGCTTATGTCTATTTATAGACTAAAGCAGATATAGCGGAGATAGATCATCTATTTCTGATGTGACAGTCATAGGTTTGACGTCATCAGAATAGGGGATGGATCTGTTGAGAAGGTAGTAGGAAGTGATATTCCTATACTACGATCGGTTATACTTTGGTCGTCACACAGTGGTTTCTCCACATAGGATTTGGATATTATATCAAACATGTTGGTTACTAGATCTATGGTTTAGATCTAGATTTGGGTGGTTTCCCAATCTGGGTATCTTGACAGCATTCTATGAGTATTTAGAATGGACGACTCCTGGCACGGTAGTGTACCTGCAGGTGATGGAGTCACCCTCTTTGAAGGTGTCTTATAGACTAAAGTAGAGAGGGATGTGCATGATTGGCAGATCACTTGCTTAGGCACTTGAGTCAATCATGAGATGTCAAGTACCACACCAGATGTTGTTCTTGCACTAGATGCAATAAGTTGATATTGATCCAATCCTGGAGGAACAGTCGGAAGCAGTTTTAGAACATAAGTGCCTGTTCTAGGGATATGATAACGAAAGCCCCATTCGGGAAACAGTTATCATTCCAGGCTTCCAAGGTGACATGGACGACAAGGAGGTTGTCAGAGTTTTTAGTTTTCCTTCTGACGAGGGGCAGTATTTTGGACAGGTGATCCAAGGCAATACTGAGGGTGGCATGGCGCAGGATACTGATTAAGTTCAGTTGACGATACAGTCTAAGAAGTTTGGATTTGGAGTTCATTTATGAGCTATGTCCCATCAGACATCCAGACACATTCTAAGACAGGTATTGCTCATTTCGGGAGATGGGTTTCTCCGCGAACTTGAGATTTAGAGAGACATAGAAAGGAACATCAAGGCGGATCCACTCACTAAGGCTATTCCTCGAACGCAATAGTTTCGCAAACGAGCTTTGTGAAACTGACTAGTAGAGGAGTTGGGTGTTCGGTATCACACGGGCTGTGAGTATGCGACATCGCAATAATTAGCCTTGAGTGCAAGTGGGAGATTGTTGGAGATAGTGCCCTCAGAGTCAATTATTAGGTCACAGGTACGTGATTGTAATGATTGAGGGAGGACCTATCCCGGTAGGACAGTCTTACTCGAGATGATAGTATGCTATCTGGTTTACCTTTATCATCGTGTACTGCTTTAGGTGACCTGACAGGTTACTATTGCACGCTGATAGAGCCCCTAGGATTCTTGCTTGACCACCAGCAGTATGAGGGCGATCATATAAGTGGGAGCTGGGGGTCTACAAGCACATCCTTAAAAGGTCCCTAGTCGTGGGAGATTCGAGACAGGGCATCGATTCTCCAGAGTAGACTAGTGTATACAGTCGAGACCCCGACGAGGGGCGGTGGCCGGTCTCATAAGCCACTGGTGTTAGTTGGATCACCTAAGATGTATACAGGTGCTCATTGGGTTATGAGTACACCGGACAGGACTCGCCGGGAACATGCTAGTTGGTCTTATACCTGACGTCAGATAGCAGTTCCCAGGTGACATGTGTACAGGTTAGTTCATCGACCTGGGGATCGTCATTTGTCTCGTGTGAGTTCCCACTGTGCTTTGATTACTACCCTACCACGGCTCAAAGGAGTCGTGCAAACAGGTTGTAGTTGGGTACAGTCCCGATCCACATGGAGGCAGTGAGCGGATCTTCAGGGGTTCGTCTCTCCCGGTATTGGGGGTGAGGTCGCACTGTGTCTAGGAGAGCCATTACACAAAAACCTTGGCCAAGGCAGGAGATTTACTGGTAGGTATTCCAGTAGTATCTCAGGGTGTTCTGGGCTACACTCCGACACGACTTGTACCGCTTTTGGGGGTCTGACTTTTACCAACCCCCTAGGCCCGCCATGCGATGCTCATAGACGAACGGACCGGACTGTACGGATATTGTCACTGACAGGCTCAGTTGGGTGTCGGGGTGAGCTTCCTCATCGACGTCCCTTTTAGTCAATAGCTGGTGGCCCGTCACGTATTGGCTTATACCTCTGACGTGCTAGTGGTTAAATCCACAGCCATAGTATTGACGAGTCTTTAGAGTCCACCACACCTTCAGTTACTCAAGCTTTCGGGCGAAACGCTGTAGAGGTCGTATGGAGATATGGCAGGGTCCGATCAGATACGTGCGGTATTGCATGGATCAGGATCGGACGGTTTTGTACTAGTGGCCGTATAGTTATATGGCAGCGTTCGATCAGATACGTGCGGTATTGCACGGATCACGATCGAACGGATATTGCTAGCCGGCTTTGGTTTAAGCCGGTCCTAGTTTAGTACAGTGTAGATTTTGTCTCTTTGCATTTGTATCCGGACGGAATACAAATGCAGGTGTGTATGCACAGTATGGGGTTTTTCTGTAATTTATTACGGGATCAGTTTTCTAGAGTTGCCATTTTGCTTTCCGTTCCGGCCGGTTTTCCTTTGTTCTTTCCCGGCCGGACTTTTCCGATGGAGGGGGTAATTTGCAGTTTTGCAAATTACACTTTGTGGAGGATTTATTTGCATATGGTTTGATATGATAAGCATCTTTGCTTTTCATGTAATTATGAGATTTGATGAGATAAGAAATGATTTGAGTTTGATGTTATGTTTAGTGATCATTATGCTTTATGTTGTGGTCACCCCTTCATGCTCCTACCATCACCTCCCTTCATATTCATATTCCTCCACCTTTGTTACTCACTTAAGGTAAGAAAGTTTTTATCATGGTTAAAAAAAGAAAAGAAAGAAGAAGAAAAAGAAAAGAGAGAAAGAAAGAGATGAGAGCTTCACCATGAGAGTTTCATTCTTGATCTTCTTTCCATGCTAGAAAAATGCAAGCACCATTTTTCTAGTCTTGATTCCTCCATCATCTTCAATGGCAACCAACCCCAATGTGAGACATACATTCTACATTACATTCCCTACAGCATATCTTGAGCATGTCGAGTAGCCGGCTTCATGCGCGAGTTGCCTCGGTATTGAGGTGGGAGCCCGTAAAAGTACCCGGCTTCGTGGTGCCCTTTCCGACGAGGAGGAGACGGACGGAGATCCCGCGAGGAGATCGGAGTGGAGATGAAGACCGGAGGACTTGGATCGTATGGTATACTTCTCTACCCCTCTCTAGATAGCTTAGACTAGTTTAATGGCACGATCCGGGGTTTAGTGCGCGGTGGTGCCGGTTTGCTAAGTCCGCAAAATTTTAAGTTTACCACCGTTTCCACGTTTGGCCGTCGGATTGACGGCCGGGGCGCCGCCGTGCACTTACATCCTCCCCATACCTTTCGGCCTGACAACAAGAAATTGTGGAATGTCGCCCTTTATTGCAAATTATTGCGCTTTGCCTCAACGCAAACTCTCTTGAGAAGATCTTCATAAGGCTCATGCAGAGGGATGTCATCGGTACAAATCCATAAATATGGATTTTCAGGGGAAAAGGTATCCCGACACTAGGCTCAGCAGCCACAGGAGCTTGATCCCCTTCATTCATGGGAGCCTCAATATCAACATCTCCAACCCTGGTCTCCCGAACAGTAGAGGCAGCACCGGAATCCCCCTTGACTTTCTCTTGATCAATAGTAGCTTCAAATTCCCAAATGGGAGAATCAGAATGAACCCCTTCAGCACCTGAAGGCTCATAATCCACGTCCTCCTCTACAATTCTTATTGGAGATGGGCTGGGCATGGTCGGGATGTCAGTAGGATCACATTCTAGTAGAGTAGGGGAAGGCATATCCCTACCCTGAATAGCCATTTCCTGAGTCTCCATTGGGACGGCTTCATTGTCGCCCTGAACGGAGGATTGGTTGCTCTCAAGAGCAGGATTGGCATTGTCGGCAACGTCATTGGCCGACATGTTAGCTGTGCATGCAAAAGGATCCATGTGTTAATAAATATGCATGCACGTGATAACATGCATACACAACTTCAATGAAGTCTGAGAAAGTTTTACAAGAAAAAATTATTGGATTTTGAGAATATTCAAAAAAGGGGGACTTATTCATGATTTCAATATTTTGAAGGAATGTTTAAATGAAAGTCTGAGTGAATTGAACTATAAATTAATCCTAAGGATGCTTAGTCAAAATTTTGACCAAATAACTAAAAACACTTAGCCAAATTCATAGCTAAAATGTGCCTTAAAAGTCCAAAAAAGAAGGGGTCCTGACCAAGCCAATGACTAGTCATGTGAGAAACCTACAAAAAGGGATCCTGACCATGTAAAGCTTGGTCGGGAGGCCTTCCGACCCTATGAAAGTCATTCCATGTCAGGAGGCTTCCCGAAAGAGAAATTTCTTGCTTAAAAATTTCTCGAAAAGAAATTCTATGGGATTTCTTTGAGTATTTTGGTGAGCTGGAGAATTCTAATAAGAATTTTGAGAAAAATTGACAGAACCTCCCTTGGATTTGCTAATTTTCTCAATGGGGAACTAAAGAAAACCCTAGTTCCGAAATAGAGAAACAAGAATTTCTTCTTGTTCCATATAAAGAAATAGTCATAGGCTATTTCCATGGTGAAAAAAACAAGGATTTCTCCTTGTTCACAAATGACTAAATGAACCCATGAGGGTCCATCATCCCCACCAACCGAGGGTGAGTTGCCAAAAGAGTTCGAAGAATCCTCTTCGTTCCAAAGAAAAGGTCGCATCGGCAAAAAAGATGAGAGTCGTCAAGCTACCTTGATGATGAAGAAAAGCCTGGGATTGAATGATTGAAGAAGAAAGGAAAGCCCTAGAATTCATTTTTGAATTCCTTTCGAGGAAGATAATAAACCTACGTGTTTTTCTCTCCTCCCCTTATTTAAATAAGGGTAGGAGGGGAACAGGCAATCCAACATTCGTTGGATTGCCACCACGTGTCCCCATATGACTCCCATGAGGCCCAGCAAATGCTTGGGCCGGTGGGCTTAAAACTAGGTGTTTGCCGCCGAAAGACGCGACCGGGACGTTAGGACGCCTGTCCTGAATTTTGGGGCCAGATGCTATTTGGGTTTATCCGTCCACCTCTCTGAAGATGCCAAGTTGATTTATGGCACCGTGGATCAGAGGTTTGGACGGATGCGGCCGTTGTAGCAGATTTCGTCAGATTCCCCCTCATGGTGAGGGGTTTTTTATTATGGGGACGCTCTTCTCTGCAGGCGTAAGCCCCTGCAGTTAATTATGTTACCGCATCGCGGTAACCACTTTCTCCTGCTCCAGAAGGTCACTTCGTGTCGTGTGTGTTTGTTTTATTTTTTGGTTTCCCGTAGATTGTATACGGAGACTAATTTATGTTGTCGCCCGTAGGGCGGGGATTAGTCCAAATCCGTATTTTCTTAGATTTGGGTTTAGTTTGATTTTAAGGATCGTTAATCTCATTTGAGGTTAAGATCAACTTAAATGTTTGTTGAGGATACGTTAGTCTAATTTTAGACTAAGATCTACTCAACGGGATTTCAGGATCATTTAGATCCAACGAAAGAGTATTTGGGCTCTATCGTCTTAGTTTAGGGACGTTGTGGTCCATTGGGTTTAAGGACATCATGGTCCATGAGTTTAAGGACCTCATCGTCCGTAAGGTTTAAAGACATCATAGTCTGGTTTAAAGACATCATAGTCTGTAAGGTTTAAAGTCATCATAGTCTGTAAGGTTTAAAGACATCATAGTCTGGTTTAAAGACATCATAGTCCGTAAGGTTTAAAGACATCATAGTCTGTAAGGTTTAAAGACATCATAGTCTGTAAGGTTTTGGTTTAACCGCTTGGGGATGCGCCAAAAGTTATTGGTTATTGGGACCCTCCACCTCTCTGAAGACGTTGAAGAATTACAATGACATGTATCAGAGGTGTAGAGAGATGTACCCTTGAACCAGTAAATGTTCATCAAAGATTTGATGATCTTGTTTGGGACTAAGTCCAATAAAGAGCACATGGGCTCGGTTGACTATGAACTCGGCCAACTTGGGCTCAGCCCACTGAGTCTCTATCATTTCCCTTTTCTTTTGAATAAAGTGTTGGACACTTACTGGGACACTGTCACGTCCCGAAAAGTACGGAACATGACCGGCACTTAAACTACGAAACGTCTCGAGGCGTACGTAATCTAAGTAAGCCAAAACCCAGAAATCCAAACCAAGTAAAGCAGTAGAGTGAAGAAAAACCAATTTTAAAGCAAGAAGTTTAACAACATAAGCCGAAGTATGTATTTTTAAAAATCTCAAGTCTTTTCTGAAAATTTCGGCAGAGTTTCTTTTGTAAAAACTGACCCCAAGCGGGTACAAACCTGATTAAGCATATATAATGAATAAAGGCATCCCTAAGTGGGAGCTAGCTTTTCGTCAATTGACGGTCACAACCACGCAAGCAATATAATATACAACGCCGAAGGGCGAGGATCAAAACTCAAAAGAAATCCCATATCCACCAGAAAACCATAATAATACAAGCGCGACTCTAAGGTCGAAAGAATAAACACTGGTCTTCTAGTTCTATCAACTATACAAGTCGGGTTGATGGAGTTTTACTAGATACAACTGAAATAACAAATATACAATGGTGGTCCTGATGCAAAAGATCTCACCTACCAAAGCAATCACCCGGAAGGAACAGCATGCCAGCAAAGCCGCAACGAAACCTGTACGGCAAAACCTGCAAGGAACTGTGCCACAATGGGGGTGAGTTGCCAACTCATGAGTAGAAAACATCTACGAGTAGAAATCACATGTATGACGCTATCCTAGGTCATAACAAGTAATATCCTCAAATAAATATCCTGGTCCATCTATATATACGTGCAATACCACGTGCTCGTGTAGTGCCTCAGATAGCAACATATCAGATATAAGATGTATGAATGCATTACGAATGAAATAGAATACATCATGAATGAGACAACTGTTTTCTTTATTTAATAAGATTTCTGTATGTATATAAATCGTGTATCATCAATGAAATCGGCAGATAAAACAGTGTCCAGTATCGACACAAAACATAAATCTCAGTATCTCAATACCTCAGGCTCTGGCTATCCGGACTAGCCTGTATCATCAAATCTCAATATCTCAGTGTCTCAAATCTCAATATCTCAATACCTCGGGCTCCGTCAGTCCGGATCGGCCCATATCATCAATCACACGACCACGAATGGTATCCTCCGGATATCCGCCGTGCCAGGTAAAATTACCGGTAGGCAGTCTGCCCCTGCCGGGCTCATCGTCTACAACTCGAGCTTCTTGCCCCGGGGTATCTTACCGGGCCCACCATGTACCTGAGACGGTTCATCCAACTCCTCGAATCGGGTCTCGAAAACATCTCAAAACCGAGAAAACACCATGGTGGACAATACTCAACATGTCAAGAAAAACCGCATTTTTCTCTTTAAAATAATTCATCAGTTTACAAAACTTTCACATGCGGTTTCCAAATCCAGAAAATATCAAGAAGAATCCGAAATCATCAAGTCACCATGTCAATAAAAATTAAAACCGGCATAAATCTCCATAATACTGCATGACAATGAATATATGAATGCATCTGATATCATGCAATAAATGAAATAGTTAACTAGCATAAGAAAGCTATAATATGTTGCAACTATCAACTAGCAAGCTATGTCCATGAGTAGTATTTTCTAAAGTGTACGTAACATGGCAATTACCGATGATGATGTGTGTGAGCCGGCAAGCAGGTGTACGTGGAACATACGCATCATCGGTAATGGTGCTGGTGTCCTGATAGCAGGGTTTCATGATAATTACATATGACATATGCACAAGCATGCAATGCGATGAAACATCATGAATATACAGAAGGCGATGTAGTAATAGCAACACTGAAAAATATACCTACCCAGTATACGATTCATACAGTTTGGTAATTAAATACTCACGATTCTCCACTTTTGAAAATGAGTATGACTCGAGCCCGGTCAAAAGGGTAAGGGAATCCACCTAAATCTGAGTCGATCTATATATATATCTAATAGTCGGTGATCTCGCCTCAATAGTATCACATACGATACAATAAATAATATGACATTCTTGAGTCAAGAGTGCGGATCTATCCTCATAACTATATCTCGTACGGTAAATCTATCGTATGGCATCCCAAATCTGGGTACGGTTCAAATATCACATTTTATCTCATTATTCATCTGGTATCCACATCATCACATATCGATAGCAGGGGGTACTGATCTAAGTCTAGTACACTACTAATATCATCAACAATATCATGATCTGACTACTGATCTAAAGTCTCCTACAATCCGATGTCATCCACACATATTATCATATAGAAGTATACATCACCCAAGCGATCCATTATAAATATCATAGCCTATCTCATCTCATAACTCGATCATATGGCAATTATCAATTATCATATATATATATATATATATATATATATATATATATATATATATATATATATATATATATATATATATATATCATCCACATGGTATCGTCGTCCAACGATCCGCTATAATATCATGACATATCTCGGTCATATATTAAATATCTCACGGCATCATACCTGATCATATCGACTTATTCCCAAGTATCATATAACATCCTCATCATCCAAGCATATGAATACCAATATATATATGTGTCCCCAATACGCACAAGGAAGTAAAAGTATGCGAGTATGTGTATGTGCGTGTATGCAAATCTTTACTCTAGGTTTTCGTGACTAAGAAATCGACTAAAGTCCTTTCTTCACTTCTCGCTAACACTAAACCCATAATCTCCTAAAGCTTTTCCTGCTAAGTGTTCAAATCACACACTAACCTGTAAAAGTATATCTATATCACATCACATTGTTTCTTATGACTTTGCGGGGTGCTATACGCCATCCACCCGACTTCCCCCATAGATATAATCTACTCACCTTGCTCTTCGCTTTCCGTTGCCGACATCACCACGCGCTTGCTTGTTGTCTCGAAATCCATATGGGGGTACCTACACATCATAAGGTATCGTATCGCATTAAAAACCAAATCAAAGCCAAAACGACACGCTAAAATCCTATAGGTTCGAACCTACGGACTACGCCTTCAAAACCACCAAACAACTCTCGATATCGTTATACAAACGTCAAACCATCGAGTTAAAACCAAATTCCTAAAATCCAGAATTCAAAATACGCAAAACAAAAACCCGAATCAAAACAGAAACTCCTGAAAATGGTCCCAGATTTTACCCTAGGTGAAATTAGCCAATTTTGCATACATGGAGGGTCTGGTTTACTGGAGATGGAGGTATGAACCAAACACGAACCCTATTGCTCCAGGTCTGGCCGCAAATTGCGGCCAGAAGGAATTTTTCTGCGGCCTGGGTAGAGGGTTAAGGGCTAGGGTTTCAGTGGGGGGTCCTAGGTTTCCTGCATGTATCACTGTCTTTGCTAATTAATTTTTCAGGTCCCCGAGTGTTAGCAGATTTCCAAATACCATCATATTTTCACGTTTTTTCGATGTCAGGGTTTCTAAGTTCATATTCTGGGGTTTATTCTATGGTTTCAGTCCAAGATACAATCCCTACAGGGGTCATAAGGTCTCTACTAACCTCATTTACACTTCACAATTCAAAATTTCTCAAAACTCTCATCTAGAAATTTCTAGGTTCACAAAACCACTCGATATCGATACTAAACATATATGGATGCCTAAAGAATTTAAATACTATTCTAAAGGCGCAGAAATTAGCTCAATTGGCAACTCAAGAATTTTCTTGAGTTGCCCAAAGTCCTCAAAATTCGATTTTTCTTGGTCCAATGTGCTTCCCTTGAGCTTGTGCATGCATTTTGTGAAAAGGAGATGGGCTTTTGGTGAATATTTGATGGTGTTTTGTGGGTTGAAGAGGAGGGGGAGATGAAGTGCTGCCATGGGAATGAGGGAGGAGAGGAAAAGATAAAGGGGATGAAGGATGAATGAAAACAAAATGAGAGCCATGCTAGGTTGACCCCTCACCCTCTCTCTCTCATACCCATACCTCTTGTCATCATGACACTTTTTTTGACTTTTCCTTTTTCTTTTCTTTTCATATCTTTTCTTTTCTCTAAATAGAAACCAAAACAAAACAAGAAAGCCATGTAGAAAATATAACACAAGTGTAAAAATGATATGGTGCATGTCATGTGTACAAAACACGCTTAATTTGCAATTAGTGATATTTAATCGCGATTAGCGCTAAAATGGCGCAAAATAAATCATAGAATTTCATGATTTGCATAAATTACATGAAGCACCCTATTTTTAGTAATTTCTATAATTTTCCAAATTTTCCCCAAATTTATCGGTATTTAATTTTACCGCCTTATTAAAATATTCAATATAATTATTATTTAATTATAAAAATTCCCAAAAATAATATTTTTTTCCTGAAATGTTACAGACACAGTCCTTTCTCTGTGCACATAATGCTAAGCATTTATGTGGGTTCTAATACTCACACTTCTTTTTGTCTTTTATTGAGTGTTGAACACTCTTCATGATGCTAGGCTCTTCTTGTAGAGCATAAAGCGCTCTGGGTTAAGTAGCGCCCACGTGAGGGGCACGTGGGGCGCTTGGCGTTGAGCGCCAGCATTTGAGCGCTGAGCGCTCTTTTTATTTTGAGCAGCGCCTACGTGAAGGGCACGTGGGGCGCTTGGTGCTGGACGCCAGCATTTGGATGCTAAGCACTCTTTATTGAGCAGCGCCCACATGAGGGGCACGTGGGGCGCTTGGCGCTGAGCGCCAGATTCGAGTGCTAAGCACTCTTTATTGAGCAGCGCCCATGTGAGGGGCACGTGGGGCGCTTGGCGCTGAGCGCCAGATTCGAGTGCTAAGCACTTTTTATTAAGTAGCGCCCACGTGAGGAGCACATGGAGCGCTCGGCGCTGAGCGCCAGATTTGAGTGCTAAGCAGTGAGTTTTCTTTGTTCTACCCAATTCAATTCTCTGACAATTTGGTTCTCCCTTGTGAAAAGACTTCATCTTATAGATCTGAGATCTGGAAAAAGAACTAAGTTCTTATGAGGTGAGAGTTAAACTCTTAGATGAGGAGGAGATGCTATGATCTCTCTTTTTTTATGAAAGACTTTGTCTTATAGATCTGTGATCTGGAAAAAGAACTAAGTTCTTCTGATGTGAGAGTTGAACTCTTAAATATAGAGAAGATGCTATGATCGCATTTATTGTTATTTACCTTGAGAAGAAAATGCTCTCATCTTTGAAGTTTGAAGTTTATGGGGGGGTTCTTCCGTCTATAAGACTTGAAGTCTTGGGTCCTTTATATAGGGGTGGCAAGTTTGTTGATTCAGTTAAGGAAATCTCTCATTGAGGGATCCCTGATTGATCCGGGGATTTTATCCACCGTTGGATCTTTGATCCTAGGCCTTCTGTTTTACAGAAGATTTTTCTCTTGTTTTTAACAAGATTGGAAAATATTTTCCCATACAGAGTTTATTCTGTATCTTGGTGATTTTATAATCACCATTGGATCTTTGATCCAACGGTGCTCTGATTTACAGAGCACAATCTTTATTATTTAGAAAGATTTGATTCGAGGAATATTTCCTCAGCAGAATTTGATTCTGTAATTTGATGATTCATCATATTCGTTGGATCTTTGATCCAATGGTGGAGAACTTTTAGTTCTGGCTGGCGCTCTCGTGCTTTGCACGTGAGGCGCTGCCTCAGAGTGTTTTACTCTTAGCGCTGGCGTTGTTGGCGCTTTCGTGCTTTGCACGTGAGGTGCTGCCTCAGAGTGTTTAACTCTTGGCGCTGGCGCTCTTGGCGCACTCGTGCTTTGCACGTCAGGCGCTGCCTCCTAAGAGTTTAACTCTTATTTAATAGATTTCTTTCTGTGCTTTGCACATTGGTGCCCGCGTGAGGAGCACGTGAGGCGCCATCATAGGATTTAATTCTATCCGAGGCAGTACCTACATGCTTTGCATGTGGAGTTTTTCCTTTATTTTTATTTTATTTTATTGTTATTATTTTTTAAGGGAGCAAGTTTTGAGCCAAAATTTTGGCGGGAACAAATGCCCCCCACTACTTTGCCCACGTAAGTATGTACGTGGGTGAAGTAGTGCAGAGTTATGCATGACCAGAGAATTGATGGCTTAGGAGACAAGTTTAGGGTCTTTATAACCTAAGACTTTTTCCATCTTCATGAACCGTGGGGGTTTCAAGAAGGTTTTTCCCCCTACGAGTCGAAAAGATCTCGTAGGTGTATTTTCTCCTTAGGAGTCATGAGGACTCCTAAGTGTGTTTTCTCTTGAGAGTCGTAAGGATCTCACAATAGAATTTTTCCCCTTTACAAGTCGAGAAGACTCGTAAGTGATTTTTTCCTTCCTTTTCGATGTTCGACTTCGGAGAGTGTGGTCCGTAAATAGTCTATCTTGACCTCCCTGCAGGGCAATGATGGCTTAGGATACAGGGTTAGGATCTGCCACCTGAGACTTTTCAACTTTACGAACCGTGAGGGTCTCATAAAGACTTTTCTCCCTACGAGTCGAGAGGATCCCGTAGGTATATTTTCTCCTTAGGAATCGTGAGGACTCCTAAGTGTGTTTTCCCTTGAAAGACGTAAGGATCTCACAAGAGAATTTGTCCCCTTTACAAGTCAAGAGGACTCGTAAGTGATTGGTGCGTTGACTTGTCTCCGAGTCAAAGCATTGCTCTGACGGGGAGGTCGTTGACTGACTTGTTTCCAGGACGGAGGTCGTTTGCCGACGTGTTTTCGAGACGGAGGTCATTTGCCGACGTATTTCCGAGACGGAGGTCACTGGCCGACGTATTTCCGAGACGGAGGTCATTTGCTGACGTGTTTCCGGGATGGAGGTCGTTTGTTGACGTGTTTCCGGGACGGAGGTCGTTTGCTGACGTGTTTCCGGGACGGAGGTCGTTGGCTGACGTGTTTCCGAGACGGAGGTCCTTGGCTGACGTGTTTCCGAGACGGAGGTCTTTTGCTGACGTGTTTCCGAGACGGAGGTCATTTGCTGACGTGTTTCTGAGACGGTGATCGTTTGCTGACGTGTTTTCAAGACGGAGGTCCTTGTCTGACGTGTTTTCGAGACGGAGGTCATTGGCTGACGTGTTTCCGAGACGGAGGTCATTTGCTGACGTGTTTCCGAGATGGAGGTCATTGGCTGACGTGTTTTCGAGACAGAGGTCGTTTGCTGACGTGTTTCCGAGACGGAGGTCTTTTGCTGACGTGTTTCCGAGACAGAGTCATTTGCTGACGTATTTCCGCGACGGGGTCATTTGCTGACGTGTTTCCGAGACGGATGTCGTTTACTGGCGTATTTCCAAGACGGAGGTCGTTTGCTGACGTGTTTCTGAGACGGAGGTCATTGTCTGATGTGTTTCCAAGACAGAGGTCATTGGCTGACGTGTTTCCGAGACAGGGTCATTTGCTGACGTGTTTCCGCGACGGGGTCATTGGATGACGTATTTCCGAAACGGGGTCATTGGATGACGTATTTCCGAGATGGGGTCATTGGATGACTCTAGGTTGTCTGTGAACCATAGAGTCTTGGAACTGGGGACTTTGTCGTGGCTCCGATTAGTGATGTCGCGTCCGTATCCTGCTGGAATGAGGAGGAAAGCCGTTGTTGGTTTCTAGGCTGTAGATGTTGTCGTTGAGACCTGACTCACTTTTTGACAGAGTCTTGTCGGGAAATGTGGTTCCCTTTTCGTTTATGCCCATGGATTGTATACAGGGGTCACTATGGACTTATCTGCGGGGCGAAAGTTTCATTCTTTCATTTTTTATTTCTTTCCGTGATGCTCTATCATTTCAGCTTTTTATATCGTGAAAGTCACGATTGCCCAATCATTTCAGCTATTTTTCGCAGTGCCCAATCATTTCGGCTATTTTTCTTTTTACTCGTTGCTTTTTATTGCGAGTTGCCAAATCATTTCGGCTATTTTTTTGTATGCATATCATTTACTTGCTGATTTTTTTGCAAGTTGTCCTATCATTTCGGCTATTTCATATGCATTTATAGCTCGCTAACTTTTTGCTACGAGTATGGAACTTGGGATCTGATGCTAATCTTAGCATCAGCATCACTGCGACTGAAATATTGCCAGGAGCGAATCATCATTTGCCATGAAAGGACTTGTAATTTGATACCGATTTAGGCATCAGCATCGCTGCCACTGGGACATTGCCAGGAGTGAATCATCATTTGCCTTTGTCGATTCGAACAAAGATGGCTTGGCAAACAGGGTTAGGATCCTGTCGACTAAGGCTTTTGACTTCATGAGCCGTAAGGGTCTCATAAAGGTGTTTCTCCCTATGAGTCGTCAGGATCTCGTAGGTGTGTTTTCTCCTTAGGAACCGTGAGGATTCTTAAATGTGTGTTCTCTTATAAGTCGTAAGGATCTTACAAGAGCGTTTTCTCCTTATAAGTCGAGAGGACTTACAAGTGTCGTTCACCATATGAGGACATTTTGCGCCATTGGTGGAACTTGGTGGAGGAGACGTTTATTTGTGCCCGTGGATTGTATACAATGGTCAATATTGAACCGTTTGTAGGGAAATCTGGGGAATGTGATGGCTTAAGAACAAGTTCAGATCCCTGTAGCTTAAGTCTTTTGAATCCTATAAGTCGTGAGGGTCTCATAAGAGGGGGGACATTCTCCTTACAAGTCGTGAGGATCCTGTAAGTGTAATTTCTCCTCAGGAATCATGGGGATCCCTAAGTGTGTTGCTCCCTTGTGAGTCGTAAGGATCTCACGCAGGTATTTTCTCCTTACAAGGTCGAGAGGACCTTGCAAGTGTGCATGAATTTTTTTACGAGTCTGCGCCCTTTCGGGTTTTCACAAACTCGCCGGTAGCCCTGTTGTTTTTACTCACGGAGCCCTTTCAGGTTTTCATCCGTGCCCATCTTGCTTATGGACGTACCTTTTTATTTTATTATTTCTTTATATTTTTTTTTGCGTCAGCTCTAGGATGCTGCGATTTGTAGTAGTTTAAAGACGTTTCGGTCTGTAGCTAGTTTCAGGACATTGGGGTCCATTGTTAGCTTAGGGACGTTTCGGTCCGCAATTAGTTTAAGGACATTACGGTCCTTTATTAGTTTAAGGACGTTTCGGTCCATTGTTAGTTTAAGGACGTTTCAGTCCGTCATGTAGCTTCGAGGCGAAGTTTCGCCGGATACTACTTATAGAGTGTGGGCTTGGGAAGATGGCGAGCGGACATAGGCGTTATCATCTATCGTTGACCTAGGCCGTGACTCGTCGGGCGTAGTATCTTTTCAGGAACCGGCCGTTTATTGGCCTGAAGGTTCTTTCGCCATGCATATCCATGAGCAAGTAAGCCCCACCTTGGTAGACTTTGTCTATGATGTATGGGCCCTCATAGTTCGGCTCGAATTTCCCCCATTTGGCACGATTGGGGATCATAGGTCTCTTGACCACTAGCACGAGTTCGTTTTGGCGGAATGTTCTCGTCCTAGTCAACCTTTCGTATGAACGTGTCATCCTTACTTTGTAAGCTTTTAGGTTTTGCTGCGCCATGAGACGAGTCTCATCGAGAGCATCGAGCTCCTCAAGCCGAAGATGGGCATTTTCTTCATCCATCAGTTCGTAATGAACCGCCACCCGTAGAGAGGGTAACTCTATTTCCAAGGGGAGTTCGCTTCCGTGCCGAATACCAATGCGAATGGCGTTGTACTCGTAGCCATTTTGAACGTAGTCCGATATGTCCAGAGAGCTTCATGCAGTCTCTCGTGCCAGTCCTTTTTATTTTTGGACACCGTCTTCTTTATGATCTTCGTCAAGGTTTTGTTGAAAGCCTCAGCTAGACCATTAGCTCGGGTATTATAGACCGAAGAGTATCTCCAGTCTATGTTATGCTGCTGTGCGGAGCGGCTGATTCTGTGACTTCTGTAGGCTGGCCCGTTATCGGAGATAATCCGTCGCGAAGTGCCGAACCGATAGATGACATGTGTCTTGAAGAAATGGAGGATGTTCTCTGTCTTCACTTCTCTTAGCGGTATCGCTTCTGCCCACTTGAAGAAGTAATCGGTTGTCGCTAATATGAACCGATGTCTTCTGAATGACGCTGGTTCGATGGGCCCAATTATGTCGGTCCCCCACATTTCAAACGGCCAGCTGGCCACTGTTGGGTGTAGCGGGTTTGGATGCTGGTGGATGAAGTCCCTATGAATCTGGTATGAATGGCACTGCTTCGCATATTCGAGGCAATCCTGAATCATCGTGAGCCAATAGTAGCCCATCCTTTTGATCTTCGGCTTCATCTTTGGGCCGGCTTGATGAGAACCGCAGAGTCCGTCATGAGTTTCTTGGACGACTCTCCTTGCTTCTTCCGGTCCCAGGCATCTCAACCACAGAGAGTCGAACGATCTCTTATATAGAGTATCATTGATGAAGGCGAAAGACAGAGCTCGTTTCATGAGCTGATGTCTTGAGGATGCGTCTTCAGGGGTTCGACGGGATTTGAAGTAGTCTATAAAGACTTCTCTCCAATCCTTAGCCCCCCCTTGGTCCTCTATTTGTAGGGTTGTTTGCTTGGTCACTTTCTTTTCTTCAGACGAATCCGGAGATATTTCCGCTGGTGCAAGAACCCGACGAGTTTGTACAACGATCCTTACGTCATCGAGGTTTTCGTCGGCCAGTTCTTTAGCGAGTTTGGCTAATGCGTTCGCCTTGCTATTTTCCGCACGCGGTATGCTTTCCAGGATGTAAGAGGGAATTTGAGTTAGTAACGGTTGCACTCTCTCTCCGTACTTTACCAACTCTGGTTTGCACGTTTGATAGTCGTCGTTTACTTGACTAACGACCAGTTGGGAGTCTCCGTATATGAGGAGGTTTTTGATTCCCATATCGAAAGTGATCTCAAGACCTACTATCAAAGCTTCATATTCTACTTCATTGTTCGTCCTCGACTCTGTCAAGTAAAAGGCAAAGAGCATTATCCCTCCTTGTGGAGTTACGAAGATAAGCCTACCCCAGATTTGATCATGGGGGAGTTGTGCTTCCGCTTCTTCAGGAAAGATGCCCCATCGAAGTAGAGTTCCTATCGGGTATTGCTCCCTCCTCTTTCCCCATCGATCGTGTCAGACGCGTGCTCGTCTGGCAATTCGCAATTTAGGGGTGAATCGGCAGGTATCGGATGCTCAGCGAGGAAGTCGGCAATGGCTTGGCCTTTCACTGCCTTGAGGGGACGATAGGTTATCGAGAATTCCATCAAGATGAGGGTCCATTTGGCCAGCCTTCCCGTTAATATGGCCTTTGACATAAGGTATTTGAGGGGATCCACCTTTGATATGAGATGGACCTCATGCGCCAAAGCATAGTATCTGAGCTTTGTTATCGCGAAGATTAACGCCAGGTAGTGTTTTTTGATGGGGGAGTAGTTGTTTTCTGCCCCCAGGAGAACTCGACTCAAATAGTAGAGGGTTCTCTCTTTCCCTTGGTCGTTCTCCTGTGCCCATAGCGCACCTAAAGAACCTTAAGGGCCGTTGTGTACAGGATGAGAGGCTTTCCCTTAATTGGAGCGGTCAGTACCGGCGGATTCTGCAAGTATTGCTTGATTTCTTCCAGTGCCCTTTGGCATTTGTGATCCCAGACGAACGGGGTCCCCTTCTTCATCAAATGACTGTAGGGGCGGCATTTTCCAGAGAGGTTAGCTATGAACTATCGGATATATGCGAGCTTTCCTTGGAGAGACCGCAGTTGCTTGAGAGTTCTTGGCGGAGGCATTTCCATAATCGCCTAGATTTTTGACGGGTCTATCTTGATACCCCGGTGTCGTATGATGAATCCTAGGAATTTGCCCGAGGAAACTCCGAACGCGCATTTGAGAGGGTTTATCTTCAGGTTGTATTTCCGAAGGCGTTGAAACACGATCTTCAGATGCTCCCAATGTTCCTCGTACGATTTGCTTTTTACTACGAGGTCGTTGATATAGAATTCGACGATTTCATGTATGAGGTCATCGAAAATCTTCGTCATGGCCCTCTGATAAGTAGCACCGGCGTTCTTCAGACCGAAAGGTATCACTTTGTAGCAGAATATTCCCAGAGGGGTCCGGAAAGCGATATGCTTTTGGTCTTTGGGGTGCATCTTTATTTGATTGTACCCTGATGATCCGTCCATGAAGGAGAAGACTTCATGAGTGGACGTGTTTTCTATCATCGGCTCGGTAACTGGTACGGGAAAATCATCTTTTAGACAAGCACTGTTGAGGTCCCGAAAGTCCACACAGATGCGTACTGTCCCATTTTTCTTCATCACTGGGATGATGTTGGCGATCCAGTCAGGGTACTGAACTTCTTGGATGAAGCCGGAGTCAATTAGATTCTTGACTTCGGCATTGATGCTCATTTCAAGTTCGAGCCGCATTCTTCTTAGTGCTTGTTTGACTGGCTAGACGTCCGGAGATATCGCCAATTTATGCACAGCTATTTCTGGATCTAGCCCCGGCATCTCGGAATAGTTCCATGCGAAGCAGTCTTTATACTGTATAAGCACGTCTTTTAGCGTAGCCACCTATTCTTTAGACAGCAACTCACTGACGAACGTTGGCCGCGGGTCATTTGTCGTCCCCAAGTCGATTTTCCTTAGGTTGTCTGCAGTAGTATGTATTCCATCTTCCAATTCTTTTGGCGCCGGTGGAAACTCTGAGATCAACTCATCTTCACCCTCATTTTTGAAGCACCAAGAGAGGTCATTCACATTCTCGCGCTCTCCTTCTTCCGACAGCGTTATCACGTGGCAGGTATGAAATCGTTTCCAAGACCGATGTTGATCCGGTTCCACTCTCGCCATATACGTTGCGTTTGGCACATGCCTTTGTGGTGGGGCTACCCTCTAACTGTTGGATAGAGTGAACCTGCCGAGCTGATATTGGTCTTCGACCCAGTTTTTGAAGGTGAAGCAGTCTTCCAGAGGATGTCCGATCACTCGATGATAGGAGCAATAAATCGGCCGACAGACCTCGTTTGCTTGTTCAGGGTGCTTGGACTCCGGGAGTGTCATCATTTGATGCTTCACGATGAGGTCGAAGATTCTCCTTGTCTTGTCTCAAGGGAAAGAATATGCTCGACCCATCTTTTTCAAAAGAGACGGATTTCAGCTGACCCTTTCTTGATCGCGTGGCTTCTTGGACCCGTTTTGTCGTGGCCGAACGTTTTCTCCGTTCTTTAACTTGATTTTGCCTCCGCGTCGGGCCTTTTTCTTGTCTTGGGAATGCATGGCGGGCTGACGGTGAAAGGCATTGTCATCCTCCGTGGCCTGCTGAAGGATACGTTGCATCCTGGCTTTCTCGTAAATGGCCATTTCGCGGCTGTGGTCATTCCGAATCTTTTGACTCGCTTCCCGTACTAGCTTGTCCATCTGTTCTTCAAACAGCGGACTCGGCATTTTTATGGCAGGACCGCGTTCTGGTTCAATGTCAGCGTCTTTTAAAAGAGCATCATCTTCTTCATCCAGGTCCTTTATGACATGGCAGCCATGGAACTGCTCCCGTTTCTTAGACTGGATATATCCAAGCCCGATCGTTTCCATTTTTCCGTTGGGCAATTTTCGCTGAGTTCCGGGGACGTTCCAGATCCTGTTGTAGAATTGGGCCTATCGCACGGTCTTCTTCAAGGGTACGCCTTGGCATCTCAATAACCTTTTCAATCCCTCTGCGTAGTATCTGGGCAGACGGATTGGTTGGAGCCTGTCGAGGGCAAAATCGGCATCATGCCAGACTTCTCTTTCAACTTTAGTCTCTGTGGATCGGTAGAATAAGATCGCCTTTTTATCTCTTCGCATGGGAAGGACGTAGAATGTCTGCAGCTCTTGCACACTATATGTCTCAAGCGTATCAATCTCTCTGTAGTGCTGCCACGGAACCATAGCAATCTGCAAACTCTGATCATCTCCAGTGAGGGCCTGCACCGATGGACGGACCGAGAACACTGCGTTGACTTCGTCTTCAGAATCACTGCCGAAGACCAGAATAGGGGTAGATAGTCTCGGCCTGTTGCATTCGGGCGGCGTCGAATGAATCATATCTTTTTCCTCCTCGGTATCGCTCCCGAAGACTGGGATAATGGTGATAGCTTTTTGCTTGTTCTCCGGTTTATGGCATCTTTCCGTGTCTTCAAACTCTGGTAGGAAATACTTAGCATCTTCATACTTGCGGACTTCATTTACGAAGAATGGGTTCAGTTCACCGTCACGGTATATTCGAGACCATCTTTAAAATACTTCATACACTGATGTTGTGTAGAACGGATGATGTTATACTCGTGTAACCAAAGTCTTCCGAGTAAGGCGTTATAACAGGTCTTGGCGTCAATGACATGAAACTTGATGTCAGTGACGAGTAGCCCAAAGCGTAACGTCGGTATCACAGACCCAAGCGTCCATGACGACTGGGAGTCGAACCCGGAGATGGTGATTTTATCCCGAGCGACGTGTTGAACGCTCATGCAGATTTCTTTTAGCACCCTCACATTCAGGAGATTGAAATAGGACCCGTTGTCAACTAAGATCTTCCCTATCTTGATGTCGTGGCAGTATCCGGTGACATACAGGGGACGGTTGTGCTCACATGTTCCGAGGAGGAGATATTCGTCGCCGAAAGTGATGTCAGCAGTATGCACTTCTTCCAGCTCGTCCTTCATCTTTTCTTTGGCAAGGAAAGCTTGGAACTGCTCAGGCTCTTGCAGTGCCTTGATCAGAGAATCTCTCGCCTCTTTAGATAGCAGAAAGGCATCGAGAATGCTTAGCTGCGAGGGTATCTTCCTCAGGTGTGCCAGAACATTGTAATCCACCTTGTTTTTCTTCGGCGGGTCCTTGGCTGCCAGTTCTTCGACGACTCGATCATCGAGGGCGATATCCTTAGGGACTTTTTCCTTCCCCTTATCTTTTTTGTTGGATCCCTTGTTTGTAGGTCCAAGATTCTTTTCAGGCAACGTACGGTTACGCAGCTGAATATTCTCACAGTTCTTTATCTCCTCCTCTTTTCCTGAGGTGGATTCTTTGAAGAGAGAGCCGAGGGCTATTTCTTCATCAGAATCGCTTCCGAAGGTGAGAACTTGCGATCCTCCAGAATCAACCATATGACAGTTACCGGCAATTCTTTTGTGCTCATCGGTCGTGCTTCTTTGTTCCCGACGAGCCTTACGCTTCAATCGTTTGAAGTGTTGTTGGTGGGCAACATATCCCTGCCACCAATTTTTAAAGGTATTGCACTCTTCCGTAGAGTGCGCAATCCTTTGATGGTATAAGCAGTAGCTAGGATGTACATTCGCATCATTATGGTGTACACTGCCAGGAGTATTTTCTTTGGGAGATGGCAGCTTCATTCCCATTGACAGGGCTTTAGTGTATCGTTTCCTCATTTTAAACCTGCTTTTGTCTGCCGCAGGCATGCTTCGATCTGGTTGGAGTGCTTCAACCCTTTCGTTCAGTCGCCGACGTTTGGCTTTTTCGAATATGGCCATTTCACGCTCTCGATCAGCTTTGCCCCTCTAACGGGCTTCGTTCAGCAACATGTCAATCATCTCGTCTGACGGCTCCAAGAGTTCCGGTTCTGGATCTGCCCCCAATTTCTCTGCATCAGGAGCTTCTTTACCATCTATTGACGAGTGAGAAATCACGTGGCAGCTCGCCACATAATCCTCGGGCTCTTCTGAAGAATCATCTCCTTCATCAGCGTTATCGTCTTCATTCTCAAGAACATGTTTGAATAATTCGTCCAATGTAATTGGGGTCCGTGCCTTCTGGTTATATTCTTCCAGCGCATCGATGTATTTCTGCAAACATGTACGGCTGTCGTCGGGTTGGACGGGCTCCTTGGCCTTCTTCTTCTTCTTTAAAGACTTCGGAGGCTTGGCCCGAAGGTTCTGTCCACCATTACCAGCTTTAAGCGTTGGGCATGCTTCAACATCCCCTCAATAATCTCAGGCTCCAGCGGGCTCTTCCACCTAATCGCTGGACATGCTTGAAGGTCCTTCAGCATTATTTTGGTCTTAGCTGAAAGGGCCACCTCCCATGCGACTTCCTCTATAAGTGAGCATGATGCCCCCGGCATGTCCACCTTTTTAGGAGCGTGCGGTTGTGGCAGGTTCACCCTCCAGTTTTCGGACAGCGCGAACTTTCCCTGTTTGTACTGGTCTGTTAGTGTATATGCCCTAGGGGCCATTATTGTATCATACTAGCTTGTATATTACTTAATGGAAGCTTGGGATATTTACAGTTATATTAACAGTCTTGCTAAACATGGTAGTATGCTACTTGGTTTATATCTATCTTAATATGTGTGTACGTATTGATAGAGCCCTTAGGATCTTGCTTGACTACCAGCGTTGTGAAGACAGCCACACTAGTGGGGGGTTGGGTAGTCTACAAGCACATCCTTTTTCAGGTCCCTAGTCGTAGGATTATCGAGACAGGTCATCGATACTCCGGAGTAGACTAGTGTGTACGATTCTCATCCCAGTTGGGGAGATGGTCTGTCCCACAGCCATCAGTACGTCATACTGGAGATAGTATACAGGTGCTCGTTGGGTTACGGGTACACCGGACAGGACTCGCAGGGAACTGTTGGTTGGTATTATACCCGTCGTCAGTTAACAGTTCCCAGGTGACATGAGTACAGCATAGTCCGCAGACTTGACACTGCTGCTTCGCCTCGAGTGTGTTCCTACTGTTCTTAGATTGCTACCCTACCACGGCTCAAAGGAGTCGTTCAAACAGGTAGCAGTTGGGTGCAGTCCCGAAGCACTTGGAGGTAGTGGCGGTTATACAGGATTCGTCTCTCCCGGTATTGGGAGTTGATATCGCGCTATGTCTGGAGAGCCATTACGCAAAGTCCCCGGCCAGGGCAAGCGAGATTTACTGGTAGGTTTTCCAGTAACTTCTCAAGGTGTAATGGGCTTCGCTCCGACACGATTTATACCGCTTTTCCAGGACTGACGCTTGCCGCCCTCTAGGCCCGATATGCGATAGTCCTAGATGAACAGACCGGACTGTACGGAGATTGTCACATCAGGCTCAGTAGGAGTTCGGATGGGTTTCCTCATCGGCCTTCTTATCGACATCTACCAGGGGACCGTTACGTACAGCTAGTGCCGCTTGCGGTCTGTGGTTAAACCCACTGCCAGCGTAGTAGTCGAGTCTTTAGAGTCCCACACAGAGAGTTTCCCTTCTTCGGGCGAAACGATATAGAGGTCGTATGGTTTTACGACAGGGTTCGGACACATACGTGTTTTTACGCACGTACGAACTGAGAATCGTCAGATCTAGGAGGCAAATGTTCGGGCAGTTTATACTAGCAGGCTTTGGTTTAAGCCAGATTCTAGTATTGGATTATTGGATTTACACAGTCTCGGTATTTCCGTGTTTTCACGGATGGGAGGGGCATTCTCGTAATTAGTCGAGAAGCTTCTAGAAGATTGATGAGTTGGAGGCTAAGGTGGAATTTGCATTAATTGGTTTAATGACTCATGGTGTGATTCATCCATAGGAGTTAATGATGCATTTATGGCTTAATGACTCATGGGATGAATCACACAAGGTGAGTTAATGAAGCATGATGATATTTTTATTTGTTATTCATTTAATAAATATCTTATGCTTCATATATTCACAATGAGATATTTTTCCAAGATGATTCTCACTCTCACCTTCTCTCTCCTCAAGCTCTCTCTCTCTTCAAACCCTAACCCTAATCCTCTCATGTGTTGAGATCCTAGGGTTAGTAAGACTCATAGATCCCTAATCCTATTCTATATCCTCTAGGTTACTTTGATTAGCACTCTTAGTTACCTAGTTACCTCAAGTGTGAGGTTAAGCTTGGAGAAGTAGCTCTCGGGTGGATCTTCTATCACAAAGAGGAGGCCGACGAGGAGGTGGTCAACGAGAACAAGAAGGACTTGATTCATTAGGTATAATCTTCTTTCATAGTAGCTAATCCCTCCTATGTTGTTGTTAGTTAGGGTTTGGCAAAGATCCGTAAAGTTAGTCGATATTAGTTTAAGCAAAATGATTGTTTTACCTATTTCGCCTCCCCGCATCATATGGGGTGTCTAACGTCGACTTACAGTGGTATCAGAGCCTCGCTAAACCATAACTAACTTGTTAGCAAAGTTGTTAGAAATTCGATCGCGAAACGAACCGGAAAAAACATCATTTTCACATAGTTTCTGTCGTTTTTAAAACGGGGTCTAAAAATTTTTCAGGGACCCTTAAAAATTCAAGCAGGGAATTATAAGATTACTAGAGAAATTTGGGTTCCTAACTCGGTCAAACCGCGGCGGAACCGCGGCCGATCCAAAGCGATCCGCTGCGGATCCGCGGCCGAGTCGGCCCAAAATTCCCCAGTAACTCTTCTGTGTTAATTTTGTATTTTTTGGGATGTTTTGTTTCTGCTCAGGTTTCAGGTGCACGGTAAAGTATTTAGAGTAGAATCATTTGTGTTTGCTTATCGAAATTCTATGATATTTGGCTAATTTGATTATATCTGTGATTTGTTTAATGTGTTCGTAAACCTCCCTTAACTGCTAGTATGTCGGTTGGCAGGGGGTTGCACATTTCTGCAATGGTTTTTACTGTTTGTGTTTGTGGACTTGTTGGATTGTCTTGAATGGATAGCCAGGGATGTGAGACGAGCGTTTCTTTCATTCAAATGTAATTTGTAAATTATTGTAATATTCTTTTGCGGGACACTTCCGGGTTGAGATTGTAGCCACCGTTGTATTATTTCATTTACTGATTTTTGCTCCTAGGATAGACCCAAGGTGGGGTGCACAAACTACCGGGTACTTTAAAGTGTTTAGTGGCCTACTCACGTTGTTGAGCGAGACCGCTTCACTTCGGGTACTTGGCGGGTAGTTTGCCGTACCCGTAGGGGTCTAGGGTGGGGTTTTGGCTATTCATCGCAACTGTGTAATCCGTCTTTCTTTGCAGGCTCAAAAGGAATGCGGATTCGTAGAAAATCCAATATGTTCATCTGTGATCTGGAATGCCTATTATTGCGTCTGACGAATGTACAATATCTATATATGATAGCTATTAGACGTCACTTATTTTTACACCCGCGCTAGCCCAGCCCCCGCTCTGTCGTTAGTTAAGTAACCTAACGGGTGAATGACGGGGCCCAGTGGCGAATGCGGATGGCATAAGAGGACGTTGTATTTTCGTTGTTTTCTGCAACGATAGGTTAATGATGGGACGCATTATATTAATACAAAGAAAATAAACCAAAGTTGAATCGTTGGAACAGTTTAAAAGAAACCACTCGGTTATTTTTAAAACAGAAGATATTTTTAATTGCGGAGCTTTAACCACTCCTTTTAAAATCTATCAGGTTCCTTCGATCATATCAAGTTCACTACGGTCACGGTTTCGCCAAAACCATTCGTAGCCCTCCGTCATTTCATTTGGGTATTCAGTAGTATTCAAGCTATGTATTTTGACCAACGCCAAGGCATAGTGTTTGGTAGCTGCTGGGTATTCATTTGTTGCATAGATAGATGAGTTAGTTTGGGACAGTCGTATTATCATTTGGCCAACGTCAGGGGTATGTACGGATGGGTTCAAATTAACAAGATAATGATGGGTAGAACTTGACATGTGACTTATGACATTTTGACCAACGCCAAGGTCATAAGAGCATGGGGCAGAAATTTATATCGGGAATTTCTAAAGAAACTGAAATTTGCAAAGAGATGCATACCATTTGGAGTGTGATAATTTTGGTAGGATTCCTTCAGCTTTATCACACGATGATATTTGGATCCCGATCCTACTATGAGTATCCGCTACTCATCAGGAGATTCGTTACTTAACGATCAATGCTATAAACCAAGTAGGTGTCGAGAAAAGTGTCAACGGGGTTACGCCACCAGAGAAAAGAGGTTATTTAATTAAGGAAGTTCGCGAAAGCGTTGGAAAACCTCCCTCGAAATACCGACACCGGCCTGGCTGAACGGTTAAGCAAGTATTGTATAGTAAGAATAGTCCTGACTAGTTCTTCCTTTTTGGTTTGAGGAGGGATTCGAGAAACAGTGGGAGCCATCCAGTTTAGATAAACTAAAAACCACTCTAAACTTGCAAGAGCATCATGCTAAAGTGTTCCCTCTCTCTCTCATTGCAGCGACCCAGAACATGACAGGCCTTAAGTTACTATTAGAAAAAAATATTCTGATAGGGCCAAACTATAAAGATTGGCTGCGGAATGTCAAGATGGCTTTGACTTATGACAAATTGGGATATGTCCTTACTACTAAGGCACCTGCTGTCCCTGGTCCAAAATCCAGTAATGCGGATAAGGAAATCCGCAAGACCTGGGAGTTAGATTGCGCGAAGGCCAAATGCATCGTGCTTGCCTCTATGAATAATGAACATCAGAGGAGGCACGAGGATATGGATCTTGAATCCATATTTCTCCATACAAAGGATCTGTATGGAGAGCAATCTCGTATAGCTAGATACGAGACCTCAAAGAACTTGTTTCAGTCGAGACTGGCCGTCGGATCATCTGTAGGAGAACATGTCCTTAAGATGATTGGCTATATAGAAGAGCCCGCGGACCTCGGGACGACTTTGGAGAACGAGCTCTATACAGACTTGATTCTTCAGTCCCTTCCTTCCACCTACGCCCAGTTTATTCTGAATTTCAACATTCAAAGAAAAGAAGTTGAACTTCCAGAACTCCTTAACATGTTGAGGAGTGCAGAGGGCACCTTGCAGAAGGCAAGGGAAACACCCGCTATGTTTGTTCGCGGTGCTTCCTCTTCCGGGTCCAAGGCTAGGGCCAAAGGAAGGAAGAAGAAGGCCGCTACCAAACCAAGAGGAGGTGTTGGTAAGGTGGGAGCTAAGGGAAAGGCAAAGGTTGCGGTGCCAGTAGTGGCAAAGGACGAGTGCTTCCACTGTCGTAGGAAAGGGCACTGGAAGAAGGATTGCAAAGCTTGGAATGCCAAGAACCAGGAACCGAAGCAAGCTGTAGCTTCGACTTTAGGTGTGTTTGTAATTGAAAATTGTCTGTCAATCAACTCTACTTCCTGGGTATTGGATACCGGATCAGGATCTCATATATGCAATTCATTGCAGGCTCTGAGAAACCGTAGAGTGCTGAAGGTTGGTGATATGACCCTCCGGGTTGCTAACGGAGCTAGCGTGGGTGCTGTGTCCGTAGGGGATTATCACCTTGGATTGACGAGTGGACATATTTTGGTTTTGCATAACTGTTTTTGTGTACCCAGTTTAACGTGTAATATCATATCAGTTTCGTTGTTATCAAAAGAAGGTTATGATTTCACGTTTGTAAGCGATGTTGTTAACATCCACCTTAATCATGGTTTGATTGGGTCCGGTACACTAGATAACGGTGTATATGTGTTAAACCAATTACAGATTTTCAATGTCCAGAACACACTAAAAAGAAAGTCTCCAGATTTAAATAAGGCTTTCTTATGGCATTGTAGACTAGGTCACATCAATGAGACAATGTTAACTAAGTTACATAGAGAAGGATATTTGGATCCGTTCGAATATCAATCTTATGCCACTTGTCAATCATGTCTCAAAGGAAAGATGACAAAGACTCCATTCACTGGACATGGAGTAAGAGCGAGCGAGCTCTTAGGACTCATACACAGCGATGTATGTGGTCCAATGTCTACACACGCAAGAGGTGGTTTTTCATATTTCATTACTTTTACGGATGATTACTCTAGGTACGGATTCATTTTCATGATGAAACATAAATCTGAGACTTTTGAGAAATTCCAAGAATATAAGAATGAAGTAGAAAACCAAACCGGCAAAAGTATCAAGACACTCAGATCTGATCGAGGTGGTGAATACTTAAGTGCCGAGTTCCTAGGTTACCTAAAATAGAAAGGAATTCTCTCTCAGCTTACTCCTCCATACACTCCACAGCACAACGGTGTATCGGAGAGACGGAATCGAACCCTATTGGATATGGTACGTTCCATGATGAGTAATGCTGAGTTACCGCGATCTTTCTGGGGTTATGCACTAGAATCAGCAGCATATCTTTTGAACAGGGCTCCTACCAAGACTGTGCCTACCACGCCATATCAGATGTGGAGTGGGAAGAAACCCTATCTTCAGTATCTGAAGTTATGGGGATGTCCAGCTTTTGTTAAAAAGCAGCATGCAGACAAACTCGAGTCATGATCAGTACAGTGTAAGTTTGTGGGATATCCAAAGAACTCCAAGGGGTATTTCTTCTATTACGCAGAGGAACAAAAGGTTTTTGTTTCTCGTAATGCCCATTTTCTAGAACATCAGTTTTTAGAAAAGGAAACAAGTGGGAGCGCGGTAGAACTGGAAGAAATTCCAGAACCACAAACTACTACTGAAAGTTTGGTAGAACCAGTAGTTCAAGAAGAACAGGACATTCCCGCACCCCTCCGTAGGAGTAGTAGGCCGTCTCATCCGCCTGAGAGATACTACGGTTTTCTCATAGATGGGGATAGAGAGGATTGCATCATTGATGATGATGAACCTACTAGCTTCCAGCAGGCCATCCAGAGCGGCGACTCGGTACGATGGCTGGATGCAATGCGGACCGAGATGGAGTCCATGTACACCAACAAAGTATGGACTTTGGACTTTGCTCCAGATGGGGTAAAACGATAGGATGCAAATGGATCTTCAAGAAAAAGATTGGTGTAGATGGACAGGTGGAAACCTATAAGGCTAGACTTGTTGTAAAGAGTTTTCGTCAAAGACCTGGTTTGGACTATGACGAAACTTTTTCTCCAGTGGCTATGCTCAAATCCATTCGGATCCTTCTTGCCATTACTGCCTTCCATGATTATGAGATCTGGCAGATGGACGTAAAGACGGCTTTTCTAAATGGTAATTTGGAAGAGTGCGTCTATATGGATCAGCCAGAAGGTTTCAATCAGAGTGGGAGCAGCGGGAAAGTGTGCAAGTTGCTTAAGTCCATTTATGGACTGAAGCAGGCATCGCGGAGTTGGAACATCTGTTTTGATGAAACGGTCAAAGAATATGACTTTATCAAAAATCCAGATGAACCATGTATATACAGTAAAATTGTAGCACGAACTGTCGTATTCCTCGTCTTGTACGTGGATGACATTATATTGATAGGAAATGACATTCCTATGCTACAATCTGTCAAAGGATTCTTTTCACACAGGTTCTCTATGAAAGACCTGGGTGATGCCTCTTACATTCTGGGGATCCGGATCTATCGTGATAGATCCAAGAGGATGTTGGGACTTTCGCAGTCCAGGTATATCAACACTATACTGAAAAGATTCGGTATGGAAGATTCTGAGCGTGGTAGTTTACCGGCTTGTCACGGAATCACCCTCTCCAAAGAGATGTCTCCCAAGACTGATTTGGAAAGGGATCGCATGTCTATTATACCCTACGCTTCTGCGGTTGGCTCTATAATGTATGCGATGTTGTGCACCAGACCAGATGTAGCTTACGCACTGAGCGTGGTAAGCAGGTATCAGTCAGACCCAGGGGAGAAGCACTGGATAGCAGTAAAGAACATTCTCAAGTACCTGAGAAGAACTAAGGAGATGTTCTTGGTTTACGGCGGAAAAGACCTCAAGATCGAGGCATTTGCTGATTCCAGCTTCCAGAGTGATGAGGATAACTCAAAGTCCATGTCAGGTTATGTCTTTACCCTCAATGGAGGGGCGGTGTGCTGGAAGAGTTCTAAGCAGGACACCATTGCTGTCTCGACGATGGAAGCGGAGTATATCGCTGCTTGCAATGCCGCAAAAGAAGCAGTCTGGATGAAGAAGTTCCTAACAAAACTTCAGGTGGTTCCTACCATTGTTGATCCAATACCGTTGTATTGCGACAACAACGGAGCTATAGCTTTAGCAAAGGAACCCAGGTCCCATCAGAAGTCCAGACACATCTTAAGGCGGTATCACCTGATCAGGGAGATCATAGATCGCCGGGAGATCGAGGTCCGGAGAGTTGCTACAGAGGAGAACACTGCTGATCCATTCACAAAGGCCTTACCTCAGATTCAATTCGAGAGGCTACTCGAGATGATCGGTCTTCGATACGCCAGTACATGGCCCTAGTGCAAGTGGGAGATTGTTAGTGTATATGCCCTAGGGGCCATTATTGTATCATACTAGCTTGTATATTACTTAATGGAAGTTTGGGATATTCACAGTTATATTAACAGTCTTGCTAAACATGGTAGTATACTACTTGGTTTATATCTATCTTAATATGTGTGTACGAATTGATAGAGCCCTTAGGATCTTGCTTGACTACCAACGTTGTGATGGCAGTCACACTAGTGGGGTGCTGGGTAGTCTACAAGCACATCCTTTTTCAGGTCCCTAGTCGTAGGATTATCGAGACAGGGTATCGATACTCCGGAGTAAACTAGTGTGTACGCTTCTCATCCCAGTTGGGGAGATGGTCTGTCCAACAGCCATCAGTGCGTCGTACTGGAGATAGTATACAGGTGCTCGTTGGGTTACGGGTATACCGGACAGGACTCGCAGGGAACTGTTGGTTGGTATTATACCCATCGTCAGTAAACAGTTCCCGGGTGACATGAGTACAGCATAGTCCGCAGACTTGACACTACTGCTTCGCCTCAAGTGTGTTCCCACTGTTCTTAGATTGCTACCCTACCACGGCTCAAAGGAGTCGTGCAAACAGGTAGCAGTTGGGTGCAGTCCCGAAGCACTTGGAGGCAGTGGCGGTTAGACAGGATTCGTCTCTCCCGGTATTGGGAGTTGATATCGCGCTGTGTCTGGAGAGCCATTATGCAAATTCCCTGGCCAGGGCAAGCGAGATTTACTGGTAGGTTTTCCAGTAGCTTCTCAAGGTGTAATGGGCTTCACTCCGACACGACTTATACCGCTTTTAGGGGACTGACGCTTGCCGCCCCCCTAGGCCCGCAATAGTCCTAGATGAACAGACCGGACTGTACGGAGATTTTCACATCAGGCTCAGTAGGAGTTCGTATGGGTTTCCTCATCGGCCTTCTTATCGACATCTACCTGGGGACCGTTACGTACAGCTAGTTCCGCTTGCGGTATGTGGTTAAACCCACTGCCAGCGTAGTAGTCGAGTGTTTAGAGTCCCACACAGAGAGTTTCCCTGCTTCGGGCGAAACGATATAGAGGTCGTATGGTTTTACGAAAGGGTTCGGACACATACGTGTTTTTACGCACGTACGATGTTTGGACAGTTTATACTAGCAGGCTTTGGTTTAAGCCAGATTCTAGTATTGGATTATTGGATTTACACAATCTCAGTATTTCCGTGTTTTCACGGATGGGAGGGGCATTCTCGTAATTAGTCGAGAAGCTTCTAAAAGATTGATGAGTTGGAGGCTAAGGTGGCATTGCATTAATTGGTTTAATGACTCATGGTGTGATTCATCCATAGGAGTTAATGATGCATTTATGGCTTAATGACTCATGGGATGAATCACACAAGGTGAGTTAATAAAGCATGATGATATTTTTATTTGTTATTCATTTAATAAATATCTTATGCTTCTTATATTCACAATGAGATATTTTTCCAAGATGATTCTCACTCTCACATTCTCTCTCCTCAAGCTCTCTCTCTTCAAACCCTAACCCTAATCCTCTCATGTGTTGAGATCCTAGGGTTAGTAAGACTCATAGATCCCTAATCATATTCTATATCCTCTAGGTTGCTTTGATTAGCACTCTTAGTTACCTAGTTACCTCAAGTGTGAGGTTAAGCTTGGAGAAGTAGCTCTCGGGTGGATCTTCTATCACAAAGAGGAGGCCGACGAGGAGGTGGTCAACGAGAACAAGAAGGACTTGATTCATTAGGTATAATCTTCTTTCATAGTAGCCAATCCCTCCTATGTTGTTATTAGTTAGGTTTTGGCAAAGATCCGTAAAGTTAGTCGATGTTAGTTTAAACAAAATGATTGTTTTACCTATTTCGCCTCCCCACATCATATGGGGTGTCTAACGTCGACTTACATGGTCTTCGATCCAACTTTTGAAGATGTAACAATCTTCGATTAGGTGACCCAATATTCGGTGGTAAGGATGGTAATTGGGGCTGTTAACGTCGCCTGATTGCGTTAGGCGTCTCGGCTCTGGTAGAGTGATGAGCCTGTTGCGCAGCGCTAGCTCAAATAATCTCTTCGTCTTATCTCGAGGGAAAGAGTAAGGGCGTCTCATCTTTTCTCCGAATGATCGATGTTTACCATTTTGGTGAGCAACCGGCTTTGGGCCACTCGGTTGTTGCTGAGCGTTAGAGATGAAGGTCGCTTTCCCTTTCTCCTTTTCATTCCGAAAATCTGCTTTCGAAGAGGACGGTCTATGGCCCATCTGATCCATCTGGGACAGCTTGTCAATCAAGGCCTGGAAGGTGGTCGGCTTGAAGAACATCATAAATTGAGATATGGTTCCTGAGAATCGAGGTTTCCAACAAACATGCCCACGGCAGGAGCTTCCTCTATGCGATGTTCACACTTTGACCATAGGTTCCGCCACCGAATGGCGTATTGAACCCAGGTTTCTCCCGGCTTCACTCTGGCGTTGATCAATGCCGTGATCAAGGTACGTTCGCTGGCGCTTGCGAACCTTTGTGTAAACAGTAGATCCATTTCTGCAAATGTCTTGACAGAGTCATTCGGGAGCTCGGAGTACCATTCGAATGTTGTCTCCGACAACCTGCCAACAAAGTGCCGAAGCAGCAGTTTATCGTCACCCCGGTATTACCGCACAAGGCTCTGAATTGAGCAACGTGCTGGTGTGGATTACCCGTCCCCTTATACACGTGGAATTTAGGGATCGTATATCCTGGTGGGTACTTTATTTGATCGTACCAAGCTGGATAGGGTCGTCCAGTTTTGACAATTTGGCCAGCTGCTTCGCTCGCCTGATGAGCTCGTATCTGTTGAGCTATATAGTCGTCAAGGGCAGCTTTCGAGATCGTCTCCTCTTTAGCTGCTGAAAAAACAGGAAGAGGGTTTGATGTCTCCCCTCTGTTGTCTTCAAGGATAATCGGAGGATCTTCAGCTGGGGGTCCGGTTGGATCATCATTCCCACCATATCTTGGAACATGAGCGCCATTTATTTTATGTTAACTGCTTGTTCCGCGGCCTCTTTGTCTTTCTTCTCGAGCATTCTTCGGAGGAATTCGGCATCGGTTTCTTGCTCCTGGCGCTGCTCCGATGATGTCTCCGGGCTTTCCTTTGGCCCAGTGAGTGCGACCATCTTTGTTAGCATTTCCTGGAGCTTTTGCTGTTGTTGCTCCTGAGCCTAAGTTACTGATCGCGTAAGTGGTCGATGACCCATGGAGATACGGCTATCCTCCTTTCCGGATGCCATGTAAATGGTGTGCACTACCCTGCCCCTAGACTTGGGGCATTTGGATTCAGTGCCCTTGAGATTTGTCGCAGACACGGGGATCTTCTTCGGCCTTCTCCTTTTATGGATGGTCGAAGTTGAGGGGGGTTGTTGCAGCCGATGCTTTCCGTGGTGCGACGACGGTGAGATGGTCCTCCTCTTGCCGAACCTTCATTTTCTTCTGTCGGCGGGAGTAGTCTTTTTCGATTACAGAGTCTTGGACCCTCCGCCAGACCCTGTGGATTTTGGAGGACAACCGCTGAGGAGGCTGCTCCGGCTTCGCCTTAATAACATTTTCAGCGAGTGGAGGAGACTTTTTCAACACGGCAGTCGGAGAGTTCTTGCGCACCCTCCTGAGCAGCTCAAAGTTATTCCCAGTTGGAACAGCAGCGTCAATTTCCACCATCGGAGCTGGTGGAGTCAGTCCAGAGGGAAAGCTGCCCCCAGTTTTCCTCACTCGGCGCCAGTGGCGACGTCGAGCGTGTCTTGCAGATGGTATTGGCTCAGTTACGGGGGTGGCTTCATCATACCCCCTGTTCTGGTGAAGGGCTGCCGTTGGTGCCAGCCTATTGAAAACTGACGTCCTCCGAGAGGAAACGTCCAACCTATTGAAGACTGACTTTCGGGTGGGGGAAGCACTTGTAACTACTTCACCCGCAGTGGGAGTTGGAACGGCCAGCCTTGCGAAGACCGACCCCTTAGCAGGAGAAGCCCCTCCGATGACTTCGTTTACCGGAGCTGGAATGGCTATCCGCTTCGGGATAACTCCTTCGGGTATTGCAGGCTTCTTGATGGGCCCACTTGAGCTTCGGCTCAGCCTGTCGAAGACTGAGGTGCTGGATTTGGACGACTCGTTGAGAGGGGCTGCGGTAGTTGCAAGCCGATCAAAGACCGACTTATTCGGAGCTTCTTGTAACGGCATTGGGACGCTGAAGCTTGTCGGTGGGATCATGGTCCCAAAGAACAGTCCAGTGATGGCCTGAGTCACCTGTTCCACTAGCACGGCGAAGATGGAGGCCGCTTGGGGCCCATAGGTCACTCCTCCAGCGAGTACGGAGTGGGAGTTGCTGTTGCAGTTAGTGCAGCTGGAAGCCATTGACGTCATCTTCTCTTCTGCACAGAGCAAGACACCAAATCTTAGTACCTCGAATCCACAGGCAACCATATTAAACCGCGATTCATTCGCGAACACAACACACGAAGTGTGGGGTGGAAAGAGGAAAAGGTCCCACTGGGCATGCCAAAATTTGTTTACCGCCGAAAGACGCGACCGGGACGTTAGGACGCCTGGCCTGAATTTTGGGGGCAGATGCTATTTGGGTTTATCCGTCCACCTCTCCGAAGATGCCAAGTTGATTTATGGCACCGTGGATCGGAGGTTTGGACGAATGCGGCCGTTGTAGCAGACTTCATCAGATTCCCCCTCATTGTGAGGGGTTTTTTTATTATGGGGACGCTCTTCCCTGCAAGCGCAAGCCCCTGCAGTTAATTAGTTACCGCATCACGGTAACCACTTTCTCCTGCTCCAGAAGGTCACTTCGTGTCGTGTGTGTTTGTTTTATTTTTTGGTTGCCCGTGAATTGTATACGGAGACTAATTTTGTTGTCGTCCGTAGGGCGGGGATTAGTCCAAATCCGTATTTTCTTAGATTTGGGTTTAGTTTGATTTTAAGGATCGTTAACCTCGTTTGAGGTTAAGATCAACTTAAATGTTTGTTGAGGATACGTTAGTCTAATTTTAGACTAAGATCTACTCAACGGGATTTCAGGATCATTCAGATCCAACGAAAGAGTATTTGGGCTCTATCGTCTTAGTTTAGGGATGTTGCGGTCCATTGGGTTTAAGGACATCGTAGTCCATGAGTTTAAGGACCTCATAGTCCGTAAGGTTTAAAGACATCTTAGTCTGGTTTAAAGACATCATAGTCTGGTTTAAAGACATCATAGTCTGTAAGGTTTAAAGACATCATAGTCTGGTTTAAAGACATCATAGTCTATAAAGCTTAAAGACATCATAGTCTGTAGGGTTTTGGTTTAACCGCTTAGGGATGCGCCAAAATTTATTGGTTATTGGGACCCTCCACCTCTCTGAAGACGTTGAAGAATTACAACGACATGTATCAGAGGTGTAGAGAGATGTACCCTTGAACCAGTAAATGTTCATCAAAGATTTGATGATCTTGTTTGGGACTAAGTCCAATAAAGAGCACATGGGCTCGGTTGACTATGAACTTGGCCAACTTGGGCTCAGCCCACTGAGTCTGTCATTTCCCTTTTCTTTTGAATAAAGTGTTGGACACTTACTGGGACACAGTCCTTTCTCTGTGCACATAATGCTAAGCATTTATGTGGGTTCTGATACTCACACTTCTTTTCGTCTTTTATTGAGTGTTGAACACTCTTCATGGTGCTAGGCTCTTTTGTAGAGCGCGGAGCGCTCTGTGTTAAGTAGCGCCCACGTGAGGGGCACGTGGGGCGCTTAGCGCTAAGCGCCAGCATTTGAGCGCTGAGCGCTCTTTTTATTTTGAGCAGCGCCCACGTGAGGGGCACGTGGAGCGCTTAGCGCTGAGCGCCAGCATTTGGGTGCTAAGCACTCTTTATTGAGCAGCGCCCACGTGAGGGGCACGTGGGGCGCTTGGCGCTAAGCGCCAGATTCGAGTGCTAAGCACTCTTTATTGAGCAGCGCCCACGTGAGGGGCGCTTGGCGCTGAGCGCCAGATTCGAGTGCTAAGCACTTTTTATTAAGTAGTGCCCACGTGAGGAGCACATAGAGCGCTCGGCGCTGAGCGCTAAATTTGAGTGCTAAGCACTGAGTTTTCTTTGTTCTGCCCAATTCAATTCTCCGAGAATTTGGTTCTCCCTTGTGAAAATACTTCATCTTATAGATCTGAGATCTGGAAAAAGAACTAAGTTCTTATGAGGTGAGAGTTAAACTCTTAGATATGGAGGAGATGCTATGATCTCTCTTTTTTTATGAAAGACTTTGTCTTATAAATCTGTGATCTGGAAAAAGAACTAAGTTCTTCTAATGTGAGAGTTGAACTCTCAAATATAGAGGAGATGCTATGATCTCACTTATTGTTATTTACCTTGAGAAGAAAATGCTCTCGTCTTTGAAATTTGAAGTTTATGGGGGGGTTCTTCCGTCTAAGACTTGAAGTCTTGGGTCCTTTATATAGGGGAGGCAAGTTTGTTGATTCAGTTAAGGAAATCTCTCATTGAGGGATCCCTGATTGATCTGGGTCTTTTATCCACCGTTGGATCTTTGATCCTAGACCTTCTATTTTACAGAATATTTTTCTCTTGTTTTTAACAAGATTGGAAAATATTTTCCCATACAGAGCTTATTCTGTATCTTGGTGATTTTTTAATCACCATTGGATCTTTGATCCAACGGTGCTCTGATTTACAGAGCATAATTTTTCTTGTTTAGAAAGATTTGATTCGAGGAATATTTCCTCAGCAAAATTTGATTCTGTAATTTGATGATTCATCATATTCGCTGGATCTATGATCCAATGGTGGAGAACTTTTAGTTCTGGCGCTAGCGCTCTCATGCTTTGCACGTGAGGCGCTGCCTCAGAGTGTTTTACTCCTAGCGCTGGCGCTGTTGGCGCTCTCGTGCTTTGCATGTAAGGTGCTGCCTCAGAGTGTTTAACTCTTGGCGTTGGTGCTCTTGGCGCTCTCGTGCTTTGCACGTGAGGCGCTGCCTCCTAAGATTTTAACTCTTATTTAATAGATTTCTTTCTGTGCTTTGCATATTGGCGCCCGCGTGAGGAGCACGTGAGGCGCCATCATAGGATTTAATTCTATCCGAGGCAGTACCTACATGCTTTGCATGTGGAGTTTTTCCTTTATTTTTATTTTATTGTTATTATTTTTTAAGGGAGTAAGTTTTGACCCAAAATTTTGGCGAGAATACTAGGCTTCCCAACCTATTCTCACATCTAAATGAAAACACATTTAGAAAATAAGCACACAACAAAAAAACATGCACGAAGTTGAGCATGTTCAATGTTAGGGGTATTTATTGGAGTTAAAAAATTAACTCCCAAAAGACCTAAATACTTATGCTAGTATTTAGCCAGATATGAATCAAATGATCAAAGAAATGAACATATGCCGATGAAATAAGGCATATCATATGATAAACAAGTTAAAAAGACTTGTTCAAGTGGGACCCAATATTTAGGGTTGTTCCCAATTTAAAACAATTCAAAAAAATGAATTGTTTTTGGAGCCTCCTAATATCGAGACCCCCTCTCTTGATGTCGGGAGGTCCCTAAACTAAAAGGTCCCGGCTGTGCAATGAAGCGCCATCGGGAGGCCCTCCAAATGTAGTGTTCCGATATATGAAGCTGTGTCGAGACCCCTATGAAAATAAACTGTTTGGTCTATTTTTAGGAGATTCGATATAGGATTCGAATCCCACCAAATCATCCTAAAATCAGGGAGTAGTTATATAGTACTCACATCCATAGAGCGGTATAAATACCCCTCTATCCCCACAGAAGAAAGTGAACAATCGCTTTGGCTAAAGAAATATAGAATTTCTCTTGAAATTCTCGAAGGAAGAAGAAGAAAGAACATAAGAAAAAGAAGAAGGTGAGATATAGGAATGGGATACCACATTCATTCACCCACTCAGTCTTTTTTCTCTCTGTTATTCTCTTTCCTTTCCCTCTAAACAATGATCAGGGGAGCCAGTCACCAACAAAGAGTCTCATAGCCATGGTCATAGAACTCTAAGACTTGGAAATATAAAAATTTCTATATTTTCATGAAGATCTAGAACATGAGATCACATGTTCTTAACTCTTTGATAGAACCTAGAACATGGGCTATCCCATGTTCTGCACATAGGAAATAGGCCATCCTATTTCCCTGCATAAGATATAGAAATAGAAAGAAACTCTATTTCCATAAGATACAAAAACAGGGATATGGATCAGAACCCCCATGTCCCTTAAACGAAATTCTGAGTAAGGGAAACCCTATTCATCCTAAAGATAAGAAAAACATATCTCCAACAGAATGCAGTATGAAAATACAACATTCTTTTCATAGAACATGGCCTAAAAACTATATTCTCTTTTGACTAAGGGAAACCTTATTCATCCTAAAGTTGTGAAAATCATCTCTCTGAAAAGTGACAGTAAAATGATACACTCTTCCTATAGAATATGGCCTAAAACTATGTTCCTTTTTAACATAATCTATATGTTCATCCTGTACAAGAATTAATGAAAAATGATGAATTCCATCATTTTTCACTTCGTGTATAGAAAATCCAAGTTAAATGAGTTTCCTCTATCATTCATAAAAAACTTGAATAATGATAGGGTTTTTTGATACTTTATTTAAGTATGGTAGGTATTTTTTTATACTTTAATTAAGTATCTAAAACCTACAAAGAATTTAGGACCCAAAACATAGGTCTCCCACAACAGGAAGGAAAAAAATAAGCTTCCTAAGATGCTTGTCGGAAGGCCTCAAAATGAGGTCTCCCGCTTAAGAAAGAATTCATGCTTTCTCAAAAAGGATATGAACCCCCACATAGAGTGGTCTATGTCCCATGATGTGGCCCCCATATGAGGTAGGGCCCATCCATATCAATTTGACATTAAAATACCCCAAAGCATGAAAATAAACTCTTAAATTAGTGTTTTCTTACAATTTTTATGCATTTTGCAACATCAATGTAATGCACATTCAAATTGTGTGTGTGTGTGTGTGTGTATAGATATATATATATATATATATATATATATATAGAGAGAGAGAGAGAGAGAGAGTAATGGAGAAAAGAGGTCATAAGAGGAAATTTCCTCCTATGGCGTGGAAAAAATACAATCTCGACCAATTTTTTCGATGATCGGCCCCCATCTTCTTCATCGTTATCATCTAAGATGTGGGTACACCAAATTTCATGTGATTCTACAACTTTTGCACCGTTGATTTAGCAATGTAAAAAGTTCTATTGTCGGTAAACCGTTAATTTTGAACCTACTAAATCAACGGTGAAAAAGTTGTGGAATCACATGAAATTTGGTGTACGCACATCTTAGATGATAACGATGATGATGATGGGTGCCGATCGTCGGAAAAAATGGCGGAGATTGTATTTTTTCCACGCCATAGGAGGAAATCCCCTCCTATGGCCTCTTTCCTCTATTAATCTCATATATATATATATATATATATGAAATGCAATGAAAATATATCATTGCTTGCATCTCCTGTTTGCAAGTATTTTATGATCTTCAAATATAATTTTCATGGTATGATTTGAGCAATCTAATAAGATATCCCGTCTAAATGTTTTTTTAGACACAGGAGTGTAATTAACCGTTAATGCTTGCGTCTATGGGAAGTCTCGAATTCAGGACCTTCTTGTTAAATTTTAAAACTCAAATAGTCGTTTTGTTTAAACTCTACCTGTTTCTAGACGTCTATTCATTAGAGATTCTAAAGAGGGTAAACACGTGTATTACACCACAGATGGTTGATTACCAATTTTGACAAAAAAGTTTCAAATCCGGTTTTGACCTAACCCACGTCCTTAAATTTAATATTTTTTTGGCTACATATTAGAGCTTAGTACATTGTTGGAAAGGAGTGAGTGGATGCGGAGGATTCATGTGCTCGACCCAACGTAATTCTTATGTTGGTTCATGTAACCTATCCTATATACTTGGGATAAAAGGCTCAGTTGTTGTTGTATTAGAAACTTTGTACTTTATTTGATTGTCTTAATTGCTTTGATTGTTGACCATCAGCATTTTATTAGCCTGGCCATGCATGTGGCAATAAATTTCTGCCATGGCTCCAAATTAGAAACACTAATATTTTTTTTCCTTATATTTTTGCTTCAAATAAAACTATTATTTGAAGTCATAGATAGAGAAAACATAGAGCTCTTGCTCTTTACTTTGTGCAAAAACGTAGAGCGGATTGTTGAGATTGTGGTTACAGCCTAAAGGCAACTTACCAGTAACCTGTAACATCGGTTGAAAACACTAGTTTTCTTCATGGATGATACGAAAAGAATGAGTGCCAAATATTATGTTTGACTCCAAGATTAAGATTGAGAGGAGGGTCAATCTTGTTACCTAAAAAAGGCAATTCCATAATTAACTAATCTATCAAGAACACTATACTAATTTAGCACTTCCTTTCTTAGCTGAATATTCTAGCTAATTGCATATTTACTAATGAATGGGATAATTAACATGACAATGTATAGAACTACATGGGACATGGGTATTCACTACTAATCGACACATTATCGATAACAAAGTTTCCATCATGCGACAATATTTGTCAAGAACATTTCATCAGATATTAAAGTATTCAAGAATTAATTATCGGCATTTTAAACGACATTTCAGCTGTTGAAAAAAATAAGTTTAACGCGGTTCAAACCTCTTATTCCCAAGTCAAAATCGAGTAAAAATAAAGAAAATAAATTATATTTGTATAATTTGCTAATATTTCTAAGGGCCTTTGGCATTCCCAATTTTTTTAGGTACAATTTCCAATATTGTTGTTCTTTGAACTTGAATACCTCTTTTGCGCTTTCCTTTTTTATATAAAGGGTGGTAATTCACCAAGTTTCATTAAAGCTATGAAACATAATCGCTACAGATAAAGTCACATGGATAACTAGTAAATCATAAATCTCCGCATATTGGAGTCAAAATAAAAGAGTTTGCAACTTCCACATGCATTTCATCCCACAATACAACAAATGAGCGCAACCACAATTGCTTGAACTTTCTCTCCTTGCATAATCCAGCAAGCAAAGTAAATAGTAACACTAGGTTCCAAAAATACCTCCTCCTTCCCTTCCCAACCACCGGATGCTAAGCTCTTGAACCCCGGCCTGACAATGTCCCTTGTGCCCCTGTTCATTTATCGACGAAAATATCGTCATCAACTTCATTCTTCCGCTCGATTTTGATGCCACGCCTCTTTGTGCCGAAAATATCTCTTTTGCTCTTAGCTAATCCAACCATATGAAATGTCTTTCAGGATTGAAGAGGGGTATCTATCAATTAGGTACATGAGCAGAGCTTGCTGCTTGACAGGTGAGAAGTAATTTTCATGCTACTATTGGTTGCCTAATTAATATGGTCCTATATATACACGCTGGCAAATATTTATAGAGTAAGCTTTTTAGTTGGGAAGATACTCATTATTGAGAAAGTACAAATTCGCAAATCTTAATTCATATGGATAATGATAGTTGCAGGATTTCCTGTGGGAGTAAAGTTTTGGAAAATTATATTTGTTGGCATTGTTACTTCTCTGCTGTTATAATTATAATAATGTCGACTCTTTTTTAGAAGTCAAATTGATTTTGTCTTTTTCTGTGTAGATGGACATGGCTTTTCCTTGGGTCTTGTTTCAAAATTAGGTTTTGACATAGAGCAAGGAAAATCTATTCATCATGTATCATTTCATCTTCTTTTCTTCTTTGTTTAAAAAGGAAGAAAAGAAGGAGAGAAAGAAAGGAGAGGAAAAAAACTAGTGATGGATAGTCTGTATTTATTTTGTTTGGTTTGTATCAAGGAAGATAACATGAAGTTGAAGGAAAAAGAGTGTCGGGCGGTGTGGATTCTAATATTATGGGTGCCTTTAGGGGATCTTGATCACACATACTACGTGCAAAACACGTAGAATACACCAATACCAAAGACCTCCTGTTTCCCACAAATCTTGACCTGTTCATTTCTGTTGTGGATGGATCTGGACCGATGTAATAGCATAGGTGTTATTTTCCCCATAATAACAGCCACTCCGAATCCGAAGTTGAAATGATTTTGAGCGGCGAGAGAAATGAGCAAAAGCTCAGTTGGTATGGACACTTCCTCTCTTAGGGAGAGTGTCTTGAATCCCAAGAAAGAAAGTGGCCACAAATTAACGCTTTCAGGACGAATTCGTGAATATGCTGGATGCGTGTGATGTATCATGCATAGGTTAGGGCTTACATGCAAGTGCCAAAATAAAAAATAAAAACCTGCAATTCCCAAATGCTTACAACCAGTTACTTGAATATTCAAAATTTCCTGAAACCAGCGTTAATCATGAAATTAGATTTACAAATTTTTTTTTTTTGTTTCGAGGAAAATGGGGCAAGAAACCCTACTCGAAATATATTAAAATAAAAAAAGTACATACGAAGATAAATTCAAGAGACTCGTGTAAGGAACATGACATTGTGTGCAAATTATCGAGCACAGAACAATAGAACAGGGGACAGACCAATAATCGTCATCTGTTACTAAGGAGTGTAACTTGATAATAGGCCTGCAATAATCAAAAATTCCAAACAGACGAAAACAGACAGCTACAACATTAAACCAATAGTTCAATAGCGCACCCAAACCAAAAATAACGCTGAAGATGCAGATAACAGTAATCCACATTTTTTGCTATTTTCATTCCTTTACATCAAAACAAACAACCACTCAGAGGAAAAGATTTATAAAAATCGAAAAACAACTTCTATAAAGACCTATGATCCTAGGCTCCCCAAGTCATCATTTCCATTTACAACATGATTAAAGATTAACTATCAGTAATATTTGCAAATGGGTGCTTGCTAGATCTCCAAAGAGATTAATGGAGATTAATGGAGGAAAGAGGCCATAGGAGGGGATTTCCTCCTATGGCGTGGAAAAAATACAACCTCCGTCATTTTTTCCGACGATCGACACCCATCATCATCATCGTTATCATCTAAGATGTGCGTACACCAAATTTCATGTGATTCCACAACTTTTTCACCGTTGATTTAGTGGGTTCAAAATTAACGGTTTACCGACAATAGAACTTTTTACATTGCTAAATCAACAGTGAAAAAATTGTAGAATCACATGAAATTTGGTTTACCCACATCTTAGATGATAACGATGAATATGATGGGGGCCGATCGTCAAGAAAAATGACGGAGGTTGTATTTTTTCCACGGCATAGGAGGAAATTTCCTCCTATGGCCTCTTTTCTCCATTATTCTCATCTCCTAATTACATAGCCATAATACATAAACAGTAAATTATTTTGATAGACCAAAAGTGCTTCAAAGTTTTCGGCAACCAAAATTATTTGCATGCATTCATGAGTGAAAACTAAAAGAATGAGTTGCATGCCACCGTTCATAACTCCAACGTAACACTTCATGAACAAATAAGCAAGGAACTAAACACATTGAGATAAGATTTGTTGTTCTGCCAAAAGCACAAGGGCCGTCCAATAAAACTAAAAAGAATATAATTATAACAAAAATTCAAAGAAAATTCCCTAAAATCCCTCACAAGAAATTAAACTGGCCTACGATATTCATAAGCAGTTCTTTCTTTAGAATGAATCAAAAGGAGCGCCGGGGCCTTTCCTCAGCTACATTCACTCTAAGCGCTCGACCTTCCAAACTCTGCATAAAATAACATAAATTTAGGAAATAACAAAAACTTGGCAGATCCAATAAAAGATTCAATAAAAATATTTTTTTGCAGTCCAACTGTAAATGAAAGCTGCATCCAGCATGAAGAAAGATCAGTTAATAAGTCGGTCCTCAGAAGTCAATTATGGCTAAATTTACCATGAACTATGTTCAATTTCCCCGTTAACTAATATCGATTTCGAAAAGGATGTAAACGTACCATGGACTATTCTGGTACCAATTTGGACTCTACACAGAGTTGACTGAATTCATAAAATGGCATCTACCCTTTTACCCTCTTCTTCCTCATCTTTTTACAAACATATCCAAATTCATTTGCCATGCTCCATGAAGATTAATAAAGGGATATTAAAGGAAACCCATTTTCATTGTTGCTACTTCTCCTAAAGTATTAGCTGCCTCAATCATTTGTAAAATGACGAAACTCTTTTAAACTAATTAATTTATTTAAATTGCATCTACAAAAAAACAAAGATCTTTTGAAAACTAATCCAAATTCTCGCAGATCATAACTTTTTGATTAAATTTGAAATACGATGTGGGTTCTGCTCTTGGGAGAGGAGATGAGAGGCCATGTAAATAGAATTTAAGGTGTAATGGTAGAAAAGGGGGGTCCCTATAGGTAGGGGTTGGAGACATGCCCATGTAAATAAGATGTGGATGGAGACCGTGAAACGTGTAGATGGGAGTTTGGAAAGAGGGACTGCATTATGTGGCGACATTTAAGGGTATTCTAGTGTGGGGGGAAATTCCTTTAAAACATGTTAAGAATAACCCGTATTATACACAAGATTATTATGTAATAGATAAATAATAATGTAACCGCATAATGGTTTTTGCCTATATAAAGCGGGGAATTAAAGCCTAGCTAATTCATTCATTACATTTCCGTAAAATTCTCTCTATTTCTCCTCAATAATAAAAACATGGTATCAAAGCAAAATATGAACCATTCAGATTCGGTGATCAAATCCTAACCTTCCATCAAACAAGCCTTAGCCCATCTCCACCACGCCGCTGCCTCGACCAACCCTATCGACACCGTCCCCTCGCCATCGACATCGACGCCTCGCCATCATAACCTAGGGTTGAGGCCGTGGAGAGCCTCGTTTTTGCGATTATTTTCGTCAAGAGGGCATATTCACAGCATCTGCTGGAAACTAAATGGGAGGCCTCCTCGGCCACCTCAACCGTCTTGTCCCGCCACTCGTGCACATGTTGGGACAACGTCTCCTGTATCCTTCACCACTTCGTCAAACTCAGCGTCATCCGAGAGTTCCACCAGAGCCTTGGAGAAGAATGCTCGATTGAGGCTTGTTATCTCGTCTGTCTCTAGCAGCTCGACTGGCTCAACTACATCCCGTGCTTCCATTGTCACTACTCTGGGGTCACGAGAGGTAACCATACAGCTTTTATTACTCCAGCAACTATACGCCGGCCTTGGGTGATCGATACGGGTGCAACCGCTCACATTACAGAAGAGAGACGCATAGTTTTCATATCGGCTACAGCCTGGGTGCACCCCAATGACCCTAGCAAATGGCACTACCTCAACCATAGAGGGTGTGGACTTTGTTCTTGCCACACCACAGCTACCTCTCTCCACTGTCTTATATTTACCTGGTTTTCCATTCAATTTACTTTCTATAAGTCAGTTAACTCGAGATTTAAATTGTGACGCAACGTCCTTTCTGGTGGATGTGTTTTTTTTGAAGCTTGGGACGAGACGGACAATTGGCGCACAGGAACTGTAGTTGATGGGTTGTACTACCTCGATGAGCATCCACGCTCCGTAGCCTGCCCAACAGTATCCACATCTCTTCTTGATGCTCACTGCCGCTTTGGTCATCCATTTTTACAGACCTTGAAGAGGATTGTTCCCTCTCGATCCTTTATCTAGTTTAGAATGTGGGCCTTGTGAGCAGGGTAAGCATTATCGCTCTAGCTATCCATCTCGTAGTAACAAGCAAGCTGAAAAACCTTTTTCTTTAATGCAATTTGATGTTTGGAGGCCATGCCCCGTTGTTACCGAAGATGGCCTTCGCTACTTTGTGGCTTTTATTGATTTCTCTCGTGTCAAATGGTTTTATTTAATGAAATCAACTAAAGTGTTTTCGCAGTTTCAAAAATTTTCTAAGGTTAAGACTCAATTTGGCGTCGCTGTGATTACGTTACGGAGTGATAATACCAAGGAATATTTTACTACACCTTTTAAAATATATATGACGCGGCTTGGCATTATCTATAAGTCTTCTTATCCTTATACCCCCAACAGAATAAGGTGGCAGAAAGAAAGAATAGAGATTTATTAGAGGTCACTCGCACTCTTTTGTTTCATATGCGAGTGCCTAAATCTTTTTGAGAGATGCAGTTCTTACTGCTAGTTACTTGATCAATAGAATGACATCTTCTGTTCTTGATGGACAGATTCCTCATTCTTTATTGTTTCCATCAGAGGTTTTTTCCGATCCTTTCACGAATTTTTGGATGTGTGTTTTGTCCATGACCTACAACCTGGGAGTTCGAAACTTGACACCAAGGCCATTAAATGCATCTTCCTTGGGTATTCTCAGACTCAAAAAGGATATCGCTGCTATAGTCCAGTTTTACGTCGTCGTTTTATTTCGGTTAAAGTATCCTTTCATGAGTCCACCCTTTATTTTTCTACATATCACACCACTATAGACATTGATAGTGATTTTCATGGGGACTCCTCATATTTTTCATGCATTCCATCAGAGTTGGTTGATTCTCCACCTCCTATGTTGGAGGTCACACATATCGTTCCTATTGAACCAACTCAATCCTGATTCTCTACTGTTGGAACCCACACCACCGGTTACCCTAGTATATACTCGTCAGACTCGTAGAGTATATGCTCGTCGGACTCGTACAACTCCTCGGTCTCAGCCTCTTGTAGCTGATCTTCCCGAGTCTCAAGCTCCGCCGGAGATTGATCTTGATCTCACCATTGTGTTACGAAAAGGCACCCGAAACTGCACTTCTCACCCTATAGCTCACCATGTAGCCACATCTCACCTATCCTTGACATATCGAACATTTATATCCTCGCTCGACTCTCATGCTCTGCCCAAGTCTTTCGGATGCTTTATCTCAGAGGATGGACCAATGCTATGATTGATAAGATGCTTGCCCTCGAACTGGGATTTGGTTCCTCTTCCAACTGGCAAGAAGGCTGTAGGGTGTCGTTGAGTATACACTGTGAAGCTCAACCGTGATGGGACACTCTCGGTTGAAGGCACGGTTGGTTGCCAAAGGGTATTCCCAAACTTATGGCATTGATTATGAGGAGACCTCTCCGGTGGCCAAGATGAATTATGTGCTTCTTATGTCTTTTGCAGTTTCTTATCATTGGCCACTTTACCAGCTTGATATGAAGAACGTCTTCCTTCATGGCTCATTGGTTGGGGAAGTTTATACGGAGCAACCACCTGGTTTTGTTGCTCAGGGGATCCTAGTTTGGTTTGTCATCTGAAGAAATCTCTGTATGGTTTGAAACAGTCTCCTCGAGCTCTACATCTCACAGCGAAAGTATATGCTGGATATGCTGACTGAAGCTGGGATGTTGAGATGCAAATCTATCAAGGCTCCAATGGATCCGAATGCTAAACTTCTTCTGGGACAAGGGAACTCGATTGATGATCCCGGAAAAAACCGATGGTTGGTCGGCAAATTGAATTACCTCACTATCACTCGACCGGACATCTCATATATCGTTAGCGTCGTGAGCCACAGTAAAAATTTACCAAGGTCGTAATCTCGTTTGGACTCAAACGGTGTGCACATGATCATTCGGTATTCTACCGCAATCAATCAAATGGCCTTCGCATTACTTTGGTGGTATATATTGATAATATAGTGATTACTAGTGATGATGCAGCCGGTATTGCACAGCTCAAGCACCACCTGCAAACGAAGTTTCAAACTAAGGATATTAGGAGCCTTAAGTATTTTTTAGGCATTGAAGTTGTCCGGTCGAAAGAGGGCATCTACATCTCACAGCGAAAGTATATGCTGGACATGTTGACTGAAGCTAGGATGTTGAGATGCAAATCCATCAAGGCTCCAATGGATCTGAATACTAAACTTCTTCCGGGACAAGTGAACTCGATTGATGATCCCGGAAAAAACCGATGGTTGGTCGGCAAATTGAATTACCTCACTATCACTCGACCGGACATCTCATATATCATTAGCGCCGTGAGCCACAGCGAAAATTTACCGAGGTCGTAACCTCGTTAACGATGTGCATATGATCATTCGGTGTTCTACCGCAATCAATCAAATGGCCTTCGCATTACTTTGATGGTATATATTGATAGTATAGTGATTACTAGTGATGATGCAGCCGGTATTGCACAGCTCAAGCACCACCTGCAAACGAAGTTTCAAACTAAGGATATTGGAAGCCTTAAGTATTTTTTGGGCATTGAAGTTGTCCGGTCGAAAGAGGGCATCTACATCTCACATCTAAAGTATATGCTGGATATGCTGACTGAAGCTGGGATGTTGAGATGCAAATCCATCGAGGCTCTAATGGATCCGAATGCTAAACTTCTTTCGGGACAAGGGGACTCGATTGATGATCCCGAAATAAACCGATGGTTGGTCGGCAAATTGAATTACCTCACTATCACTCGACCGGACATCTCATATATCGTTAGCGTGGTGAGCCAATTCATGGCTGATCCTCGAGTGACTTAAAGAAAGCTCGAGGAAAAGGCTTATTGTACTCGGACCATGATCATTTGAGAGTTGCGGGCTTTACGGATGCAAATTGGACCGGATCTCCATTCGATCGCAGATCTATTACAGAGTACTGTGTATTTGTAGGAGGTAACTTGGTCTCCTGGAAAAGCGAGGAACAAAATATTGTGTCCGGCTCCAATGCCGAGTCAGAGTACCGAGCTATGGCGAATACCACCTGTGATCTTGTGTGGATTCGATTTCTACTTGAAAAGCTTGGCTTCAAGCCTGCTCTACCTATGCAGTTATATTGCGATAATAAGACTGCAATTTATATTGCCTCCAATCCCGTGTTCCACGAGCGAAGCATATTGAAGTGGATTGTCATTTTGTGAGAGAAAGTTGAAGACGGAGTTGTTGATGCCTGCTATGTTCAATCGGCACATCAACTGACAGATTTATTCACGAAGCCCTTTGGAAAGAATCGAGTGCATTTTCTTTGTAACAAGGTGAACATGTTTGATATGTATGTTTCAGCTTGAGGGGGAGTGTTAAGAATGTGTTAATATACACGGGATTATTATGTAATAGATAAATAATTGGGATGTAACTGCATAATGGCTTTTGCCTATATAAAAAAGGAAATTATAGCCTAGCCAATTCACCCGTTACATTTCCCTAAAATTCTCTCTATTTCTCCTCAATAATAAAAAACCAAAGTTTATACAAGCTTACTGCAATTATTAAAAAAGTTTCAAGGCATTTTAGTGGAGAACATTAACAACTAAGGGTATTTAAGTGCAACTTACGTTACTTACCGTTAGTATAACCTATGGGATGATGTTCTGTATGTCATTTTGAGGTCAAGTTGCCAATATCCTTAAAACCAAGAGCTCTAACCCAAACCTTATTACCAGGATAGGTCATACTTAACGAAAACATATATGGCCAAATTAAAGACATGATAAAAATGATAATTATCGATGGCTATAAAGTAATAAAAAAATGAAGGCCAAGTCAAATGTGTAACTAGGGATCAATCTCGTGAATAATGATCAAGAAAATGAGCTTAGTATAGTAAAATTCTGAGAAACGATATAATAACAAAATAAAGAAGAAAAAGTAAGACTTCTGTGTCTAATTAGCTTCTAGGAATATTAAATGCTCTAATATTCTAAGCGAATATTTTTTTTTTGGGTGAATTAGATAAGACACTATTCGAATATAGAATTGCATTAAGCACCTATGAACAGTATAAAAAATTGTATAAAACCACCACCAAAAAGTAACCCTAAACAACATGCGGTATTTTTATCTTTAAAGTATAATGGTGTTTTGTAAGAGAATGATAAAAGTCTAAGGGTCTTTTTTATGTGATCTATCCTTTTTCAGAACATACCGTTCCATCAAGAGCAGCAATCGCATCGTCCAATTCAGTCTGTGAAGCCATCGTCACAAAACCAAACCCACGAGAACGCCCAGACTCCCTGTCGTAAACAACACGTGCACTCACGACTTTTCCGTGCTCGCTGAAGACTTGTTCCAAGCGAGCATCATCGACTTGCCATGGCAAATTCCCGACGTAAATTCGCAAGGAAGGCTCAAATGCCTGTGGAGGTCTCTCTGGGCGGGACCCTCTTGGAGCGGCCTTGTTTACGGTCAGAAGCCTGCCACTAACATCCTGTTTCCGATGAATAAAATATCACATTGTAATTAAAAGTTGAGAGTTGTCAAATAGACCCTTAGTTTTAAGAATGTGCACTTTACCCTTATTTTCCCAAAATGTGCGGGAACTTCTAATGTTTTTCTGTCGTTGGTTGTAATTATTATTTCAATTGAGGATTAGGTATAAAAATGTGCATAATAAATTAAGTGATTTATTCCACTAGAGGAATTCTTAGTAAAGCGCAGGGTGATATGAAAACTTCAGAGATAGCAAAAAATACATAATAAAGTAAAACATTGACGATAAAATGAATGATACGATCCCGATATATTTACAGGGGCAGTATTTCTTATGCCCTTCAAAAATTGCAAAAAAAATTGATATATCACAAGTCTACTATCCAGATCCAGATTAAATAATTTCTTTCGAATTAATCACACAACTTATTTATACATAGTTGTGAGCTGTCTGAGATGCATCAAACGCAGCATAGCATCAAAAATTTCCATCAAAGGTATTGGTGAAAACATCAAAAATTTCCATCTAAAGAAACTTTTCACATGCATGTCTGGCATTTTTACTGGGCAAGCTTATATCTGGCTGCGCTGAGTTAAGGCAAGACACTAAAAATATTTGGATTGGCCTAAGAGTTCAGATTTCGCCATAACTTAGGAGTTCTGCTGAAGTATTCAGGAATTTAGGTATCTCAAACAGAGCAACTAAAAGTTCAAATCAAGTCGTGGCACATTATTTTATGTGGATCAAGTTATAAAGAAAAATGAAAAAAAATTGAAAAAAGGAAGAGACTTTGGCGCTGCTCCAGGTAACATTCAGAGAGGGTTATTTAATTAAGAGTAAAAAAATGATTTGCCACCTCTCAAAGTTCTGGGATAGTGGCACAATTTTGTTACAGTGGCAGGAACTTTTCCAATATTTTATATAATTACAAAGAAAATATTGATAGAAATCAATAGAGGTCCTAAAATAATTGAAAACCATAAATCAAAAGAAAAACTAAGGTATTAAAATTTAAAGGCCGTCACTAGCAGCAGATAACTAAAGATAACTCTGGGTCTGTTTGATAAGCTACAGCTACAATGTAGAATTCAAGTTGCAGGTAACTTCTGCCACTGTTACCAAACGAACTCATAAATAAAGTACAAAGCAAATATAAATAAATTTTACAGACAATATGACAAAAAAATTGCAGACTATGGGACAAAAAAGCAGAAATCTACAACTAATTTACATGAACTAGAGTATTTAAGCAAATATAAACTAAATGTTTTTCGGGTCTGACTGCAGACATGCCAAAACTGTAACAGCTTTATATAAAAGAGAATAATCTTGGGTGTAAAGTTGGAGTTCAATATTAATACCAAAAGCATATAATTGCAATACCATCAGGTTTTTGACAACAGTTGAATACTTGTTGAGGTAACTAGGTTTAAGAAAAGACCTCAAGCTCTCAAAGTATCTTCAAATCATCAGAGTGTGCGTAAGGACGCAAAATAAGAACCATTCCAATCAAGAATAAAACTTTATGAGAATATAATCAAGAGATGCAAAAAATTATGTGCATTTTTAGTTACCAAAAAATAGTAATACTAGTCAAATGCCAAACTGAACGATTCTGTCTAGAAATTAGATACACATAGCAATATTGCAAGTTCAAAAGAAAGAAACAATTGATAAGTTAAACAATAAATAGGAAAAAAGAAACCGACAGGCTTAACAATCCGTCCGACTTCTCATAGTTATTTTAAGAACACCACCTTAAGAGAAAGAAAATGCTTACGGCAGAATAATCAAATAATAATATCTGCACTATGAGAAACAAGAAAGGCCAAGACAGAACATGAGCTATTTATTCATCCTGTTAATACTCATAGGAATTGGAGAAAACTTACATAGCGATGGAACATTTCAACAGCTTTCTCTGCTTCTTCAACGGTGCTCATGGTGACGAATCCAAAACCCCGACTCTGATCTGTATCCCTATTATATATAACCTGCAGAACAATAGAAAAGTCGCATCTTCAAGGGCCTTAACTTTTCATGAAAAGATAAATAAATAAAAGGGCCATAACTAGCAACCGAGATGGATAACTTTCAACTACAACAATATAAGAGAAATAGCTATTGCTCAGTCCTCTTCTCCAAAATTTCTCAGATCACTAACAGAAGAATTTTCTAGCAGCCGCATCATCCATATAAGATTTTAAGAATTTCACAAAAAACCTAATTTAGACAACGATTTGCATAAATAATTGGCTTGATTTCACTAAACTACAAAAAAAATATGCCCATTTTTGTCCAACTAAACAACCAAGAACTTCGTAAATTACGATTTTTAAAAACAGAATTCTTTCACGTTAACGAGACCTATTTTTCACCAAATTGTCATTACAAAATTTTACAAATTCTGCCGACGCCTTCACGTTAGTTTAGTAAGTACAGGAATAATTTACTGATATAACACGTTGGTTAATAAATTAATATGAAGTTTTAGACATTATTTCTGATTTACAATGTTTTTGTTAATTTAGTAATCAGTTATAGTTGGTAGTTGACTACAACTGAGCCCAAATTATTTAACAAAAAGATTCCTTAAAAGATTCCCTATATGCATCTTTGAGAATAAATGGATAAAAAATTGTAAGCCGTATAATAGGAATTAGAAAAAGAGTAGAAAGTAAAAGGACTAAACAAACAGTAATCTAAGAACTATTTAGAAGTAGATAATCCTGAAATCTCATCTTTAAGTAACCTCCAAAATTCAATCCCCACATTAAGTAACTCCACAGAATCGAACTCATCAAACAATACATTGTATCAGGTAAAACAGATCGATATCAATTGCAGTTAAGGCCTGGTATTGGTTCTGAATTCTCAAGTCCTAATAGGACAATTGTCCTGATAGGACTTTTATTTGGACTTGGACTTTTCCTTGGACTTTTTCTTGGACTTTGATTTTTTCTTGGACTTGAACTTGGACAATATTGTTGGACTTTTGTATTACATAGCATTATTCTTCTATTTTAATTTTATGACATGTCACTATTCTTACAATAAAAAATTAAAGCATTCTATCAAATTTATCAAAATCCCAGCCCAAATTCAATCAAAATTACTCGCAAAGCTTAAACCCGTTCCAAAGACTCACATGGCCTAATCGTTTCAAGCATTCTATCAAACACCTTGCACTCACTAACCTATCTCGAAAAAGTTCAGATCTTTGCAACATAAAAACCCATAAATCTCACCAAATAAAAATTCAGATCTTTGCAATATAAAAACCCATAAATCTACCCAGCACCTCAAAAACACAGCTTTCTTTCTTCCCCAGTTGCCCCCTCAACGCTTGTGTGGTCCTCCGATACTCCCTACAATCGAAGTAAGTCTTGGCCAAGATGTAGCAATCAGCGTCCCCGCTGAAATCGTTGTTGCGAATCGGGATGGTGACGTAAGACACTCCGGCGAAGGGCGTGGACGTGATGTCGGCAGATGCGGCGGCACCCGATCGCAGCCGGCAGGGTGGCTGTGGGAGCGGGACGCGGTGGCGGTGGCGGTGGCGGAGGAGGGGTTGGTTTCGGAATCGAGAGATTGATTGTAGAGAGAGAAAGAAGGGAGGGGAGGAGAGGTTGAGAGAGTCCAAGCAAGTTTCTCTTTTTTCCATGGTCTTTTTTGAAAGGGAGTTTATATATTAGGACTGAAAACCTGGACTTTAAGAGTCCACCACAAATTCAAGTCCAAGCAACCAATAACACAAAAGGTTAAAGTCCAATTTAGGTCCAGAACCAATAACACAAAAAGGTAAAGTTCAAAAAAAATCCAAGTCCAAATGAAAAGTCCTGAACCAATAACCTCCTATTAAGTGACAAAACCTCCGCAACAAAACAAAGGAAAATGAATCAAAATAGTTGCTTAACTATCCTATGTTTAAAACAAATAACCAACCGAAATGCCAAAACATCCTATATTATAAAGCCAATTAAAAAGACCCAAGCATCTCACCTGCATTGCAAACCCCACAAGAAATTGCATCCAAAAAACCCACAAGAAACCATCAAACATAACATTGAAATTTAAAAATATAAATTTCAACAGCTAAAATGATATATCTCGGGCAAGCTCTGCAACCCCAGCCTTACAAAACCTCATATTTAAATCAACATATCCACGCTAACCTCAAAGTCTCCACATTCTAAACCCACATCAAACAGAACCTCAAAATCTCGCCTTTACTGCAGAACCACAAGAGCCTGTCAAACAACACATCATAAAATTGCAAGATAGACCAACTAAGAACAAACTCAATTAGCGCAAAGAGTAGTTTTGCTCGAATCTCGGACTGTATAAATCCCAGTTTAGTGAACAAAGCACTATAAAGGCTTGAACTGCATCAACCTCAGGCCTAAGTTAAAACATACATCCCAATCAAACCTAAAAGTGCATTGCATTCTAAACCTGCATCAAACATAACCTCAAAACCTCACCTTTCCAACAAAACCAACAAGAACCCATCAAACAAAACAAAGAAAGACACAAGATAAACCAAGAGCAAAACCAATTTAGTAAAAAGAGAAGCATATCGCTCTAATCTCGGGCTGTATAATTTCAAAACAAATAATCAAACCCAAATATCCCTATCAAACATCAACTAGAACCTCGACAATCTTATCTCCTTAAAACACACAAGCCCTTCAAACAAAACACCGAAAAAAATCCTAAACTTCTAAATTTCAAAACACGTCCAACACATCCAACAAATCCTAAAAATCTCACCTTTACTATCAAAACCCACACACTCATCAAACAAAACATATCAGATGCAATCTAAAGCCAAAAGGTGACAAAAATCTTATATATACCTCAGCAACCTCCACAACCCCAGCCCCATTAAACAACCCAGCCAACTTCTCGCTGTCAACATCATAAGGCAAGTTCCCCACAAACAGCTTGGCATCCTCTGGGGGCTCATAGCTCCCCTCCTCCACCTCCTCCTCCTCTTCTCCTTCAAAAAACCCATCTCCACCTTCAGCCGCAACCTCACCTTCACTTTCCCCTTCCCCTTCAACTTCAGCTTCCCCTTCAGCTTCCCATTCTGAGAGGCCAACAGCCAGCCCTCCCTCTCCTCCTTCCTCCTCCTCCTGCTGAGCCCAATCTGAGGTCTGGGTAACAAGAGGAACTATCAAAGATTTGGTGTCTCTCCTTTTGAGGGAGAGGGAGAGGGAGAGAGAGAGGGGCTTTGAAGGGAGAGAGAGGAGGTGGGTCTTTGAGGGGAATAGAGAGATGGGGAGGGATGGGGTGAGGAAGAGCTCATTGGGGGTGATGTGTTTGAGGAGAGAGGTCGAAGAAGAAGAAGCCATGGATAGAGAGCCTTGGGGAAGAAGAGGAGAAGGTTGAAGATTGGAGAAGAGAGAAGAAGAAGAAGAAGAAGAGGATAAGGAGATGAAGAGATTTTATGGGATTATCTCGTCTCTCACGCACATAAAATGAGGGTTTAGGGATTTGAGGTCATAGAAGGGGCAGATGGAGAAAATATATGGGCCTATATGACTTATGGGCCTGTAATAAAATGCTTGAATTTAACAAACGTTTTATTTCTAAACGGCCAGTAAACTTCTAGGGTAAATTGTCAAAAAGCTCCTGGCCCGATTCAAACTTGTGCAAAAATCTTTGGGCCTTTTACTCTTGTTAAAAAACTCCTTGGCCCAATTATAATCCCTTTATAATAGTAGACTCTAATATTTAAAAAATTGGGCCTAAATGAAATGCAGTATAGGGGTTATTTTAACAAAGATTTTACATAATAGCCATTTCCCAACAATTTTGAAAATATCTTGGGTTTTAGTGGCTTCTTGACAATCACCCAAAATTCTATCATATAGGACTCGAGGCCGGTAGGTTAAGCATTGTGAGATTAGGCCAAGCCAATCCTTCTAATCGACTTTCCCACCGAACATTCATATTACGTGAATTACGTAACAACTATATAGCCATGAGAGAGAGTGTGTGTGTGCGCGCAACATTTGTTGCGCGCATTTTGGTTGTATCAAGAGTATTATAATTATCAGGGGTAACAATATATGCCACGTATGTGCAGATTTGTAACATGTGTTGCATTTCTTTAATTTTTTGTCCAACCAAACACAAAAAATGGTTTAGATTTAGAATTCCAATTACAAAACTTGAAGATATCCAAACAATGGATTTGGGTTTTTTTGCGACAAATATGGCATGCAACATTTGTTGCATGAAAGCATGATGCAATTTTGTTTTTTTTTTTGGCTAACCAAACATGCCCTAAATATTGAATGGCAGAAAGGGAGAAAAGAGAAGAGAGAAGAGGTAACAATAGATTAGGCCGGGCATGGAGAGTTAAGAAGAGACTAGTTTGTTTTCCTTTTTTTTCTCCATACGTGATGTATGTGGATGTGGTTTAAATATATGTGGTTTAGAATAAAATTTTATAGATATCTCTATGAAATCAAATGGATGACTTAGGTAAACAGTGCCTAAATTATTAAGGAGAGAGAGGGAGTGAGAGAGAGATTTGAATTTTGAATCAAAAGTACATTTTAAAAAAATTATTGTGGTGACGTGGATATTTGAATGAGAGAATAAAGCGGTAGATTTTACTTGTTTTTTAAATTATTTTACAAAAAAGACAGGTCATAGAAGACCTTAGTTACACACATGGAATCGGCATTATAATAGTAAAGATGGGAAAGATGCAGCAGATTGGTTTGAGAGAGAGAAGGGTTGATAAGATAACTAACTAGCCAATCTAATCCCAAGATGTCATATAGTGTGGCTTATTTAGTTGACAAAGAAGCTTAGGAGGCGATTTTGAAGAAACAAATTCAAAGATTTTGGTGTTCTAAATCAAAAAAGAAATCCTTTTTTTAGTCAGGTAAACTAAAATTTTGCCCTTTATTTATTTGTTTGGTTGAAAGACGAAAGTCCTGCAGCATAAGACACGCTCCTTTATGTTGGTATATTGTTAAGAAAACATAAGGTTTGCTTGGTTTGCAAATGAAGCTCCAACAACCTACATTCCATGCTACATTTTATTTTATTATTTATTTGTTGTTATTTGTAACATTTTCATTAAATAATTTCAATAAAATGTTTTATCACGCTTGGCTAAGCATCTTCATGAAATCCGTCCATTAAAAGAGTAACAAATATTAAAGTTACTTAGCGGTTTCAAGAGAAATCATTGTCCTTCATTTGTCACCAAAAAACGTGGTTTAGCATATTCAAGCCCCGAATCGTGTCCTTCAACCTAGATATGCATGGATTCTTTTTGATCCTTTTGATTCTTCACTTTATTACCTTTATTTTTCCAAAATTTTTATTTATTAGCCCATATATATAAAGAGAGAAACGCAATTCTTATGTGAGACAATGAGACAGCGACTGGCGGTTCATTGTATTGAAAAGAAATTGATAATGGTCACGATTGATCAATATAAAATCTAATTTAGTTAATCACTTCCATATTTATAGGGATATAATTGATTACATTTTCGCATGTACATTGTATCTTTCCTTTCCATTATCTTATTTCCTATTCTTCCTCAATTAACCCATCCAAAAATGCATCTCACATATGAAAGAAACCCATTGTTAATTATTTCTTCAAAACATGCTCCGTTGTTAATGATTTTCAGGATTAACAACATTATTGTTGATATGTATGGATTAAAATAGTCCCACGTTGGAAAAAATATAAAAAATACATAATTATAAAACATAAGATGGATCAAAACTCAACAAGGCATGAGTCTTATTATTGGAACCCACTTATATCAATAACAAGTGAACACTCTTAAATAAAATATATAATCGTCTCTTCGTTAGTGTATAGTTAAATTTAATATGCTATCAGAGCTAGGTTGATAACATTCGTGGATTTTGTACTTTAACACACACCACTTCAAACCTTCTTGCTCTCTTGTGTGTGATCAGAGCCTTTGGACTTTAAGCCTTCGGACTCTTTACGATCCATATGACAACCACGTTAAAGCATATATATACACTGATAAATAAAATAAAATGTATAATTAAATTTAATAATTATGGTATCAGAGCTAGGCTTTGCTTTCAAGCTTGAAACCCAAAAGCAACACAAATAATACAAATCCATTGATGTAGATCCAAAAACCATTTCAATTGAGAGCAAAGAAGTAAACTTTTTTTTTTCCTTCAAGAATAACAATATTTTGGTGTAGATAACTTATTCTCTTTTTGTTGAGCTTAAGGGTTAATATTACCAAATATAAATATTTTTATCTTTGTTATTTATTTATTTTTAGATAAAATATGATTTATTTAATATGATAATAAGATTGTAATGTTTACATTCATATCCTCTGTCACTTATTCTCATTTTGGTTGAGCTTATGGGTTAATATTACCAAATTTAAATATTTTTATCCTTTGTTACTTATTTATTTTTAGATAAAATATGATTTAATGTGATAATAAGACTAATGTTTAGATTCATTTCCTCTCTCACTTGCATGCCCATTGTATAAATCATAACTTGAGATGCACGGATAATCTCATAAATGAGAATTGTCTAAATTAAAGATGTCATATCATTTGTAAGAGATGAGATGAGTTAGAAAATGACGAATAATTAATGTCCGTAATTTAAGAATTCACAAATTAATATAATTATTAAATTGAAATACTATCTAAATTATTTAACAATCAGGACTTTCAATTTTTCTATTCAAAACCAACGGACCACAGCCTCCGTCTCACTGTCTCACATAAGAATTGGGTCTCATTGGATATATATATATATATATATATATATACACAGAGAGAGAGAGAGAATAAAGAAAAGAGGCTCTAGAGGCTTTTTTGTTAGGTGGTGTAAAAATCTATATCATCCATGAATTTTTTCGACGACCGGTATCCATCATTATCTTATTTATCATATAAGATGTCGATACACCAAATTTCATGTGATTGAACTATTTTTTCACCATTAAATTATCAATGTAAAAAGTTCTATTGTCGGTTTACCGTTAATTATGCACCCACTAAATCAACTGTGGAAAAATGATGGAATCACATGAAATTTGATGTATTAACATCTTCCATGATAAAAATGATGGTGATGGTTGCTGATCGTTGGGAAAAAAAATCATGGAAGATGTATTTTTTCGACGTCATAGAAGAAAATTCCATCTTTCACTTCATTATCCTCATGCGTCGTGTGTGTGTGTGCGTGGGTGGGTGGGTGGGTGGGGGCGGGGGGTTTGGTTGTTTGTGGGTGTACAGAAGCATATTTTGAACATCACACATCTATATTTATTTTTATACAAGTAAAGGTAAAACAAAATGAAACCAAAATATAACCAATGCTAGTTATCATAAACTGGCTTGAAATTTCTATAAGCAATCACAGCATAAAAAGGGTCTGATCTTGGCAGGCCCAACAATCTCATGATCCCATTAAATGGTGAGTTGTTCTTCTCCTTCAAATCTCCAGGCATCAATTTCTTCACAACCTCAGGCTGAGTGAAGCCATCAATGCATTGGAAGTATTGCACAACTAGTTGAACCCTGCTGTATGCAGTCCCATCTCTCCAAGCACTGATTGCCTTCTCATAGAACATCCTATTGCTGAAGCTCACTATGAAAATCCCTCCTGGTTTTAGGATCCTATACACCTCCGCAAACACCTGCATTTTAAAGACAAGTAGCTATAGCTATTAGTTATATCATTATTATGATCATTTGCTTGAGAATTTGATATGCTCGAATGCCCACCTCCCCCCCCCCCCCCCCCCCACACACACACACAAAAAAAGAAACCCGTAAAACCCTCTAAATGTTTGAAAACCCACGCTTTGCCCCTCTCACTTGACTTTTGTTAAAATTTTCATCCAAGATTTTCACGGCTCCACAAAAATACCGCCAACTCCCTCTAATGCTATTTTTGTTCCTTTTGTTTTGGAGGAGTATTTTGGTTAAGTCATATAAATTTTTGATGTAAAATCTAATGGCGGTTAAGTGAGGGGGCAAAGTGAAAGGTTTTAAATGTTAGGAGCTTTAGGGCCAAACTTGAGGGGGTTCCTGCCTTTAAACCGATTTGATAATTGGAGGAGTTTTAGTAGATTATCAAGTTAATATTATTATATATGAATAGGGATTGGATCAAAAATTTCATGACTTCAAGTATAGTTTTTGATATTTAGGGGCCGTTTGTTTGCAAGAACAGTAAAATGTCGGATCAATAAATTCAAATAGAAGCAAAAACATAAACAAACCTTTTCTGGCCACTGCAGATACTGAACACTCACACAGCACAGCACTGCATCAAAACTGCAGGCCTCAAACTCAAACCCCTGCTCCTCCTCATTCAAATCCTTCACAAAGAAACAATCCAGCCTCTGATTCCTGGCCAACTCCTGTGCATTGAGCCCATGCCCGACCACTCTCTTATACTTAACCTCTTGAGGCAAATGACTCACCCAAGAGCTCATCAAGTCCAGAATTTCCATCTCAGGAGACAGCCTCTCCCTGTAAAGGCTGGTGAGAGCCGAGATGAAGCCGTCGTCGACGTGGGTTACGAACCGAGGGAAGGAGTAGAAGTATCGGTCGCGTGTCGGGTTGAGTTTCGTCCGGGAATCGTTGGTGAGGACGAGCCGCTTGATGTTGGTGTTTGGTGAGGAGGAAGAAGAAGAAGATGATGATGCAGAGATTTTGGAGAGTTGAGGGGATGGAGAAGAGAAGGTTGGAGTTGGATGGAGAGAAAGCATGGCAAGATCGGTGTGTGAATGTGGTTAATTTATCTCTTATGAAGGAGAGAGGCTTATCTTATATATATACTACCTTTGATTATTTGTTCTTTATTACCGGGTGAATTAATATTACCTCGATTGTTTCACCACTATTGCACATTAGTACTGTCAACTGTAATATCCTAGGTGGAGTTGGGATGTATACCATCTACCATGTGAGAAGTGAGATATTATCTGATATCGAGATGAGAATGTAATCGATACGGATACACACGGGGACTCACTGTAGAATAATGGGGAGTATCGAATTCCATTCTGATAGAGAGTGGAATGATATCATGCACTCTCATAACACGGAGGCGTCTTTTGAATTAACCGGTACTCCGGAGTTTGAAGAACTCCGTAGTTAAGCGTGTTCAGGCTAGAAAATCCTATGATGGATGGCCTCCTAGGAAGTGGTCCCTTCTCGAGGGCGTGTTCTAGACGTACCATTCTTCTAATTGGAAGGGAATATAAAGAATTCAAGAATTCCGTAGTTAAGCGTGCTCGGGAGTTTTCTTCTTAGCATTTTAATACCCTAATGTACCTCATCGTTAGCACCCGGTTTTATCACGCGTGTCTATTTTACGTCGGTTTATTCCTAGAATGATGTGGACAAAAAATTATAAAAACAGTAGTTGATAAGCGTGCTCGAGAGTTTTCTTCTTAGTACTTTAATACCCTAATGTATGCCTCATTGTTAGCGCATGCTTTTATCACGCGTGTCTATTTTACGTCGGTGTATTCCTTGAATGATGTAGACAAAAGGTTATAAAGATAGCTCGTAATAAATAAACTGATGTAAAATAAACATGACAGTAAAAGTAAATCGCAGTAAAATGATAAAGTTGAAATAAAGCAGGGTATTAAAGTGTTGGGAAGAAAACTATAAAATATTAAATTGCAAAAGTGATGAAAAATTAAAGTATTATTATGCAAATTACTCTTTATTGCTGGTCATAGAAACTGGAGTCCATTGAGAAGCAGAATTTCTCGCAAAATTTAGCCTTTACTATGTCTGCTTGACATAACTTTTTTCTTAATTAGTGGTGTTATTTTTAATATTGGAGGAGTGATATATTTTATATTTTTAGAAGGTATGCGGATTTTCAACATAATCGGGCTCCAACTTAAGTCTTTTTAGAGAGGAGGGAGCAATTATATTTTATACTTTTGTACCCTTTTAGTTTACAAATGTGGGACTATTGATCCCACCTATTTCAACACTCCTCTATTTTTCTTTTTTTTTTCTTTTTCCTTTTGGTGAACCGGCACAGTTAACTTGTCGAGCTAGGGTTTTTATCGGCACTCAAGATGTCCGCACTCACGATGCACTTAGACTGCTCTCTCAGAGATAGCATGTCAGAGGTCCCTAATCGATCGCACAACACTTGTAGAACTAGTCATTTATAGACACCCACGACGCATGATTATAAACTGCTCTCTCAGAGGTGTTGCTGATCCGCTCTGATACTATATTATTTTTTAATATTTTATATTTGAAGAGTGTTATAATTTATATTTTAGAGAGTACAGATGCATTCAACATAACCGGTGTCCATCTAAATAGGCTTAAGCCATCTTAATGGAGAGCCCAATTATATCCTAAAGTCTTGTACTTGTCTTAGTTTTTCCTGTATGAGACTATTAATACTACGTATCTTAACAACCCAACAACCCCCAAATTTCTGGATGAAAAAACTCTGACAAAATTAAACTTTCTCACAGTCCTAACTTATTCGTTGACCTTCTTTAACATCCTGTAAACTGTTAAAGAAATATAGAAGGAAGTAGATGTTATATTCTCTATAAGCTCAAAAAAATTTACAATTTTACTTCTAAGTTTGTGTTTGGATCAACACATATAGGAATCTAACCAATGAGCTCTCATATTATTGAAGAGCAATGATCGACTTGCTTCTAAAGTTCTAAAGATACATATGCCTATTTGATCTAAATTTGCTCTTGTAGCAACTAGGATGGCGGTTAAAGGGTATTTTGGTTTGCCGCGGTGAGAAATGCAATATTTGCAAGTAGCTTTTGACACACTCCGCTTTCCAAAAGACAGCAGCAGGCACGTGACGAAGCACGTGATATATTTATACCGAGGAGAAGTCATTCTCATAGCAACCGTATAGCAAGCAATATAATATAATAAGAATTAAACGAGAGAATAAAAATCCAACTGCATTATTACATTTCCAATTCCAAAATATTCAAAACACTGATAACGAGTTTGAAAATCAAATACAACGAAAACAGAAATAAACAAGGCCCAAAAAGTTATAAAAGCTGATATGCTGCTAGAATTCCGCCTGAGAAGACAGTTGTGAAAAGTCCTTTTCAGTCGGCTCAATCTCCCCTATCTCTAAACCATTTGACGAATATTCCCAAAAGAAGAAAAATAATGGAATGTCCGTCAGTGATCTTGCGCTCGGTAAATCCCCGATTTAAAGTATAATTGTAAAAGTAATAAACAACAAGTATATAAATAGAAAGGAAAAGTATGATGCAGGTAACGAGCATGGTATATCAATTAACATGGCATACTAAATAAGTATGGCAGTTCTCTGATTACGTGTTTTTTATAGTATAATAATGAAAGTATGCATGTATACGAGAGTAGTCCGTCAAACATATGGACCAACAACATATTGAGTTACGCTCCGTCAAACCAACGGAATAACGGCACACGACATTCAGGTTAGTGATTTTTAGTAGACTCTCGTGTCATGACATACGTTCATTACCAAACTACCCATTTCCCCCCGTGTATATTAAATTATAGAGTTTGACATAAGCCCTACACGAAACCATGAATACGTTAGAGTGTTGCGAGTTCATGTCATTATATATTTACGGTTTGAGTCAGGTCCGTATCAGACATGCAATATATCTAATCACGCGGTTGGTGCAATAAAATGAGAAAGTCGTATGGCATGGCATGACATGATGCAAATGAAATGTCCAAGCATAAACCAAAAATGGTATATTAAAAAAGTGTTGGAACTATTGATTACTCAACTCATATGAACTTAGAGAAAAAACAAGAAATATAATCTTAGGTGTTCTGTAGACATGTGTTTAAGTCTCGTCTAATTACAACTGATGGTTTGGAAAATAAACACGTTTTTGGTATCACTGCGTAGAGCATATCGGAATCTGTCCAGCACCATATATGTTTTAAGAACGCAGTTTGAGATATTTTCTTTCGGTTTTCAGTTTTTGAGTTGAACTAGGATCATATAGGTTTTTCAGTCTAATTATCTAAACTATTTGAATTTGAGCGATTTGGATATTTGAAACTATAGTTATGATTATTTTAATTTAAGGGTGGGTTTGAAAACAATCGTTTTAATTTTCTAGACAGCAAAGAGGGTGTGACTTGCAGAATATATATCAGATCGATATACACATTTCTAAGTCTCGGATTATATAGAAAAGTTGTAAGGCTGTCAATTTGGCATCCGTACATCTAACGTTTGTCAAAAACCGAGTTCTGTAGTTCGAGTTATGTCATTTTGAATAGCAATGCACAGATCAGAATAGATTCTGTTTAGAACACACAATTTTAAAAGACAAAATTACGTTAATTCCATCGATTTTCAAAGGTCGGGTTGAATTAAGAAAATTTAGATTATTTGATATAGTTATCAAAACAATTTGAAATCATTTATTTAGTTTGGATATTTGAAGACAGAGTTACAGCTTTTCGAAAAAGACCTTTAAAAACAGTTTTTCGATTTAACGAAAACTGTGATAATAAATGACCTAAATCATAATTCGTTGTTTGATTCGATCCACAATTTTCATAGTGCGTGTAAATATAAATTATCTGCTACTCTAATTTATTTTATTAGAATATCATATCATAAAAATTAATTTTAATATGTTTCAAAAAGCATTAGTGTCAAAAAGAGGTCGGTTTTCAAACATATGAGTTAATTAAAAAATATAAATACTATAAAATCATAAAAGAAAGAAAATGAGGTAAGGGTTGCATGAATAATGTGAAGTGAAGTATACATGAGGCATGTGAAATCATAGTCATAAATTCGTAATTCGGCAATAATTCGGTAAAGTCGAAAATTCGGATTCGGAGAACTATTCGGAAAAAATCGGCAGGTATTCGGGAAAGATTCGGTAAGTGTTCGGAAAATGTTCGGGAAGGATTTCGAGCAAAAAATTAATATAAAATTAATATATGAGACGCTAGATTTTGATTTCGTGAATTATTTGTTGTTTTTTGAATAATTCGTTTTTTAATAATTCGCGAATAATTCGGCAATAATTCGGCGCGTTCGGTGATGGCGAATAATTCGCAGATTTAATCGGCAGTCACATAATTCACGAATTATTCGTGAATTCGCCGAATAATTCGTGAATTATGTGACATAGCGTGAAACATGTCATGAAACATACACTACAGATCCTTGTAACAGTTACTCTTGGACCTTAAATAAAATACTTCTTTTTATATAAATAGTTGGTTTTTACAAATTGTCATGCAAGATGTATATTGAGTGCTTATGAACCACCAGATGGGACATTTCATTCATGATCAAGGATCATGACTACTACATAAGCATGGAAGTAAAATATTACAACAAAACTACACTAATTATTATATATGTTATTCTAATTCGGGACAATCGGTATAGTTAACAAAAGTATGTGTGGCGTCGTAACAGGAGATGAAGAGACACAACAAGAGGGAAGAGTAGAAGAGGATGAGGATACTTACCTGTTTTGCCATACGGTATAGCAATCGTATCGCCGATTCGGTTCCAGCGACGAAATCATGTCTCGAAGGCCTAGGCTCGAACAACCAAAACAAAGAGAAAGCTTAGATCCTAAAAGTATTCTCTACGGAAGCCTTTGAGAGGAACGAAACAAAAAAAAAAAAGGAAGGCGGTACTTATGAAGTTGTGAATGGTACAATCTTTCCGTTCGTCTTGTCTCGAATCCTATCGAACGGAGAGTACTCCGATGACGTCGGAAGCCCTAAAGCTCTTAGAATGGAGATGGATGGTTTGGTTTAGGGATTATCCTCTGAAAATTTTCAATCTGAGAATGGATAAGAAGAAAAAATAAATAGAATAAGGAATAAAGGATATTGATGGGGTTTAAAGGTGGAATTAACGAGCATGTGGTTTCTATATTGAATTGGACGTTTTGAAGTTGAAAAAAAGCATATGCCCACATGCAAAAGAACTTGCAGGCCCCACACTGCAGTCGGGAACGACCTATTGGCTGTCAGAGACGGTCTTGCCTCGAGCTTTAGGCTCGACCCCTTGGCTCATGTCATTCCATATGTTCCAAAAACGTATATATTTTTAATATATATGTATGTATGTATGTATCTATATATATATATATATATATATATATATATGGTTTCGAGGCCTGTGTACATTGCACGTGAGTTTCATGCTCTTGAAAACGTTAAAAGAAACAAAAGAAAAAGAAAAAGGGTTGCTAGGTTTGGAACATGCAGACTAAAAGTACAGCAGTGCAAGTACTTAATTAATAAGCTACAAGATTACTCTTGCACTTAGTCAACGAGAAATAAATATATCCTAATATTCAAAAGGAAAACGGTATTTTATTAACGATGAAAATATATAACGGTACATGGATTTTAGAGCCGTTACAGCTTTGTTGCAAGTAATTAACAGATTGCAAGGCACCAACGACATTACCTTGACAACACCTTGCAGCGAGAAGAGCCAAGGCGACAGCTAGTATCAGGTTTTTTTTTGTATACACAAAATATAAAAATTAATGTGTTTGGCTGTCATGGCTTGAAAATTTATTGTGAATTTACAAAATTTGAAAAATCTCTTCTTCCACAATTCATATATAAGTCATGAAACAGCTTGGCCTCTATAGAATTCTTGAACAGTTCAAACATCTCTATTTTATTCCAACATTTAAACAATACATACAGAAGTCATAAAACAGCTTGGCCTCTATAGTATTCTTGAACAGTTCAAACATCTCTATTTTATTCCAACATTTAAACCTTGGTAACTCACGACAACATAAATCGGCAAAAAGCAATATATATTTCATCCAACCTTAGGAATCATAACAGCTTGGCCTCTAGAGTCCGCCACTATGTATACACGATCGCAACGATATTCTACTAACGTGGGCGTGTCCGTGGCAAAGATCACTTCCGTCACTTGTCTGTTCTCTTCCTTTATCGTCGCCTCAGCTTCGTATACCGAGACTCCTATCAATTCTGGCCATGCTAACTTGTTTCCTGAATGCATGTATTGGATTACTCATAAATAAATAAATAAATTAGAACACAAAATATATTTATGAAAAATCACTTCAATTTGATGCTAAAGTTGGATGAAACTCTGATGACTGATTAGCTTAATTACCGTGACAAAGACCACCCTTACACGTAGTGTTCCACATTTTTACTGACCAGCTGCTCCAGCTCTACAATTTGATGCCTTTTGTTGATTATTTAAGGATGTATTTATAGAATGCTACTGTACAAAGATACAAATCCATCCTCTTGTTGCTGATTTTGGAAAACTCACTTCATAAATTGTTATTAATTTCTAATAAGTTTTCCACTTGAAAGCGTTTAATATTTGGATCAATAGGATATTAATGCAGATCTTTTTAATTCATTGAATACAATTGGTGCATTAGTCTATTAAGTTTTGTTAGTCAACGAGGATATAAATTTGGTGGTCAATGCAGACCATTTTATTAATATTAAATATCCTAATTAACATATGATATCAATATGGATCTTTTTATTCCATATTTCATCCACCCCACTGAAAAATTGTTTTCTATGCCGGCCATATATCAAGACAACAGAGACAAGAAATAGATATGCCCAAGGTTGCCCACACTATCCAAGGCTTTCCCAAAATCCCCCTTCTCTCACCCTATGCCTGGATGTATTACATCCGGCATACTAAATAATTTCTCCACCGCACTCGGCTTAGAATTGTTTTGGTAGTCTATTCTCACCTGAATTTCTCATAAATTTTAAAACCTCAACTCTAAATGTCAATCTCTATTATTATAATGCAAACTTCAAAAGACAAATTTAACATCTTTAGTCGATGCCTTATATTTCTTAGAAACTTGACTTTAACTAACGCGTAGGACCAAAGATGATCAAAAATATTTATAGCTGATTAATCTGTACATACACATAACGTTACAAATGTACAGATCCACCTTTTTCTAGCTTAAATTAAAGGTTTTTTTTTATGGATTATCATATTTCCTAATAAACATTGAATTTTTGGAAAAATTGATAAAGTCAGCAGCATTTACATTTAGCTTGTATGAATATAAATGCGTCATTAGTTTTTTATGATGGAAAAATAATTATTGGATTTAATTTTTAAAAAAATACATAATTTATAAATTATGCATTATAAATATAAATAATCTATGATTTAAACTAAAACAATAAAAATGTTAATGAATATCCATGTAATAGATTTTCAGTGCATCTCCTTACATGATTCATCTGTTTATCATTTTATAGATATGAATAATTGTCCATCAATCCCGGTATTAATGATTAACAACATATTAGTGTAACGACCGTATTTTCTAATACCTATTGAAATAACTTTTATTTAAATTTCTAGTATCAATTAATTATTTACGTGTTTCGTTGATAGAAAAAAATATTTTATTTTTTTAATAATGTTAGTAATTTTCAAAGCATTGAAATATGATTAAAGGAATTTTCTAAAATTTATTTATACTTTTCTAGGCTTAAAATGCTTTAATAAAATTTTATAATGCCTTAAAATAATTTACATATTTTTATTATCAATTAAAATAATTATTTCATAATTAAAATATTTTCAAGGATAAAATAGATTTTAAAATAATTATGCTAACTAACAAATATCATAGATATGGGTATATTATTTAGTTTTAGCCCAAAATCATTTTTAAAACTGAAGGTAACAATAAAATATATTTTCTGAAATTTTATCATATTTTCCCTTATTTTACGATATTTTTAACAATTTTTTAAGCCCAAATTCGATTTTCTTAAATAAACAGTTAGATTTAAAAAAAAAGATTAAATCCCCTTTAATCTAGACCGTTGGATGCAAAGATCCAACGACATCCGGCGGCGCGTGGCGGTGCGATTCACGGCCACAAATCTTGGCAGCGGCGAAAATTAACAGAAAATCATCAGCAGATCATTGGGCGTGGATTTTGGTGGTGATTTTGACAGATTTTGGATTTTATTGTTGGGGAAAAGACCCTATAAATAGAGACCTCCAAACACTGATTTCTCATATTTCGGAACTCCAAAAATTCTGAAAAAATACCCATGTCTTCGTTTCGACGACGCCGACGCTGTAGTTCCATCTAAGTATCGAGAAAAATCCGAGCACGAAACTATTGAGGATTTAGTACGAGCCTACATTTTCGACCCATCGGCATCCAACTCAAACAAAAGGTAGGATCCGCATTTCTCCACTCATCTGTCACTTCTTTCTTTTAATAATCTTAGTTTCAACTTCTAATCCCCAACCCTATATCAAAATGATGTTAGAATATTTCTGCATGCCTATTTTGGTACCCCTTAATGATAAGAATTTGACCATATGCTTAAAATGGTTTAATTAATTACTTCTATATGCGTGAATATCGCATCCTCATCCTACATGGAATATGATATGCTTAAAGTTATAACTCATGGGGTATCAATCCTCCCTTTTTGTACACCCGCTTACCCATGTTACCAATAAGATCTCGAAATATGTTACTTCCACAAGATACCCTCATTTTATTAATATGTTATATATATTTAAAATACTCATGGGATGTGAGATGTTTGGAACACTACTACACACTGAAACGATATATTTTTACTTGCTCTCTTATCCACTAATTTACCTCAGTTTTGTTAAAATTCCCTACCTTCTTATATAATGATAATCTAAATAATTATGCTATAGTTTTTCAACTTAATCCCTTTCACTTAGAAAGGAATATTCTTAGTATAATTTTCTCAGCCTATTAACTAAAGTTTAATAAGATACCCTAATAGGAGAATATTTTATATGAATCATCCCGTGGTACTAGACAATCGTCCCTGAAAAGGATACAAATCCTGCCATCCATGTGCAGCTGTTGTCAACACGAACGTATTTTCTAAAATGTTACCTCAAACTTAAAACACCATAATTTTATAAAATTATTAATTACAATAAAATACCTCAATCCATCCTAAAAAGATATAATTTCATTTAAATACATTGACCTTTACTAAAAGACTATTTTCAACAAAGACCATAACCCGTATAACGATATTTTTCAAAAGATTATCTAAAACTTTATTAAAAGAAAATTTTCAAATAAATACCCTAACCATTTATTAAAAGGATATTTTCTCAGTAAAATACTATGGGTTTCAAAATGATAAATATTCCAAATATCATGGTTTTCTTATAAACAATAAATATCATTAAACGTTATCATTCTTTATTAACTAAGCATTCTATAAAATGATATGAAGCACCTTACCAACTTAAAAAAGATAACAAGATAAAATGAGTGGTTGTGGAAGACCATATTAAATGAGATCAACTGTTTGATTACAAGTTTATGACATACATAACACATGATACGATTAGGGTTAGAATGTGCGGACATATGTATGGAATACTTATATATGAGGATCTCTGCATGCAGGGTGAACAGTCCAATGTGTGGACAATTACTAACCTGATATTCAGGCGAATACTAACTCTGCTTTGGGGGTGAATGGTCCAATGTGTGGACGACTACTAACCCGATATTCAGGCGAATACTAACCCTACTTGAGGGCGAATGATCTAATATGTGGATGACATACAATGTGAAAATTCCATGCCTAGATGTATACGCACTAACTCTAATTCGTCAAAACCTTTACACCGAATAACGGGGATGGGTAGTTTGATTAGACAAGGAGATGCGGAACTCGGATTCCCTTACTACCCGATCATGATCCCGGGAAGCGAAATGGTACCCAGTTGTTGTTTCGTGGCCACAACGGAATAATCTCGAGTATCCGGACACTTATTTAACAAACTAATGCGAACTTTTACCTTCACTTATACTTCATACCACATATCTTCATACAACATACACCTCATATAACATACTCATGTTCACGTATACCTCTGTCAACATGTCTTAATTTTATACATTTCATACATTTACACCCATTTACTTCATGTGGGCATGCATACATCATACTTTTATATACACTTGTTCGTTTCTATACTCTTACTTCCTTATAAGGTAATCCTACCCGAGTATAACTCGCTGACAGACTTTCCTTTTCCCTCTCTTTGGAATGTCTGTTAGATGGGAATGAGTTTTATGATGAGGATCAAGGTGTGGAGCCAACTAACGAAAATTATGCAGACTTGACGTCAGAAGATTAACTAGTTTTCTGTGTTGCCCACCTGCTTAGGGCTTTGCTTCTTTTTGATGTAATTAAACTATTTAGTTTATTTTACACTTTCTCTTGGGATGTAACAAAGTTTAGTTAATGGAAATAAATACATTTCGCTTTAATTGTTTTATTTTAGTACACACCCTGCATATTATAGATATTCTTACGCTTAACGTAACTGTATTGAATAGACCATCTTCAATACAGTTAGGTTGCTGTTACGCCCCGCTTCCCAGTGGATGAAAACGGTGATGTGGCAAGCCCGCGACGTATTTATTCTGAGGTCATTTCTCAAAACAAATACGCTAAGCGTGTATAGGCAATATAAAATAACAAGAAAAGACATGATATTGAAAATCCAACTTTATATATTTACATTCCCAACTTTACACGGTTTAAACTGATACAAGATATCTGAAATAAGAACATAAACATAAAAGCCTAAAAATATGACTTACAGGAATGAAAGCTGAAAGAAACTAGAGATCGGCATGTGATGTGAACTGGTTGTACTCCTGTTCCACCTCATTAGTCCTAAGACCACATGATGAACATTCCAAAAAAAGAAAAGTGGATGGAATGCCCGTCAGCGAATTAGCGCTCGGTAAGTCCCCAGAAAGGTAGGATGTGAATGTATATAAATGAATATGCAAGATGACATGTGATATAGTATGAATGGAAATAAAACATGAATAAGTATAACACGGTGATATTAATGACAACTATGTAAGCATGGCAATATAACATGAGCATAGTAAACAAGTATAGCATCGTGCATGGTAATGTATATGTCAACTATATCAACATGTCAAACAAGTATTACATGACCGTGGATTGTAGGTATAATGAATATGAAGTGAATGTAAGTGTCCTAAAAGGTCTCTAAAAGAGTAAAAATAACTAACGTGAGTTCAAGTGTGAATGTAAACCAATCTCAAGAGTATTCTCGAACCAAGACTATCGTCCAGGGATAAGAATCACGGGCCCAAAAGTAATCGGGACTTCAATCGTTATTGAAGTATTCCAAACCCAACAGGCTATCGTCTAGGGGTTTGGAAATACATGCCCTTATTAGTAAATTCATGATTTGTACCGTTTCAGCCCGGTACCACAGCAACATGATTTGTACCGTTTCAGCCCGGTACCACAGCAAGCCCGGTACTACAGCAACATGATTTGTATTAATGGGACTCATGAGATTCTGTTAGATTCATATTCAAACTACCCCAACACCCCGCGCTTCTAAAATTATAATTACAGTTACAAGTTTTGATCGATTCCATGAATACAAAAGGTAATGTACGATATCAAGTTTCAATATTGAATTCATGTAGTCATGTCCAGTTTCAAGTATTTAAGGCTATGTCATGTAGGGTATTATGTGTAGGGGTGTATAAGTGTAAATATGTCATTTAGAAAATTCGTGGTATTTATGCAAGGTTAATATTTATAACTTAGAACTGTACATACATTTAAAGTTAAGGGTAAGAAATTAATTTAACCAAGGATTCAGAAAATAGATAGAATAACTGAATGGGGTTTATATGAAACAGTGCAGGAATGAACGGATAACAACAATCTAGAGGTAAAATATATTCTGGTTAACTCCACATATTTTCTAGTCACGTGAAAAAATTGAAAACGCATGTACCAGACTACTAACATGACTATGCATGGACAATATAGTAATGGGAGATGAGAACATTAAGCCTTTCTTCTTCTTTTTTTTAACCAAAACATAGTTGCTATCAACAGCAGAAATTAATGGGGGGAAACTAATAGACCATGAAGCAAGAATTTTCATATTTGGTTAGTTTTCTTTAACAACTATTCATGCATGTGTGTGTATTGTGGAAAATGATGGGGACTGCAAACAAAATTGATGGAAATAATATAGCAGATTTTCAATAGCATTACTAAGATCACTTGCCCCAACTGAAAATAAAATTGTATACGATTACCTTATATGTAACTAAACAACCTATAATTACATAATGTCAACAACAAACTGGACATGAAATGCAACCAAGGGAAATAAGGTCGGTGTTCATACCAGAATATTGCATTTTATACCGTCCATTCTTACGCTCATTTGTTTATAGGCAGGTGCTTTTAATCAGTGTTTGCTATATATTTGCAGGATACTGGTTCTCAGCTCTAAACAGTGAAATTCATGGAAAAACACGACAAATTCTGGATTACTGCCAACAACAGATAAAACACGGGTCTCCGCTCTCTATCTGTGTGTTGCCACACACCAGTTTAAGGGACAAAATGGCAAATCGATGTCATTTTCATGCACAAAGCTCAATATCAACATAAGATCCAACATATTTACGCGGAGATCGAGGAAATCATGGCAAAAGATCCACATCACACCACCTTTTGATCTACTGAAATTCTGGAAGATTTGTGAAGAGATTCTGAGAAAAGTACTATACCATACTGAAGAGGACCACAAACCAGGGGATCCGACAAAAGATGAAGGCACAAGCCTTCTAAAAGGCCGCGGAACCGTGGCATAAGCGCGCTTAGGCTGCGGAACCGCGGCATAAGCGCGCTTAGGCCGCGGAACCGCGGCCATGTGGGCTCCGCACTTGGTCAAATTTCAAAGGCAGTTTTGGAATTTCATATATTGACAGATTGTTGCCCTAGGTTTTCTGTTTCCTGCCTATAAATTGTCCAGAACTTGCCAAGCCAATGGTGTTCATTCTTATGTCCACTTTTTGTTAGTTTTTAGTTTACTTCTTCTTCTTCATTCTTTCCTTCATGAAATTGTTGTGAGAGCTTTTGAGTGGATGTTAAATGAAGATGAGGGTTATTTTGTATCATTTTTTTTTGCTTAGCTTCTTCCTTGAGCTCTCTACCTTAACTTGATCTTGCAACCTCTTAAGTGAGCTTGCAAGTTTAAGCTTTGGTCATTGATCTCAAGGGGTTGTATCATTTTGGAATCAATAAAGTCTTCTCTTTTATGCTTCATTCACCATGAGTTCTTTGTCTCTTCTTGATCTTGCAACCTCTTAATTGAGCTTGCAAGTTTTAGATTTGGTTATTGAACCAATGTCTTATATTTGGTTCCATGGTTTCTAGTTCTCTTTCTTGCTTAATTCTTTCTTACTTTTTATTACTTGCTTTACATTCATGCTTTACTTTCATGCACTTAAATTCCATGCACTTTTAATTACTTGCTTGTAATCTTTTCTTTTCTTTGTTTATCTTTTTTTTTGCTCTTTTTGGTTCGTTTTGTGAGTGGTTGTAATATGTTGTTGTTAAGAATCAATACGATATTGCAAGTTAATGGTTCTTTGCTCATTTCCTTTTCCCGTTATTTTCCTTTGAACTCCGTCCAAACATTACGCAAGCGCTCCGTTAGGCACCCTACCCTACCAAGGTAACGGTGATTCCTAGCTGCGACCGGTTGCGTTCGGTTTGGCCGGAGGCGAAAGCAAGAGACAAGAACGGAAGGACAAGGGTCAATAAGCCGGATTCCACGAATACCGTGCTTAATCCCCTAATCCACGTTGTTGCCGATTGCTCTAGCTTCAATTGGTCAAGACTCGGCTCAAAAGTTTTGAGTGCGGATTTTCTTAGCTTACACTTTCGTATATTTTTCTTAACAACTTTATACTTGCATATAACACTTAGGATAGAACTGAACAAACATATACACATTCTTTATTGACTCGTCTAAAACTCGAACGGACATACAACCATCTCCATGTGTATCGACCCGTGCTCAACCGGCTAGCTGCATAGCGACACCGTCCTGATCGCGGTTATAACTTTAGAACTTTGAACATCCGACGCGCCAAAAGGGTGCGATCAGTCGGGTCTTTTCAAATATCTTCTACACTTTTTAAGCTTCAATTTCTTGAAATATAGTGATGGGATATAATGAAGAGAGCTTACAAAATATATTCCGTAGGCCTTGATTAAGATAACGACAAATTTAAACATTATGCTACAGATTACTTCTATCACAATGCAAATCGACTTATGGAATCGTCAAGTGCATAAATTACCTTGATAATCATTCAATATACATATATCAATAATCAAAGAAACTACTCTAGCAACAGTCATCTACATAAGATAGATGAGACGGGGGAGAAGGAACTCATGACGAGAATGGATATCGGTTTAGTGAAGTCATAGCAGAGGCAAGGAGGGAGAGAGACGGAGGAAAGAAGGGACTTACCTTAAAGTCAGAATAGTTTATTCATATGAGTTTATAGATTCGAATTACTAATATATGAAGCCATTTATGTAACAGTATTAGAAAGTGATGATTTCCTTCAAACTTCAATTAAATGTCAAACTATCATAGTTTTGCAGGAAAACCTACCGGCCGTTGTGTGTTTTGGTTGAAATAATCATATAATTATTCTTATTTTGCCATCTTAGATTTTAATTGCTTTATATCCTCACCGGCAATTGCTTGATACCACCACAATCTATTCAATATCCTATTTACGAGACTTAAGACCATGAAATGAAGAAAAACATACTTAACAACAACCTGAAATTCTAAACCTTATTTCCTCAACGAATTAATATTTTTAAAATATAAAACCTAAAATTTAGAAGGGGACTAGATACTTAGCAAAAATGGAATGAGCTATTTCTATGCAATGAATCTAAAACAAAAGCATGAACTAAAATGCATTACTTCAGGGATTCCTATATGCAAAATGTAGAAAAAAAACTTTAAATTACAACCAATGAATGCAATCAAAGGGAGCAACTTTAGCACTCAAAATCCCAATCAAAAGATCAAACAACAGAAAGCAGAATGGTCTAAGCAATGAAAGTTAAGGTTTAAACTTCTAAGCTCTTGATTTGGGGCAAAAACCTTAAAACCATGGATTCAATGATCTCGAGGTTTAATTCACAGCAAGCTATGAAATTAGATTCGAACAAAGTGAAATCGAAATTGAAGAGATTGATAGATTACGTGATGAGAGAGAAGGAAGAGGGACTTACACGCGTTTAGAACGTGGAAAGCGGGGAAAAATCTTTCAGGCATTTCATCGAACACCTCCGAGCTCAAATTGAAATGTCGATGGATGAGGGTCTGTAGGCGTCGACGATGGCCTTAGCGGCTGCGGGCGACGGCAAGGAGCTTCGGCAGTAACTCAGTGGCGACCCTGCGACGATGGAGCTCAGGCTTGGATGCTGGAGTTGGCTCGACGCTTGAGCTCGGCTGCTCAAGTTTGGAGGGGGTGGCATGAGGCTCGGGGTGGAGGCCGGTGAGGGAGGTAAAAGAGGAAGTTGGAGGAGCTAGGGCGACGATGGGGTGAGGATGGTCAGCAGGCGAAGTGTGTGGCCGGTGAAGTGCTCGAGGAGGTAGAGGATGGGAGAGAAAGAGAGAGAATTTATGAGAGAGGAAGTGGGGAGAGTGGAGGCTCGGTTACACAAAAGGGAAATGGAAGATGTAAGGTCGGTTGTGAAAAGGAGAGAAGAAGAAGAGGGATCGGTTTTGTATGAGGGATGAATAGTGGAGTTTTAATTTGGAATTGGGGTTGTAATTAAAATGATAAAGAATTAATTGATATGGGTTTTGAGATAGAAACGTGGGGACAAAATAGTGAGCAGTGTGTGTGAGTATGAGCTTGGTTAATGGGCTTAGGCTAATGGGTTTGTTTAAATAACAGAAATGGGTTTTAATTGGAGATTAAGGTATGGAATCTTGGTGTTTATCAGAGGGAAGGGAAAAAGAAAATGAGAAGTAATTTAAAAGAAGTGGCTGCTGTTGTAAGAAGAAGAAAGAAAAGAAGAGAATGTGGGTTTGTAGAATGATAGGCTGGCTCAGGTTTGGGTTTTGTTTTGGCTTTTGAAATAAAAATGGGTTAAAATCTTTGGGTTATGATCACTTTGCATTTTAAATAAAAAAAAAGATTTAATTAAAAGGATTAGGAGCAAGTGGGCTTTGTAAAATAATAGAATAGGAAAATTAGATGGAAGCATTAAAGATAGAAATAATAATATATTTAATAGAAACCGGAAAATACCAAGTACCCATAAACACAGTATATTATTGAAGAAGGGTAATACAAATGTATAAAGATATTGGGGTTGTTACATTCTACCCTCCTTAAAAATAATTTCGTCCTCGAAATTACTCAAGAAGAATGTTGCAACAGAGTAAGGACATGATTAGGATGATGTCGTTTTCGAGCTCCGTCGATCGATACTCTAACCAATTGAGCTAATAGGCCAACGAGATACAAATAGAAAGGGTGAATAGAGTTGAGAATTCAAAAATCGAGAGATGGACTTCAAGGAAACCGAAGGTGGAGTTCAAGACGAATTCAAGGAATGAGGTAAGATTCAAAAGTAAAGTCGAATGTAATAATTGGATTTCATAATTCTTATATTATATTGCTTACGATGTTCATGCAGAACTGACCTGCATGGGCCACCAACAAAACCTATCATGCCCCGCTTCCCAGTGGATGGAAACGGTGACGTGGCAAGTCCGCGACGTATTTATTCCGAAAAGGTCATTTCTCAAAACAAATACGCTAAGCGTATATAAGCAATATAAAATAACAAGAAAATACATGATATTGAAAATCCAACTTTATATATTTACATTCCCAACTTTACACAGTTTAAACTGATACAAGATATCTAAAATAAGAACATAAACATAAAAGCCTAAAAATATGGCTTACAGGAATGAAAGCTAAAATAACAAGAAAATACATGATATTGAAAATCCAACTTTATATATTTACATTCCCAACTTTACACAGTTTAAACTGATACAAGATATCTAAAATAAGAACATAAACATAAAAGCCTAAAAATATGGCTTACAGGAATGAAAGCTAAAAGAAACTAGAGATCGGCCTGTGATGTGAACCGGTTGTACTCCTGTTCCACCTTCTTAGTCTTTAGACCACCTGACGAACATTCCAAGAAAAGAAAAGTGAATGGAATGCCCGTCAGCGAACTAGCGCTCGGTAAGTCCCCAGAAAGGTAGGATGTGAATGTATATAAATGAATATGCAAGGTGACATGTGATATAGTATGAATGGAAATAAAATATGAACAAATATAACATGGTGATATTAATGACAACTATGTAAGCATGGCAATATAACATGGGCATAGTAAACAAGTATAGTATCGTGCATGGTAATGTATATGTCAACTATATCAACATGTCAAACAAGTATAACATGACCGTGGATTGTAGGTATAGTGAACATGAAGTGAATGTAAGTGTCCTAAAAGGTCTCTAAAAGGGTAAAAATAACTAACGTGAGTTCAAGTGTGAATGTAAACCAATCTCACGAGTATTCTCGAACTCAAGACTATTGTCCAGGGGTAAGGAATCACGGGCCCAAAAGTAATCGGGACTTCAATCGTTATTGAAGTATTCCAAACCCAACAGGCTATCGTCCAGGGGCTTGGAAACATGAGCCCTTATTAGTGAATTCATGATTTGTACCGTTTCAACCCGGTACCATAGCAACATGATTTGTACCGTTTCAGCCCGTTACCACAACAACATGATTTTTATTAATGGGACTCATGAGATTCCGTTGGATTCATACTCAAACTACCCCAACACCCCGCGCCTCTAAAATTATAATTACAGTGACAAGTCTTGATCGAATCCACGAATACAAAAGGTGATATATGATATCAAGTTTCAATATTGAGTTCATGTAGTCATGTCTAGTTTTAAGTATTTAAGGCTATGTCATGTAGGGTATTATGTGTAGGGGTGTATAAGTGTAAATATGTCATTTAGAAAATTCATGGTATTTATGCAAGGTTAATATTTATAACTTAGAACTGTACATACTTTTAAAGTTAAGGGTAAGAAATTAATTTAACCAAGGATTCAGAAAATAGATAGAATAACTGAATGGGGTTTATATGAAACAGTGCAGGAATGAACGGATAACAACAATCTAGAAGTAAAATATATTCTGGTTAACTCCACATATTTTCTAGTCACATGAAAAAATTAAAAACGCATGTACCAGACTACTAACATGACTATGCATGGACAATATAGTAATGGGAGATGAGAACATTAAGCCTTCTTCTTCTTTTTTTTTAACCAAAACATAGTAGCTATCAACAGCAGAAATTAATGGGGGGGAAACTAATAGATCATGAAGCAAGAATTTTTATATTTGGTTAGTTTTCTTTAACAACTATTCATGCATGTGTGTGTATTGTGGAAAATGATGGAGACTGCAAATAAAATTGATGGAAATAATATACCAGATTTTCAATAGCATTACTTAGATCACTTGCCCCAACTGAAAATAAAATTGTATACAATTACCTTAGATGTAACTAAACAACCCATAATTACACAATGTCAACAACAAACTGGACATGAGTTGCAACCAAGGGAAATAATGTCGGGTCTTTTCAAATATCGTCTACACATTTTAAGCTTCAATTTCTTGAAGTATAGTGATGGGATATAATGAAGAGAGCTTACATAATATATTCTGTAGGCCTTGATTAAGATAACGACAAATTTAAACATTATGTTACAGATTACTTCTATCACAATGCCAATCGACTTATGGAATCGTCAAGTGCATACATTATCTTAATAATCATTCAATATACATATATCAATAATCAAAGAAACTACTCTAGCAACAGTCATCGACATAAGATAGATGAGACGGGGGAGAAGGGACTTATGACGGGAATGGATATCGGTTTAGTGAAGTCATAGCAGAGGCAAGGAGGGAGAGAGACGGAGGAAAGAAGGGACTTACCTTAAAGTCAGAATAGTTTGTTCATATGAGTTTATAGATTCAAATTACTAATATATGAAGCCATTTATGTATTAGTATTAGAAAGTAATGATTTCCTTCAAACTTCAATTAAATGTCAAAGCATCATAGTTTTGCAGGAAAACCTACCGGCCGTTGTGCGCTTTGGTTGAAATAATCATATAATTATTCTTATTTTGCCATCTTAGATTTTACTTGCTTTATATCCTCACCGGCAATTGCTTGATACCACCACAAATTATTCAATATCCTATTTACGAGACTCAAGACCATGAAATGAAGAAAAACATACTTAACAATAACCTGAAATTCTAAACCTTATTTCCTCAACGAATTAATAGTTTTAAAATATAAAACCTAAAATTTAGAAGGGGACTAGATACTTAGAAAAAATGGAATGAGCTATTTCTATGCAATGAATCTAAAACAAATACATGAACTAAAATGCATTACTTCAGGGATTCCTATATGCAAAATGTAGAGGGGAAAAAACTTTAAATTACAACCAATGAATGCAATCAAAGGGAGCAACTTTAGCATTCAAAATCCCAATCAAAAGATCAAACAACAGAAAGCAGAATGGTCTAAGCAATGAAAGCTAAGGTTTAAACTTCTATATTTGGGGCAAAAACCCTAAAACCATGGATTCAATGATCTCGAGGTTTAATTCTCAGCAAGCTACGAAATTAGATTCGAACAAAGTGAAATCGAAATTGAAGAGATTGATAGATTACGTGATGAGAGAGAAGGAAGAGGGACTTACACGCGTTATGGAAAGCGGGGAAAACTCTTTCAGGCATTTCATCGAACACGTCCAAGCTTAAATTGAAATGTCGATGGATGAGAGTATGTAGGCGTCGACGATGGCCTTAGCGGCTGCGGGCGACGGCAAGGAGCTCCGGCAGTAGCTCAGTGGCGACTCTGCGACGATGGAGCTCTGGCTTGGATGCTCGAGCTCGGCTGCTCAAGTTTGGAGGGGTGGCGTGAGGCTCGGGGTGGAGGCCGGTGAGGGAGGTAAAAGAGGAAGTTGGAGGAGCTAGGGAGACGATGGGGTGAGGATGGTCAGCAGGCGAAGTGTGTGTCCGGTGAAGTGCTCGAGGAGGTAGAGGATGGGAGAGAAAGAGAGAGAAAGAGAGAGAGGAAGTGGGGAGAGTGGGGGCTCGGTTACACAAAAGGGAAGGGGAAGAGGTAAGGCCGGTTGTGAAAAGGAGAGAAGAAGAAGAGGGATCGGTCTTGTATGAAGAAGGATGAATAGTGGAGTTTTAATTTGGAGTTGGGGTTTTAATTAAAATGATAAAGAATTAATTGCTATGGGTTTTGAGATAGAACGTGGGGAAAAAAATAGTGAGCAGTGTGTGTGTGAGTATGAGCTTGGGTTAATGGGCTTAGGCTAATGGGTTTGTTTAAATAAAAGAAATGGGTTTTAATTGGAGATTAAGGTATGGAATCTTGGTGTTTATCAGAGGAAAGGGAAAAAGAAAATGAGGAGTAATTTAAAAGAAGAAGTGGCCGCTGTTGTAAGAAAGAAAAGAAGAGAATGTGGGCTTGTAGAATGATGGGCTGGCTCAGGTTTGGGTTTTGTTTCGGCTTTTGAAATAATAATGCGTCAAAAGCTTTGGGTTATGATCACTTTGCATTTTAAATAAAAAAAGATTTAATTAAAAGGATTAGGAGCATGTGGGCTTTGTAAAATAATAGAATAGGAAAATGGAAGGATTAAAGATAGAAATAATAATATATTTAATAGAAACCGGAAAATACCAAGTACCCATAAACACGGTATATTATTGAAGAAGGGTAATACAAATGTATAAAGATGTTGGGGTTGTTACAGTTGCGGACCGTGCCACGTCACCCTTCAGCTTCTTTTGGGAAGTGGGGTATGACAGGTTTTAGTGGTGGCCCATGCAGGTCCTCTGGTGTACTAAAACGAAACTATTAACTGACTTATTATATCTGTGAATCTCATCCACTTGTATCAATTTCATAATTTTTCCATATCCCTTGTCCTTTCCTTGACATTCTGTATCCTGACCATGACCATTTTTCTCAGGTCATGGCAAATCTTCCGGATGAGAACAACATGTTGGACGTCACCTTTGAAGCTACGCTTGGATATTCGGACGACGAAATAATAGGTACCCAAACAAATATCTCCAATGACGATTTGGAAGATGGAGAAAGAGAACCCCCAATAGAGGAGGAAGATCCTGTTGAGAAAGAGAAATCCAAGGAGGAGGAAGAGCCTGAGGAGGACGTCTGAAGAGGAAGATCCCATTGAGGAAGAGGAATATCTCGTTGAGGAAGAGGAATCCGAGGAGGAGGAAGAGCTCGAGGAAGAGGCTCCCGCTGAAGAGGAGATTCCTGTGGAAGAGGAAGAACCAAGAGAATACGGGCCGCAGATGTGGTTTATTGGGGAAACACTCTATATTTGGGGACATGCTTGTCGATGTGTTTGCCGTACCCCTCCGTAACTCTATCGTTTGGATGTACCGGGCTCTCCCTTCTTTTACAGTTTTGCAAGAAAGGTCATTAAACGCCGAGCCAATAACGCGCAGTTCCCACCATATAATTGATGGACGATGACCGGAATACTTATGATTAGTACTTGTTTAGTCCTTAGTTCCTTAGTGAGCCAAATAAGCTGTGTATAGAAGTAGGACCATATTTAATATTCTTTGTATCCCCGTTAGCATTTATTAATAAAATCATGATTTCCACAATTTCACTCTTGTGTCTCTCATTTTTTATTATTCCTTACCAGTTCTCCTCTTGCATAAATTGTTACTTCCACTGCAAGTTACTATCTTATATCCTTCGCCGCCTGGTTGTAACCTAATCTCTTCTGATTCATATTACCATGGCCGGACGACACCATAACCGCAACCGAAGAGAAAATTGAGTCAATGAAGCCGCTGCTCAATAAGAAGCTATACTACAAATGATGCAAGGTCTCCTGGAGCAGCAATAGCAGACAGCTGCCCTTCATCAAGAGCTGCGCGAAAGTAGTCAGCAACAAGCACAGATTTTAAAAAAGGCACTGGCTCAGTTCCTCAAGGTTCGGCGGGAGTGAAGCAGTTCAGATACTCCACCCTAAGACTTTTTCGGGGAAGAAAAGTCCCTTAGAAGCCGAGGAATGGCTCAAAAGAACAATCAACGATCTCGGTGCCGCCCAAATTCCGAAGGACGCGTGGGTGAACATTTCCAAACTACAACTCACGGATAATGTCAGAATATGGTGGGAGGCCGAGGAAAGTGGACTGAAAAAGCCCATCGACTGGGAAACGTTCAAACAACGTTTCGATACTCAATACTTTCTAGTCGTAGCACACTTAAAGATGGAAAGAGAGTTTATACAGTTCCATTAAGGGAGCATGCGGGATAAGTCGGTGGACGAGTACGCTTCGGAGTTCACGAGATTAAGTCGGTTCGCGCATCACCTGGTGGCAACCCCGGAACTATATGCTAAAAGATTCCGACAAGGGTTGGATCTGAAGACCCAGTCCTCCATGTTTTCTGCTACCTTATCAACTTATGATGAAATCTTAGAGGCGGCGCGAAACTTTGAAGACCTTCAGAGATGCATAAGGAAGGATGACCGATTGTTTGGCATTAAGCGACCAGCCAATCAAATTCTTGAGGGATCATTTTCCAGATCCAACAGGAGGCAACAACCCAAGAAACCGGCACGACCAACTACCTTCAGAAAACCAGCAGTCATATGCAACCATTGTGGTAGAGCCGGACACTACATGAGAGACTGTCGCATTTTGAACAAACTCTGTATAGTCTGTGGGTCTCCGGATCATGCCATAGGGGATTGTCCACAGAAAAGGCGACCACTACTCCCTGACAACAAACCAGCCAATCTTGGAGCGCCTCAATAGGGAGCCTGGCCACCTCCCTCTAATAATCCAATCGGGCACGGACCGCCAGCTAGAGGACCACCCCTGCTCCCTCAGAAGCGATTCTTCCAGCAAGCTCAGCGCAATGGTCTGAAGCGTCAGGCCTTTACTATGACCGCAGAAGAGGCTGAAGCAACGGGGGAAGTTATTACAGGCATCGCTACTTTTGATTGTCATACTTCCAATTTTACCCTCTTCATGCATGCATATCTTGTTAGGCTCATCACTATTTTTCCGCATATAACATAGGTACCCTATTAGTAGCCTTTACACCAGCACTTACACTTTTTGATTCTGGTGCGTCGCACTACTTCATGGCATAAAAGTTTGTGACCGCCAGCTCCATTCCAGTAACACCTCTCATCACTGAGTGGAATGTAAACACGGGCAACGGTGTGATCAAGTCCACTATAGGATACGATCTGTACCCCATGGTAATTTGCGGATGAGGTTTTTATGCCAACTTTATGGTGATAGATATGCTAAATTTCGACGTGGTCTTGGGTATGGACTGGTTAAGTACTTTTTACGCTACCATCGACTGCCGTCAAAGGAGGGTAGTGTTTGAAATTCCTGACCACCCAATATTCATATTTGAGAGTGGAAGTGAGTCCTTAGACCCAGCAACTTACCGAGCTGTACCGAGAAAGGAAGAGATGTTGTACACCGTATAAGGGGAGGAGAGTATGCCAATGGTTGTACGAGATTTTGAAGACGTATTTGCAGATGTGTCGGGTTTACTACCGGGTCGGGCGATCGAGTTCACCATAGACTTGATGCCGGGGACTCAACCTATATTGAAGACACCGTACCGAATGGGACAAGCAGAATTGAAGGAGCTTCTGACGCAAGTTGAGGACCACCTCATTAAGGGATTTATTAGACCAAGCTCGTCATCTTGGGGTGCCCCGGTTCTTTTGGTACCTAAGAAGGATGGGACTAAGCGGATGTGCATCGACTACCGGGAGTTAAATAAAGTAACAATCAAGAATAAGTATCCCTTACCGTGGATAGACGATCTGTTCTATCAGCTGGAAGGATCTCGAGTGTTCTCAAAGTTGGATTTGCGAACAGGCTATCATCAACTCAAGGTGAAAGCGTCTGATATACCTAAGACGGCTTTCAGGACTAGGTATGGACACTAGGAATTCCTAGTGATGCCTTTTGGAGTAACCAATGCTCCCGCGGTCTTTATGAATTTGATGAACCAAGTGTTTTACAAACACTTAGACAAGTTTGTCGTTATCTTCATCGACGATATTCTTGTGTATTCGAAGAATCAGGAGGAATACGCGGAACACTTATGTGCGGTGCTCGAAACCTTACGACAACACCAACTATATGGAAAGCTCAGCAAATGCGAGTTTTGGTTAGAACGGGTAGCGTTCCTGGTGTTAGGAATACTTATGCCCTAGAGGCCATTATTGATGATATAGTGGATGCTTAGACATATATATAGAGATCTTTCTTGCTCGAGATGATAGTATACTATCAGGTTACCTTTATCTTAACATGTAGACTGATATTTATACTATCTGTATCTTATATGTTGATAAAGCCCTTAGGATATGTACTTGACTACCAGGATTATGACGAGATCATACTAGTGGGGCCAGGGTGGTCAACAAGTACATCCTTTAATTGTTCCTAGTCGATGGAATATCAAGACTAGGGCATCAATATTCCAGAGTAGACTAGTGTGTACGTTTCTTGTCCTTTAGAGGGCGATGGCTGATCCCATAGCCATTGGTGTGTGACATCAAATATTGTACACAGGTGCTCATTAGAGAATGGGTACACCGAACGGACTTGCCGAGGACTCCTAATTAGTATTATACCTATCGTCAGATAGCAGTCCTCTGGCGACACTGGTACAGATTAGTCTGTAGACCCGAGATTGTCATAGAGTCTTGTGCGTCTCCCACTGTGCTTTGATTTCCTCCCTACCACGCTCAAAGGTGACGTGCAAACAGGTGGATTTTAGGTACAGTCCCGAGTCGCCTGGAGGCAATGAGCGATAGGAGGGGTTTCGTCTCTCCCGGTATTGGGGGTTGATGTTGCGCTATGCTCGATTGGCTATAGCTGGAAGTCCCTGGCCATGGCTGCTTATGAGATTTACTGATAAGTGTTATCAGTAGTTTCTTGAACCATTATAGGCCAGACATCGGCATGACTTATCATGTTACTGGGGTCTGACGTTTACCCCCTAGACATGATATGCGATATATCAGACGAAGAGATCGGACTGTATGGTAGTGTTACTGATAGGCTTCATGGAGACTATGGACAAGCTTGCTTGTTGATCTTCATATCGCTCAATACCCGGGTAGCCGTTACGTCCAGCTAGTACCACTGACGGTTTGTAGGTGACTGATGTGATCATCACCTACTACTGGCGTATTGATGAGTCTTTAGAGTCCCACACAGAAGTTCTCCTGTTCAAGCGAAACGAAGTAGGACAAATATTAGATATGTGTGTGGGCCTGATTAAATATGTGTATGTGATACCGTATTGTAATCTGGCAGTTATCTGTTATCGGTTCGTTTATATGTGATATAACCAGATTGTCGAATCAAGTATTTATTTGATAATGTGATATACAGATAAATGATATTAGTCGGTCATATGTGATATAACCGGATTATTAAATTAAGTGTTGATTTAATAATGTGATATATATTATATGTGATATAATTATATCTTAACTAATATCATTAGCTCACTAATTATTCTTCATTATATATATATATATATATAATAATAATAATAATAATGAAGCATGTCTTGATTTTCTATTTTTGAGAAAAATAGAAAAGAAGTGGAAAATGAGAGCATGGTTGCAAGCATGGGCTGTATTCATTATTTTTTCATCTTGACTCACTATTCAAGCATGGTTGCAATTTTATATTGCAAAATTCCATGCTTGAATGAGTGGGGGTCAAGTGTTGCCATTCATTCTAAGCTCATTCTCAACACTTAGCTATTTTGAGCTCATTTTTGAGTTGTTCCCATGGTCGCTCTTTAGCTCTCTTCTTCTTCTTTCTCAAATACTTCAAAAATCCAAACCCTCACATGTAATGTGAATCATGGATTTTTGAATACATTAGCGAGCAAATCAAATCCTCTACTTCACTATCCTATACTTGACTAGCGATTGAGTGTAGTGTGTTTACTACGCTAAAGAGTTTAGTGTAGAGGTAGCTTGAGGTGGAGGGACTTCGCGTGGATCATCTTCGACATGAAGGTCATCGGAGGAAGCTCGTCCAAAGCCTTAAGTGGAGCCTAGTGGAGTCGCGGGACTACTACAAGGAGCATGTGAAGTGAAGGACTTGATCCTAAAGGGTATAGCCTTCTTTCACTTTCTTTATTTGTTCACATCACATAGCTAAAAACCTTAAAATTCTAGCAATGATCTTGTATAGTCTAGCTTAGCACCAATAAAAATTTGATTTTAGCATGCTTGATGCCACTTGGAACCCCTTGACGGTGCTAGGGTATACTTTCATGGTATCAGAGCCAAGCTAGAACATTAGGGTAGCTTGTAGCGACGTTAGAAATCCACCATTTTTGTCGCACGAAAACTGCCGATAAAAACAGTTTCAAAAATGATGTTTTGAGATGTTTGCACACCCAGCGGGCTCACGGTTTGAACCGAGAAGCCGCGGGGTGGAGCGTGGGAACCCCGGGGAAGCCCCAGGGGGACCGAACGGCTGGGCCCACTCCCCAAGACTACCACAAGGTGGTCTTGGCGGTGGGGACCCGAAACTGCCCTACCTTAGTCAGTTTCGGGTCTGCCTCACCCCCTGGCCATCTCGTGGTGGCCTCTAAAGGTTAGTTTAGCACCCTATGAAGAGTTTTGAAGCATCACATGACCCAAAGTTTTAATTTTTATGGTGCTAAACTAACATACAAAGGGATCGATCCTAGAAAATTAGGGTTATGAAACATTAAGCTAGTAAAGAGTAGGGTTTGAAGGCTACAACCTTTGTAGCTCCCCTTTGCTTGACTCCTTAGTGTTTTGGGTGTTGAATCGAGGTCCTCTTGAAGTTCCCTTGCGTCTACGACGATCCACCACGGAGTACTCCGTCCAAGCTCGCTACTTTGGAAAACCGAAGGAAACACTCTAATCAAGTTGGCTAGACTTGAGTAGAATGATGTTGTGGTTTGGAATCTCACTTCAAAAACCTTTCTTTAGTTGTATTTAACTCACTAGAAAAGACTGGAGAGGAAAAGATGAAGGAGGATGAAGATGGTGGCTAGTTTAAACAAGAGGTGTAAAAAGATAACCTTGAGTTAAGAAGAAAATGAAATATATATCACTATATATATTTATTTCCTTCTTAACTTCAACCATGATTAAATGATGGATAGTTAGTTTAACTTGGGTTTTAAATGATAAAGAGAAGGATAACCATAGGTTAGTGGTAGTTGAGATAGGTTAGGTTAGAAGAAGAGTGTAGAATCAAGAATGATTATCCTTTTCTTTTTCATTTTACTTTAAAACCAAAATTAAATAATAATCCATTATTTAATCTATGGTGTGAGTCTTATATTGCCACCATTTCCATATGCAATCAACCATGATGGATGGGTGTATGTATGTATACATGTATGCACATCTACATGTGCATGAAACTAGAAAGGAAGAAAGAAACACATGCATGCATGCATACATCCATCAAACCCTAGAAAGGTTTCAAGTGAGAAAACTAATGGTTAGATGATAAATCAACACTTAATTTATCAATCCGGTCATATCTCATATGACCCCACCAAAAGCAGGCCACCTGATTAATGTTCGGTATCATATACGCACATTTCAATCGTGTGCAAGCGCATATCGCATACGCGCACCACAACGTTTCGCCTGGACTGGGTAACTCCTCTGTGGGACTCTAAGACTCGTCAATACGCCGGCAGAGGGTGATGATCATATCAGGTACCCCCAAACCGCAAGCGGTCAGCTAAACGTAACGGCCAACCGGGTATTGAGCGATCAGAAGAAAACAAGCGAACCTGTTACAACTCCCGTCAAGCCATCCGGCAACACTACTATACAGTCCGGTCTCTTCATCAGATATGCTGCATATCGAGCCTAGGGATGGTCACGTCGACCCCAATAACTCAATAAGTCGTGTCGGTGAATGGTCTATAACAGATCGAGAAACTACTGATAACACTTATTAGCAAATCTCAGCAGCCCTGGCCAGGGACTTGCTGTTATAACCAGTCGGGCACAGCACAGCATCAACTCCCAATATCGGGAGAGACGAAACCCCTCCTATCGCTCATCGTCTTCGTGTGTCTCGGGACTGTACCCAACGGCCACCTGTTTGCACGACTCAGTAGAGCCGTGGTAGGGTGGCAATCAAAGTACAGTGGGAGAACACACAAGACTCCATGACGATCTCGAGTCTACAGACTAACCTGTACCAGTGTCACCTGAGAACTGCTATCCGACGATAGATATAATTCCATATAGGAGTTCTCGGTGAGTCCGTCCAGTGTACCCAGTCACCACTGAGCACCCGTATATGATCTTGATGTCAAACATCGATGAATGTGGGAACATCCATCGCCCATCGTATGGGTCTAGTATCATATACGCTAGTCTACTCTGGTATATCGATGCCCCGTCTCGATATACCTACGACTAGGGACGTTCCAGGATATGCTTATAGACTACAGATGTCCCACTAGTATGATCTCCATCATAATCAGAGTAGTCAAGCCGATATCCTCAGGGCTTTATCAGCATGTATGAATGAATAAAAGCATGATCAAATCAACATGTCAGATAAAGAAGAACCAGATAGCATACTATCATGTCGAGCAACAATGCAAACTGAATATATATACATGTATAGATACATCAACTATCACATAATCGCCTCTAGGGCATACATATATCCAACAATCTCCCACTTGCACTAAGGCCAGTTATTGGCGTATCTCATACCCAACATCTCAAAAAGTTGCTCATGCTGTGGCTGAGGGAGGGCCTTGGTGAGTGGATCCGCGGCGTTGTTCTTTGTATCTACTCTCTTAATCTCGATCTCGCGGCGATCTATAATCTCCCGGATCAAATGAAAGCGCCTCAGGATATGTCTGGACCGCTGATGGGATCTGGGCTCCTTGGCTAAAGCCATCGCCCCATTATTGTCACAATACAAAGGTATTGGATCAATAATGGTTGGAACTACTCCTAGCTCCGAGACGAACTTTTTCATCCAGACGGCTTCCTTGGCGGCATCATTTGCAGCAATGTACTCAGCTTCCATCGTAGAGTCTGCAACGGTATCTTGTTTGGAACTCTTCCAACTTACCGCCCCTCCATTGAGGGTAAATACAAACCCTGAGATAGATTTGCTGTCATCCTTATCGCTCTGGAAGCTTGAATCGGTAAAGGCCTCCATTTGGAGATCTGTATTACCATACACCAAGAACAATTCTTTAGTCCTTCGCAAGTACTTAAGAATGTTCTTCACAGCTGTCCAGTGGTTCTCCCCTGGGTTGGATTGATACCTGCTTACAACACTAAGTGCATAAGCTATATCTGGGCGTGTACATAACATCGCATACATTATAGATCCTACTACCGAAGCATAAGGTATAATGCTCATGCGAGCTCTCTCTTCATCGGTCTTTGGACAAGAATCCTTGGAGAGAGTGACTCCATAGCAAGCGGGTAAGGCACCCCGCTTGGAGTCTTCCATACTAAACCTCTTTAGGATGGTGTTGATGTACCTAGTTTGGGACAATCCCAATAACTTTTTGGATCTATCCCTATAGATCCTTATGCCCAGGATATATGTGGCATCACCCAGGTCCTTCATGGAGAACCTTAGTGATAAGAATGATTTGACCGACTGTAGCATAGGAATATCATTTCCTATCAGAAGAATATCATCCACGTACAATACGAGGAATGTGACAGCTCTTCCTACAGCCTTCTTATAAACACAAGGTTCATCTGGATTTTTGATAAAATCAAACTCTTTGATAACATCATCGAAACAGATGTTCCAACTCCGAGATGCCTGCTTTAACCCATATATGGATTTAAGCAATCTACATGCTTTCTCGCTGCTCCCACTGTCAATGAAGCCCTCTGGCTGATCCATATAGACGCATTCTTCTAAATCTCCATTTAGAAATGCTGTTTTAACGTCCATCTGCCAGATTTCATAGTCGTAGTGAGCAGCAATAGCAAGTAGGATCCGAATGGATTTAAGCATGGCTACGGGCGAAAAAGTTTCGTCATAGTCCAAACCTGGTCTTTGACGAAAACCTTTCGCCACAAGTCTTGCCTTATAGGTCTCTACCTGCCCATCCACACCAATCTTTCTTTTAAAGATCCATTTGCACCCTACAGGTTTTACCCCAGGGGGTACAACGTCCAAAGTCCATACTTTGTTGGTGTACATAGACTCCATTTCGGATCTCATGGCATCCAGCCACTTCACAGAGTCACCACTCGTGATAGCTTGCTAAAAACTGGTAGGATCATCATCATCCATGATGCAATCTTCTCCGTTACCATCAATGAGGAAACCGTAGTACCTCTCCGGTAGGTGAGAATTCCTACCAGATCTACGGAGTGGCCGAGGTTCTTCAGTTTCTGTTGCAACAGCCGGTTCAACCAAATCGTCATTTGTAGTTTATGTCTCCAGAACCTCTTCTAGATCTACTACCTTGCCATCATCTTTATCTGTGAAAAACTCTTTTTCCAAGAATGTGGCATACTGAGAAACAAACACCTTTTGTTCCTCTTTGTGGTAGAACAGACATCCATAAGAATTCTTTGGATATCCCACAAAGTTACACATGACTGACCGTGTCTCGAGTTTGTCCAGATTCTGCTTTTTAACATAGGCCGGGCAACCCCAAATCTTAATTCTTTTAAGAGATGGTCTCTTCCCATTCCATATCTCATATGGTGTGGTAGACACGGCTTTGGTTGGAACCCTGTTTAGCAGAAACGCTGCAGTCTCCAATGCATGTCCCCAAAACGAGACTGGTAACTCAGCGTCACTCATCATGGACCGGACCATATCTAATAGGGTCCTATTCCGTCGTTCTGACACACCGTTGTGCTGTGGTGTATAAGGAGGAGTGAGCTGAGAGAGAATCCCATTCTCTTTTAGGAAGTTTACAAATTCTGTACTGAGATACTCTCCACCTCGATCTGATCGAAGCATCTTAATACTCAAGCCGGTTTGTTTTTCTACTTCTTGTTTATATTCAATGAATTTCTCGAAAGCGTCGGACTTGTGCTTTAATAAAAATACATGACCGAATCTTGAGAAATCGTCAGTGAATGTAATGAAGTATGAAAAACCGCCTCTAGCCTGTGTAGACATAGCCCCACATACATCACTATGTATGAGGCCCAGGAGCTGAGTAGCTCCGTGTCCGGTAAACGGAATTTTGGTCATTTTACCCTTGATACAAGACTGGCAAGTCGCATAAGATTTATATTCAAAAGAGTTTAAATATCCATCTTTGTGTAACCTGTTTAGTCTTGTTTCGTTAATATGACCAAGTCTACAATGCCAAAGAAAAGCTTCATTTAATTCTGAAAGTTTTCTTTTATTAGTGTGTTGTATATTGAAAACTGTGTGTTGATTTACGACATATATTCCGTTATTAAGTGTACCATACCCAACCAACATTTGATTTAGGTGAATGTTCATAACATTGTTCTGCAACACAAAATTATACCCTTCATTGTCCAACAAAGAAACGGATATTATATTACATAGCATACTTGGTACAAAATAACATGGATTCAAAATCAAAATACATCCAGATGGCAACCCCAAGTGATACTCTCCCACTGCGACTGTATGTACATTGGAACCATTTCCAACGCGGAGAGTATGGTCACCTGTCTTCAAAACCTTGCTATTTCTCAGCCCCTGCATAGAATTGCAAATGTGAGAACCTGAACCGGTATCCAATACCCAGGAAGCAGAGTTTATAGAAAAAACAGTTTTCAGTCACAAACGCACCTGAAGCAGAAGCATCACCATGCTTCTTCTTGAGACTTAGGTACTCCGTGCAATTGCGCTTCCAATGTCCTGTCTTGTGGCAATGAAAACACCAGCCTTTCCCCGGGTCTCCAGCTGTGGACATTCCCTTTCCCTTCACCTTTTTGACTCCGCCCTTAGGATTAGTGGGTTTCTTCTTTTTCTTTCCCTTGGCCTTAGCTTTTGGGCGAGAAGAAGAAGACTGTCCAATGGTCATAACGGGAGTCTTTGCTGACTTCATAGTGCTCTCTGCACTCCTTAACATATTAAGGAGTTCAGGGAGTTCCTTCTCCATGCCATGCATGTTAAAGTTCACTATGAACTGAGCAAAGGTGGAGGGGAGGGACTGCAGAATAATATCTATATATTGTTCATTGTCCATTGTCCATCCAAGGTCCTCAAGCTCTTCTATAAGAGCTATCATCTTCAAAACATGGTCTCCTACTGGTGTGCCAGGGGCCATTCGCATCTGAAACAGTTTCTTTGATGCTTCGTATCGTAATACGCGGGATTGCTCCCCATACAACTCCTTTGTATGGAGCAGTATTCCGTGAATGTCCATGTCCTCGTACTGCTTTTGATGTGTGTTGTCCATCGATGCAAGCGCGAGGCATTTTGCCGTGGCACAGTCAGCGTCCCATGTCTTGCGGACTTCAATGTCCGCAACTGAGGATTTTGGACCTGGGACGGGCGGGGCTGAAGCCGTGAGGACATATGATACTTTATCATAAGTCAAGGCGATCTTCAGATTCCTTAGCCAGTCTTTATAGTTGGTCCCATTCAGTTTGTTTTTATCTAGTAGAAGCTTAAGTCCAGTCATTGGTATCTGCCATTAAGAGAGAGAAAAGAATACACTCAGCGAAAGCTCTTGCACAGATTAGATTGGTTTATTATCTTGTCTAATCGATGTTTCCCACTGCTTTTTATCAAGTTTTCTTTCAAATCTTAAAAAGAAAAACTAGCCAGGATTAATTACAGTCTACAACTTCGCTAACCGTTCAGCCAGGCCAGTGTCGGTACTTTGAGGGAGGTTCCCCGTGCTTTCGCACGGACCTAATTAGAGTAAACCTCGTTTTCCTAGAGGTGGAGCCCCGTTAACACCTTTCTAGACACCTAATGAGTTAGCTAATTGTAAACTGTAAAACTCTCCTAGGAGCAACTATTGCCCACAGTGGGATCGGGATCCAACCATCACATGGAAGGTATGCAATCTCATTGCAAATTTCAACACTTGAAATTCCCGATGTAATTTTTACCCCTAGTACTTATGACCTTAACTATGGTCAACAAATCATAAGTACCAGTCAAGTTCTACCCGTCATTTCTTGATCAATTAGACCCACCCATATGACCCTTAACTATGGTCAACAAAGTCGCATGAATATCCTAATTAATCTGCATCATATGCATTGTAGGAAGACATCACTTAGCTACCGTACACTACGCCTTAACTAAAGTCAACAAACGTAGCACGAATACTAAGTACTCTACTTCCTAAAATGACGGAGGGTTGCGAATGATTTTTAAGAAAATCTTTAACGCTTTGAACTTGATATCGTTGTAGAATCAAACAGTTTTCAAAAGGAGTGGCTTAAGCTCCGCAGTTTTGAAATGTAGCTTTTTCATAAATAGCCGAGTAGTTTATAAATCCGATTCTACAACATCTTTTTAGGTTTATTTTCTTTACATTAATCACATTAATGTAATCCCATCATTTAAGTCCTTAAGCCAATCACAGAAAAGAAACGAAAATAACACGTACGCTTATGCCATCCGCATTCGCCGCAATGTTCCGTTATGCACCGTTAGGTTACTTAACTAACGGCATACCGGGACGGGACTAGCGCGGGTGTAAAACATAAGCAACGTCTACTATATATCATATATATAATATGTCATTCGTCTCAGATATCACAGAACACAGGCAGCAGAAACATAGATATAACGTGGGATATCCTAGGACGTCCATATTTAGTATTTAGCCAGAATAGAAAATACGGATTCCACAGTCACGATGAATAGCCAAGCCCACACCCTGGACCCCTACGAGAGCGGCAAGTGACCCTACCAATCCTGGAGTTTAGGAGACCCAGTCTCGACTCCTCGAGATGGCCTCTCACTGAACCCCAGAACCCGGTCACCTGTGCTCCCCTCCTTGGGTCCATCCTAATGCGGAAAAGTAAATAATATACAACACTGGTGACACAACCGCAACCTGGAAGTGCCCCAAATAAAAGAATATTACATTACATTTGAATTTACATGAATGAAAATATAAAACTCTCATCTCACAAAACCCCCCGGCTATTCGATCGCGACAATCCTACACATCATATCTCAGCAACACATAATATCTCATATCATCAACGTAAGTAAGTATGCATACCCCAATTGTCGTTGATGTATAGCAACGAAACCGGCGATATCTAACATACTACACTTACGGTCACAGAAAAGAAAGTGTAAAACTACAATATTTGGAATCCAGATTCTCTTTAGACATCATAAATGCGAAATATCACATATTTCGTATTTCATGCCTAAACTATATGAATTCCACATATTGTATCACATTACAGACAAACAGACAGTATTAAAGTTTTCGAACGAACGATTAAGCACCCAAGATTCACTAAAGCTCAACACTTGAGCAGGGTTCAAAAATCCGGAGTGTGACACAGTAGTAGCGGTCCAGCCGTAGAAGGGTCAAGCCAACGCCTCACATGTGGCACGCCGTACTGCCCCAAACCCTAAGGTTCAAAGGGCAGTTCGAGACGGTCACATAATCGAGTTAAGGTTTGTTGTCTTCTAGAGGGACCACCGCAAAAAGACTTGCACGTATCTCCAAAGTATTTAAACCCCGTGAATAGTGAGTAAATGATACTCGTTCAAACACTTCAATACTTTCTAATTTACCCGGAAAAGCTACGAAATAAAAATCCCGATCGAAATGACGAGTCCAAAACCATCTCCAGAATTTTTCAAAACCAAATACAGATTAAAAATATCCAAAAATTTATACAAGCAGATTCATGAATTACTGTACAAAAAGTATTCATCAATGCATATATACGGCCGCGGAACCGCGGCCTAAGCAAGCTTAGGCCGCGTTTCCGCGGCGGGAATCACTGTTCACTGGAAAATTTTTGTACCGTAACTCTTATTTTTTCCTTTTGTATTTTTTTACATATTTTTAATTCTGCAAATTATCAAATTTTAGAAAATTTCCAGAGAGCACCTAATTTACCGTATTTTTGTCCGATCGGGGTTTTCACTTCGTAAAAACGTCGCCTAATGTTCTAGGTCGGCTCTGATACCAATTAAAGGTTAGTCTAGCACCCTATGAAGAGTTTTGAAGCATCACATGACCCAAAGTTTTAATTTTTATGGTGCTAAACTAACATGCAAAGGGATCGATCCTAGAAAATTAGGGTTATGAAACATTAAGCTAGTAAAGAGTAGGGTTTGAAGGCTACAACCTTTGTAGCTCCCCTTTGCTTGACTCCTTGGTGTCTTGGGTATTGAATCGAGGTCCTCTTGAAGTTCCCTTGCGTCCACGACGATCCACCACGGAGTACTCCGTCCAAGCTCGCTACTTTGGAAAACCGAAGGAAACACTCTAATCAAGTTGGCTAGACTTGAGTAGAATGATGTTGTGGTTTGGAATCTCACTTCAAAAACCTTTCTTTAGTTGTATTTAACTCACTAGAAAAGACTGGAGAGGAAAATATGAAGGAGGATGAAGATGGTGGCTAGTTTAAATAAGAGGTGTAAAAAGATAACCTTGAGTTAAGAAGAAAATGAAATATATATCACTATATATATTTATTTCCTTCTTAACTTCAACCATGATTAAATGATGGATAGTTAGTTTAACTTGGGTTTTAAATGATAAAGAGAAGGATAACCATAGGTTAGTGGTAGTTGAGATAGGTTAGGTTAGAAGAAGAGTATAGAATCAAGAATGATTATCCTTTTCTTTTTCATTTTACTTTAAAACCAAAATTAAATAATAATCCATTATTTAATCTATGGTGTGAGTCTTATATTGCCACCATTTCCATATGCAATCAACCATGATGGATGGGTGTATGTATGTATACATGTATGCACATCTACATGTGCATGAAACTAGAAAGGAAGAAAGAAACACATGCATGCATGCATACATCCATCAAACCCTAGAAAGGTTTCAAGTGAGAAAACTAATGGTTAGATGATAAATCAACACTTAATTTATCAATCCGGTCATATCTCATATGACCCCACCAAAAGCAGGCCACCCGATCAATGTTCGGTATCATATACGCATATTTCAATCGGGTGCAAGCGCATATCGCATACGCGCACCACAACGTTTCGCCACGACTGGGTAACTCCTCTGTGGGACTCTAAGACTCGTCAATACGCCGGCAGAGGGTGATGATCATATCAGGTACCCCCAAACCGCAAGCGGTCAGCTAAACGTAACGGCCACCCGGGTATTGAGCGATCAGAAGAAAACAAGCGAACCTGTTACAACTCCCGTCGAGCCATCCGGCAACACTACCATACAGTCTGGTCTCTTCGTCAGATATGCTGCATATCGAGCCTAGGGATGGTCACATCGACCCCAATAACTCAATAAGTCGTGTCGGTGAATGGTCTATAACAGATCGAGAAACTACTGATAACACTTATCAGCAAATCTCAGCAGCCCTGGCCAGGGACTTGCTGTTATAACCAGTCGGGCACAGCACAGCATCAACTCCCAATACCGGGAGAGACAAAACCCCTCCTATCGCTCATCGTCTTCGTGTGTCTCGGGACTGTACCCAACGGCCACCTGTTTGCACGACTCAGTAGAGCCGTAGTAGGGTGGCAATCAAAGTACAGTGGGAGAACACACAAGACTCCATGACGATCTCGGGTCTACAGACTAACCTGTAGCAGTGTCACCTGAGAACTGCTATCCGACGATAGATATAATTCCATATAGGAGTTCTCGGTGAGTCCGTCCAGTGTACCCAGTCACCACTGAGCACCCGTATATGATCTTGATGTCAAACATCGATGAATGTGGGAACATCCATCGCCCATCGTATGGGTCTAGTATCATATACGCTAGTCTACTCTGGTATATCGATGCCCCGTCTCGATATACCTACGACTAGGGACGTTCCAGGATATGCTTATAGACTACAGATGTCCCACTAGTATGATCTCCATCATAATCAGAGTAGTCAAGCCGATATCCTCAGGGTTTTATCAGCATGTATGAATGAATAAAAGCATGATCAAATCAACATGTCAGATAAAGAAGAACCAGATAGCATACTATCATGTCGAGCAAGAATGCAAACTGAATATATATACATGTATAGATACATCAACTATCACATAATGGCCTCTAGGGCATACATATATCCAACAGCCTCGGGGGTGGGGTACCCCCTCTAGGCCCTCCAACTCGAAGTTAATTTCATACTCTAACTCTCCGTGAAGATTCGGGCAGGTTTCGAGTTCGTTTCGATTCCCGGATTGGCTCAAAACGATCGGTTTTGGAACTTTAGCTCACTGGATTTTTCGAGTCTTGGAAAAATTGGTGTAGTGTGCTAATTGCGTGCGAAATTCTAATGTCTCGGTTACGTTGCAAGCTTGGTGATGTGTGATACAATTATTAGAATCCGGATTAATTAGTTTTATGAAAACTAGTTAGAATAATTGTAAACCTAGCCGTTTAGTTTCAATTGATTGATTGCAATGAAGTTTTGATTCGTATCAAAACTCCGTCGTAATTGCGTATTGTACGTGATCACTAAGTCGGGAATCTTGTTGAATTTTCTGACAACCAATTGAAAAGAGTTTTCAATTTGAGACTAAATTGCAAGTTTTACATGTTAGGCATGAAATCCGGAATATGAGATATTCCGGGTTTATGATGTCAAGGGTATTGCGGATTCTAATCATTGTAGTTTTCTGTTTCTTTTTTGCGACCTAAGTGTAATATGTGGGGTATCCCGATCTCGTTGCTATATGTCAAAGAGTTTTCTGGATACGCATATTTACTTACGTTGATGACATGAGATGTTATGTGTTGCTCTTGATATGATTTATTGGATCGTCGTGATTGAATAGCCGGGTTTTTTTGTGAGATGAGAGTTTTTATATTTTCATTCATGTAAAATTCAATATTATATTCTTTTATTGGGGCACTTCCGAGTTGAGGATGGTGCTACCATTGTTGTATATCATTTACTTTTCCTCATGAGGATAGACCTAAAGCGGGGAGCACAAGTAACCGGGTTCTAGAGTCCAGTGGGAGACCATCTCAAGGAATTGAGATCGGGTCTCCTAACTCTAGAATTTGTAGGGTTACTTGCCGCTCTCGTAGGGGTCTATGGAATGCGGGTTTGGCTATTCATCATGACTGTGGAATCCGTGTTTTACATTACTGGCTAAATTTAAAACACGGAAATCCTAGTATATCCAATATTTCATATGTTGCTTCTGCTGCTTGATTCTGTGATGTTGATCATATAACCGCGTGAGACGAATGTACTATTATATATATGATATATAATAAATGTTGCTTATGTTTTGCACCCGCGCTAGTCCAGCCTCCGCTCTGCCGGTAGTTAAGTAACCTACCGGTGCATGACGGGGCCCCGTGGCGAATGCGGATGGCATAAGCGTGCGTTTTATTTTTATTTCATTTTTCTGTAATGTTTAGCAAACATTAATTGATGGGACTTCATTAATGAGATTAATGAAAAGAAAGAAACCAAAAGATGTTGTAGAATCAAATTTTCAAAAAGGGCAGCTTTAGTTTTTGCTTTGCATAGTGGTATTCCTTGATGAATATCCAGCACCTCATTCGATGAGGAAAGAGCCGAGATCTCTTCACCGGGAGTGACCTCTTTAGCGAAACTAGCAAATGCTACAACTCATTCGGTTTTGTCTTTTGATTGCTTCTCTAGTTCTTGCTTTTCATAGTGGTATTCTTGAATATCATGCACCTCATTCGATGAGGAAAGAGCCGAGATCATTTCACCGGGAGTGACCTCTTTAGCAAAAACTAGCAAAAGCCTTAAAAACACCCATTTTCAAAATCACTCGATTCTGCAACGATATCAAGTTCATTACGCAAAAGGTTTTCTTAAAAACCTGTCGTAGCCCTCCGTCATTTCAGATAAGTAGTATTTAATATTCATGCTACGTTTGTTGGCTTTCGTCAAGACGTAGTGTGCGGTAGCTACTTACTGCTTATCTGCTGCATATGATGCAATTGGATTAGGGTAGTTGTTCCCTGATTAAAAATCAGGAATTACCTCAATGAGGTATCACGTGTCCACACGTGACCAAGGGTCACGTGTTGACACGTGATCTATTTACAGAATTAAAATTCTAAGCGAGCAGAAGTAAAAACAAGCGGCCGAGGAAAGACCCCAAAGGGGCGTCACGTGCTCGCACGTGACCAAAGGTTACGTGCTGAAACGTGATGGTCTTTAGCCCAGTAGAAATACAGAATTAAATTCTAAATAAGGAGGGGTCATGTGCTAACACGTTATAGGCTTTGAAAGCCCTTGTAACTTGATAGAATTAAATTCTAATTAAGGGAAATCAAAGACCCTAACCGGGAAAGTATTTCTCCAAATCTTTCCAAACAAAAAAGGATTTTGGGGGATGTTGGATTAAAAATCCAAGGGTGATTAAAAATCACCAATTTATGAAAAGAATTTAGACAAGGAAAGATTTCCCTAAATTTCACCAAAAATAACAAACAGAATATCTTTTGGATTGAAAATCCAATGGTGAATAAAATTCACTGAGTGATCTAAAGGATCATATTAGTTATGAAAACAAACAAAATCTTTCAATGAAAGATTTACTAAACAAATTGATTCTTTTCCTTCTCCTATAAATAGGAGCTAAGAGGAGAAGAAACATATAGAATTTTTGGCATATAGAATTTTGGGATCTTGAAATTTCCTAAAGGTAAATAGCAGAGAGAAAAGAAAGGAGAATTTAATTCTCAAGAAAGAAACCCTAGGTGAGAAAAGGAAAAAAGATCAAAACTTCAAAAAAAAAGAATTTAATTCTCGATCTAAGAGTGTAACTCTTCTGCAAAAAAAAGGAACTTAGTTCTTCCTCTGTTTGAAGATCTGCAGAAGCAAATCTCCCCATAGGTTGAGAATTTAATTCTCATCGGGTTGAGATTCTGCCATGCAGATCCAAAACTTAGAGGGAGAATTGAGTTTAGAGAATTTAATTCTCCCAAATTCACAGGAATTTAATTCCTCCAAGATAAAATTAGGGTTTAACCCTATATGAGAATTTAATTCTCCCAAACTCACAGGAATTCAATTCCATCAAGATAAAACTAGGGTTTAACCCTATATGAGATTTTAATTCTCCTAAAATTATAGGAATTTAATTTCTTCAAGATGGACAAAACTAGGGTTTAACCCTAATTAAGAATTTAATTCTCCCAAACTCACAGGAATTTAATTCCTCCTAAACGAAATTAGGGTTTAACCCTACATAAGAATTTAATTCTGTCACATAGGAGTTTAATTCCTCTAAAGAAACCATAATTAGGGTTTAACCCTATAGAATTTAATTCTTAAAGAAATAAAGAGACTTGAAAGATCTCCATGCATGCAAAAGACTGAGGTCACGTGTCTCCACGTGACCCCTGAACAGATCCCCCAAAAATGAGAAGAAAAAAGCTTTGAGGCAACGCCTCACGTGCTCCCACGTGACCTTCTAAACAATGAAAATAAAAGCAAAGGCAGATTCTAGTTTGGACGCTCTCACGTGTTACCACGTGACCCCTTAACAAGTGCTTTAATAATCAACGCACAAATCTCCATCACGTGCCAACACGTGATGGTCAAAAGAGCAAAAGTGTTTAACACTTATTTGCAGAACAAAGTAAAGGAGATCTGGCCCCACCTTTGGGCGCCCTCACGTATCCCTACGTGACCCCCTTTTCTCTAGTGTTTAACACTAATTCGAGAGCTTTATTTCCAGTGTTTAACACTGATTGTCTTCTAGTGTTTAACACTAATTTGGGAATCTTATTTCTAGTGTTTAACACTACTTTGAGCATTTTATTTCCAGTGTTTAATACTAATTTGAGGGTTTTATTTTCAGTGTTTAACATTAATTGTTCAAAAGTGTTTAACACTATTTTAAGTCAAATTGGCTAATTTTCCGGAGGCAAAAGCCTCCCCTTCAACTGAATCTCAAAATTGAGTAAAATTCAGAGCTATAATGTTTAATGCCCAGTCAAAGATAAAAATGTTATCAGAGCCCTCAAACTCTTGTTTAGCATTGCTAAGTGATGAGGGGCTGAACCCAGACAAATGTCTAATGGTCCAACAAAGGGCCAATATTTCAAACCTAATTGGACTTAGCCCAAGTTGGCCATAAGTCCTCAATTCAGACTTAACTGAGCCAATGTGCTCATAATCTAATTAATTGATCTTAGTTCCAAATTGGACTACAGATCCCCAATCAACCTTGGTTCAAGGGTACATCTCTTCACTCCTTTGATATTTGTCGTTGTAATTCCTCAACGTCTTCAAAGAGGTGACGGGTCCCGACAACCACACATTTTATAGACTATGACGTCTCTAAACATTAGACTGTGGGGTCTTTAAACTCGCGGACTATGATGTCCTTAACCTTGACCGTGATGTCTTTAAACTAACATTGGATTGTGGGGTCCTTAAACTCACGGACTATGATGTCCTTAACCTCGACCGTGATGTCTTTAAACTAATATTGGACTGCGGGGTCCTTAAACCCATGGACTGTGATGTCCTTAACCTCGACCGTGATGTCTTTAAACTAACATTGGACTGCGGGGTCCTTAAACCCACGGACTATGATGTCCTTAACCTCGACCGTGATGTCTTTAAACTAACATTGGACTGTGGGGTCTTTAAACCCACGGACTATGATGTCCTTAACCTCGACCGTGATGTCTTTAAACTAACATTGGACTGCGGGGTCCTTAAACCCACGGACTATGATGTCCTTAACCTCGACCGTGATGTCTTTAAACTAACATTGGACTGCGGGGTCCTTAAACCCACGGACTGTGATGTCCTTAACCTCGACCGTGATGTCTTTAAACTAACATTGGACTGTGGGGTCCTTAAACCCATGGACTGTGATGTCCTTAACCTCGACCGTGATGTCTTTAAACTAACATTGGACCGTGGGGTCCTTAAACCCATGGACTGTGATGTCCTTAACCTCGACCGTGATGTCTTTAAACTAACATTGGACTGTGGGGTCTTTAAACTCACGGACTATGATGTCCTTAACCTCGACCGTGATGTCTTTAAACTAACATTGGACTGTGGGGTCCTTAAACTCACAGACTATGATGTCCTTAACCTCGACCGTGATGTCTTTAAACTAACATTGGACTGTGGGGTCCTTAGACCCACGGACTATGATGTCCTTAACCTCGACCGTGATGTCTTTAAACTAACATTGGACTGCGGGGTCCCTAAACCCATGGACTATGATGTCCTTAACCTCGACCGTGATGTCTTTAAACTAACATTGGACTGTGGGGTTCTTAAACTCACGGACAATGATGTCCTTAACCTTGACTGTGAGGTCTTCAAACTCACGGACTATGATGTCCTTAACCTCGACCGTGATGTCTTTAAACTAACAATGGACCGAGATGTCCTTAAACTAAAAATGGACCACCATGTCCTTAAACTGGTAATCGACCGCAATGTCACTAAACTAAACAATAGAGCCCAATTGCTCTCTTGTTAGATCTAAACGATCCCGTTAAGTCGATCTTAGTCTAAAATGAGGCTAACATATCCTTAACAAACGTTTAAGTTGATCTTAGTCTCGAATGAGGCTAACGTATCCTTAAACCCAACCCCCCAAACCCAAATCTAAGAAAGATACGGATTTGGAATAGTCCACGCCCTACGGGAGACAACACAAATTAGTCTCCGTATACAATCCACGGGCAACCAAACACAAAACAAACACCCACGACATGAAGTGACCATATGGAGAAGGAGAAAGTTGTTACCGCTATGCGGTAGCGTAATTAACTGCAGGGGCTTGCTCCTGCAGGGAAGAGCATCCCCACAATAAAAAACCCCTCAAATGAGGAGGAATCTGACAAAGTCTGCTACATCGGCTGCATCCGTTTAAACCTTCGATACATGGTGCCATAAATCAACTTTGCATCTTCGGAGAGGTGGACGGATAGCACCAATTAGCATCTGCCCCGAAATTCAGGCTAGACGTCTGCCGCGTCTTCGTCATGTCTTTCGGAGGGGAACAGATTCTGGCACGCCCGGTGGGACCTTTTCTTCTTTCCACTCCACATTTCGTATGTCGTGTTCGCGAACAAATCGCGGTTTGCTAATGGTTGCCCTTGGGTTCGAGGTACTAAGATTTGGCAGTTTGCTTGGTGCAGAAAGTGAAGGATCAATAGCGTCCACTTGCCTGAAGTGTTCCGGCTGCAACTGCAACTCACGTTCCGCCTCATCTGGAGGCATAGCTTACGGGCCCCAAGCGGCTTCCTTGCTCACGATGTCGGTGGAACAGGTCACTCAGGCCACCACTGGATTGTTTTTCGGGACAATGCTCCCGCCAACGAGCTTCAGCGTTCCTATACCAACATCAGAAGCTTCCAAGAAGTCGGTCTTTGATCGGCTTACAACTACCGCGGCCCCTCTCAACGGGTCGTCCAGCTCCAGCGCCTCGGTTTTCGCCAGATTGGGCCAAAGTTCCTATGGGCCCATGATGAAGCCTGCAACTCAAGAAAAGGTTATTCCGAAGAGAGTAACCATCTCTGCTCCCGAAGTCGTCAAGGCGGCTTCCCCTGCCAAAGGGTCGGTCTTTACGAGACTGACTGTTCCAGCTCCAACTCCGGCCCCCGTTCCTGCTCAAAAGTCTGTCTTTGATAGATTAGACACTGCTGCTCAACGAACGTTAGTCTTCAAAAGGCTGGTACCGACGACGCCTCACCAGAACAGGGGGCATGACGAAGCTATCCCCATCACCGAACCAAAACCATCAGCTCGACAAGCTCGACGTCGTTACTGGCGCCATGTAAGGAAGGCTGGGGGCAACTCCTCCTCTGGGTTAACTCCACCAGCCCCAATGGTGGAAGTCAATGTTGCTGTTCCAACTGGGAACAGTTTTGAATTGCTGAACAAGGTGCGCAGGAACTCTCCTACCGCCGTACTGAAAAGATCTCCTCCACCGGTGGAGACTGTTACAGAAATAAAGCCGGAGCAGTCCCCTCAGCGGCTGTCCTCAAAGTCTGGCGACGGGTCCAAGATTCGGTGCTTGATCAAGACTATCCCCGTCGACAGAAGAAGCTGAAGGTCTAGCAGGAAGAGAACCGTCCTGGAAAGCCACGAAAGACAATAACCACCTGGGTGCTCGATGCAACGGTCCCCTCAATGTCAACTGCTCAAAAGAGAGGGAGGCCAGAGAAAGCCCCCATGATTACGGCAAATCGCAAAGACGCTGAGCCCAAACGCCCCAAGTCTGGGGGCATAACGGTGCATACTGTTTACATGGCTTCCGGAAAAGAAGAAAGCCGCACTTCGATGGGCCACCGACCGCTCACCCGATCAATAACAAGGGCTCAGGAACAACAACAGCAGAAGCTTCAAGAGATGCCGACTGCAATGGCCCCACTCACCGGACCAAAAGAGAGCCCGGAGGCGTCATCGGAACAACGTCACGAACAAGAAACTGATGCTGACTTCCTACGCAGAGTTCTCAAAAAGAAGGACAGAGAAGCTGCAGAACAAGCTGCCAACATAAAACGAATGGCGCTTCTCTTCCAAGACATGGTCGGAATGATGTTACAGCCGAATCCCCCAGCTGAAGACCCTTCGATCATTATTGAAGATGACAGAGGGGAGACGTCGAATCCTCCTCCGGCTCTTTCAGCAGCAAAAGAGGAAACTATTTCCAAAGCCTCTCTGAATGACTATATTGCTCAACAAATACAAGCTCACTAGGAGAATGAAGCGGCCGGACAAGTCGTTAAAATTGGGCGACCGTATCCAGGCCGGTATGACCAAATAAAGTACCCACCGGGATACGCAATCCCCAAATTCCATGTGTACAATGGGACAAGTAATTCCCATCAACATGTCGCTCAGTTCAGGGCTCTTTGCGGCAACACCGGGGGTGATGATAAGCTTTTGTTCCGCCAATTTGTCGGCAGCTTGTCGGAGACAGCATTTGAGTGGTACTCCGAACTTCCAAACGACTCCGTCAAGACTTTTGCAGAAATGGAGTTGTTGTTCACCCAGCGATTCATAAGTGCTAGTGAACGCAACCCAATAACAGTGTTGATCAATGCCAGGGTGAAGCCAGGTGAGACGTGGGTTCAATACGCGATCCGATGGCGGAATCTGTGGTTGAAATGCGAACAACGCATCGAAGAAGCACCAGCGGTGGGCATGTTCGTAGGCACTCTAGACCCTCATGCAACTATTTCACAGTTCATGATGTTCTTCAAACCGACCACGTTCCAGGATTTAATCGACAAACTATCCCAGATGGACCAGATGGGTCATAGACCGTCTCCTCCGAAGCCGGAGCCGCGGAACGAAAAGGGTAAAGAGAAGGTGACATTTGTTGCGAATACTCAACAGCAGCCCAGTGCCCCAAAACTAGCGGATCAACTGGAAGAGAGACGACGATATTATAATGAGAAAATGAAGCGCCCTTATTCGTTCCCTCGGGACAAAACGAAGAGACTGTTCGAACTGGCGATGCGCAACAGGCTTATCAATCTGCCGAATCCAAAGCGACCACTGCAACCCGGCGAAGTGAATAATCCCAATTATTGCCTTTACCACCAAACGGTAAGCCATCCAATCGAAAATTGCTTCGTCTTTAAGGGATGGATCGAGGATCAGTACCAACAAGGCAAGTTTGCGCTGTCTAAGAAGTGGAAAGTAAGCCCACCACAACCGCACACTCCTAAGAAGACGGACACACTGGGGGCATCGTGCTCTTTTGTTGAAGAAGCTCCATGGGAGGTCGCTCTTTCAGCCAAAACCAAAAGAATGCTGAATGATCTCCAGACATGCCCGGCGATTAGGTGGAAGAATCCGCTGGACACATCATCGAAGGGATGCTGAAGCCGCGCCCAACTCCAAAGATTGGTGGTGATAGCCAAAGTGTTCACACCCAGCCGTTAAAATATTCGAAAAAGAAGAAGAAATCAAAGAAGCCCGTGAAGCCTGACGACAAGCATACGGACCTGCAAAAGCAGATTGATGCGCTGGAAGAATATAACCAGAAGGCACGGACTCCAATCACGTCCCAAGAGTTCCTCGGCCACGTCCTTGAAGACGGAGATGATGGAGAAGACTCGTCGGATGAATCTGAAGATTACGTAGCAAGTTTCCATGTGAACTCTCACTCATCGATAGACAATGAAGAAGCTCTTTGCACCGAGAGACTGGGGGCAGGTCCTGAACCGAAACTTCCAGGGCCATCAGACGAAATGATCGACGCATTCCTAAATGAAGCTCTTCTGAAAAGTAAAGCTGATCGGAAACGTGAGATGGCCATATTTGAAAAGGCCAAACGCCGGCGACTGGACGAAAGGGTTTAAACACTCCCGCCAGATCAAAGTGCCTCCGTTGCAAATAAAAACAGGTTTAGGACGAGGAAGAGGTTTGCCAAAGCCATATCATTGGGAATGAAGCTTCCACCCTCTGGAGGAAATATTCCTGGTGAAGCGGAATACATCCTAACTACTACTTATATCATCGAAAGATTGCGCACCCCACCGAAGAGTGCAACGCTTTTAAAAGATGGTGGCAGGGATATGTTGCTCACCGGCAACGTTTTAAGCGGAAGAAACGCAAAACTCGTCGGGAGCAAAGAAGTACGACCGATGGGTTTAGAGGAACTACCGGCAATTGTCGCATGGTTAACGCCGGAGGATCGCAGGTTCTCACCTTCGGAAGCGACTCTGACGAAGAGATGACTCTTGGCCCTCTCTTCAAAGAATCCATGTCGGGAAAGGAGGAAGAACCAAAGACCTGCGAAAATATTCAGCTGCGCAACCGTACGCTGCCCGAAAAGAATCTCAGACCCACAAATAAAAAGATAAGGGAAAAGAAAAGGTCTCTGAGGATATCGCCCTAGATGACCAAGTCATGAAAGAGCTGACCGCCAATGACCCGCCAAAGAAAAGTAAGGCGGACTACAACGTTCTGGCGCACTTGAGGAAGCTACCCTCGCAGCTCAGCATTCTCGATGCCCTTTTACTATCAAAAGAAGCAAGAGATTCATTGATCAAGGCGCTACAAGAGCCAGAGCAATTCCAAGCTTTCCTCGCCGAAGAAAAGATGAAGGACGAGCTGGAAGAAGTGCACACAGCCGATATCACCTTCGGCGATGAAGATCTCCTCCTCGGGATGTGCGAGCACAACCGTCCCCTTTATGTCTCCGGATACTGTCACGATATCAAGATAGGCAAAATCCTGGTCGACAATGGGTCTTCCGTCAATCTCCTCAACGTACGGGTGTTGAATGAAATCCGCATGAGCGTTCAGCACCTCGCTCGTGATAAAATCACCATCTCCGATTTCGACTCCCAGTCATCACGGACCCTCGGGTCTGTGATACTGACGTTACGCTTCGGGCTACTTGTCACGGATATTAAATTTCATGTCATCGACGCCAAGACTTGCTATAACGCTTTGCTCGGCCGGCCTTGGTTATACGAGTACAACATCATCCCTTCTACACAACATCAGTGTATGAAATACTTCAAGGATGGTCTTGAGTATACCATAACAGGAGAGCTGAACCCATTCTCCATGAACGAAGTCCGAAAGTACGAAGATGCAAAATACTTCTTACCAGATTTCGAGGACACGGAGAGATGTCACAGACCGAAGGACAAATCTATCACCACTATTCCAGTCTTCGGGAGTGATACCGAAGAGGAAGAATAGATAGTTTATTCAGGGCCGCCTTAACACAACAACCTGGGATCGTCCGCCCCCATGTTGATATTCGGCAGTGACTCGGAAGACGAGGTTAATGCTATATTTTCCGCTCGGCCATCAATACAAGCTTTCGCTGGAGATAATCAGAGTTTGCAAATTACCATGGTTCCACAAGAACATTACAAAGATCTCGATGCACTTGAAGCTTATAGTGTGTAAGAGCTGCAAACATTTTACGTCCATCCTAGGCGAAAAGGTGAACAGGCGATCCTATTCTATCGATCCGAGGAAACCAAAGTGGAGAAGGAAATCTGGCACGGCGCCGATTCTACGCTCGACAGGCTCCAGCCTATCCGTCTGCCTAGATATTACACGGAAGGCTTGAAAAGGCTATTGAAGCGTCAAGGGATACCCTTCAAACAGACCACTCGACAAGCTCGGTTCTACAACAGGATTTGGAATGTCCCCGGAACTCAGCGCAAGTTGCCCAACGGGAGAATGGAAACGATCGGGATTGGATATGTTCAATCCAGAAAACGGGAGCGAGTCTATGGCAGCTACGTCATACATGACTTCATGAAGAAGGAGACATTCTGTTAAGAGACGCCGATCCTGAACCAAAACAAGGTCCTGTCACCAAAATGCCGAGTCCGTCATTTGAAGAACGAATGGACATACTAGTAAGGGAAGCGGGTCAAAAGATCCGGGATGACCATAACCGTGAGATGGCCATCTTCAAGAAAGCCAGGAAGCAACGCCTCCTTCAACAGGCCGCGGAAAATGACAATGCTCTTCCTAATCAACCCGTCATACAAAAGGCCCGACGCAGAGGCAAAAATAAATCAAAGAGCGGGAAAACCGTTCGAGAGCGACAAAGCGGGACCAAGAAGCCACGCGATCGGGAATCAAGCAATCCGGATTTGTCTCTAATAAAGAAGATGGGTCGAGCATACTCTTTTCCTCAGAACAAAACACGGAAGATACTTGATCTCGCCATAAGACATCAAATGATTACACTTCCGGAATCCAAACACCCCGAGTAAGCCAACGAGATCTCGCACCCAGACTATTGCTCTTATCACCGAGCAATAGGACATCCTCTCGAAGACTGCTTCACCTTCAAGAACTGGGTCGAAGACCAATATCAGCTTGGCAAGTTCGCTCTATCCAGCAGTTGGAGGATAACTCCGCCGCAGAAGCACGAACCAAAAGCCGTGCATACAGCGAGAGTAGAACCAGATCAACATCGGTCTTGGAAGCGAGCTCGTACTTGTCATATGATAACGCTATCAGAAGAAGAGCCCGAGAATATGGATGACCTCTCCTGGTGCTTCGAAAACGACGATGATGAGGTGATCTCAGAGTTTCCACCGGCGCCGAAAGAGTTGGAAGATGGAATACACACTACTGCAGATAACCTCAAGAAAATTGATTTGGGGACGGCAAGTGACCCGTGACCAACATTCGTCAGTCAGCTGCTGTCTGAAGAAAAGGTGGCTACACTAAAAGACGTGTTCATGCAGCATAAAGATTGATTTACATGGAACTATTCCGAAATGCCAGGACTAGATCCAGAGATTGTTGTCCACAAATTGGCAATATCTCCGGACGCCAAGCCAATCAAACAAGCGCCGAGAAGAATGCGGCTCGAGCTTGAAATGAGCATCAACGCCGAGGTCAAGAAGCTGATCGGCTCCGGCTTCATCCAAGATGTTCAGTATCCTGAATGGATCGCAAATATCGTCCCGGCGATGAAGAAAAATGGGACGGTGCGCATATGTGTAGACTTTAGAGATCTCAATAAAGCCTGTCCAAAGGACGACTTTCCAGTACCAGTCACTGAGCTGATGATAGATAACACATCCACCCACAAAGTCTTCTCCTTCATGGACGGACCGTCAGGATACAATCAGATAAAAATGCATCCCGAGGACCAGAAGCACACCGCATTCCGGACCCCTTTGGGCATATTCTGTTACAAGGTGATGCCTTTCGGTCTAAAGAATGCCGGTGCCACCTAGGCCATGACGAAAATCTTCGATGACCTCATATATGAAATCGTAGAATGCCATGTCGACGACCTCGTGGTGAAAAGCAAATCATACGAGGAACATCTAGAGCATCTGAAGATCGTATTTCAACGTCTCCGGCAATACAACTTGAAGATGAACCTTCTCAAATGCGCGTTCGGGGTTTCTGATTAGTCGAAAATATTGTATTTTTAACACGGCAATTTCCTCATCATTTGCATTCATATAGAAGTGTTCGGCATTCATATTTCACATATTAGCAAAACAGTAGCAAAATATCAGATTACATGTGTTAGACCCTAAAACCGGCACTATACAGGAAATTGACCGCATTTCATGGCATCACATCATCCCTATATTGCGCAACACTTGTTTTGAGATCTATGCAGGAAAACCCAGAAGCAAAGCCAAAAGTGCTGATCAAACATTACGCCAACTCAATGATTTCAGTTCTGGTATCAATCCAAAGGGACAAATAAAATTCAACATATCAGATAAAGCTACAAATGTCAACCCAAGACCACTGCAAAGAGACCATGCCATGAAGCCACAACTTGGCCACGAAACCGCGGCACAAGCCGGCTTAGGCCGCGGTTCTGCGGCCGTATTGCATGTCACTTCCTCAATTTTAGTGCACAATGTTTCTATCAGTGGCTACAGCTCAGAATGACACAACAAATTCCAGAAGACTCCAGAGACTTCTGCCAGATCAGCAAGCTTTGGGATCAACACTAAACTAGCCTATCATTCTAGAAACTTCTCCTTAAACCCTAGCTTAAACCCTAAGCTAAGCCTAACTAACTACTTCTAGAAGTCTTTCAACAAACTTTTGGAGGGAACTTCTCAAGGCTTAGGGTTTGGGAGATCTATAAATAAGACCCTAGACTCACTTGTAAAAGGATCCAATCTATCCCCAATCTAATCATCTTTACCCAATTCTAGTATCAAACTAGAGCCATTCTATCTCTTTCTTCATCTTCTTCCACAAGTCTAGTGAGAGGACTTGTGTGAAACCCTAACCCTAATTCCAATCAAAAGCCAAGATCCCGAGTACCCCATCAAGCAAGAAGCCTTGCAACCTTTTAGGAACCGAGCCGTTCTTCAACAGAGCAAGTGGTCCAAGCCGACCCGCGACTCACGGAGCCGAGCGAAGCCAAGTCGACAATTTAGTTTTTCCTCTTGTAGTTCTTGAGCGACTGTAATCAAATTGTTGATATAAATAAAAGGTGATATTCTTTTATCTTGTTTTCTTTAAATTCTTGCATCATGATTCAATCTAAATTTCTAGTTGTAATTCTTGTTGTGATGTTTGAGTAATACTCCACTCGTCGAGGAGTCGAGACGATCAATAGAATGATGATGTAATATATCTTAAATCGATTCTTGAGTCCTACAAGTTTTGTAAACCCTAGCAAGTTCAAGAATCGACAACCCAATTCGTTGCGATAGTTTCTTGATTGATATCGCTCGAGATTGGGGAGTTACGATCGTTTCTTGAAATTGCTAGAGGCTAGAATGTGAATGATATCAACGAAAGAACAAGGGTTAAATGATGAAACCCTAGTTTCATCAAGAAAACCCTAACTCTCGTCGATCATCATCGATCTAGTATCAATCCTTCGAAGGACAAGAACACGAAATCTTGAGATTACATCACGTCTATAGATCCGATCGATTCCTACGAGCCTCATTTAGATTCTTGACATTTTGGTTGGAAATATCATTGAAACCCGATTCTCGATTGTTTATCATTTCTTGATTCTTGATTAGATTAGTGACACCTGAATCAGTCGATAAAATCTTGAATCATGTTTTCTTTTCTTTTCGATTAACTTTTCAATTCAAACAAATTAAATATAAAAACGAATCGCACAATCCCTGTGGACGATCCGCACTCGCTTACGATCTACAATCGACACCGTAATTGATTGCGGTCAAATATAATTTTTTGATTGTGAATTTTATTCAATATTACCGACACATAGAAACTTATTCGCTTTATTCGATTTACACAAACGAGAAAATATTACAATCAAATGAAACCATTATCAGGGATCATTTGAGTTGATTTACTTACACAGTCTCGAATTTTACAATCAATCAAATGGCGCCGTTGCCGGGGATCATTTGATTTGATTTGATACTTTTACATCCAATCGAAAAATTATAAACAATCAAATGGCGCCATTGCCGGGGATCATTTGATTTACACAAACAAGAATTTATCATCAATCAAATGGCGCCGTTGCCGGGGATTACGCGCTAATTCGTTTCATATTATAGTTTGAATTGAAAGATTTATTCTATTGTTATTTTGAGATCAAAATTCGTGCAAAGCCTAAACGATTTGTTGTGCTTCATTGCAAGGAAATCTGGAGCTGTTTGGCAATTGAAGAAAATTTTTGGAAAATACCAGAGAGTTGAGGGAGTCTACAGAAGCTCCCTGGAAAATTTTGGTGGAGTGATCTCATCACGAGACCGTGGAAGCGCGGCATTAGAAGGCAATTGCGGCGGAACCGCGGCCCTTTGGAGGGTTCTCTGTACAATTTTTGTTTCAGGTGACTTCTTACCTTCTCCTCTCTCCTCTTTTTAGCTCCAACTAATAATTTTTTGCAGGATTCTTTGCAAATAATCGCAGCTCGCAAATTGCAAAATTAAATTTGTGCATGATTTTGTTTCTTGGTTGTTTGCATTCTAAATACGGATATTAAGGGGCACGGCCAAATCCAAATTAGGTGGGGATTTCATTACCCTTTCTAGGCCCCGAAAACCACAAAACTTGCTTCCGCATTGACCCACAGTAACTAAAAGAAATCTAGAGATGACTCTAAGGACCGTCGCGCTCACTTAGGACAAGAGAAGGTCGTGGGTAATTCATTGCTTATCCGCGTTTTCTTGTGGTGCCTAGGAAAGTGTGTCGAAAGCTAGTGGTTATTAATTAGGCCCACTACTTACGTAGTGGAGTACCTTCCCACTTACCTGGCACTTACCTGGCCACAGGGGGACAAAGAGGCAGTGGAGGATTCTATCCTGCGACTTGTCTTTTGGCAGTTAGGAGCGGTCTAGAGCCGGACCTAGGTGACCACTAGATTCTAGGTTTTGTGTGCTGCATTTGTTGTGTCGCATCATTTTTTCAAAAATCTGTCCCTTTTTCAAAGCAAACACCGCATTCATTTACGCCTAATTATAAGTCAACGCTGCTACTTGTACTAACCCTTTTTAGTACAAGATAGGCTGGACACGGGATTCTAGTGCCCGTTTAGTCCGCGTACCTTTTATCGACTCCGAAGTCGATATTTCTCCATTTACCTTTCCTTTACCCACTACCACACCCACACCGATGGATCCACCTCCATCAAACTTCTTTAACCCTAATCTGCCGCCGTCCGTTGGTGCGCAGAATCCACCCCGCATCTCTCTCCAGGAGAGGTGCTATCCACTGCGAGGTCCTCTTTCGACCTGCTTATCCACACCACCAGCCAATGGGGATAACTTTGAGATTAAACCCCAATACATCAACCTTTTACCCAAATTCCACGGACTCGAGACTGAGGACGCTTACGTTTTCATCACCAAATTTGAAAATGTATGCTCAATGATGGGTACGTCACAACTTTCAGTGGATGCGATGCGTCTACGACTTCTTCCATTTACATTGTGCGATATAGCCGAGAAGTGGCTATATAACACTACCGCACACTCTATTACGAATTGGGAAGAATTCGTCGCTGCATTCCTTAAGAAATTTTACCCAATACAAAAGACAGCTCGAATCCGTAGCGAACTGAATCAATTTGCCCATCTCCCTACTGAACCATTTTCAAAATGCTTTGAACGTTTCAAGGATCTATTGGTTCAATGTCCTCATCACGGCATCCCGAGATGGGAGCTTTGCCGAATCATTTATGAGGGCATTAACCCAAACACTAAACAGAGCCTTGAAAACATGTGTCAAGGTACTTTTATGACCAAGGTTGATGGGGAAGCTTGGAAGTATTTAGAAGAGTTCGCTGAAAAATCACTACAGTAGGAGAGTGGAACCCAACCATTGAATAGGGGTGGCGTACACCAAATAGATGTGTCCACAGGTGTTCGAGCTGATATGACAGCAATGCAAAAGAAGCTCGACGCTATGGAACACAAATCTGCAGCAGCCTCCCTAAACCCAGTGTCGCTCCCCAAAACTGTTTGTGGGTGTTGTTCTGATCCGTCTCATTTAACGGAAGAATGTCCATTAAACTCTGCGTTTCAAGGTCACGAGCATTCTAATGGCGCATTTCAAAGACCTCGAAACGATCCATATTCTTCCACGTACAATCAGGGTTGGAGGAATCAACCAAATTTCGCTTGGAACCAAAATCAATCTCAAAACTCGGTTCCAAACACGAATCAATTTCAAAGGGCTCTTCCTCCACCACAACAGCAACCCCTTCAACTCACTCAGCATCCCTACCAGTCATAAAATTTCCAAAACCAGGGCAACACTCCTGCACAGTCTAATCCTATGCAGTCGTCCTGTTCTGACGAATTCTCTCAATTCACTCAAACCATGAAATCACTTTTATCAAATTTCATAGAGGTTTCGACTGAGGTTAGATCTTCCGTCAGTGAGATAAAGAAAAACTCAGCGTCCCAAGCTGAGAGTATCAGATCGATGGAAGCTGAAATCGCACGCCTTAAAGCCGAAATGAGTGCGAGAGAAAAAGGGAAACTTCCCTCTCAACCCCTACAGAATCCTGGGCATTACAATATAAATGCCGTCACAATGTTGAGATCGGGGAGAGTGCTGAACAATCATGTCGGGGAAGGTATTGATAATATTGAAAATCATATCAACACCCCGGCTGAGACCTTTCCTCACACACACACTTCTCCTTCTGATCCTTCTTCTTCTACCACACCACCTTCTCGAGAGCCTATTCTCCATTTCCCACTAGGCTCGACACCTGAACCCAACCCTTATAGTTCTCCACAGACGGTCCCCACACCTCTTTTGGGAACTCGTCTACCCCCTCTTCCTTCTCCTGTGATGGACCCTGTGCTTATTGCGAAAGCTCCTTACCCGAATCGGTTAAGGGGTAATAGAACGAGTCCTCATATGGAGAAAATTATGGAAATGTTCAAACAGGTTAACATCAATATCCTTCTCCTAAATGCAATTCAACAAGTCCCCGCTTATGCGAAAATTCTTAAGGACTTGTGCACTAGGAAGAGGAAGACCCAAGTGCCGAAGAAGGTCTTTATGGCTAATAATATCAGCACTGCTTTTATTCCCCAGCTACCAAAGAAACGAAAGGACCCAGGATGTCCTACAATATCGATTTCTATCGGGGGTAAAAACATAAATCGTGCTCTTTTAGACCTTGGCGCAAGTGTTAACCTACTCCCTTATTCTGTCTATGAGCAATTAGGGATTGGAGAGCTGAAACCTGCTCACTGGACTCTCCAGATGGCAGACCGATCTATCACCAAACCAAGGGGTGAATTAGAGGATGTGTTAATAAAGGTTGGGGAATTTGTTTTTCCCGTAGACTTCATTGTGCTCGACACACATCCTGTAGTAAACCTCCGGGGCCAAATTCCGGTGATTCTGGGTCGTCCTTTCCTTGCCACTTCCAACGCTGTTATAAACCGTAGAAACGGTTCAATGAACTTATCATTTGGAAATATGACCATTGAACTAAATATCTACAAAGTTGGAAGTCAGCCATCAGAACCCTCTGCTCATATTTTAGATGTGTGCTCTATCCACGAGATTGCTCCCGATAGTTGTGGAGCTGAGGAACTTTGCTTTACTGATCTCGACGACATTACCACATCTCTGTTTGATTTCACACAAGATCTTAGTGAGGACACTTTACCTACACTTGAGTCCTGCACTCCTGATTTTTCTCCACCCAAGTCTGTATCTTTCACAGGCTCTGAGCTTCTTTGTAAATCCAAAAATCACTCAATGATACCTCCTTCTATCATTTCTCCGCCCGAATTAGATCTCAAAATTTTATCGTCTCATCTGAAATATGCTTATTTAGGTGAGAGGGAGTCCTTACCGGTTATAATATCCGCTTCTCTAGCATTAGAGCAAGAGAATGCACTTTTATCGGTATTGAGATCTAACAAAGAGGCGTTTGGTTGGAGTATGGCGGACATCAAAGGGATTAGTCCCTTGATAGTTGAACATCATATACATGTGATGGATGATGCCAGACCAACCCGAAAACCACAGAGACGGTTGAATCCCGTCATGAAGGAAGCTGTGATGAAAAAGATCGTCAAATGCTTAGATAATGGTATTATATACCCCATCTCCGATAGCCAATGGGTGAGTCCTATATATGTCGTTCCTAAGAAATCCGGCATCACTATTATAACCAATGAGGCAAATGAGTTGATTCAGACACGCGTCCAAACTGGGTGGCGTGTATGTATCGATTATAGAAAACTCAATGCTGCCACGAGGAAAGACCACTTTCCTCTACCATTCATTGATCAAATGCTGGAACGCTTAGCTGGACGAGAGTATTATTGTTTTATGGACGGATACTCAGGCTATAATCAGGTCCCCATCGCCAAAAAGGATCAAGATAAAACCACTTTTACTTGTCTTTTTGGTACCTTTGCTTACAGTCGCATGCCCTTTGGGCTATGCAATGCTCCCGCTACCTTTCAGCGGTGTATGATAGGGATATTCTCTGATATGGTAGAGAATTTCCTGGAGATCTTTATGGACGACTTCTCTATTTTTGGAGACTCTTTTTCCGATTGCCTAGCGAATCTTGACGCTGTTCTTACTCGTTGCAAAGAGAAGAACTTGACTTTGAACTGGGAAAAATGCCACTTCATGGTCCAAGAAGGAATTGTTCTTGGACATGTTATTTCACAGAAAGGCATCGAGGTTGACAGAGCTAAGATAGATGTCATTCAAAACCTCCCTCATCCTAAAAGCGTCAAAGATATTCGCTCTTTCCTTGGCCATGCGGGCTTTTATAGGAGATTCATTAAGGACTTTAGCAAAATTTCTAGACCTTTAACTCTTCTCCTGGCCAAGGATACTACCTTCCATTTTGACTCGGACTGCGAGACAGCTTTCTACTCACTTAAACACTCACTCACTTCAGCCCCCGTTTTATCATCACCAAACTGGGACTACCCCTTTGAGCTGATGTGTGACGCATCTGATTTTGCAGTAGGTGCAGTCTTAGGACAGCACATCGAAAAGATGGCACACGTAATATACTATGCAAGTAAGACCCTGAATGATGCGCAAATCAATTATACAATCACAGAAAAAGAACTTTTAGCGGTTGTATTTGCATTAGAAAAATTCAGGCCTTACTTAATTGGCTCACCTATAGTTGTGTATACTGACCATTCCGCTTTAAAACATCTTCTGGCGAAGAAAGATGCAAAAGGTCGACTAATACGTTGGATCCTTCTGTTATAAGAATTCAATCTTGTTATCAAAGATAAGAAAGGATGTGAAAACGTAGTAGCTGACCATCTTTCACGCATCTCTTCTTCCCCTCTAACCTTGCCGATCAATGATTCGTTCCCTGATGAACAGCTCTTGAGCGTATCCAATGAACCATGGTTCAGGGATATTGTGAACTATCATGCCACGAGACTGATACCCAGCGATTGGTCAAAACAGGACAAATACCGTTTTCTATCCCAAGTAAAACACTTTTACTGGGACGAGCCCTATTTGTTTAAATATTGTCCTGATCAGATCATTCGCCGGTGTGTCCCGAATGAAGAGTTCAAGAGTGTTCTTTCTTTTTGTCATGATCAGGCCTGTGGGGGTCACTTCGGTCCTAGAAAAACGGCGGAGAAGGTTTTGCAATGTGGATTTTATTGGCCGACCTTATTCAAGGACGCATTTGACCATTGCAAAACCTGTACACAATGTCAGTACACGGGTAGAATCTCCCAGAGGAATGAAATGCCTCAGCAACCCATCTTGGTTGTTGAAATATTCGATATTTGGGGCATTGATTTTATGGGTCCCTTTCCCAACTCCTTTGGGAATTTGTACATACTGCTGGCAGTTGAATATGTCTCAAAGTGGGTAGAAGCCATTCCATGTCGCACTAATGACAAGAAAGTTGTCATTAAGTTCTTAAAAGAGAATATCTTTTCGCGATTTGGACACCCACGCGCTATTATTAGCGATAATGGGACACATTTCTGCAACAAGTCTTTCGAGACTCTGATGCGGAAATACTCAATCAACCACTGACTTTCTACACCCTATCATCCCCAAACCAGCGGGCAGGCTGAAATCTCAAACAGACAAATCAAACTTATCCTGGAGAAAATTGTTGCTAAAAATAGAAAAGACTGGTTGATTAAACTGACGGATGCTCTTTGGGCATTCTGAACTGCATATAAGACCGACCTAGGGATGTCTCCATATAGGATAGTGTTTGGAAAAGCATGTCACTTACCTGTCGAGATAGAGCATAAAGCATTGTGGGCTATTAAAGAAATAAATTTTGATTTAAACCTTGCTTTCAACTTTCGGAAGCTGTAACTTAATGAGCTAAGCGAACTCCGCGATGAAGCTTATGATAACGCCGTAATCATAAAGAATAGAACTAAGGTTTTTCACGATAAAAACATTTTGAGGAAAACATTTTCACCTGGTCAACAAGTCCTTCTTTATGATTCACGATTACACCTTCATGCGAGTAAGCTCCGATCTCAATGGAAGGGACCTTTTGTTGTGCGGTCTGTATACCCGTACGGGGCAGTAGAAGTAGAAAATGTTAAAAACGGCACATTTTTCAAAGTGAATGGACATAGACTAAAGCCGTATTTTTCTACCGACCCCACGGAGGAGCTCCTGTTCTTACAGGAGACAGTTTATTTGGATTAAAATTCCTCCGTCTCACCTTCATATCCAGTATATCACTGCATCATTTTTTTTGGAGGTGAGTGAAAAGAGTAAGTTTGGGGGAAGTTCTTCACTTATATATTTTGCCCCCACTAATAATTCCTCCCAGACTTACAGGTTTTGTAGATTTAGCGGTTGGCAACAGTGAGGACACTGTTGAAAACAAGTTTGGGGGAGGTTTGTGCTTATTTTTGCATCATTTGCATATCATTTGCAAAAGCACAAAACATTTTTTTAAAATCCATAAAAATTTTCAAAACCCATAAAAATTTAAAATTTTTCAAAATATAAAAAAATATTTTAATATTTACACTTTTTTGTATATAAATAAGATAATAAAAGTTTAGATAGTGAAAAATTACATCCATGAGATTGGAAAAATTTAAGAAAACTAAGAAAATTAGAAGTTTTCTTATACGAACTAGTAATAAGTAGTTATGAACCGTTGTCCCAAGGGTTAGTAATATAAGTGCACGGCGGCGCCCCGGTCGTCAATCCGACGGCCAAATGCGGAAGCGGTGATAAACTTTAATTTTGCGAACTTAGCAAACCGGCACCACCGCGCACTAAACATCCGGATCGGACCATTAAACTAGTTATAGCAAACTACAAGATGGGGAAGAGATATACCGAGTGATCCGAGTCCTCCGGTCTTCTCGTCGTTGTCCCGATCTCCTGCGGAAACTCCGGTCGTCGCCTCCTTGCCGGAAGGGCACCACATCGCCTGCATCTTTTACGGGCTCCTACCTCAATACCGAGGCAACTCGGGCGCGAAGTTGGCTGGCCGACGCGTCCAAGATTTGCTGTAGAATGTGTAGTGCTTTGTCTCTTTGGGGTTATGTTGCCTTTGAAGATGATGGAGGAATCAAGATAAGAAAAATGGTGCTTGCATTTTTCCTAGCATGAAATGAGATCAAAAATGCCACACTCAAAAATGAAACTCTCTCATTCTCTCTCAAAGAAGTGGCCGGCCATGCTCTAAATGAGGAATGGTGGTGGAGTGTGAACATAATGCAAGAGGGAGGTGAGTGTAGTAAAAGGTGGAGGGTGACCACAACCAAAACATTATCATAACAAAACTCAAATCAACCTCAAATCCTTTCTTATCTCAATTAATGCAAGTGAGTGATGTAAAGAGAATCAAATGATGGTGGAAAAGAAAAGATGTCATCATAATCAAAGCATTTGCAATAAACCCCTCCACAAGGTGTTATTTGCAAACTTGCAAATAACCCCCTCCATCGGAAAAGTCCGGCCGGGAAAGAACAAAGGAAAACCGACCGGAACGGAATGCAAACTGGCAACTCCAGAAAACTGGTCCCATAATAAATTACAGGAAAAACCCCGATACTGTGCATACGCACCCGCATCTGTATTCCGACCGGATACAAATGCAATGAGACAAAATCTACACAGTACTAGACTAGGATCCGGCTTAAACCAAAGCCGGCTAGTAATATTCGTCCGATCCTGATCCGTGCAATACCGCACGTATCTGATCGAACCCTGCCACATATGCATACGGCCTCTAGTACTAACCGTCCGATCCTGATCCGTGCAATACCGCACGTATCTGATCGGACCCTGCCATATCTCCATACGGCCTCTACAGCGTTTCGCCCGAAAGCTTGAGTAACTGAATGTGTGGTGGACTCTAAAGACTCGTCAATACTATGGTTGTAGATTTAACCACTAGCACGTCAGAGGTATAAGCCAATACGTGAAGGGCCACCAGCTATTGACCAAAAGGGACGTCGATGAGCGAACTCATCCTGACACCCTACTGAGCCTGTCAGTGACAATATCCGTACAGTCTGGCCCGTTCGTCTATGAGCATCGCATGTCGGGCCTAGGGGGTTGGTAAAAGTCAGACCCCCAAAAGCGGTACAAGTCGTGTCGGAGTGTAGCCCCGAACACCCTGAGATACTACTGGAAAACCTATCAGTAAATCTCCTGCCTTGGCCAAGGACTTCGTGTAATGGCTCTCCTAGACACAGCGCGATCTCATCCCCAATACCGGGAGAGACGAACCCCTGAAGATCCGCTCACTGCCTCCATGTGGCTCGGGACTGTACCCAATTAAAACCTGTTTGCACGACTCCTTTGAGCCGTGGTAGGGTAGTAATCAAAGCACAGTGGGAACTCACACGAGACAAATGACGATCCCCAGGTCGATGAACTAACCTGTACACATGTCACCTGGGAACTGCTATCTGACGTCAGGTATAAGACCAACTAGCATGTTCCCGGCGAGTCCTGTCCGGTGTACTCATAACCCAATGAGCACCTGTATACATCTTAGGTGAACCAACTGACACCAGTAGCTTGTGAGACCGGCCACCGCCCCTCGTCGGGGTCTCGATTTTATACACTAGTCTACTCTGGAGAATCGATGCCCTGTCTTGAAACTCCCACGACTAGGGACCTATTAAGGATGTGCTTATAGACTCCAGCTCTCACTTATATTATCGTCCTCATACTGCTGGCAGTCAAGCAAGAATCCTAGGGGCTCTATCAACGTGCAATAGCGACCTGTCAGGTCACCTAAAGCAGTACACGATGATAAAGGTAAACCATATAGCATACTATCATCTCGAGTAAGACTGTCCTACCGGGATAGGTCCTCCCTCAATCATTGCAATCACGTGCCTGTGATCCAATAATTGACTCTGAGGGCACTATCTCCAACAATCTCCCACTTGCACTCAAGGCTAATTATTGCGATGTCGCATACTCACAGCCCGTGTGATACCGAACATCCTACTCCTCTACTAGTCAGTCTCACAAAGCTCGTTTGCGAAACTATTGCGTTCGAGGAATAGCCTCAGTGAGTGGATCCGCCTAGATGTTTCTTTCTATGTCTCTCTATATCTCAAGTTCGCGGAGAAAGCCATCTCCCGAAATGAGCAATACCTGTCTTAGAATGTCTGGATGCCTGATGGGACCTAGCTCATAAATGAACTCCAAATCCAAACTTCTTAGACTGTATCGTCAACTGAATTTAATCAGTATCCCGCGCCATGCCTCCCTCAGTATTGCCTTGGATCACCTGTCCAAAATACTGCCCCTCGTCAGAGGGAAAAACTATAACTCTGACAACCTCCTTGTCGTCCAGGTCACCTTGGAAGCCTGGAATGATAACTGTCTCCCGAATGAGGCTGTCGTTATCATATCCCTAGAACATCCACTTATGTTCTAAAACTGCTTCCGACTGTTTCTCCAGGATTGGATCAATGTCAACTTATTGCATCTAGTGCAAGAACAACATCTGGTGTGGTACTTGACATCTCATGATTGACTCAATTGCCTGAACAAGTGATCTGCCAATCATGCGCATCCCTCTCCCCTTTAGTCTATAAGACACCTTTAGAGAGGGTGACTCCATCACCTGCAGGTACACTACCGTGCCAGGAGTCGTCCATTCTAAATACTCTTAGAATGCTGTCAAAGTACCCTGATTGGGAAACCATCCAAATCTAGATCTAAAACCATAGATCTAGTAACCAGTATGTCTGATATAATGTCCAAGTCCCATGTGGAAAAACCACTGTGTGACGACCAAAGTATAACCGATCGTAGTATAGGAATATCACTTCCTACTTTGTGTATGTCATCCAAAACCCGGATATCACACCCTACTACCTTCTCAACAGATCCATCCCCTATTCTGATGACGTCAAACCTATGACTGTCATATCAGAAATAGATGATCTATCTCCGCTATATCTGCTTTAGTCTAAAAATAGACATAAGCCTGATGTCCACCAATGCTTCCGCTGCTCCCACTGACTACGACAACCCTCTGGCAGAGTCATATAGACGTGCACTTCTAAAGCTAGTTTAGAACGACGCTATACTCATCCTCCTGCCGGGTCTCGCAGCCTGGAACAATAGCAATGGCAAGTGTGGGTAAACAAGAACTTCCCTGTCACCGTCCTTAAGGCTACCGGAGTAGCTCTCGGGTGCCTGAAGTTACCCACCGTATCTGCGGAGTGGCCAATGGAATGTCAAACCAGATTGAATCTTTAGGTTCCTTATCAAATCTTCAGTAATCGTTTGCGGTTCTGGAATCACTTCCAGTTCTACCATACTCCCACTACTGTTTTTGAAAAAATCCATTTTTATTAAAACTGTGGCGAGTCTAGAACAATATTACTATTGATCTGCCAGATGGTAGAAAATCAACCCTCGTCATAGCCTGGGTCAACCCACAAACAACCATTACAGAAACGTGCCTTGAGTTGTCCAGTGTCTGGTTTTAATCATAAGCCGGACAACTCCCCGTACCTTAACATCGTTAAGATATGAACTGTTCTATATCCAATATAGAACCAGAGGCACTGATTTAATTGAACAAGATTCAAATCATGCAGCTGTCTCCAGTGCATGTCAACTAAATGGAAAGAGGCCGATCAGCGTTACTCAACTTAGGAATGCTTCCAATTATAAGTAACCTGAAAGAGAAGCAATTTCTCTTTATCATTACTATCAACTGAATACCATACACAAGTATCTACATCTTCGATCACTTTGAAGAATCCCGATACTTGCTACACCTGGTTCTCTACTCTATTCAAATACCTATAACTCCTCAAAACTTAGACCCTGTGTTTCTACGAAACACATGTCTAAGAACTAGAGAAGTTAAAAGTAAACAGAATATAGTATGAGGACCAATCCCTCTGTCCTAATGGACACTGGACAATATACAATACTCTGTATAAGTCCGCTGAGTTTAACAACTCTTTCACTGTGTGTCGTAGGTTGAAAACTGTACTTATGGTTAAGAAGAATTACACCGCTGTTTAATGCTCCTTACCTAACCATCCACTGATATAGGTAAATGTCATCGACATAATATCAAAAGGTATATCTCACTCTATGAAAATAGACGTACATATATATCAATTTGAAATTGGTGCACAACAGCGGATATTCAGAACCAAATATTTGCCGACCGGCAAACAGTCCAGGTGATCTCCTCAAATATCACCGATTACAACGAATCCCGATATAATGAGGATGATCACCCTATTCCCAATAACTTACTCCCACTCATCATCTGTAAAACTATACAGATGTGAGAATCAAACCTGGTAAATACATATCCTGGAGCAAGTGTCTAATCGGGAAATCAGTTTTCTTTTAACAGTACACAGTTGAACTGAAACATTGAAATGTTTCGATGGGGTATCCTGGTATTCCTAGTAATGCCTCTACCATTATCCAGATTCACAACTATAACCGTATAATTCTTTTCCACCTCTCCAAATCCCTTTATATATCTTTAGTCATTACCTTCTGCACACCCCTTAGGCCAAATGGTTTTCTTCCTTCCCTACCGTTCGCACCAGCCTATGGTTTGGAAGAAGACTATCCAATAAGCATAATGGGTGTACTGTCCTAGTCCTAGGAGCACTCGCAATGCGAGAGAAGGTGAGGATAAAAGACAACCGAATAAACCTTATTCCTATTTCTCCTGGACCAGAATCCATCCCCGAACTGGAACAAGTTCCTTTCGAGTTCGTATATAACCATACGATGGAGTATCCAATAAACTGTGGATCTTCGTAGTGATACGGAGTGTCCTGGAGAAATACAAAGGTGATTTTAGGATTGGCGAAGAAATACTTGGTTTGGTCGTGAATATCAGTCGCAATTTACTTTGCCCTCTTACTTATCCCTTGCTTTGTCTTAATCTTAATACCTTCTGCACACCATCGTTATGCTAATTGGTTTTCTTCATTCCCCACTGTTTGGCACCAGCCTAAGGTTTGGAAGAAGACTATCCAATTTGCGTAATAGGTGTACTATCTCCTAAACTAAGGAGTACTCGTAACTTGAGAGAAGGCAAAAAGGAAAAGACAACTGAATAAACCTTATCCGTTTTCTCCAGAACCGGAAACCATCCTCGAATTCCTTCGAGTTCGTATCTAACCATACGATGGTTTTGTCCAATGGAAGTGGACGTTCGCAGTAATACGGGGTGTCCTGGAGAAAAGGGTAAAAGTAGGAGTGGCAATAAGGTCTGCAACTCTGACAATCCAAAAGCCAGTGTTTAGAAGGTTCGGTTAACTTGGTCTCTGAGTCGTAGTCTTAGGGTCGGGTCAATGGTCGCTCCCAGAGAGAGAGAGAAAAGAAACACTCAGCGTGCACTCTAACCTAGATCAGAATGGTTACCAATTTATCTAATCAGGAAACCTCCCACTGTACCTCAAATTCTCCTCCAAACCTGAAAGAAGAATTAGTCAGGGTCACCCGAGGAGTAAACTAACTCATCAGTGGGAATCGAGATCCAACTCTCATCGCATGATAACGTGACGGAATCTGCTCACGTCATCACACTCCAGAAGGTATGCGCATATCTGGCAAGTTTCAGTTCTTTTAAAACTCCCGATGTGATTTTTACCCCATGCTCTTATGACCTTAGCGTGAGGTCAAAATATCATAAGTCACATGTCAAGTTCTTCCCATCATTGTCCAGGTTAATTTGAACCCACCCGTACATACCCTTGACGTAGGCCAAAATAGTAGTACGACTGTCCCAAACCAACGCATCTATCTATGCAACAGATAAATACCCGGCAGCTACCAAACGCTATGCCTTGGCGTGAGGTCAAAATACATAGCTTGAATACTACCGAATATTTAACTGAAATGATGGAGGGCTACGAATGGTTTCTGGCGAAAACCTTTAACGTAATGAACTTGATATCGTTGAAGGAACGGATAGCTTTTTAGAAAATATAGTGACGAAAACCTTTACTAAAGAGGTCACTCCCGGTGAAGGGATCTCGGCTCTTTCCCCGTAGAATGGGGTGCCGGATATTCCAAATGAATACCACGATGCAAAGCAAAAATAATCGGCTATAGTGAAGTTAATGCCCTGACGCAAACTTCTGTCCAAGGGGTCACTCCCGGTGAAGGGATCTCGGCCCTTGCCTCGTCGACTGAGGAGCAGGATATTCCAAATGAATACCACGATGCAAAACAAAAGTGAATGCCCTTGCAATAACAGCTTTTTGAAAAGTGTTCCAACAACATCAGAATAGGTTTGTTTTAACTTGCATTGATCCGAATCAACGCAGTCCCATCAAATGATCACACCACAAAGAACGAAAATATACTGATGTACGTATATGCCATCCGCATTCGCCACTGGGTCCCATCATTACCCGTTAGGTTAGCTAACTAACGACAGAGCGGGGACTGGACTAGTGCGGATGTAAAACATATACAACATCTACTAATATATATACCAATATATTATATTCGCTCAAGACGTGATAAGAAATGCAACATCACAGAAATGTACAGCATCACAGAACAATACAGATATCTGGGATCCCCGGGTTTCACAGAGCCACTACTGAAACCCGACGTTCCCCTGGTCGTGTGGATATCCTGTGCAATGAAATCCTAGACCCCTACGGACGCGGCAAGTTACCCGCCAAAACCTGAAGCGAGGCAGCCCCCTTCAGCACCGTGAATGGACCATCCAGCACTTCACGGAATCCGGTAACTTGGGCACCCCTCCTGGGTCAACCTGTACCCCCTACGAGTGCGGCGAATAGCCCCCCAATCCTAGAGTGAAGCCCCCTCCGTCTCAATGCCATGAGATGCGGGCTTGTTGCCCTCTAGAACCCGGCTATCCGTGCACCCCTCCGCGGGGTAATCCTAGTACAGAAAGTAAAATATACATACAACGGGTACATCGACCGCAACCAGGTCGTGCCCCAAAATAATAATATAAACAGGCAGTGACGGTAGCCCACATGTCGGACGCTCGCCCCGCAAAACCAAATGTACATAATACAACCACAACTGTACTAGCATTGCATCCAGGCTATCCTCCACGACTGATCCGCAACATCACAGCAAAACACGGAACATCAACGTGAAAGTCACGTTCGCAAATCCGTCTAACCGGGCTATAGCTGTTAGACAGGATTTACCGATCAAGTGACATTCACGGTCGTAGATATAATGTAAATACTGTGAAATAATGTGTTTAAAATATTCCGATCGATCAAATTTTAACAAGTGGGCCCCCAAGTACTACTGTAGCACATCAAGAAAATCTGGGCCCAAACAAAGTGTACCAAAACCCCTATTTTCAGCCCACAAGCCCACTGCAAAGAAATGATGACATGAACCCACAATCCTGCAGCGGAACCGCGGCCAAAGAGGGGTTATGGCCGCGGTTCCGCGGTCGTACGGAGGGATCGTGTCATCAAATTTTTCCAGTATTCTTAGAACTCCCTGCACATCATTCTGAGATAACCTGAAAAATTTTTGGACTCCAAAAAATTTCGACAGAAACTGATAGTGCTTGAAAACGCGGTTTCGGGATTTTGTTCGATCGGAAACGTAAAACACATAAGGCAAAGCTAGACTAAGTTAATGGCGAGGCTCTGATACCACTGTAAGTGCACGGCGGCGCCCTGGCCGTCAATCCGACGGCCAAATGCGGAAGCGGTGATAAACTTTAATTTTGCGAACTTAGCAAACCGGCACCACCGCGCACTAAACATCCGGATCGGACCATTAAACTAGTTCTAGCAAACTACAAGATGGGGAAGAGATATACCGAGTGATCCGAGTCCTCCGGTCTTCTCGTCGTCGTCCCGATCTCCTGCGGAAACTCCGGTCGTCGCCTCCTTGCCGGAAGGGCACCACATCGCCTGCATCTTTTACGGGCTCCCACCTCAATACCGAGGCAACTCGGGGGCGAAGTTGGCTGGCCGACGCGTCCAAGATTTGCTGTAGAATGTGTAGTGCTTTGTCTCTTTGGGGTTATGTTGCCTTTGAAGATGATGGAGGAATCGAGATAAGAAAAATGGTGCTTGCATTTTTCCTAGCATGAAATGAGATAAAAAATGCCACACTCAAAAATGAAACTCTCTCATTCTCTCTCAAAGAAGTGGCCGGCCATGCTCTAAATGAGGAATGGTGGTGGAGTGTGAACATAATGCAAGAGGGAGGTGAGTGTAGTAAAAGGTGGAGGGTGACCACAACCAAAACATTATCATAACAAAACTCAAATCAACCTCAAATCCTTTCTTATCTCAATTAATGCAAGTGAGTGATGTAAAGAGAATCAAATGATGGTGGAAAAGAAAAGATGTCATCATAATCAAAGCATTTGCAATAAACCCCTCCACAAGGTGTTATTTGCAAACTTGCAAATAACCCCCTCTATCGGAAAAGTCCGGCCGGGAAAGAACAAAGGAAAACCGGCCGGAACGGAATGCAAACTGGCAACTCCAGAAAACTGGTCCCATAATAAATTACAGGAAAAACCCCGATACTGTGCATATGCACCCGCATCTGTATTCCGACCGGATACAAATGCAATGAGACAAAATCTACACAGTACTAGACTAGGATCCGGCTTAAACCAAAGCCGGCTAGTAATATCCGTCCGATCCTGATCCATGCAATACCGCACGTATCTGATCGAACCCTGCCATATATGCATACGGCCTCTAGTACTAACCGTCCGATCCTGATCCGTGCAATACCGCACGTATCTGATCGGACCCTGCCATATCTCCATACGGCCTCTACAGCGTTTCGCCCGAAATCTTGAGTAACTGAATGTGTGGTGGACTCTAAAGACTCATCAATACTATGGTTGTGGATTTAACCACTAGCACGTCAGAGGTATAAGCCAATACGTGATGGGCCACCAGCTATTGACCAAAAGGGACGTCGATGAGCGAACTCATCCTGACACCCTACTGAGCCTGTCAGTGACAATATCCGTACAGTCCGGTCCGTTCGTCTATGAGCATCGCATGTCGGGCCTAGGGGGTTGGTAAAAGTCAGACCCCCAAAAGCGGTACAAGTCGTGTCGGAGTGTAGCCCAGAACATCCTGAGATACTACTGGAATACCTACCAGTAAATCTCCTGCCTTGGCCAAGGACTTCGTGTAATGGCTCTCCTAGACACAGCGCGACCTCACCCCCAATACCGGGAGAGACAAACCCCTGAAGATCCGCTCACTGCCTCCATGTGGCTCGGGACTGTACCCAACTAAAACCTGTTTGCACGACTCCTTTGAGCCGTGGTAGGGTAGTAATCAAAGCACAGTGGGAACTCACACGAGACAAATGACGATCCCCAGGTCGATGAACTAACCTGTACACATGTCACCTGGGAACTGCTATCTGACGTCAGGTATAAGACCAACTAGCATGTTCCCGGCGAGTCCTGTCCGGTGTACTCATAACCCAATGAGCACCTGTATACATCTTAGGTGAACCAACTGACACCAGTAGCTTGTGAGACCGGCCACCGCCCCTCGTCGGGGTCTCGATTGTATACACTAGTCTACTCTGGAGAATCGATGCTCTGTCTCGAAACTCCCATGACTAGGGACCTATTAAGGATGTGCTTATAGACTCCAGCTCTCACTTATATGATCGCCCTCATACTGCTGGCAGTCAAGCAAGAATCCTAGGGGCTCTATCAACGTGCAATAGCGACCTGTCAGGTCACCTAAAGCAGTACACGATGATAAAGGTAAACCAGATAGTATACTATCATCTCGAGTAAGACTGTCCCACCGGGATAGGTCCTCCCTCAATCATTGCAATCACGTGCCTGTGATCCAATAATTGACTCTGAGGGCACTATCTCCAACAAGTAAGATGAAGGACGTCACTAATCTGAGAATAAAAATAAGTCTGAAAAAAAATAGTTTCTATTCTGGAAGCCAAACATTTTTGAACGTGGCTACCCTGCTATTCGCACTTACACACGTCTTGAAGCCTGGGATAGTAGAGGATACCTTGAAATGCTTTTGTCTTAAAGCCGATGTATGAAGGAAATAAAAAAAAAGTGAATAAAGAAAATATAAAGTGGTGAGAAAAATGAACACTGGTTTTGTTATCACCGAGGGCAATAAAAATGTATAGCGAGGGTGCTTCTTCACCTAGTGCCCTAAGGCCAACTGGTCTGGGAGTCACTGCTATGCCTGAGGTGGAGCAAGATGAGGAAAATACACCAAGTAAGCAAGCACAAGAGTAATCGGTCGGTTAGTACCTCAAGAAGTATTAACGGTCGCATGAAAGTGTGTGAGCAACTCCGTCTAAATATTCATTAATTAAAAAGTACTGAGGTTGATGGGCAAGAGTATGATAGCTTGAATTGAATTCTCCAGGTGTAGAGATGTCTTTACACACACGCAGGGTTATATGATCGATATTTGGAAGAAAGATAGGAATGAAGAATAAGACGATATTTTATTGAGAGAGGACGTGATTTCTGACATCTTTTCATGACCATTAAGATAGGGCTCATGACAACCTTAAAGCTAGCTTAGTTGGAAACTCTAATTTTCAAGGCTTTTCTTTTACAATTCTTTTCTTTAAATGTAATATTCATGATCTTTCTTTTATTATTGGATTTTGTGGGTGCAATCCGCTGAAAACCCTCAGGAGACGACACTCCTCCTACTAAGGACACCTAGAGGTTTAAAGGCTTGTTGCACGTGCTCAGTGCAATCGTATTGCCTACGAAAGTGTGCTAGTTAGTTTTTCTCTTTCTTTATTTTCTCCTTCTCTTTTTTTATAAAACAGCTCGCTCGAGACGATCGAAATTAAGTTTGGGGGAATTTGATTAGTTGAAAATATTGTATTTTTAACACGGCAATTTCCTCATCATTTGCATTCATATAGAAGTGTTCGGCATTCATATTTCACATATTAGCAAAACAGTAGCAAAATATCAGATTACATATGTTAGACCCTAAAACCGGCACTATACAGGAAATTGACCGCATTTCATGGCATCGCATCATCTCTATATTGCACAACACTTGTTTTGAGATCTATGCAGGAAAACCCAGAAGCAAAGCCAAAAGTGCTGATCAAACATTACGCCAACTCAATGATTTCAGTTCTGGTATCAATCCAAAGGGACAAATAAAATTCAACATATCAGATAAAGCTACAAATGTCAACCCAAGACCACTGCAAAGAGACCAAGCCATGAAGCCACAACTTGGCCGCGGAACCGCGGCGCAAGCCGGCTTAGGCCGCGGTTCCACGGCCGTATTGCCATGTCACTTCCTCAATTTCAGTGCACAATGTTTCTATCAGTGGCTACAGCTCAGAATGACACAACAAATTCCAGAAGACGCCAGAGACTTCTGCCAGATCAGCAAGCTTTGGGATCAATACTAAACCAGCTTATCATTCTAGAAACTTCTCCTTAAACCCTAGCTTAAACCCTAAGCTAAGCCTAACTAACTACTTCTAGAAGTCTTTCAACAAACTTTTGGAGGGAACTTCTCAAGGCTTCGGGTTTGGGAGATTTATAAATAAGACCCTAGACTCACTTGTAAAAGGATCCAATCTATCCCCAATCTAATCATCTTTACCCAATTCTAGTATCAAACTAGAGCCATTCTATCTCTTTCTTCATCTTCTTCCACAAGTCTAGTGAGAGGACTTGTGTGAAACCCTAACACTAATTCCAATCAAAAGCCAAGATCCCGAGTACCCCATCAAGCAAGAAGCCTTGCAACCTTTTAGGAGCCGAGCCGTTCTTCAACAGAGCAAGTGGTCCAAGCCGACCCGCGACTCACGGAGCCGAGCGAAGCCAAGTCGACAATTTAGTTCTTCCTCTTGTAGTTCTTGAGCGACTGTAATCAAATTGTTGATATAAATAAAAGGTGATATTCTTTTATCTTGTTTTCTTTAAATTCTTGCATCATGATTCAATCTAAATTTCTAGTTGTAATTCTTGTTGTGATGTTTGAGTAATACTCCGCTCGTCGAGGAGTCGAGACGATCAATAGAATGATGATGTAATATATCTTAAATTGATTCTTGAGTCCTACGAGTTTTGTAAACCCTAGCAAGTTCAAGAATCGACAACCCAATTCGTTGCGATAGTTTCTTGATTGATATCGCTCGAGATTGGGGAGTTACGATCGTTTCTTGAAATTGCTAGAGGCTAGAATGTGAATGATATCAACGAAAGAACAAGGGTTAAATGATGAAACCCTAGTTTCATCAAGAAAACCCTAACTTTCGTCGATCATCATCGATCTAGTATCAATCCTTCGAAGGACAAGAACACGAAATCTTGAGATTACATCACGTCTATAGATCCGATCGATTCCTACGAGCCTCATTTAGATTCTTGACATTTTGGTTGGAAATATCATTGAAACCCGATTCTCGATTGTTTATCATTTCTTGATTCTTGATTAGATTAGTGACACCCGAATCAATCGATAAAATCTTGAATCATGTTTTCTTTTCTTTTCGATTAACTTTTCAATTCAAACAAATTAAATATAAAAACGAATCGCACAATCCCTGTGGACGATCCGCACTCGCTTACGATCTACAATCGACACCGTAATTGATTGCGGTCAAATATAATTCATTGATTGTGAATTTTATTCAATATTACCGACACATAGAAACTTATTCGATTTACACAAACGAGAAAATATTACAATCAAATGAAACCGTTATCAGGGATCATTTGAGTTGATTTACTTACACAATCTCGAATTTTACGATCAATCAAATGGCGCCGTTGCCGGGGATCATTTGATTTGATTTGATACTTTTACATCCAATCGGAAAATTATAAACAATCGGTTTCCTCGGGCAAGTTCCTGGGATTCATCATCCGACACCGAGGCATCGAGATAGATTCGTCAAAGATCAAGACGATTATGGAAATGTCCCCGCTAAGGACTCTCAAACAATTGCGGTCTCTCCAAGGGAAGCTCGCGTATATCCGGCGATTTATAGCCAATCTTTCAGGGAAATGCCGCCCTTACAGTCACCTGATGAAGAAGGGAACCCTTTCGTTTGGGATCGCAAATGCCAAAACGCACTGGATGAAATCAAGCAATACCTGCAGAATCCGCTAGTGCTAGCTGCTCCGGTCAAGGGAAAGCCTCTCATTCTGCATACAACCGCCCTTGAAGGTTCCTTAGGCGCATTATGGGCATAAGAGAACGACCAAGGGAAAGAAAGAGCTCTCTACTACTTGAGTCGAGTTCTACTGGGGGCAGAAAGCAACTACTCCCCCATCGAAAAACACTGCCTGGTATTGATCTTCGCAATAACGAAGCTCAGACACTATGCGTTGGCACATGAGGTCCATCTCATATCGAAGGTGGATCCTCTCAAGTATTTGATGTCAAAGGCCATATTGACAGGGCGGCTCGCTAAATGGGCCATGCTCTTGATGGAGTTCTCGATAACTTATCATCCCCTCAAAGAAGTGAAAGGCCAAGCCATCACCGACTTTCTAGCTGAGCATCCGACACCTGCCGATTCTCCCTTGAACTGCGAATTGCCAGACGAACATGCGTTTGACTCGATCGACGGGGGTGATACCCGGTGGGAACTTTACTTTGATGGAGCATCTTCCGTGAAGAAGCGCAAACAAAGCACCCCTATAATCAAATCGGGGGTAGGCCTCATCTTCGTAACTCCCCAAGGAGGGATAATGCGCTTCGCCTTCTCCTTGACAGAGCCGAGGACAAACAACGAAGCCGAATATGAAGCTTTGATAGCATGTTTTGAGATCGCCATCGACATGGGTATTGAAAACCTCCTCATATACGGAGATTCCCAACTGGTCGTTAGTCAAGTAAACGACGACTATCAGACGTGCAAGCCAGAGTTGGTAAAATACGGCGAGAGAGTACAACAGCTGTTGACTCAAATTCCTTCCTACACCTTGGAAAGCATACCGTGTGCAGAAAATAGCAAGGCGGATGTATTAGCCAAGCTCGCTAAGGAATTGGCCGACGAGAACCTTGATGACGTAAGAATCGTGGTACAAAGCCGTCGGGTTCTTGCACCGGCAGAAATATCTCCGGAGTCGTCCGAGGAAAAGGGAGCGACCGAACAAATGGCCCTGCAAATAAAAGACCAGGAAAATGTTATGGATTGGAGGGAAGTCTTTATAGACTACTTCAAATCCCGTCGAACGCCTGAAGATGCGTCCTCAAAACATCAGCTCATGAAGCGAGCCCTATCTTTTTCCTTCGTCAATGATACTCTGTACAAGAGGTCATTTGATTCTCTGTGGTTAAGATGCCTGGGACCTGAAGAAGCAAAAAGAGTCGTCCAAGAAACTCACGACGGACTCTGCGGTTTTCACCAAGCCGGGCCGAAGATGAAGCTGAAGATTAAAAGGATGGGCTACTATTGGCCCACGATGATTCAGGACTGCCTCGAGTATGCGAAGCAATGCCACTCGTGCCAGATCCATGGGGACTTTATCCACCAGCATCCGAATCCGTTACATCCAACAGTGGCTAGCTAGCCATTCGAAATGTGGGGAACCGACATAATCGGCCCCATCGAACCAACATCATCTAGAGGACATCGATTCATTTTGGCGACAACTGATTACTTCTCCAAATGGGCAGAAGCAGTACCGCTGAGGGAAGTGAAGACGGAGAACATCCTCCATTTCTTCAAGAAACACGTCATTTATCGGTTTGGAACTCCGAGACGGATCATTTCCGATAACGGGCGAGCCTACCGAAGCCACAAGATCAGCTGCTTCGCACAACAGCATAACATAGACTGGAGATACTCCTCAGTCTATAATCCCCGAGCTAACGGTCTAGCTGAAGCTTTCAACAAGACCTTGACAAAGATTGTGAAAAAGACGGTGTCCCGTAATAAGAAAGACTGACACCAGAGACTGCATGAAGCTCTCTGGGCATATCGAACTACGTTCAAAACGGCCATGAACACAACTCCATACGCATTGGTATTCGGTACAGAGGCAGTACTCCCCCTCGAGATAGAGCTACCCTCTCTATGAGTGGCAGTCCATTACGAGCTAACAGACGAAGAAAATGCTCATCTTCGACTTGAGGAGCTCGATGCCCTTGATGAAACCCGGCTCATAGCCCAACAAAATCTAGAGGCTTATAAAGCAAAGATGACGCGTTCATATGAGAGATTGATTAGGCCAAGAACATTCCGCCAAGGCGAACTCGTGCTAGTGGTCAAAAGACCTATGATCCCCAACCGTGCCAAGCGGGGAAAATTCGAGCCAAACTATGAAGGCCCGTATATCATAGACAAAGTCTACCAGGGTGGAGCCTATCTACTCATGGACATGCATGGCGAAAGACCTTTCAGGCCAATAAACGGTCGCTTCCTGAAGAAATACTACGCTTGACGAGTCACGGCCTAGGTCAACGATAGATGACGATGCCTATGTCCGCTCGCTATCTTCCTAAGCCCAAACTATATAAGTAGTAACAGGCCACAGACTGAAACTTCCTTAAAACTAACAACAGACCGAAACGTCCTTAAACTAACAATGGACCGAAATGTCCTTAAACTAACGACGGACTGAAACGTCCTTAAACTAACAACGAACCATTATGTCCTAAAACTAGCCGTTGACCGAGATGTCGATAAACTACGGTAGATTGCGGCATCCCAAAGCTGATACAAAAAAAAGAGAATAAAAAAAAAGAAGAAAAAAAAGTAAACGGTATGTCCATAAGCAAAATGGGCACGGATGAAAACCCGAAAGGGCTCCGTGAGTAAAAACAGCAGGGCTGCCGGCGAGTCTTGTGAAAACCCGAAAGGGCGCAACCTCGTTAGAATAAAAAAAAGAGAAAAAAGAAAAACGGTATGTCCATAAGCGAAATGGGCACAGATGAAAACCTAAAAGGGCTCCGTGAGTAAAAACAGCAGGGCTACCGGCGAGTTTTGTGAAAACCCGAAAAGGCGCTATCTCGATAAAAGACACTTGCAAGGTCCTCTTGACTTTGTAAGGAGAAACCACCTGCATGAGATCCTTACGACTCACAAGGGAGCAACACACTTAGGAATCCTCACGATTCCTAAGGAGAAATTACACTTGCGAGATCCTCACGACTCGTAAGGAGAACCCTCTTATGGGACCCTCACGGCTCATAAGATTCAAAAGTCTTAAGCTACAGGGATCTGAACCTGTTCTTAAGCAGCCCCCAAAACCTCCAATAATGCCCTACAAGCGGCTCAATGCTGACCCTTGTATACAATCCACGGGTGCGAATAAACATTTCCCCTAACGAAGTCCCATCCGTGACTAGGGATGTGTCTATACGGTGAACATCCCTTATAAGTCCTCTCGACTTAGAAGGAGAAAATACTCTTGTAAGATCCTTACGACTTACAAGAAGCCATGCACTTAGGAGTCCTCACGACTCCTAAGGAGAAAACGCACTTACGAGATCCTCACGACTTGTAGGAAGAAATACCTTTATGAGACCCTTACGGCTCATAAAGTCAAAAGCCTTAGTCGACAGAATCCTAACCCTGTCTACTAAGCTACCTTTGTTCGATATCGACGAAGGCAAATGATGATTCGCTCCGGGAAATATCCCAGTGGTAGCGGTGCTGATGCTGAAATCGGTGTCTAATTACAAGCTTGCAGCAAAAAACTGACAAGGCACACATGTATACGAAATAGCCGAAATGATGGGGCAACTTGCAAACAAAATCAGCAAGTAAAAAAATGTATGCATGCAAAATAGCCGAAATGATTGGGCAACTCGCAATAAAAAGCAGCGAGTAAAAATAAAACAAATAGCCGAAATGATTGGGCACCGCGAAAAAATAGCCGAAATGATTGGGCAATCACGACCTTCACGATATAAAAGCTGAAATGATAGAGCATCGCGGAAAGAAGTAGAAAAAAATGAATGAAATTTGTGCCCTACAGGTGATATCACATCAATCACTGTATACAATCCAGGGGCGCAAACAAAGAAGAAATCACATCTTTCCTCCTCAGGTTTCATCAGAAGAAGAAGCCAAATCTCAACGGTTCACAAATAGCCTGGAGATCATTTCAACATCCGTCTCATTATGACAAACAAAACGTCAAGCAAAGCGGAACCACGGCAACTCCCAGTTCCATGACTCGGCGGTGCACAGATGACCGAGAGTCAAACCCCGACTCCATGAAATGCGGATAAAGTCAACCCTTCCTGGCTACGTGGAACGCGGCTTATGTCAATCCTGACCCCGAGGGAAGCATCCAGAGCAAATTCCTGGTTACGTGGAATGCGGATTACGTCAATACTGACTCCGTGGGAAACGTCCAGAGCGGAGCCTGGTCCTCGCAGAGCACGACAGTGAACCCGTGGGAAGCATCCAGAGCAAATTCCTGGTTACGTGGAACGCGGCTTACGTCAATCCTGACCCCGTGGGAAACGTCCAGAGTGGAGCCTGGTCCTCGCAGAACACGACAGTAAACCCGTAGGAAGTATCCAGAGCAAAATTCCTGGTTAAGTGGAACGCGGATAATGTCAACTCTGACCCCGTAAGAAACGTCCAGAGCAGATCCTGGTCCTCGTAGAGCACGGCAATGACCCCGTGTGAAGCATCTAGAGCGGAGCCTGGTCCTCGCAGAACACGACAGTGAACCCGTGGGAAGCATCCAGAGCAAATTCCTGGTTACGTGAAACGCGGCTTACGTCAATCCTGACCCCGTAGGAAACGTCCAGAGCGGATCCTGGTCCTCGCAGAGCACGGCAATGACCCCGTGTGAAGCATCCAGAGCGGATCCTGGTCCTCGCAGAACACGGCAGTGAACCCGTGGGAAGCATCTACAGCAAATTCCTGGCTACGTGGAACGTGGCTTATGTCAATCCTGACCCCGTGGGAAACGTCCAGAGCAGATCCTGGTCCTCGCAGAGCATGGCAATGATCCCGTGTGAAGCATCCAGAGCGGAGCCTGGTCCTCGCAGAATATAGCAGTGAACCCGTGGGAAGCATCCAGAGCAAATTCCTGGTCACGTGAAATGCAGATGATGATAACCTCACCCATCACTTACGGGTCCTCACGACTCGTAAGGGAGCAAACTCTCTTGTGTGATCCTTACGACTTTCAAGAGAAAACACACATAGGAATCCTCACGATTCTTAAGGAGAAATTACACCTATGGGATCCTCTCGACCGGTAGGGAGAAATTTTTTTATGAAATCCTCACGGCTCATAAAGTTGAAAAGTCTTAGGAGGCAGATCTTAACCCTGAATCCTAAGCCATCGTTTTCCTGCAAAGAAATCGAGATAGATTATCCACAGAATACATTTAATAAAAGGGACACACCATCGTGAAGAAAAATATGTCTTTTATTTATGAATCAAAATGAATACAAAGTACAATCCGTGAAAGAACAAAAAACTATACTCTCATTCAGAAGTATGTACAAAGGAAGAATAAAAAAAATATGTATACAATTCTTCAAGTCGGCGGGCGATTTAACAGATTTGCCAGTTCATCCCTCTTTCGCTGGGCCTCGCCTTCATGATTCAGTATCGCCAAAAGACGGGCCTCCGCCTGAGCTAAAGCACTCGCCATAGGTTATATGCTTTATTGGCCTTGGCCGTAAGGTTGGCTTGAAGCTCCCTCAGCGCCTTAGAAGCCAGCTCCCTCTCTGAAAACTTACGGCCGGGCCTCTTCTCACATGATATCATATTCGCCGCACACCGCTCAATTAGGCCCCGTAAACTCGCTTTCGCGGCCACAACCTCCAAAGAAAGGCGTGTACATTCTAGCACATGCAAGCAAGCCTCCACCTGCCGACAAAACTCAACCCAGACTTGCACCACTGCTTCACTATGATAGGTGGCAAGAAAAGGAAGAGAGACGTTAGCTTCAGCAGCAAACGCTTTGGCCGTGATTAGACTGCCAGCACGAAGTTCCTCGATTAGGGATGACAGAGAGGCGAGGCTTAGTTTTGCCATACGCTCCGAGGCACGCAGAGCATAGGGGCCGGGTGGCATGGCGATGCGTGACTCCAACACGGTAAGAACTGGCAGAGCTGTTCAGATTTATAAACAGTCAGCTGAATATGTAAGCAAAAGAATAAGTGGAACAATATTGGGACTTTACTTACCCACAGTCATGCAAGAGGGATCTGAAGGCTCCCCAGGCCCTTCAAGAATCTCAACCTCGTCGTCAGCCTTCAGAACTGTAAAGGACATCAATGTCATTTTATGAAATAGTAATAATGCTGTGAAAAGAGGGTAAACAACGCTAACCTTGCCCAGAAGAGAGGACGATACGCTGAGGAGATATCGCTTGCGGAGCAGCCATCTCCAACAGGCGCTGAAAAGACTGCCTGGGAGACAGATCAGCAATAGAGGCCGCCAATCCGCGCAATTCTGAAAAGACAGAAGGGTTCGAATAATGGAAAGATTACCAATTTAAAAATATAGAAGGCTACCTTCGACGCTCCTCCCATTCCGAGCTGGAGGGATAGCGGCTTCAGCGACCTCCTCCGTGACCTCAGGCACATTATCGGAGACGCGGACCGGTGCAGCGACTTCTGAGCGAGGAGCAGCGGCTGCCACTGCAGGCTCCAACGAAAGGACGGTAGCATCGACTACCTATACCCTAGCCTTCGGGTCGCCCTCAGGAAGATCCATTGGAACGGAGACTGACAAAAGGTGCCTCCCCCGAGGGAGCAAGTGCTTTGGGAGCGGGAACCACCGAGGGAGACTCTATCGCAAGAGCAATAGTCGCATCAACCCCCTCCACACTGATTGGTGCTTCACTGGGGATATCAGCAGACTCTACGGTCAAAGCACGACTTAGAGCCTCCGCCGCCACCGAAGTCCCTGCAAAGTTTGTACAAAGATAAGGATACATATATATGTACGCAAGCAATATGAAATATTACAAAGAAATACATGAACATACCGATGCGCAAGAGAGCTTCCAGTATGGCTTGTTCAAGCCGACGCTCCTTCCTAAGGAGGTGTGCTCGCCGAGGTATGAGGGTGGACTCATGGCCATCGGTCCACAGTGAAAGCGCGTCCTCGGCATCGGCCGAAACAGCCTGTTTAAGGGCCCTTTCACCCCATTCTTCCAAAGGGTCTATGAATCGTCGCCGTATCCACGGAAGGCCCTCGTAAAAGATAACGGCAGGGTAGGGCTTCTTCGGAATCCTTATGTTCTCTGATTCATCTTGCGAATGTCGTATAGCCTCAGCCAATTATGCGGCTTCCTCGGCAGATGAACTCGGGAAGAGTAGGCCACCATCCGATCCTTGCATAGCCAATGGTTCATCCTGAAGAATAGGCCCAGACTCAATTAAAGAGTCGAGCAGATTGGTATGCGTCTTCCTCCGCCTCTTAGACCCAGAACCAACCGCGGAAGACGATCGTTTCCTCCCCCGTGGAACTTTGGCACGACGCTGACCCACTTCACCTTCGACGCCCTCGCTTGGCGGTGCTACCGAGGACGACACGACCATTGTCGACGCTGCGGACGATGATACTGCTACCAGCGCCCTATTAGCCCTCGATTGAACTCGAGTACCTAGTGGCATACCAGCTGTGGGAGTGAAGTCCACTTCCTCCGCCGCCGGAATAAGCGCAACACTGGTGTCCCTTAGGGGAAAGCGAACCGGTGCACGCGGTCGCGGTGGAACTCCCGTGGCTTGAGCTGGAATAGGAGCGCTGTATCCAAGAAGCACCCTTTTCTCCTCAGCAATAATTGAACTGGCTCGATGAAGGTACCAGCCCGTGAAGGACCCCACGCATCGAGGAATATGGTCAGCTTCAGGAATCATGAAGCGAGAACCAGTGTTCAGCCTCACAAAGTGATGAGTAGCGTCACGAATAGCTTCAGGTGATGGGTTGGGCGCAACTGTAAATGCCTCAAAAGGGACGCCCTGATCATATCCAAGTTTCCGGGCAAAGCGGTGTGGGTTATACCGCATAAAAAGGGCTGCACTATTTTGACAAAATACCAGATAACCTGGTCTGATCGCGTACAGTGCATGGCTTCCCGAGGCTTCAGAGAAGGCACCTCCTCTTTCGACAAGTCACAGAGTTGTTGAATCAGACCTGAAGGAGCAGATATGGCCCGATCAATGAATACCATTCCGCCCGTGTAAGCATAGGAGCGATCAACACGCGAATAGCTTCGAACTGAGTCGGCTTGGGAGCAGAAGCGTCCACCAGCCGCATGAGTCGCGGAAAAGTGTAGGTGTCATAAAATTTGGGTCTCTGGTGCACAGTAAAGGCCCCCAACACGTGCATCTCAATCCAAGATGTGAAGTAATGAAGAGAAAAATTTACCACATCTACACCTGGAGTTGAGGTATTAGCCGCGGCGCCTAACCCGTGATAAAGATGCGCTAGCGCTGGGAGGCCCACAGCCAGCCGTGTTCCCTCAGCAAAACGATGAGCAGGGTAGATAACCGAGGCCCTCATGAAACGACGATGCATGGGAATAACGAACCAGCTAAGCCAAACGCTGATGAAGCCCACAAAGAAAGTCTCCTCATCCATACTGGGAGCTACAATCGATTCAAAAGATACCACCGACATGATAGGAATGTAATACTGCAGCAAGTCCTCTTCCTTAGTCGGCCGCTTGTTTAAACCAAACCCAAAGGGGTCATTAATGTTCGCGAACTTCGGAGCCGTCTTCGATAGGACACCCTCGTGAAGGAAGCAAGCGATAAAACTTTTAAAAGTGACGCCCTGCTCCTCTGACTCTGTGAACAGTTTTTCAAAAATGCCCAGGGCCTTGATCAAACTCGGGCGCTTATGGCGGACGACGTTCTCGGGAGACAGGCCGTCAAGCATTGCAGGCTCGGTTTTAAAGACGTACTCGTCGGGAGGCAGCAATTCTTCATAAAGTGTCCCCCTGATCGGCAGCTCCGAGATCTCGCGAAATTCTTCCAAGGAAATTGAAACTTCGCGGTCCCCTAGAAGGAAGGTGTTGGTGGGAAGATTCCATTGGTTCAAGAAAGCCTTAACCCACCAGACAAGAGAAGATTGGTAGTGGAAGAGGGACGCATATATCGCCTGATAAAGCCCAACCTTCTGCAGTCGCGCGCGATGGGCGAACAAGATATAACGAGCCCAAAGATGGTAGGCTGTGGGGTGTCGAGGGGTAAGCCCTATCTTGTAAATCTGCCCCCATGGCTGGGCTTCGCCCTGACAAATGCGGCGCCCCAAAATATCTATAGATGGCACCGGATGGTTCGGAATACCAGTCGTTGAAGGCTCAAGCCGGCCCATAGAGGTCCAATTCGGCATCTCCACATCAAAGACAGTCCATGGAGGATCCATCGGCAGGAATGGATAGGTAGGCTCCATCGGTATCTCACAAAGAAAACTGAGGCGGCCACGGATGATGTGACCGTACCAGGTCCCCCACAGAAGCAAGTTGGTGCGATTCCATGAGACCTGATCATAGCCATTACTTTCTCGTCAGACGGTAACTGAGGAAAAGCAACTTCCGAGCGAGTGAAAGGGAAGTATGGAACAGAAGTCATTGTACCTGAAATAAAAGAAGGGGAAACTGTTAAAGCAAAGCCAACAATGTATATACATATGTTTATAAATGTATATATATATAAAGACAGTGGAAGAAAGCGACAAGGGACTCATTTTATGGGACCATTGGTTACAAAACACATGGGTCCCACAAAATCAAGATGGCGGCTTGCTAATGATGAGGCAAAGCAATTACAATGAGACAAAAAGAAGATTCTCAATAAATGAACAGTGGATTTCAAACGACCCTACGTATTCCCCAAAAAGAAATCTATCTTGGACTCTGCGAAGAATCAAACAGAGCAAGGGAATTAAATTCCCAGAAAACCCTATTGCAAACCTCTTCTTCTTGGTTGCAAGAAAAACCCCAAGGAGTTCTCTGGGAAGAACTAAGTTCTTCATAGGAATTAAATTCCTTTTGATAAAGGGGAATTAAATTCCCAGAAACATTTTTCTCAGAGCCAAAACTCTTTGAGATGGAATTAAATTCCATGGAAAAGACAAACACCACCATTGACCCCTGAAGACCAGAGAAACCCTAGCGAGGTCTATTGTTTAAGGATTGAATGGTTTTCTTTTTAAAGAACTTTAAAAAAATGGGTTCTTGTTAAAGTGAAAAACCCTTGATGTGGATTTAAAATCCAATGAAGATTTCTGCAAAGTTCTTCAACCGTTCAAGATTATTACTTGAGAAAAGGGAATCTTTTGACAGAGTTAAACTCTGGAAAGTTTCAAAGCAGAGAACTAAGCTCTGGAAAAGAGAATTGAATTCTCAAAGGGAAAAAGTTAGCAAGGAAGAAGATGAGCAAAGCGGAGGCGCTTCTGATGGGACCCCTGCATTTATAGGATGTGATGGGAAATGTTTCATCTCCTCTATTCCCTAGACAGATTCAACGGTCACAAAGGTGACAGCATTGCACTCACGTGCAGACACGTGAGAGCAACGCTGTTGGGGCATTTGTTCCCAGATTAAAAATCAGGAATTGCCTCAATGAGGCATCACGTGCTCACACGTGACCAAGGGTCATGTGTTGACACGTGATAGTTAAATTCTAAGCAAGCAGAAATATAAACGAGCGGCTAAGGAAAGACCCCAATGGGGCGTCACGTGCTCACACATGACCAAGTGTCATGTGCTGACACGTGATAGTCTTTAGCCCAGTTAAAATACAGAATTAAATTCTGAATGAGAAGGGGTCACGTGCCGACACGTGATAGGCTTTGAAAGCCTTATAAATTGATAGAATTAAATTCTAATTAAGGGAAATTAAAGACCCTAACTATGAAAGTATTTCTCTAAATCTTTCCAAAACAAAAAGGATTATGGGGGACTGTTGGATTAAAAATCCAAGGGTGATTAAAAATCACCAATTTATGGAAAGATTTTATACAAGGAAAGATTTTCCTAAATTTCACCAAAAACAACAAATATAATATCTTTTGGATTAAAAATCCAATGGTGAATAAAATTCACTGAGTGATCTAAAAGATTATATTAGTTACAAAAAACAAAAAAAATCTTTCAATGAAAGATTTATTAAATAAATTGATTCTTTTCCTTCTCCTATAAATAGGAGCCAAGAGAAGAGAAAGAGATAGAATTCTGGGATCTTGAAACTTTCTAAAGGCAAATAGCAGAGAGAAAAGAAAGGAGAATTTAATTCTCAAGAAAGAAATCCTAGGTGAGAAAGGGGAAAGGGATCAAAACTTCAAAAAGAGAATTTAATTCTTAATCTAAAAGTTTAACTCTTCTGAAAAAAGAACTTAGTTCTTCCTCTGATTGAAGATCTGCAGAAGAAAATCTCCCCACAGGTTGAGAATTTAATTCTCATTGGGGAGATTCTGCCATGCAGATCCAAAACTTAGAGGGAGAATTGAGTTTAGAGAATTTAATTCTCCCAATTCACAGGAATTTAATTCCTCCAAGATAAAACTAGGGTTTAACCCTATATGAGAATTTAATTCTCTCAAACTTACAGGAACTTAATTCCTTCAAGATAAAATTTGGGTTTAACCCTATATGGGAATTTAATTCTCTTAAAGTTATAGGAATTTAATTCCTCCAAGATAAAATTAGGGTTTAACCCTATATGAGAATTTAATTCTCTTAAAGTTATAGGAATTTAATTCCTCCAAGACAGAGCTAGGGTTTAACCCTATATGAGAATTTAATTCTCTTAAAGTTATAGGAATTTAATTCCTCCAAGACAGATCTAGGGTTTAACCCTATATAAGAATTTAATTCTTTCACATACATGGGAATTTAATTCCTCAAAAACATAATTAGGGTTTAACCCTACAAAGAATTTAATTCTTAAAAAAATAAAGAGACTTGAAAGATCTCCATGCATATAAAGAATTAAGTCACGTGTCCCCACGTGACCCCTGAAAGGATCCCCCAAATATAAGAAGGAAAAAGCTTTGAGGCAACGCCTCACGTGCTCCCACGCGACCTCTAAAACAACGAGAATAGAAGTAAAGACAGATTCTAATTTGGGCGCTCCCACATGCTACTACGTGACCCCTTAATAAATGCTTTAATAATCAACGCACAAATCTTCCTCACGTGTCAACACGTGATGCTCAGAAAATTAAAAAGTGTTTAACACTTATTTGCATAACAAAGTAAAAAGGATCTGGCCCTACCTTAGGGTGCCCTCACGTGTCCCCACGTGACCCATTCCTATTTAGTGTTTAACACTAATTTAAAGGTTTTATTTCCAGTGTTTAACACTGTTGTCTTCTAGTGTTTAACACTAATCTGAGAGTTTTATTTCCAGTGTTTAACATTGTTGTCTTCTAGTGTTTAACACTAATTCGAGAATTTTATTTCTAGTGTTTAACACTAATTTGAGAATTTTATTTCCAGTGTTTAACACTGTTGTTCTCTAGTGTTTAACACTATTTTTAGCCAAATTGGCTAATTTTCCAGAGGCAAAAGCCTCCCCTTCAACTAAGTCTCAAAATTGAGTAAAACTCAGAGCTATAATGTTTAAAGCTCAGTCGAAGACCAAAATGATATCAGAGCCCTCAAACTCTTGTTTAAGTATTGCTAAGTGATGAGGGGCTGAACCCAGACAAATGTCTAATGGTTCAATAAAGGGCCAATATTTCAAACTTAATTGGACTTAGCCCAAACTGGTCATAAGTCCTCAATTCAGATTTAACTGAGCCAATGTGCTCATAATCTAATTAATTGATCTTATTTCCAAATTGGACTACAGATCCCCAATCAACCTTGGTTCAAGGGTACATCTCTTCACTTCTTTGATATCTGTCGTTGTAATCCTTCAATGTCTTCAGAGAGGTGACGGGTCCCGACAACCACACATTTCATGGACTGTGGGGTCTTTAAACTCATGGACTATGATGTCCTTAACCTCGACCGTGATGTCTTTAAACTAACATTGGACTGTGGGGTCCTTAAACTCATAGACTATGATGTCCTTAACCTCGATCGTGATGTTTTTAAACTAACATTGGACTGTGGGGTCCTTAAACTCATGGACTATGATGTCCTTAACCTCGACCGTGATGTCTTTAAACTAACATTGGACTGTGGGGTCCTTAAACTCACGGACTATGATGTCCTTAACCTTGACTGTGAGGTCTTTAAACTCACGGACTATGATGTCCTTAACCTCGACCGTGATGTCTTTAAACTAACAATGGACCGACATGTCCTTAAACTAACATTGGACCGTAATGACCTTAAACTAATTGACCGCAATATCCCTAAACTAAAAAATAGAGCCCAATTGCTCTCTTGTTGAATCTAAACGATCCCGTTAAGTTGATCTTAGTCTAAAATGAGACTAACGTATCCTTAACAAACGTTTAAGTTGATCTTAGTCTCAAAAGAGGCTAACGTATCCTTAAACCCAAACCCCTAAACCCAAATCTTAGAAAGATACGGATTTGGACTAGTCCACGCCCTACGGGCGACAACATAAATTATCTCCGTATACAATCCACGGGAAACCAAAAACAAAACAAACACCCACGACACGAAGTGACCATCTAGAAAAGGAGAAAGTTGTTACCGCGATGCGGTAGCGTAATTAACTCCAGGGGCTTGCGTCTGCAGGGAAGAGCGTCCCCACAATCAAAAACCCCTCAAATGAGGGGGAATCTGACGAAGTCTGCTACATCGGCCGCATTTGTTTAAACCTTCGATATACGGTGCCATAAATCAACTTGGCATCTTCGGAAAGGTGAACGGATAGCACCAATTAGCATCTGCCCCCAAATTTAGGCAAGACGGACCTACGCGGTCGCGACCTACGCGGTCGCGTCTCTGTGTTCGGCGGGGAACCGTAGTCGTACGGCTTGTTTGGCTTTCGTCAAGGGTCGTACGGGTGGGTTTAATTCAATCATGAAATGTACGGGTTGAACTTGACTAGCGGACCATGGTTTGTTGGCTTTTGTCAAGGTCATAGGACGCTAGGGGCAAAATATTATCGGGAATTTCAAGTGTTGAAATTTGCATTGAGATTGCATACCTTCTATGAGATAGTTGGATCCCGATACCCACTACGAGTAAGAGTTGCTCCTGAGAGAGTTTTGCACTTTACAATTAGCTAATCAAGTAGGTGTCTAGAAAGGTGTCAACGGGGTTATGCCTTTAGGGAAACAAGGTTTATTTTAATTAGGTCTGTATGAAAGCACGGGGAACCTCCCTCAAACTACCGACACTGGCTTGGCCGAACGATTGGCGAACTTGTAGGGTGTAATTAATCTCGGCTAATCTTACCTTTTATGGTTTGAACGAAGATTTGATAAAAATAGTGGGAGCCATCCTGATTAGATAAAATAACCGATCTAATCTTTTAAAGAGCGCACGCAAAGTGATTATCCTTCTCTCTCTCCTGGTAACGACCAATGAAATGCCTTAATCAAGATAATAATATGGATATTTTGACCGAACCTACTTATTAAACTAGGCTAGGTTCCGCTCTACCTTATGATTGTCATAAGTCTGAGCAAAGGAATAGGGGAATATACGGATTCCTACGCCACCCAAACGAAGAATAAGTATGTTGATGCATTGTCTTCAGGTGTGTTCATAACCAAGAACCGTTTCTCAGTTACCTCTACGTCCTGGGTATTGGATACCGGATCAGGATCCCATACATGTAATTTGTTACATGGGCTACAGACAGGTGGAGAACTGAAAAAGGGTGACATATCTCTAGTAGTAGAGATGGTGTAATTGTTGCAGCCAAAGCAGTTGGCAAATATCACACAGTGTTACCAACTGGTAATACATTGATTCTGAGCAACTGTCATTCCGTACCAAAATATTATGAATATTTTTCTGAATCAAGTGTTGATTTGGTATGGTATCTTGTATAACAGTGTACATGTTCTGAATCAAACTACAGTTCTAAATATATAGAACAGACACAAGAGAAACAATTCAGAAATGAACAGAGTTTTCTTGTGGCATTGCAGACTGGGTCACATCGATGAGAAAAGACTAGCAGAAGTTCCATAAGGATGCATATTTGAATCCGTTCGAATTTACATCTTATGAAACTTGCCAGTCATGTCTCAAAGACAAGGTGACCAAATCTCCGTTTACTGGAAACAGAGAAAGAGCTACTGAACTCTTGGACAGATACATAGTGATGTATACGGTCCTATGTCTATACATTCCAGGATTGGTTCCGTGTACTTTATTACATTCATCGATGTTCTCTCAAGATACGGACATGTGTTCTTGTTGAAACACAAATCTGAATCTTTTGAGAATTTCAAGGAATATAAGTATGAAGAAAAGAACAATATGGGTAAAGGTATTCAAATCCTTCGATATGATCGGGGAGAAGAATACTTGAGCACGGAATTCCGAGACTATTTAAAAGAGAATGAGATTCTCTCTCAGTTTACTTCTCCGTATACACCACAGCACAATGGTATATCAGGATGGAGGAATCGCACCCTATGGGATATGGTGCGCTCTATGATGAGTACTGCTGAGTTGTCTATTTCCTTTTAGGAACATGCAATTGAGAAGATGCATACCTATTGAATAGAGTTCCGATCAAATCCATTTCCTACCACTCCATATGAGATATGGAATGGGAAGAGACCATCTCTTAAACGAGTTAAGATATGAGGTTGTCCGGCCTATGTTGAAAAGCAAAATCCGGACAAAATTGAAGTAAGGTCAGTTTTGTGCAAGTTTGTAGGATATCCCAAACATTCGCGAGGGAATATCTTCTACCACACCGAGGAACAAAAGATGTTTCGTTTCTCGACATGCCACCTTTTTGGAAAAGGAATTTCTTGTGGAAGAAATTAGTGGTGATGAGGTAGAACTGGAAATAGTTCCAGCAAACACAAACTATAATTGACGATTTGTTGGAATCGGAGGATTCAATAGTCCCAGACGAACCGCAGTCACTCCGTAGATCTAGAAGGATTCCTCATCCATCTGAGAGATACTACGGTTTTCTCGTAGACGGTGGGAGCGAGGATTGCATCATGGAGATGATGACCCAACTAGTTTTGAGCAGGCCATCATAAGTGGAGACTATATGAAATGGTTGGATGCTATGCGATCTGAGATGGAATCCATATACACCAGCAAAGTGTTGACTTTGCATGTTGCTCCTGAAGGGGCAAAACCCGTCGGGAGAAAGAGGATCTTTGAGAAAGATAAATTGGTGTAGATGGAAAAGTTGAGACTTTCAAAGCTATGCTTAAGTCCATCGGGATTCTACTTGCCATTATTGCATACCATGACTATGAAATCTAGAAGACTACACGTCAAAACCGCTTTTCTAAATGGTGATTTAGAAGAGAGCGTGTATATGACACTTCCAGAGGGCTTCATAGACAGTGGAAGCATGTGCAAGCTTCTTAAATCCATCTACAGGTTGAAGCAGGTATCGCGGAGATGGAACATCTGTTTTAATGAAGCTGTCAAAGAGTTTGACTTCATTAAAAAGGTAGATGAACCATGTATAAATAAGAAGGTTGTAGAGAGTATGGCTGTCTTTCTCGTATTGTACACGGATAACATACTCTTGATAAGAAAGGGTGTTCCTATGTTCCACTCGATCAAGCACCTCTTATCACACAGGTTCTTCATGAAAGATCTAACTGATGTCTTCTACATCCTAGGGACATAGATCTATAGAGATAGATCTAAATGGATTTGGGATTGTCCCAATCCAGGTACATAGACACCATGCTAAAGGGGTTTAGTATGGATGATTCTAAGCATGGTAATGTACCCGCTTGTTCAGGAATCACTCTCTCCAAAGAGATGTCTCTCGAGACTGATTTGGAGAGGGCTCGCATACAAGGGATACCCTATGTTTTGGCAGACGGGTCAATCATGTATGCGATATTATGTACCAGACCAGATATAGCTTACTCACTAGGTGCAGTGAATAAGTATCGAAAAGATCTTTGGGAAAACCACTGGACAGCTGAAGAACATTCTTAAGTGCTTGAGAATGACTAAAGAGATGTTCTTGGTGTATGGTAACGGTGAACTCCAGATGGAGTCCTTTACCGATTCGATCTTCCAGAGTGATAAGGACGACTGAAAGTTAGTCTCGGATTTTTGTCTTCACCCTCAGTGGAGGGACGGTATGTTGGAAGGGTTCCAAGCTATATATCATAGCAGACTCGTTGATAGAGGCTAATTACATCTCTACCAACGATTCTGCCAAAGAGATTGTCTGGATGAAAAAGTTCATATGATGAACTTGGTTCCTACCATTGAGCATCCAATACCTCTGTATTGTGATGACAATGGAGTTGTGGCTTTGTCCTAGGAACCCCGGCCCCATCAGCGATCCAGACGTATTCTTAGACGGTATCACCTGATCAGGGAGATAGTTGATCTCCGGGAGATCGAGGTCAGGAGAGTCGACACAGAGGATAACACAGCAGATCCACTCACCGAGGCCATCCACCAGATGTTATTCGAGAGAATTTTGGTACGTTAGGTATGAGATCCTACAACAACTGGCCTTAGTGCAAGTGGGAGATTGTTAGGAATATGTATGCCCTAGAGGACATTATTGATGATATAGTGGATGCTTGGACATATATATAGAGGAATTTCTTGCTCGACATGATAGTATGCTATCAGGTTACCTTTATCTTAACATGTAGACTGGTATTTATACTGTCTGTCTCTTACATGTTGATAAAACCCTTAAGATATGTACTTGACTACCGGGATTATAATAAGATCATACTAGTGGGGCCAGGGTGGTCAACAAGTACATCTTTTAACTGTTCCTAGTCAAGGGAATATCGAGACTAGAGCATCGATATTCCAGAGTAGAATAGTGTGTACATTTCTTGTCCCTTAAAGGGCGATGGCTGATTCCACAGCCATTGGTGTGTGACATCAAAGATTGTACACAGGTGCTCATTGGAGAATGGGTATACCGAACGGACTCACCGAGGACTCCTAGTTGGTATTATACATATCGTCAGATAGCAGTCCCCTGGTGACACTGGTACAGGTTAGTCTGTAGACCCGAGATCGTCATAGAGTCTTGTACGGCTCCCACTGTGCTTTGATTTCCTCCCTATCACGCTCAAAGGAGACGTGCAAACAGCTGGATTTTGGGTACATTCCCGAGTCACATAGAGGCAATGAGAGATAGGAGGGGTTTCATCTCTCCCGGTATTAGGGGTTGATGTTGCGCTATGCTCGATTGGATATAACTGGAAGTCCCTGGCCAGGGCTGCTTATGAGATTTACTGATAAGTGTTATCAGTAGTTTCTCGAACCGTTATAGGCCAGACATCGGCATGACTTATCACGTTACCGGGGTCTGACGTTTACCACCCCTAGACATGATATGCGACATATCAGACGAAGAGACCGGACTATATGGTAGTGTTACTGATAGGCTTCATGGAGACTATGGACAAGCTTGCTTGTTGATCTTCATATCGCTCAATACCCAGGTAGCCGTTACGTCCAGCTAGTACCGCTGACGGTTTGTAGGTGACTGATGTGGTCATCACCTAGTGCTGGCATATTGACGAGTCTTTAGAGTCCCACACAGAAGTTCCCTAGTTCAAGCGAAACGAAGTAGGACACATATTAGATATGTGTGTGGGCCTGATTAAATACGTGTATGTGATACCGTATTGTAATCTGGCAGTTATCTGTTATCGGTTTGGTTATATGTGATATAACCAGATTGTCGAATCAAGTATTGATTTAATAATGTGATATACAGATAAATGATATTAGTCGGTCATATGCGATATAACCAGATTATTAAATAAGTGTTGATTTAATAATGTGATATATATTATATGTGATATAATTATATCTTAACTAATATCATTAGCTCACTAATTATTCTTCATTATATATATATTAATATATATGATATATATATATAATGAAGCATGTCTTGATTTTCTATTTTTGAGAAAAATAGAAAAGAGGTGGAAAATGAGAGCATGGCTGCAAGCATGGGCTTTATTCATTGTTTTTTCATCTTGACCCACTATTCAAGCACGGTTGCAATTTTATATTGCAAAATTCCATACTTGAATGAGTGGGGGTCAAGTGTTGCCATTCATTCTAAGCTCATTCTCAACACTTAGATATTTTTATCTCATTCTTGAGTTGCTCACATGGTTGCTCTCTAGCTCTCTTCTTCTTCTTCCTCAAATACTTCAAAAATCCAAACCCTCACATGTGATGTGAATCATGGATTTTTGAATACATTAGTGAGAAAATCAAATCCCCTACTTCACCATCCTATACTTGACTAGCGATCGAGTGTAGCGTGTTTATTACGCTAAAGAGTTTAGTGTAGAGGTAGCTTGAGGTGGAGGGACTTCGCGTGGATCATCTTCGGCACGAAGGTCATCGGAGGAAACTCGTTCAAAGCCTCAAGTGGAGCCTAGTGGAGTTGCGGGACTACTACATGGAGCATGTGCCACGCCCGCTTCCCGGTATACGGGCAGAGGACTTGACGAGGCCGCTACGCATTTACTCAGAAGTAGATACGCTAAGCATAACTAAGTAATATAAAAGAAATATACACAAGAGACAAATGTAATGAACCACGACGTTATTTATTCACATTCTTTTTACAATACATTTGAAAAGTAAATACATGGAATGAAAAGCAATGCCTAAACAGTGGCATAACAGAAATGGAAAGTACTGAAATGAAATGTACACGTATCTAAAGCTCCGGGTCGTAGGCTAGCTGATCCAAGTCCTCGCTGGTGGGCTCGATCTCCTGAAGGTCTCAATCACCTGACAACATTCCAAAGAAGAAAGGGAAGGAATGTCGTCAGCGAACAATCGCTCGGTAAGTCCCAAAGATAAAGGAGAAGTAGAATAGACAGAAAGAGAGAGAGTGTAACTTTTAAAGTGGTATTATATTGTTATAATGTTGTATTTAGTATTAACGCTGTTGTTTGTAACTTGGTACAGAAGAATACCAGTGTATACGAGAGGAGTGTCGTTAGACCAGAGACTACTGTGAACGGAATACAAGGAACCGTTTATGCCACGGTACAATAGCAATTGAATTCAGATTAGGTGTCTTAATGCTTGCAGTCTCGTGCCACTTCTAACACCTTTTGTACCAATCTACCCCTTAAACCCCGCGATGTCTTGATTGTATTATTTGTATTGTATTGTAATTTGTATTGTCTTGTATTATAGCTTGTATAGATGGATGACTTACCCAAACCATAATATCTGTAAATGGTTGTAACTGGAGAATCATGTAGATGGATGTATATCTATGGTTCGGTTTAGTCAAGTTGTATAGATTGATAGATTGAACAGATTAAATATATGGATTCATTTTGAATTGCTATATATACTTGAATCTCATTCAAGTCAGATTGAATATATTGAGACTCAGTCTGAGTCAGACAATTAGAAAAGAAATTGAATTCTGAATTAGGTTTTGGTGTTATCGGTAATCGCTGCATATGGAAGACGGGATTTATGTCTTTTTCAAAGACGATTACCGTGTTGATAACACCGTTTGTTAAGCTGTCTACCTTAAATAGGCAATAACCCATATCTCCGGTTCCCTGAGGCTCAAGAGACTGGTCCCGTTTAAACCTATGTTTACTAGGGTCCTTATTGTAATTTAGTATAACTTGAGAGGGTTTTATGTAAAAATAATTTTGTATAATTTTAAAAATACACCTCAAGTATATTATTATCGTATTTAACATTTTCATTGATGTATATTTTATCATTGTGACATTTCTAGTGAATAAAACCTATTTTTCATAATATATGGTATTTATTTGTAATATTGGAATTGTATGGTATTTTCTTGTAAATGAGATATTTTTCTTGAATTTTGGAAATGTGGAATATTATAAATACTAAAAAATAGATATTTAGATATTAATTACATATATATATATATATTAAAAATATAAGTTTTATTTATAGCAGAAATCACATTTTCTAAAGAAAATTATATTTTAAATCTTTCGAGACCGAATGCTCCTTGCGGAGGTCTGCATCTCGCACTACTAAGCTCGAGGATGTGCAATAATCCGCACCATCCCAAACGGGTTTCCCAAATGGGTTATATCGGCACTTTGCAAAGATTTGTTAAAATTACATTTCTTGTAGAAAAAGGTTTTAATAGTAAAAGGTATTTATATGTAAAATTGCATTTTCCCGTATTCTATGTTCCTGAAAGGTATCGTGCTATGTTACATATGAGTATTGTGAGGAGGTAGGTCATTATCTCATGAGCTATCTAAAAGTATAGTAAGGAATTATAATGATTTATGTCAAAACTAAACTATATGGTATTTTTCTAAAAAAATGCGATAAAAATTACAATATGAATTCTTTTGCTATGAAACTTGTTCAATATGTTTTATTAATGTTTAATGGTCATGATGTGTAAGTTTGGTACTGTTGTATTTAAGAAAATTGGAACTTTTTAAAGAAAACCGAATCAGAAGTCGGATTAACTCCGCTTACGTCGGGTTTTAGAATTACAAGTTTTTAGATTATAAAAGAGAAGGGGGAAGAAGGACTTACTGGATTATAGATTAGAAAAGAGGAAGAGGGAGTGGTAGGAGGCGTCGGTGCGTCGTTTCGTCGCCGGGAGCTCCTAGGATTGTCGTCGGAAGTTCGTCGGAGCTTCGCCCTTCGCTAACTCCACTTGCACACTATTGAACTTAGAATTTTCTTGAGAGTTTTGGACAGAGATTTGGAGTGAGGAGGTGGAAAAGAGTGTGGGTATTTATAGGATAATTTTAGGGTTAGGGTAGATGAAAAGATGTATTGAAAATTGTATTAAAAAAATGGATTAATGGGGTTTTTAATGTCTCTATTACTATGCAGGGGTTTTAAACCATACAGAAGTTATAAGAAGACCATAAGGCACAGAAGTTAAGAAGACCAACTCGGATTTTGTGATGACTCGGTCGGCGGCGGCGGCCGATTCGGCTGAGTCGCCGGCCGAGTTAGGCCTCCCTTGACGCCACGTGTCCCTTGCCTCTTGGTCTACCTCCCGGACTCGTTTGTTTTTAGTGTGATCTTTGGATTTACGGGTTAAGCACGTGTAGACTCTTGGGCTTCTAAATATATTAAAAGAAATCAATGTAAAAAATAATGTGGCTGATGGGATTTGGACTCTGGTGTTTTGGTTCAGCAGTGCAAGGTCTTACCAGTGAGCTACAAATTCCTTCTTGCTATTAAAAAGCAAAACAAATACTTATAGTACTCACAGGAAATATAAATACTCCAAGTATACATTAATTTGAAATAAATTTTATATACACTAAAATTGGAGTTGTTACAGCATGTGAAGTGAAGGACTTGATCCTAAAGGGTATAGCCTTCTTTCACTTTCTTTAGTTGTTCACATCACATGGCTAAAAACCCTAAAATTCTAGCAATGATCTTGTATTGTCTAGCTTAGCACCAATAAAAATTTGATTTTAGCATGCTTGATGCCACTTGGAACCCCTTGATGGTTCTAGGGTATACTTTCACCTGGGACATGTGGTGTCAGGTGAAGGGAATTCAGTGGTTCCGGCCAAGATTGTCATAGTTTAGACATGGCCGATACCAAGAACTGTTACCGAGATCAGGAGCTTCTTAGGACTTGCCGGATATTACCGTCGTTTCATTAAGAACTTCTCCAAGATTTCGGAACCACTGACTACCTTGACCAGGAAGGATGTGCCGTATGTATGGTCCAAGGGTTGCGAGGAAGCATTCGCAGAATTAAAGACTTGTTTAATCTCTGCACCCATTATTACAATTCCCGACAGGACTGGAAGGTTCGACATACATTGCGACGCCTCGGGAAAAGGCTTAGGATGTGTTTTGCACCAACACAGTAGGGTAGTGGCTTATGCGTCAAGACAATTAAAGGTTCATGAACGAAACTACCCAACGCACGATTTAGAGCTGGCCGCAGTTGTCTTCGCACTCAAGATTTGGAGGCACTATTTATTGGGTGACAGGGTAGATATTTACACCGATCATAAGAGTTTGAAGTATATCTTCACCCAGAAGAAGCTCAACATGAGACAGAGGAGATAGCTAGAATTAATGGCAGATTTCGACGTAAATTTGCAGTATCATCCGAGGAAGGTGAATGCTGTCCCGGACGCTTTGAGTCGCCAACCAATGATTTCGAGTCTGACTACTCATTGGAGGAATCGTCAAGATCTCAATGAACTAGAGACCGAGATGATTATGCCCGGAATGCTTACATCTATCATGAACCTGCAAATTCACTCCACGTTAGTCGAACGGATCAAGACCGCTCAAATGGAGGACCCTAGGTTTCGAAAGATCAGAGAACAAATGGAAACGGATCTGCGGGCGGACTTCATCATCCACGAAGATGATTCTTTGAGATATGGGAGTAGAATCTGTGTGCCTAAGGGCGAGATGAGAGAAGAATTATTAAAAGAAGCACATAGTTCTCCATACTCTGTTCATCCGGGAGGAACAAAGATGTAAGGACCTCAGACAAAACTATTGGTGGCATGAGATGAAGCGGGAGATAGCCAAGAGTGTGTCCAAATGCCTTGTTTGCCAACAAGTAAAGGCCGAACACCACAGGACAGCAGGTCTATTACAGCCCTTACCGATACCCGAATGGAAATGGCAAAACATTATAATGGATTTTGTGACCGCACTCCCTCGCAGCTCCAAGGGGAACGATGCAGTATGGGTGATAGTGGACCGACTTACCAAGTCGGCATATTTCATTCCTTTTCGAGTTGGTCAATCAACTGAAAGCCTTGCAAAAAGGTATATAGAGGAGATTGTTAGATTGCATGGAGTACCAATTTGCATTGTGTCCAACCGAGATACGCATTTTAGATCTCAGTTTTGGCAAAGCCTACAAGAGAGTCTGGGCACGAATCTGAGTTTCAGTACCGCCTACCATCCTCAGACCGATGGCCAATCAGAAAGGGTTGTTCAAATTTTCGAAGACATGCTCCGGGCCTTTATGTTGGATTTTAAAGGATCTTGGAAAAATCACCTACACTTGGTAGAGTTTGCTTACAACAATAGCTACCAGTCTAATATCGGCATGGTGCCCTTCGCCGCTTTGTATGGACGGAAGTGTAAATCACCGTTAAGTTAGGACGATGTTGAGGATCGAGAACTTTTGGGCCCCGAGATGATTGTCGAGACAGTGGAGGTGATAAGAACAATCAGGGAACAATTACGCATAGCACAAGATCGGCAGAAGCATTGGGCTGATACGAAGAGAAGGCCGCTAGAGTTCCAACCAGGAGAACACGTGTTTCTGATGATTTCTCCTAACCCGGGAGTGAGACGTTTTGGGAAACACGGAAAACTCAGCCCGCGGTTCATAGGTCCCTTCGATATTCTCGAACGAGTTGGAGAGGTTGCGTATCGCCTAGCCTTGCCCCCTTCTCTGGAAGGCGTACACAATGTTTTCCATATCTCACAGTTGAGGAGATATGTCGACGATCCCGGTCACATTTTGGATCATTCCGAAATCACCGTAAGGACTGATCTAACCTATGAACAGCAGCCGGTTGAGATCCTAGACCGGAAGGAGAAGACCTTAAGGGACAAGACGATCAAATTGGTTAGGGTCATGTGGAGGAAGGACTCTCTAGGAGAGTCCACATGGGGAAAGGAAGACGAGATGAGAGAACGATATCCTTACCTATTTGAATTTACCCCTATGTAATTTTTTCTGTTTCAACTACCTTCATAATTTCGAGGACGAAATTATTTTAAGGAGAGTAGATTGTAACGACCGTGTTTTCTAATACCTAATGAAATAACTTTTATTTAAGTTTCTAGTATCAAGTAATTATTTAAGTGTTTCGTTGATAGAAAAAAATATTTTATTTTTTTTAGTAATGTTAGTAATTTTCAAAGTATTGAAATATGATTAAAGGAATTTTCTAAAATCTATTTATATTTTTCTAGGCTTAAAATGCTTTAATAAAATTTTATAATGCCTTAAAATAATTTATATATTTTTATTATCAATTAAAATAATTATTTCGTAATTAAAATATTTTCAAGGATAAAATAGATTTAAAAATAATTATGCTAACAAACAAATATCATAGATATGGATATATTATTTTGTTTTAGCCCAAAATCATTTTTAAAACAGAAGGTAACAATAAAATATATTTTCTGAAATTTTCTCATATTTTTCCCGTATTTACGATACAACAACAACAACTGAGCCTTTTATCCCAAGCATATGGGGTAGGCTTTTTCCCGTATTTACGATATTTTTAACAAATTTTTTAAGCCCAAATTCGATTTTCTTAAATAAACAGTTAGATTTAAATAAAAAAAGATTAAACCTATGTTCCCCTCCGAACGGCGGCCCGGACTTCGCGTCCGTTGCCTGGGGTTCGGGGCAGATGCTATTTGGTTTTATCCGTCCACCTCTCCGAAGATGCCAAGTTGATTTATGGCACCGTGTATCGGAGGTTTAGACGGATGCGGCCGATGTAGCTGACTTAGTCAGATTCCCCCTCAGGGTGAGGGGTTTTTGATTGTGGGGACACTCTTCCCTGCAGGCGCAAGCCCCTGCAGTTAATTACGCTACCGCGTCGCGGTAACAACTTTCTCCTTCTCCAGAATTTCACTTCGTGTCGTGTGTGTTTGTTTTGTTTGTGGTTGCCCGTGGATTGTATACGGAGACTGAGTAATGCTGTCGCCCGTAGGACGTGGATTAGTCCAAATCCGTATTTACTTAGATTTGGGTTTGGTGTTTTTAGTTTAAGGATACATTAGTCGCGTTGCGACTAAGATCGACTTAAACGTTCGTTAAGGATACGTTAGTCTTGTTTTAGACTAAGATCAACTTAACATCATGATTGATTTAATTATCCGGCCGTCGGGACTCGTTACCTCTCTGACGTCGTTGAGGGATTACAACGACAGGCGTCTGAGGAGTTCAGAGATGTACCCTTGAACCAAAGTTAATTTGGAGTTTTATCGTTTATCTAAATATCTAAGGACACGTTAACCGTATTTGGGGTTAAAATCAACTTAGACGGGACCGTTTAGATCCGGCAAAAGAGCGTTCGGGCTCGATTGCGCTAGTTTAAGGACGTGGCGGTCCATCGCCAGTTTTAGGGACGTGGTGGTCCATTATTAGTTTAGGGATGTTTCGGCCTGTCGCCAGTTTAAGGACGTAGTGGTCCAATATTAGTTTAGGGACGTTTCGGTCCGATATTAGTTTAGGGACGTTTCGGTCCGATATTAGATAAGTGGTCGTTGGGACCCGTCACCTCTTTGACGTCGTTGAGGAATTACAACGACAGATGTCAAAGGAGTTCGGAGATGTACCCTCGAACCGGTCGTGAGTTGGTTTATGAGAGCCATTTAATTAAGGACTTACAGCCAGGATTGGGTTAAGTCCAATTTTTTTTGTTTATCTTAGGCTCTGCCTGACTAAAAGAATCAATCCGAACAGGGCCCTGCCCCTTTATTATTTTGCAATTTGATTTGGGCCAGGCCCTTTTAAATAATGAGTTGCAGAAACTCAAGAATTTTTCAAACAGGGCTTTGCCCTTTTATTATTGCAATTTAATTTGGGCCAGGCCCTGCAGAAACTCAAGAATTTTTCAAACAGGGCTTTGCTATTTTATTATTGCAATTTAATTTGGGCCAGGCCCTTTTAAATAATGAGTTGCAGAAACTCAAGAATTTTTCAAACAGGGCTTTACCCTTTTATTATTGCAATTTAATTTGGGCCAGGCCCTTTTAAATAATGAGTTGCACTTATGCAGAAACTCAATAATTTTCTTGATTTGAGAACAAAAGTGCATAGCACTTTTGATCTAAATTTGGATCAAAGGAAAACAAGTTCTTCTTGTTTTCCCTGATTTTACAGAACCAAGGGTTCATACCAAGTGCAAGGCACTATTTATTATTCTCTGATTTTACAGAACCAAGGGTTCATATCAAGTGCAAGGCACTATTTTTTCTATTCAATTTTTTTTTATCTTCTGTTCTTCATAGATTTTTCTTTTCTTCCAAAAGAAGTTTTTTACCTCTTTTTTTTGTTCTTGAATAATCTTCAAGAGTTCTTTCTCTTCTCTTTTTTTTCCAGAAGTTAATTCTTCTCTTGATGATGATCATGATTTGAATGAGGCCTGAGGTCTTATTTATAGTGCTCACAAATTTGTTGAATTTGTTACCAAGATCTTTCCTGAATAATTTTGGGAATTTTCCCATCATTGGATCTCTGATCCAAGGGTCCCTGTTTTACAGAAGAACAGAAAAGATTTACTTAAATTTTCATTCTGTTGCTGCGCAACTCACCAGCGCGTGACACGTGTCGCGCATCCGTGCGCTTGCGCAGTTGCGATTGCGCAACTGCGCAGACACGTGTCGCGCATCCGTGCGCTTGCGCAGTTGCGATTGCGCAACTGCGCAGACACGTGTCGCGCATCCGTGCGCTTGCGCAGTTTAAGTCTTAATTATGTTTTCTGAAGAGCCTTGCTCTGATTGGACGCATCATCTTGGGCGTTACGCTGCCGAATCAACTTCCGCCAAGTGGCAAATTGCGCGCTGCGCACGGGAACCGAAGCGTTGCTTCGAATTTTGAATTTTCAAAATTTAAGTAGAGCCTTGCTCTGATTGGGGGAAACAGATGCCCCCCCACCGTTGCGCTCACGTGGCGCGCGCGTGAGTGCAGCGGTGGCAAGATCCTGACCGTCGGATCGAGGGGTCAAGTGAACAGGCGCAGGCGCCTATAAATAGGACCCTTGGTCCTAGGTAATTCTTTACCATTTTCAAGAATTCGAATTTCAGAGCCTTGCTCTTACTTGAGAACTTCCAGAGCCTTGCTCTTGTGATTTCCCTAAGAACTCCCAAGTTCTAACCTTAGAACCATTCTAGGTAAAATTAAATTAATTTAATTTAAATTAAATTTAATTAACAGAGCCTTGCTCTCATAGATCTTTGATCTAAAGGAAACCCCTTTGGGGTTTCTTCAACAGAGCCTTGCTCTCAAAATTTACAGAGACTCTGTTCCTAGGTTTTAACCTATGAACAGAGCCCTGCTCACAGATCAACTAGAAAACTTTTTTTTAAAAGTTTCCATGGATCTTTAAGATCCCAAAATTTTACTTCTTAGGAGTTATAAATTTTTATTACTACTACAGAGCTAGGCTCTTTTTTAAGAAGTTTTATTCCTTTGAAACAGGAGTTTGACAAATGTCACTCTGTGGCAGAGCTTTGCTCTGAAAAGAGGAGATTTTCTCCTTGTCTTTAGGGATCCCCCCAATGAGGATATTCTCTTGGGGGTCTTTTTTTATTGACTGATAGTCTCATCCAATGGTGGGATTGTCTCATCAGATGATGCGCCGTCATCTTGATTTTGTGGGTCCCCTTTGGTCCCCTACCCACTGCATCACAGTGTGGAGCAAGATTTTTTTTATTATATATATTATTATTATTTTTTTTAATGTTAAGCGTCGGGCCACTAATGATATATATATATTTTATGCAGAAAAGATGTCTGACGACTTGTCTTTTCCCTTCGTTCGCTCAGAAGGAGGGTTCCCACATGCACCAGTGGACCGGGTAGTGTTCACCTTGATTAAAGATCACGATCCTGAGTGCAAGAGACTTCACCTATGGGGAAGGTGGTACAGCCAGATTATCCAAGGCCGTCGCAGTTTTAGTTCCGCCTCGCCTTCCGAACCTATAGTTACGATCCCCTATGCGGACAAACCCCCGGTGGAGTATGCCGTGGAGGTTAAAAATTGGAATTCAGACGACCACCTCCAGCCTGCAATCGGCGCTATTCCGGTGCAGCCGCCGCCGGCCATAGATATCTTGGGAAGGCGAATCTGTCAGGGTGAAGCACGCCCTTGGGGACAGGCTTACAACATTGGATTGAATCCACGACTGCTTGCTGGATACCTGCCATGGGCCCGGTACATTTTAGCGGCGAAAAGAGCTCACCTGACGAAGATTGGTTTATACTCCGCCGTCTACGTCTCGCTTTTCGAGTATCCTACTCCTCCAACATGGTGGACAAAGGCCTTCATTGAACAATGGAACATCCCCACACATACTTTCCTGGCAGCGGATAGGGAAGTTTCCATTTCTCTAGAGGAATTCGTTGAGCTTTCAGGTTTACCGGCGAGGGGGGAGCACTACGAAGAGCTGCTTCCTCCTGACGAGTACGTCTTTGCCACCAAGCAGGTGGTATTCGACTTAACTCCGGAAAATGCCATTCAGCATCAGCATCCGGGCCTGCTGAAGGTATTGGAGATTTACGAGGAGCTTCATTTGGAATTGGGCGACCGAGGCTTCAGTTTCGCGGACTTCATTGCTCGTTTTATTCGCCCGGAATTTTTATCAGAGCAGGGTGAGAAGTTTGCCCAACTTACTGACCCTTTTGGTTTCGGCCTGGACCGCCGACCCTCATCGGAAATTGATCAGCGAAATTTTTACCTTCCCGGCACTGCTAGCGTCCCTTTCTCAGAGATCGCCGTTCCTGGCATGGATGAGGAGACCTTCTTCATAGGGTTCTTAGGTCTGTGGCTGTGCAGCTTCGCGCTTCCCATGCACCCACGCCTTATGCGGTCTTCTGTCTTTTACCCGGCGCATCGAATGGTGGCCGGTCTGCAGTTATCAGTAGGGATCGCCGGGTTGGCTTACCTCTACAATGGACTTAGCGTAGCGGCGGACGCTAATGAGCCTGGGGTACAGCCTGCTAACTTTCCGATGCACTACTTCACTTCTTGGATGGAGCTGCATGTTCGAGGAGTGTTTGGTGCCCATAAAACTCCTCCATTCTTTGAGAGATTCAAACTTCCAAGAATCATGCGATTGGTCGGGGCTTCCATTGTGTTTGCACCTCCGCGGGAGTCTAGGGGATTGCTTCTGCGTTCGCATCTAGTCGGGGCGAAGACCTCTTTTGTGGATAAGGTCATCACCATGGGTTCTGAGACCACTAAGTCGGTGGTGCCGCTGCGTGATGACTTTAAGGGCGGTGTTTCTATGTTGAAGGCTCGGGAAATCCTCCACCTTTACTCCATTCGGCCGGGCTACTTGGTATTTAGGCAAAATGAAACGGCCCTCTTCATGAGGTATAACCCGCATCGATTTGCCCGGCAATCGAGTTACAACCAAGGGGTCCCATTGGAAGCCTTCTTGGGAACACCTGCAGTCGGCCCAGAGGGGGTACGGAATGCGATGCATCACTTCATCCGGCTCAATACAGGCTCCTACTTTTTTATTAGTGAGCCCAGCTGCACCCCTAAGATACTCAATTCGTATGTGGCCTGGTACGCGCACGCGATGGGTCCAATCATCTTGATGGAGAAACGCCTACTGGTCGATCGTAGGGCTGCGCCTCCCGGCGGCGATCGCAAGGCTCCCTTGCAGCCCAGGGTTCAGGTTATCCCTCCGACGAAAGAGGCCGGAGCTGATCGACCACGCGTGTTGGCCCCTCCGCGTGGATTGCCACTGTCTACTACGGTGGATGCACCAACGGCGCCCCGTGCTCCGACCAAGACGGTTAAAGCGGCATCGCCGGAGTCGGGTGCAGGAGCGGACATCGGGACTCGCCGCCCGAAAGTGACTGCCAAAACTGGCAAGCGCAAAGCTGCTCCGAGTGGATCCAAGGCTGGCGAACAGAAGAAGAAGAAGTCCACCTTATCCCTCGACGCGATCCTTAACTTAGAGCCCACGGCTCACCCTACCGAGGCCATATGCGAGTACGGCAGCAATGAGGGTTTTGTGGTGGACCCTGAGGACACCAATTTAGCTGCCGCCATTGCAGCTTCAGAGCGATCGGCAAGGCTTGAAGCGATGTTGAGCAAACTCGCTGAGTCTGGTAATCATCAGATGTGTTATTTATTACTTCATTGCACTTTGTATCATTGTATTTAACTAACATTTGCTCCATTTTAACAGGCGCTTCTACTGAAGAGGCTATCGCTGCCTCCCTGAAAACCTTCCAAGAGGAGGAGGAGAAGCGTACCCTAGCAAGCTTCGGTATGTTTTACCTCTTTCTCTTTTATAAGGAAAGTTTGTTGTCTTTTTATGATAGTCAACCTGACCTTCTTTTGTTTCTTTACAGGGGTTGTATTAATCGACGCGAGGATCCTTCCCAAGCCCGTCATCGAAGTCCCGGCTTCGCTGCAGTTGCCACAAGAGCCTCAGCTTGATAGAGCGACGAGGGACGCCTTGAAGAATCTAGAGGCATCCCTGTATACGGGCGAAGAAGCCTCCCTTAAGGAGGCTCTGATGGCATCTGTCTCATCGGCTCGAGAGGAGCGGAAGCGGTCAAGACGCGAAGCTAAGGCGCGCAGAGCTGCTCTGGCCGCAGGAGCGGGTCCTAGCACTATTCCTCGTGCCGACACTCCTTCTGAAGAGGCCCCTGCCGCCCTGTCTACTGCTCATAGGCAGGTGGCGCGCACGGTCCGGGATGCAAACGATAAATCCTCTTCAGGTAACTTTTCTTTCAGAACTTTGTTGTAAGAATTATCAAATCGTTGACTCATACGCACTCCTCTTTGCAGGGCCAAGTCCAACTGAGGGGGAAGCGGAGACCGTCGAACCCCGGGGAGCGGAGGAGGCAGCGCCTGCTGAACCTGAGCCGACAGTGAGCAACGTCATCGGGGCCGCGGCGCCTGAAATAGAAGTTGAAGACTTCGCTGCCGAGAAGGTCATCGATGCCGCATCTGAAATGGCGGCAGGTGAGATGATTTTCGAGCCGGAGGCAGTAGAAATCGAGGCGCTTGAGGCTGGAGATGTCGCGGTGCCGATGGATGAGGCAACTGTGGCCGTAGGACCCGAAGGAGTAGTGGGTGAGGTGGCCACGATTCCTGAGGAGGAGCCAGCCGCTCCTTCTCTGGAATCTGGCAACACTCCAATCATAGCCCTCCCTGCAGATGGTTCCTTGCCGTCTCCCGGGCTTGCGAGCACAACAACGGCTCCCATCGAGTCAGGTGATGAGGCTACGGGTGGTGGCCTGATGTCAGTGGAGGAAGGAATTGCCTCCGTCTCGGCTGGCAGTTCGTCGGGTAAGTTTCGGGTTACCATCGTTTCCCCCTTTTTTTTTATATATATCTTGCAATCTCTTCTAACAAGCTTGTCTTTGCAGGTGCGGCCAGTACCGATGCTCCATTGCTTGAGGGAGCACCGTCAACTACTGCTTTGGCGGTGGTCACTTCCCCGTTTTCCCTCGTGCCGTCACGGATGTTGGAAGGTATGGATTCACGACTCATGCATTAATCTTTCAAAAATGCGGCTTTTGTACTAATGTTACACCATTGTGCCTTTGCAGGAGTGCTTTTTGATCATTTATATCAAGTGTTGCTCCCACACTTCTATTTCCCATCCGAACTCGCTTCTCCCTCTAGTGGCGCCGGTGAGTATACTTTCACCATAATATCTTTATTTACCCCCTTTTTTCTTGCAATGGGATAATTTCTGACTTTTCCTTTTCTTTATTGCAGTGCCACAAATCGAAGGAGGGGATGCAAAACCCGCCGCGCTACCGGCCCTTCCGGCTTTGCCGTCCGCTGTACCTGGTATAGTAAATTTCCTTTTGGTAACCCTTCAACATCTTTTGAACCATCGTCTAACCCTGTTTTGTTTTGCAGCTATTGTTCCGGCTCTGGTCCCTTTCGAGGCTCGCGTCCTTTCACCGGCAGGCCCCTTTTTGAGACGTCCGTCTTCAAAGGGTGCTGTGATGAGTCTAGGTATGCTGAGCGGGTATATCGAAGAGCTCAGCATGGACGCTCTCCCTTCTGCTGTAGATTTCGCTGTGGATGTTAACCCAATGTTAGCGGCGCTCGTAACTTTTCACGACGAAGGCGTCGTTGAATCTTGGGTTAATCACTGCAGGGAGATCGAGGCCTGTTTGTACCGGCTGGAGTTGACGCGCCCTTCTCCCGAAGTTTTAGCTCTGAGCGCCCAACGCACAACTTGGCTCGAGCAAAGCACTTCGCACTCCCGCCACTTGGAGCAAGAAGCAGCTCAAAGAATAAGGGAATGCCAAAAGACCTCGAACGAAACGGCCCATCTGCGCGCTGAGGTTGAGGCAAATGCTGCCCAAGTGAAGACTATCTTTGAGGGTCTCTTGGAGCGCATCTCCCATGGGCTAAACTTAAAGCAGAAGCTTGACGTGGCTGAGCGCAACATCCCAAGTTGGGAGGCTGCTTATCAAGTCGTGAGGGAGCAGCTTGCATCGGTCTTGCGGTAACGAGCCCAAGTGGAGGCAGAGTTGACGGTGGTAGCCGAGCAGGAGAAGGCGTGGAAGGAGATATGCGAGCGATTGCTACATCTGTGCAAGACGCTCCCTCCCCAGTAGCTGCCCTTGTATCAATATACTTGTAATTTTCTTTTTTGAATAAGATGTATACATTCTTTATTCTTTTGTACGATTCGCCATGTACTTGATTGAATTAATAAATAAAGATACACATTTTTTTTTGCAATGTCTTGTATCATTTCTTTGCTTTCTCCCTTCTCTTATTATCAGCATGCTGTCTTGATAAACATGATTGACAGGTAATAGAGTAAGCATCTTGGTTTCTTCAAAAGATAGCGATGGCTTAGGCCGCAGGTTCGGATCTGCTGCCTAAGACTTTTCAACTCTATGAGCCGTGAGGGTCTCATAGAGACTTTTCTCCCTACGGATCGAGAGGATCTTGTAGGTGGATTTTCTCCTTAGGAATCGTAAGGATTCCCAAGTGGGGTTTTCTCTCATAAGTCGAAAGGATCCTATGAGAGAATTTCTCCCTCCTACGAGTCGAGAGGGCTCATAAGCGGTTGTTTCCCTCTTTGTCGAGAATCGATTTCAGAGAGTGAGACCCGTGAATAGTATGCAAGAGACCATTTAGGATTGACTTGTAGGGTCCCATTGCCCTCTTATGAGTCGAGGGGGCTCGTAAGCGGTTGTTTCCCTCTTTGTCGAGAATCGACTTCAGAGAGTGAGACCCGTGAATAGTATGCAAGAGACCATTTAGGATTGACTTGCAGGATCCCATGTGTTCAGGAAGCAAGTTTTTGAATCCTTACTGCCCAAGATGTGAGTCAAAGAAGCTCTCGTCACGGAGTGTTTGTATCCGTGAGTTGAGAAGTTTTGCGAGGGATTATTTGTTTCCCAGGCGCCAAGGATTATTTGTGTCCTTGGGGTTTGAAACGAGTCGATGGTTCCCACGGAGGCGCTGGTGGCTCCGCGAGTCGACGCGGCTCAGAAGGCTCTCATCAAGGAGTGTTTGTATCCGTGAGTTGAGAAGTTTTGCGAGGGATTATTTGTTTCCCAAGCGCCAAGGATTATTTGTGTCCTTGGGGTTTGAAACGAGTCGATGGTTCCCAAGGAGGCGCTGGTGGCTCTGCGAGTCGACACGGATCAGAAGGCTCTCGTCAAGGAGTGTTTGTATCCGTGAGTCGAGGATTTTGCTGGGATTATTTGTTTCCCGAGCGCCAAGGATTATTTGTGTCCTTGGGGTTTGAAACGAGTCGAGGGTTCCTATGGAGGCACTGGTGGCTCTGCGGGTCGACGCGGATCAAGAGGCTCTCGTCAAGGAGTGTTTGTATCCGTGAGTCGAGAAATTTGCCGGGATTATTTGTTTCCCGAGCGCCAAGGATTATTTGTGTCCTTGGGGTTTGAAACGAGTCGAGGGTTCCTATGGAGGCACTGGTGGCTCTGCGGGTCGACGCGGATCAGGAGGCTCTCGTCAAGGAGTGTTTGTATCCGTGAGTCGAGGAATTTGCCGGGATTATTTGTTTCCCGAGCGCCAAGGATTATTTGTGTCCTTGGGGTTTGAAACGAGTCGATGGTTTCTACGGAGGCACTGGTGGCTCTGCGGGTCGACGCGGATCAGGAAGCTCTCGTCAAGGAGTGTTTGTATCCGTGAGTCGAGGAATTTTTGTTGAAGTCACTGGCTTCTTCGGTTGAAATGAACCGTTGAGGCTTGGTTTCGTCGTTTGACGGAATCCGCTGGGGAGGTATGGTTCCTTCTTTGTTTATGCCATTGGATTGTATACAGGGATCGATGTGATCTTAACTGTAGGGCCGAAGTTTTATCATTTCTTTTTTTTATTTTATGTTATTTCCGCGATGCTCTATCATTTCAGCTTTTATATCGCGAAGGTCGCGATTGCCCAAACATTTCGGCTATTTTTCGCGGTGCCCAATCATTTCGGCTTTTTATTTTATCTTTACTCGTTACTTTTTATTACGAGTTGCCCGATCATTTCAGCTATTTTGCATGCATACATTTTACTTGCTGCTTTTCATTGCAAGTTGCCCTATCATTTCGGCTATTTCGTATGTATGAGCGGCCTACTGGCTTTTCGCTGTGAACCGATTTCGGCATCAGCACCGCTGCAACTGGGATATTACCAGGAGCGAATCATCATTTTCCTCTGTCGTTGTTGAACAAAGGAGGCTTAGCGACCAGGGTTAGGATCCCGTCGGCTAAGGCTTTTGACTTCATGAGCCGTAAGGGTCTCGTGAAGGTATTTCTCCCTACAAGTCGTGGGGATCTTGTAGGTGTATTTTCTCCTTAGGAACCGTGAGGGTTCCTAAGTGTTTTGTTCTTCTGTAAGTCGTAAGGATCCTACAGGAAGGTTTTCTCCTCATAAATCGAGGGGATTTATAAGGGTTGTTTACCATACGAACGTATTCCCAGTCATGGATGGACCTTGGTTAGGGAAACGTTTATTCGCGCCCGTGGATTGTATACAAGGGTCAATATTGAACCACTTGTAGGGCAACATTGAAAGGTTGTGGGGGTTTGCTTAACCACAGGTTTAGGTCTCTGTGACTTAAGACTTTCAAACCCTATGAGCCGTGAGGGTCCCATAAGAGAGTTCTCCTTACGAGTCGTGAGGATCTCGCAAGTGTATTTTCTCCTTAGGAATCGTGGGGATCCCTAAGTGTGTTGCTCCTTTGTGAGTCGTAAGGATCTCACGCAGGTGGTTTCTCCTTACAGGGTCGAGAGGACCCTATAAGTGTTTCTTAACGAAGTTGCGCCCTTTCGGGTTTTCACAAACATTCGCCGGTAGTCCTGCTGTTTTTACTCACGGAGCCCTTTCGGGTTTTCATCTGTGCCCCTCTTGCTTATGGACATACCGTTTTTCTTTTATTTTTTTTATTTTCTTTTTCTCATCTCTTTTTTTTTACGAGGTCGCGCCCTTTCGGGTTTTCACGAACACTCGCCGGTAGCCCTGCTGTTTTTACTCACGGAGCCCTTTCGGGTTTTCATCCGTGCCCTTTTGCTTATGGACATACCGTTTTTCTTTTATTTTATTTTTATTATATTTTTTTTTATTTCATCAGCCTAAGGATGCTGCGGTATTAGTTTAAAGACGTTTCGGTCTGCTATTAGTTTAAAGACATTTCGGTCCGTCGTTAGTTTAAGGACGTTTCGGTCCGTCATGGAGAAGGCTGGCCACTGCTTATAGAGCTTGAGCTTAGGAAGATAGCGAGCGGACATAGTCGTCGTCATCTATCATTGACCTAAGCCGTGGCTTATTAAGCATAATATTTCTTTAGGAAGCGGCCGTTTATTGGCCTGAAAGGCCTTTCACCGTGCATGTCCATGAGTAGATAGGCTCCACCCTGGTAAACTTTATCTATGATGTACGGGCCTTCATAGTTTGGCTCGAACTTTCCCCGCTTGGCGCGATTGGGGATCATGGGCCTTTTGACTACTAGTACGAGTTCGCCTTGACGAAATGTCCTCGGTCGGGTCAATCTTTCGTATGAGCGCGTCATCTTTGCTTTGTAGGCTTCCAGATTTTGTTGTGCTAGAAGCCGGATTTCATCAAGGTCGTCAAGCTCTTCAAACCGAAGGTGAGCATTTTCTTCGTCTGTCAGCTCGTAGTGGACTGCCACTCGTAGAGAGGGTAATTCTATCTCGAGAGGGAGTATTGCTTCCGTCCCAAATACCAACGCGTATGGCGTTGTGTTTGTGGCCGTTTTAAATGTAGTTCGATACGCCCAAATTCGTGCCAATCTCTCTTATTTCGTGACACTGTTTTCTTCATGATCTTCGTCAAGGTCTTGTTGAAGGCCTCAGCTAGACCGTTAGCTCGCGGGTTATAAACTGAGGAATATCTCCAGTCTATATTGTGCTGCTGTGCGAAACGGCTAATTTTATGACTTCGGTAGGCTGGCCCATTATCAGAGATGATTCTTCTCGGGGTTCCAAACCGGTATATGACGTGCGTTCTGAAGAAATGGAGGATGTTCTCCGTTTTCACTTCCCTCAACGGTACCGCCTCTGCCCATTTGGAGAAGTAATCAGTCGTCGCCAAGATGAAACGATGTCCCTTTGACGATGCTGGTTCGATGGGACCGACTATGTCAGTTCCCCACATTTCGAATGGCCAACTAGCCACTGTTGGATGCAGTGGATTGGGATGCTGATGGATGAAGTCCCCATGAATTTGGCATGAATGACATTGCCTCGCGTATTCTAGGCAATCCTGCATCATCGTGGGCCAGTAGTAGCCCATCCGCTTTATCTTCAACTTCATCTTAGGGCCTGCTTGGTGGGAACCGCAGAGTCCGTCGTGAACTTCTTGGACGACCCTTCTCGCTTCGTCGGGTCCTAAGTATCTCAACCACAGAGAGTCGAATGACCTCTTGTACAGAGTATCATTGACGAAGGCGAAAGATAGAGCTCGTTTCATGAGCTGATGTCTTGGGGACGCCTCTTCAGGTATTCGGTGGAACTTGAAGTAATCTATGAAGACTTCTCTCCAGTCCCCGGTATTTTCCCAGTCTTTTATTTGCAGGGTTGTCTCCTCTTTCGCTCCTTTTTCTTCAGACGATTTCGGAGATATTTCTGTTGGGGCGAGCACTCGACGGCTCTGTACCACGATTCTAACGTCGTCGAGGTTCTCGTCAACTAGTTCTTTAGCAAGTTTGGCTAGTGCGTCTGCTTTGCTGTTTTCCGCACGCGGTATGCTTTCCAACGTGTAGGAGGGAATTTGGGTTAGCAGTTGCTGCACTTTTTCACCGTATTTTACCAATTCCGGTTTGCATGTTTGGTAATCGCCGTTCACTTGACTGACGACCAATTGGGAGTCCCCGTATATGAGGAGGCTCTCAATTCCCATATCGATGGCGATCTCGAGGCCTGCTATCAGAGCTTCATATTCAGCTTCATTATTCGTTCTCGGCTCTGTTAAGGAGAAGGCGAAGCGCATTATTCCTCCTTGTGGAGTCACAAAAATGAGTCCTACCCCCGATTTGATCATTGGCATACTTTGTTTGTGCTTTTTCATAGAAGACGCTCCATCGAAGTAAAGCTCCCAACGGGTATCACCACTGTCGATTGCGTCAAATGCATGTCTGTCCGGCAAATCACAATTTAAAGGAGAGTCGGCAGGTATGGGATGCTCAGCAAGGAAGTCGGCGATGGCCTGGCCTTTTACTGCCTTGAGAGGTTGATACGTTATCGAAAATTCCATCAAGAGCAGGGCCCATTTAGCGAGTCGTCCTGTCAATATGGCTTTCGACATTAGATATTTAAGAGGGTCCACTTTTGAAATCAGACGGACCTCGTGCGCCAACGCATAGTGCCTAAGCTTTGTTATTGCGAAGATTAATGCCAGGCAGTGTTTTTCAATGGGAGAGTAGTTGCTTTCTGCCCCCAGCAGGACTCGACTTAAGTAGTAGAGTGCTCTTTCTTTCCCTTGATCGTTCTCTTGTGCCCATAATGCGCCTAAGGAACCTTCGAGGGCGGTTGTATAAAGAATGAGAGGCTTCCCCTTAACCGGAGCAGCCAACACTGGCGGGTTCTGCAAGTATTGCTTGATCTCGTCCAGTGCGCCTTGGCATTTTTGATCCCAAACGAATGGGGTTCCCTTCTTCATCAGGTGGCTATAAGGACGGCACTTTCCTGAAAGGTTGGCTATAAATCGCCGTATGTATGCGAGTTTCCCTTGGAGAGACCGAAGCTGTTTGAGAGTCCTCGGCGGAGGCATTTCCATGATCGCTTTAATCTTTGACGGATCTATTTCAATACCTCGGTGTCGAACAACGAATCCCAAGAATTTGCCCGAGGAAACCCCGAACGCACATTTAAGAGGATTCATCTTCAAATTGTATTGCCGAAGGCGTTGAAATACAGTCTTCAGATGCTCGAGATGTTCCTCGTATGATTTGCTTTTAACCACAAGATCGTCGATATAGCATTCAACGATTTCGTGTATAAGGTCGTCGAAGATCTTTGTCATGGCCCTTTGATAGGTGGCACCGGCGTTCTTCAAACCGAAGGGCATCACTTTATAACAAAATATACCAAGAGGAGTCCTGAAGGCTGTATGCTTCTGGTCTTCTGGATGCATTTTTATTTGATTATACCCTGACGAGCCGTCCATGAAGGAGAAAACCTCATGAGTGGATGTATTGTCTATCATCAGTTCAGTGACTGGCACTGAGAAATCATCCTTCGGGCAAGCTTTATTAAGATCCCGGAAGTCTACGCATATGCGCACTGTCCCATTTTTCTTCATCACTGGGACGATGTTGGCGATCCATTCAGGGTATTGGACTTCCTGGATGAAGCCAGAGTCTATCAGCTTTTTGACTTCGGCGTTGATGCTCATCTCAAGCTCGAGTCGCATTCTTCTCGGCGCTTGTTTGACTGGCTTGATGTCCGGGGATATCGCCAACTTGTGTACAGCAATTTCTGGATCTAGTCCCGGCATTTCGGAATAGTTCCACGCGAAGCAATCTTTGTGCTGTAGAAGCACATCCTTTAACGCAGCCACCCTTTCTTCAGATAGCAGCTCGCTGATGAATGTCGGTCGCGGGTCATTTTCCGTCCCCAACTCAATTTTCTTGAGATTATCTGCAGTGGTATGGATTCCATCTTCCAGTTCTTTCGGAGCTGGGGGAAATTCTGAGATTACCTCATCGCTGCCGCTTTTAAAGCACCAAGGGAGGTTGTTCATGTCCTCGGACCCTTCTTTTAATATTGTTAGCACATGGCAGGTGCGAATTTTCTGCCAATCCCAATGCGGAGTTGGTTTTATTCTTGTGTTTTCGGGTTCGTGCTTTTGCGGCGGCGCTACCCTCCAACTGTCAGACAACGCGAATTTGCCAAGCTGATATTGGTCCTCAACCCAATTCTTAAAGGTGAAGCAATCTTCAAGCGGATGCCCTACTACGCGATGGTAAAAGCAATACTTTGGGTTGGAGACTTCGCCCGCTTGTTCAGGGTGTTTAGACTCTGGCAACGTAAGCATTTGATGTTTTAGAGCGAGATCGAATATTTTTCTTGTTTTGTTCCGAGGAAATGAGTATGCTCGACCCATTTTCTTCCTGAGGGCTAAGTCAATAACGCTCGATTCTCGGATGCGTGGCTTCTTAGCTCTTCTTTGTGGTTGTCGAGCGCCTCTCTTGCCTTTCGACTTGTTTTTGTTTTCGCGTCGAACCTTTTTTGTAGCGGGTTGACAAGGAGCAGCATCTTCGTTCTTTACTGCCTGTTGAAGGAGACGCTGTGTCTTAGCTTTCTCATAGATTGCCATTTCACGATCGTGATCATCTCGGGCTTTTTGACTCGCATCCCTTATAAGTTTGCTCATCTGGTCTTCGGACGATGGACTGGGCGGTTTTGTATCAGGAACTTTTGCTGGTTCAGGATTAGCATCCTCCCATTGAGCGTCCGCTTCTTCATCGAAGTCATACATGGCATAACAGCTGTTTACTAGCTCCCGCTTCTTTGGCCGGATGTACCCGAGCCCGATCATCTCCATCCTCCCATTAGGTAGCTTGTGTTGAGTTCCGGGGACGTTCCAAACCCTGTCATAGAATCTGGCCTTCCTAACAGTCTGTTCGAAGGGTATCCCTTGGCGCTTTAACAGTCGTTTCAAGCCTTCCGTATAATACCTAGGTAGACGAATAGGTTGAAGCCCGTCCAGCGTTGGACCTGCTCCATACCAGATTTCTTTCTCCACTTTATTTTCTTCAGAGCGGTAAAGCAGAATTGCTTTCTCTCTCTTTCTTCTGGGAGGGATATAGAATGTCCGCAACTCTTCTACACTGTAGATATTAAGTGCATCTAGTTCTTTATGGTGTCTAGGCGGCACCATGGCTATCTGTAGACCTCGCTCTTCATCAGCAGAAGTTTGTATTGACAGTCGAGCAGGGAATACAGCATGAACTTCATCCTCTGAATCACTACCGAAGATCAGCGAAGGAACGGATGGTCCTGGCCTGGCAGATTGGGACGGACCTGAATAAATTATATCCTCCTCCTCGGTGTCACTGCCGAAGACAGGGATGGTGGCATTAGTTTTGTTCTCCGGTTTGTGACACCTTTCCGTGTCTTCGAAGCTCGGCAAGAAGTATTTGGCATCTTCATACTTGCGAACTTCGTTCACGAAAAACGGATTCAACTCTCCGGCCACAGTGTACTCGAGGCCATCCCTGGAATACTTCATGCACTGATGCTGTGTAGAAGGGATGATATTGTACTCGTGTAGCCATGGTCGGCCAAGCAGAGCATTGTAGCACGTCTTGGCGTCTATAACATGGAATTTGATGTCTGTGACGAGCAACCCGAAGCGTAGCGTCAACATCACAGATCCAAGAGTCTTTGAGGATTGAGAGTCGAAACCGGAGATAGTGATCTTGTCTCGGGCGAGGTGTTGTATGCTCATGCAAATTTCTTTTAACACCCGTACATTGAGTAAATTGACGGACGATCCGTTATCGACCAAGATTTTACCTATCTTTATGTCATGGCAATATCCTGAGACATAAAGGGGGCGATTGTGTTAACACGTCCCGAGGAGAAGGTCTTCATCACCAAAAGCAACGTCGGCTGTGTGCACTTCTTCTAATTCGTCTTTCATCTTTTCTTCGGCTAAGAAGGCTTGAAACTGGTCCGGGTCTTGTAGCGCCTTAATCAAAGAGTCTCTGGCTTCCTTTGATAGTAACAAGGCATCAAGGATACTGAGCTGAGAGGGCAGTTTCCTCAGATGTGCCAGAACGTTGTAATCCACCTTACTTCTCTTCGGCGGGTTCTTGGCGTTTAGCTCTTCCAGAACTTGGTCATCTAAAACGATGTCTTCAGAGACCTTTTCTTTCCCTTTATCTTTTCTATTCGAGGGTCCGAGGTTCTTTTCAGGCAGTGTCCGATTCCGCAGCCGGATATTTTCGCAAACCACTGGCTCCTCTTCCTTTCCCGAAGTTGACTCTTTAAAGAGAAGGGCAAGCTCTAGCTCCTCATCAGAGTCGCTCCCAAATGTAGGCACTTGTGACCTGGTAGTGTTAACCATGTGACAGTTGCCGGCAGTTCTTTCAAGCACTTTGGTCGTGTTTCTTTGCTCCCGACGAATCTTACGCTTTTCCCGTTTAAAGCGTTGTTGATTAGCGACGTATCCTTGCCACCATCTATCGAACGCTTTGCACTCTTGGGTAGAATGTGAGACCTTCTGATGATATAAGCAATAAGAGGGGTGCATTTCTACCACGCTAGTAACTTTTTCTTCTGAGGGTGGTAGCTTCATGCCCATCGATATGGCCTTAGCGAACTTCTTTTTTATCTTGAATTGGCTTTTGTCAGCGGTGGAGGCATTTTGCTCCAGTGGGATCATCTCAGCTCCTCCCTCAAGTCGCTGGCGCTTGGCCGTTTCGAATATAGCCGTCTCGCGTTCTTGATCAGCTTTACTTTTCAATCGAGCTTCACTAAGAAACTCGTCAATTATTTCTATTGATAATTCCGGAACCCTTGACTCAGCATTTGCCCCCGGCATTTTGGTGCCAGAAGTCCCTTCATCGTTCGAGGTCGAGTGAGAGATCACATGACAACTCGCCACGTATTCCTTGGATTCATCTGACGAACTTTCCTCCTCATCTTCTTTTTGAAAGACGTGATCAATGAAATCTTGGAGCGTAACGGGAGTCCGCGCCTTCTGGTTATATTCATCCAGCGCGTCGATTTGCTTTTGTAAGTCGGTGCGCTTGTCGCCAGGCTTCACGGGCTTCTTAGATTTCTTCTTCTTCTTTTTCGAAGATTTTGACGGCTGGTTATGAACGCTTGAACTACCACCATCGGTCTTCGGAGTCGGACGTGGCTTCAACATCCCCTCTATAACCTGCGGCTCCAAGGGGTTCTTCCACTTGACCGCTGGACAGGTCTGAAGATCATTTAGCATTCTCCTCGTTTTGGCCGATAATACGACTTCCCAGGGAGTTTCTTCAACGACGGAGCATGTTGCCCCCGGCGTATTTGTCCCCTTAGAGGTGTGGGGCTGCGGGGGATTTACCTTCCATTTGTCGGATAGCGCGAATTTGCCCTGGCGGTACTGGTTTTCAAGCCAATTTTTGAAAACGTAACAGTCTTCGATCGGATGTCCTAGCACTCGATGATAAGGGCAGTAATTAGGCTCATTGACGTCACTTGGTTGCGACGGACGTTTTGGATCTGGCAGATTTATGAGCCTATTGCGCAATGCCAGCTCAAATAACCTCCTCGTTTTATCACGGGGGAAAGAGTAAGCACGTCCCATCCTGTCCTCAAGGGGTACGTATGGGCGCGTATTATTTGGACGAGCAACCGGCTTCGAGTCGTTCGGTTGTTGTTGGGCATTAGCGACGATGATGGCTTTTCCCTTTCCTTTATCGTTTCGAGAGTCCGGCTTTGGGAGAGGGGGTTTATGGCCCATCTGGTCCATCTGCGCCAATTTGTCGATCAAAGCCTGGAAAGAAGTCGGCTTGAAGAACATCATAAACTGCGAAATGGTTGCTTGTGGATCAAGGGTTCCAACAAACATTCCTACCGCAGAGGCTTCTTCTATACGCTGTTTACACTTAGACCATAGATTACGCCACCGTATAGCATACTGGACCCACGTCTCGCCGGGCTTTACCCTGGCGTTAATCAGCGCCGTCATCGGAGTACGCTCACTGGCACTTGCAAAGCGTTGGGTGAAGAGCAGCTCCATCTCTGCAAAGGTTTTAATAGAGTCGTTGGGGAGTTCGGAATACCATTCGAACGCCGTATCTGATAGGCTTCCAACGAACTGGCGAAGCAGAAGCTTGTCGTCGCCGCCAGTGTTACCGCAAAGCGCCCTGAACTGAGCGACATGTTGATGGGGATTGCCGGTCCCTTTGTAGACATGAAACTTGGGAATTGTATAACCCGGCGGGTACTTGATTTGGTCATACCAGCCCGGATACGGTCGCCCCGTTTTTACGACGTGGCCGGCTGCTTCGGCCGCGTGATGAACCTTTATTTGCTGGGCTATATATTCGTCCAGATCAGTTTTAGAGATTGTGTCTTCTTTAGCCGTCGATAGAACGGGCTGAGGGTTTGATGTTTCTCCCCTATCATCCCCAAGGACGATCGGGGGTTCTTCAGTCGGGGGCTCTGGTTGTATCATCATCCCTATCATGTCCTGGAAGAGGAGGCCCATACGCTGTATATTGGCTGCCTGTTCAGCGGCCTCTTTGTCTCTCTTTTCCAGTACTCGGCGGAGGAACTCGGCGTCGGTCTCTTCCTCTTGGCGTTCATCTAAGGACGTCTCAGGATTCTCTTTTGGCCCCGTGAGTGCAGCCATTGTAGTCATCATCTCCTGGAGCTTTTGTTGCTGCTCCTGAGACTTAGTCACTGACCGGGTAAGTGGTCGGTGACCCGTAGAAGTACGACTTTCTTCCTTCCCCGAAGCCATATAGACCGTATGAACTGTTATGCCCCCTGACTTGGGGCGTTTAGGTTCACCGCTTTTAAACTTTGTCAGTGTCACGGGAGCTTTTTCTGGCCTCTTTCTTTTATGGACCTTTGAGTTTGAAGGAGCCGTTGAAGCGGGCATTCTAGCATTTGTTGCCCCCTGCTGTTTAATGGGGCGGTTCTTGTCTTTTTCCACTTTTGCCCTTTTCTGGCGACGGAAGTGGTCTGAGTCAATCACGGAGTCTTGAACCCTCCGCCAAACTTTATAAGTTTTCGACGACAGCCGTTGAGGGGGCTGTTCCTGTTTCGTCTCCGGAGCTTTTTCCATGGGTGGAGGAGACCTTTTCAACGTAGCAACCGGGGAGTTCTTTCTCACCTTCCTCAGCAATTCAAAGCTGTTCCCAGTTGGAGCAGCAGCATTGACCTCCACCACTGGAGCAGGTGGGGTTAGCCCTGAGGGGGAGTTGCCCCCTGCTTTCCTTACTCGCTGCCAATGGTGACGTCGCACACGACGAGCCGTTGGGACTGGCTCGGAAATCGAGATGGTTTCCTGCTGCCCCCTGTTTGAGCGTGGGGTAACTGCTGATGTCAGCCTATCGAAGACTGATGCCTTCTGACCAGCTGGGGGAAGAGTAGGAACCGTCAATCTTGTGAAGATCGACTCTCTAATAGGAGAAGCCGCTTCAACGGCTTCCGAAGCAGCGGCCGTTGCCCTCTTTGGGACAGCCACTTTATAGTTCTGACCCAGCCTGGTGAAAACAGAGTCTGTCAGCTTAGTAGCGGGTGACCCATTGACAGGGGTCGTGGTAGCAGTGAGCCGGTCGAATACCGACTTCTTGTTCGCTTCTGGTGCGGATATCGGCGCAGAGAAGCTTGTAGGTGGGACCATGGTCCCGAAGAACAAGCCGGTGGTGGCCTGAGTCACCTGGCCTACCGGCAGAGTCAGGAAGGAAGCCGCCTGGGGCCCATACGCTACACCTTTCGGTGAGGTGGAACGTCCGTTGCAGTGGCATTTCGAGCAGTTGGTGCAGTTGGTGGCCATTGAATGCTTGAGTTCTGTACCAGACAAAAGACCAAATCTTAGCAACTTGAAATCCGAAGGCAATCATTTAACAAACCGCGATTGGTTCGCGAAGACGACACACGAAGTGTGGAGTGGAAAGAGGAAAAGGTCCCACCAGGCGTGCCAGAATCTGTTCCCCTCCGAACGGCGGCCCGGACTTCGCGTCCGTTGCCTGGGGTTCGGGGCAGATGCTATTTGGTTTTATCCGTCCACCTCTCCGAAGATGCCAAGTTGATTTATGGCACCGTGTATCGGAGGTTTAGACGGATGCGGCCGATGTAGCAGACTTAGTCAGATTCCCCCTCAGGGTGAGGGGTTTTTGATTGTGGGGACACTCTTCCCTGCAGGCGCAAGCCCCTGCAGTTAATTACGCTACCGCGTCGCGGTAACAACTTTCTCCTTCTCCAGAATTTCACTTCGTGTCGTGTGTGTTTGTTTTGTTTGTGGTTGCCCGTGGATTGTATACGGAGACTGAGTAATGCTGTCGCCCGTAGGACGTGGATTAGTCCAAATCCGTATTTACTTAGATTTGGGTTTGGTGTTTTTAGTTTAAGGATACATTAGTCGCGTTGCGACTAAGATCGACTTAAACGTTCGTTAAGGATACATTAGTCTTTTTTTAGACTAAGATCAACTTAACATCATGATTGATTTAATTATCCGGCCGTCGGGACTCGTCACCTCTCTGACGTCGTTGAGAGATTACAACGACAGGCGTCTGAGGAGTTCAGAGATGTACCCTTGAACCAAAGTTAATTTGGAGTTTTATCGTTTATCTAAATATCTAAGGACACGTTAACCGTATTTGGGGTTAAGATCAACTTAGACGGGACCGTTTAGATCCGGCAAAAGAGCGTTCGGGCTCGATTGCGCTAGTTTAAGGACGTGGCGGTCCATCGCCAGTTTTAGGGACGTGGTGGTCCATTATTAGTTTAGGGACGTTTCGGTCTGTCGCCAGTTTAAGGACGTAGTGGTCCAATATTAGTTTAGGGACGTTTCGGTCCGATATTAGTTTAGGGACGTTTCGGTCCGATATTAGATAAGTGGTCGTTGGGACCCGTCACCTCTTTGACGTCGTTGAGGAATTACAACGACAGATGTCAAAGGAGTTCGGAGATGTACCCTCGAACCGGTCGTGAGTTGGTTTATGAGAGCCATTTAATTTAAGGACTTACAGCCAGGATTGGGTTAAGTCCAATTTTTTTTGTTTATCTTAGGCTCTGCCTGACTAAAAGAATCAATCTGAACAGGGCCCTGCCCCTTTATTATTTTGCAATTTGATTTGGGCCAGGCCCTTTTAAATAATGAGTTGCAGAAACTCAAGAATTTTTCAAACAGGGCTTTGCCCTTTTATTATTGCAATTTAATTTGGGCCAGGCCCTGCAGAAACTCAAGAATTTTTCAAACAGGGCTTTGCTCTTTTATTATTGCAATTTAATTTGGGCCAGGCCCTTTTAAATAATGAGTTGCAGAAACTCAAGAATTTTTCAAACAGGGCTTTACCCTTTTATTATTGCAATTTAATTTGGGCCAGGCCCTTTTAAATAATGAGTTGCACTTATGCAGAAACTCAATAATTTTCTTGATTTGAGAACAAAAGTGCATAGCACTTTTGATCTAAATTTGGATCAAAGGAAAACAAGTTCTTCTTGTTTTCCCTGATTTTACAGAACCAAGGGTTCATACCAAGTGCAAGGCACTATTTATTATTCTCTGATTTTACAGAACCAAGGGTTCATATCAAGTGCAAGGCACTATTTTTTCTATTCAATTTTTTTTATCTTCTGTTCTTCATAGATTTTTCTTTTCTTCCAAAAGAAGTTTTTTACCTCTTTTTTTTGTTCTTGAATAATCTTCAAGAGTTCTTTCTCTTCTCTTTTCTTTCCAGAAGTTAATTCTTCTCTTGATGATGATCATGATTTGAATGAGGCCTGAGGACTTATTTATAGTGCTCACAAATTTGTTGAATTTGTTACCAAGATCTTTCCTGAATAATTTTGGGAATTTTCCTATCATTGGATCTCTGATCCAAGGGTCCCTGTTTTACAGAAGAACAGAAAAGATTTACTTAAATTTTCATTCTGTTGCTGCGCAACTCACCAGCGCGTGACACGTGTCGCGCATCCGTGCGCTTGCGCAGTTGCGATTGCGCAACTGCGCAGACACGTGTCTCGCATCCGTGCACTTGCGCAGTTGCGATTGCGCAACTGTGCAGACACGTGTCGCGCATCCGTGCGCTTGCGCAGTTTAAGTCTTAATTATGTTTTCTGAAGAGCCTTGCTCTGATTGGACGCATCGTCTTGGGCGTTACGCTGCCGAATCAACTTCCGCCAAGTGGCAAATTGCGCGCTGCGCACGGGAACCGAAGCGTTGCTTCGAATTTTGAATTTTCAAAATTTAAGTAGAGCCTTGCTCTGATTGGGGGAAACAACCTAGACCGTTAGATGCAAAGATCCAACGCCCCAGAACATCCGGCGGCGCCGACGTGGTGGGGACCATGCGAAAACGTGTGATCCCCACACGCGGACGCGTGGCGGCGCGATTCAGGGCCGTTGGATCAAGATCCAACGGCCACAAATCCTGGCGGCGGCAGCAATCAATAGAAAATTATCAGCAGATCATTGGGCGTTGATTTTGGGGATGATTTTGACAGATTTTGGATTTTATTGTTGGTGAAAAGACCCTATAAATAGAAACCTTCAAACACTGATTTCTCTCATCTTAGAACTCCAAAACTTCTGGAAAAAATGCCTACGCCTTCGTATCGAAGACGCCGACAATGTGGTTCCACCCAAGTATCGAGGAAAAATACGAGCACGGAGTTATTGAGAATTTAGTACGAGCCTACATTTTCGACCCATTGGCATCCAACTCAAACAAAAGGCAGGATCCACCTTTCTCCACTCATCTGTCACCTTCCTTTTTTTAATGATCTTAGTTTTATTTTTTAATCCTCAACCCTATTTCGAAATGATGTTAGAATATTTCTGCATGCCTATTTTGGTACCCCTTAATGATAAAAATTTGACCCCATGCTTAAAATGGTTTAATTAATTACCTTTATATGCGTGAGTATTGCACTCTCATCCTACATGGAATATGATATGCTTAAAGTTATAACTCATGTGGCATTAATCCACCCTTTTTGCACACCCGCTTTCCTATATTACCAATAAGATCTCGAAATAGGTTACTTCCACAAAATACCCTCATTTTATTAACATGTTGTATATATTTAAAATACTCATAGGATGTGAGATGTTTGGAACAATATTTTGATACACTGAAACGATATATTTTTACTTGCACTCTTATCCACTAATTTACCTTAGTTTTGTTAAAATTCCCTACCCTTTTAAGAGGGGATAACGCTAATCTAAATAATTATGCTATAGTTTTTCAACTTAACACCTTTCACTTAGAAAGGAATATTCTTAGTATAATTTCCTTAGCCTATTAACTAAAGTTTAATAAGATACTCTAATAGGGAAATATTTTATATGAATCACCCCGTGGTTACTAGACAATCGTTACTGAAAAGGACACAAATTCTGCCGTCCATTTGCAGCGGTTGCCAACACGAACGTATTTTCTAAAATGTTATCTCAAACTTAAAACACCATAATTTTATAAAATTATTAATTACAATAAAATACCTCAATCCATCCTAAAAAGATATAATTTCATTTAAATATCTTGACCTTTACTAAAAGGATATTTTCAACAAAGACCATAACCCGTATAACGATATTTTTCAAAAGATTATCTAAAGCTTTATTAAAAGAAAATTTTCAAATAAATATCCTAACCTTTTATTAAAAGGATATTTTCTCAGTAAAATACTATGGGTTTCAAAATGATAAATATTCCAAATATCATGGTTTTCTTATAAACAATAAATATCATTAGACATTATCATCCTTTATTAACTAAGCATTCTATAAAATGATATGAAGCACCTTACCAACTTAAAAAGATAACAAGATAAAATGAGTGGTTGTTGAAGGCCATATTAAATGAGATCAACTGTTTGATTACAAGTTTATGACATACATGACACATGATACAGTTAGAGTTAGAATGCGCGCACCTAGGTATGGAATACTTATATATGAGGATCCCTGCATGCAGGGTGAACAGTCCAATGTGTGGACAACTACTAACCCGATATTCGGGCGAATACTAACTCTGCTTTGGGGGTGAATGGTCCAATGTGTGGACGACTACTAACCCGATATTCGGACGAATACTAACCCTGCTTTGGGGGTGAATGGTCCAATGTGTTGATGACTACAATGTGGAAATTCCATGCCTAGATGTATACGCACTAACTCTAATTCGTCAAAACCTTTACACCGAATAACGGGGAGGGGTATTTTGATTAGGCAAGGAGATGCAGAACTCGGATACCTCTACCACTCGATCATGATCACGGAAAGTGAAACGGTACATTTCACTCCCCCAGTTGTTGTTCCGTGGCCATAACGAAATAATCGCGAGTATCCAGACCCTTGTTTAACAAACTAATGCGAACTTTTATCTTCACTTATACTTCATACTACATACCTTCATACAACATACACCTCATACAACATACTCATGTTCACGTATACCTCTGTCAACATGTCTTAATTTTATACATTTCATACCATTACACCCATTTACTTCATGTCGGCATGCATACATCATACTTTTATATACACCTGTTCGTTTCTATACTCTTACTTCCTTATGAGGAAATCCTACCTGAGTATAACTTGCTGACGGACATTCCTTTTCCCTCTCTTTGGAATGTCCGTTAGATGATAATGAGTTTTATGATGAGGATCAAGGTGTGGCGCCAACTAACGAAGATTATGCAGACTTGACGTCGGAAGATTATGCCATGCCCCGCTTCCCAGTGTACGGGCAGAGGACGCGACGAGGCCGTTACGTATTTACTCTGAAGTAAATACGCTAAGCGTATCTAAGCAATAAAAATGCACAAGAGACAAAGACAAAAGGTATAATTGAACAACAACTTTATTTATTAACATTCTTTTACAGTACATGGAAAAGTAAATACATTTGAATGAAGGCAATGCCTAAACAGTGGCATAACAGAAATCTAAAGTACTGAAGTGAAATGTGTATAATGAATCTAAAGCTCTGGGTCGTAGGCTAGCTGATCCAAGTCCTCGCTGGTGGGCTCGATCTCCTGAAGATCCGAATCACCTGACAACATTCCAAAGAAGAAAGAGAAGGAATGTCGTCAGCGAACAATCGCTCGGTAAGTCCTAAAGATAAGGGAGAAGTAGACATGGAGAGAGAGTGTGTAGCTTTTAAAGTGGTATTATTATAATATTGTATTTAGTGTTAATGCTGTTGTTTGTAGCTTGGTACAGAAAGATGCCAGTGTATACGAGAGGAGTCTCACTTGCTCTGGAGACTAAGGTATCAGGAACTCAAGGAACCGTTCATGCCACGGTACAACAGCAATATAATACAGGTTAGGTGTCTTATGGTTGTAGTCTCGTGCCACTTCTAACACCTTCCGTACCAATCTACCCCTTAAACCCCGCGATGTCTTGATTGTATTGTTTGTATTGTATTGCAACTTGTATTGTCTTGTAATATAGATTGTATAAATGGACGACTTGCCGAAACCATGATATCAGTAAATGGATGTAACTGGAGAATCATGTAGATGGATGTATATCCATGGTTCGGTTCAGTCAATATAGATTGAATAGTTTGAAAAGATTGTGTAACAACCTAGTTCATTTATACCAATTCCAGTTCCCGTATTTACTTATCTGTGGTATTTTCTTGATTTATCGTGTTGTGGGTGCGAATGGTATTTTACATTTTACATTGCATTCGACCCGACCCGCTTGCTTGAACCTGTTTGATTCATATTTATGAATAACCCTGACTTGTTACGTAGACTGTGCATTTTCATGTTTAGTGCATACTGACATTTTATCTGGCATTGCATCTTTTACCATATAAAATTTTAGGTCACGTAAAATATTTTAAAATTACATAACATGGCTTGCATGATACCCCTAACCCCGTGGTAGCGTCCGCGCATCTTGTTCTCGTCCCGTTCAGTGAAACAGACGTGTTTGGATGGTTACGCGCACGTACGTGCATCCGTTCTTGGGGGTATGCATTTTCGTTACCTGAACATTCATTTTGAATTTTGAAAGTCGCATATATTTTTCGTATTTTAAATCTGGATTTTTAGACCCAAACCGGGCGCGTTTTGAAATATTTTGTATACCGCCAAAATTCAAATTTTATTAAATATAATATCTTTAAATTAATAAATCGACAGCCTAAAGTTTATTTAACTAACTAAATATTTTATTAAATTAAAATCTTAACTCATGTTAACAAACTAAAATCTTTCCCCTAAACTAATCAGATCCTTTCTCTCTCCCACTCCAGCTCTCTCTCTCTCTCTCGTGGCCCGACTCCCTCTCTCTTTCTTTTCTCTTTCTCTCTTTCTCTCTCTCCTTCTCTCTCTCTCTCCCCCGGGCTCAGTCTTTCTCAACTCCAGTTTTATTTGCTTTAGTTTTTGGGCTGAATGTTTAAAATTTGGTTTTAGTTTAATTGGGTTTGGTTTTTAAATCTTGGGTTTTAAACTTTTAGGGTTTGGAAAATAAATATAAATATTAGGCTTCAACAACCAATTCACAATATGAGGGAAAAAGAAAAGAAACTACTGGAATTCAGAGAATCGGGAACTATTATTAGAATGGAAACAGGGATTTACAAAAATTGTTCTCTGTTTGCTTAGTTCGCCGGAGACGGGCGTGACGCCGACGATCCAGACGATCCAGCGAACGTACCTGACTTGTGTAATCGCCCTTGTACGTTGTTTGGAACCGTTCCGTGTACCGTGCGCGCGTCACGACTTTTCACCGACGTGAAACGTTCTGTATACATCCGTTTCTTGATCTGTCGAGGCAAGTTAATCTTGCTACATGCTATATAATTCATTATATACCTATTTAAATAAATATCATACCTGTAGTTTAAATCTAGTACCCCATGTTTAGTTTTATAACGTTTCGATGTTCCGTTTGCATCCGTTTATATCATTTCAGATCTAGGTCATGAAAACTTATCTTGTGACATACTAGATTATATTATAGTGCATCCATATCAATATTTATATCACATATTGCTTAGTTGTACATCCCACATTACCATTTTATAGTTTTATAACTTTTCGGATTCCCGTTTGCATCCATCCCATTTAGAATATATATAACTGCATCCATAGATCACATTAATACATAACGCTGTGATATTAACACCCCATGTTTAATAAAGTGCATCCTAATTAGTATTGGAACAATAAACGTAACCCTAATCGATAATTGTGCATCCATATCTTTGAATTTATATCTATTGGCATACTACATCGCATTATTCCATTTTATTGTTATATTAGTACTCCATACTTGTTTTTGTGTACCCATACTTATTACAGTTTGATTATGAGCACCCACTTGATACTTGTGCACCTCCTGACATGACTTGATACACTACTACTTGACACGACTTGATACATGTGCACTACGTGACATGATTAGATCCATGAACACTACTTGACATGACCTGATATACCACAGCTTGACATATTACCTGTTCTTGTTACTAATGCCGACAATCTTGACCTGTTGTCCCTACGGACATTTCCTGTTGTCCATATAGACAAACCTGTACCTGCTTGATCCTGTGTTGGCATTAGTCTCAGATTTATCAAGACCTGACTTACACACATAACCTTGGGGGTATGGGGAAATCAAGAATGTATCCGAACGTAAGTCAAAGGGCTATTACATCTTATTACCGTGGTCCCGTGGGGTTGAACGGGACATAGACACTCAGTCTATTGCATCATGTTACCGTGATCCCGTAGGGTTGAACGGGGTATAGACCGATGGGTTACGATGAGGATTACATTAATTAATTTCGAATAACTTTAGAGTAGATCACCCTATAGCACAGTTTAGACTACCCACTGCACTTCACCTGTTTATATCCTGTTCACTGATCTATAGTCATGTTACATGTTACTTGTTACTGAGGACTTGTTACTGTTCATACTTCATGCCTGCATATATTTCATTATATCTTGCTTGTCTTGAATTATTGATATTATGACGCACCGACGTCTGGGTTTTGCATGGCCCAGATCCCTTGTCCTTATCGCAGGCTGTCCAGGAGTACTTTGATCAACAGGCCGAGCGGTGATGACCTGTTATTAGTTTAGTTTAGTTTCTTTTCAGTATTTTCATTCCTGATATGAGCCCGCATCATGGGACGTACATTCCAGTTTATTATTGTATTGGATCCTTTTGCTTCCGCATTATTTTATTCTTGACTCGTTATTCTGGCTCATGGACATGTATTAGATAGTTGTTTATTATTGTTCTTGATATCTCTACAGCCGTAATGTGACTGTGGAAGGATATTTCCTATCCACAGGTAGCATGGTTGACTCTGTCACGTGCCTATCTTAGCGTACTCTGGGAAGCGGGGCATGACAGGATTTGTTTGATATCAGAGCCATAGGATTTAGGTTAATCGGGTTTGATTCTTTTGTAGTTGGGTATTGGACCCAATACACGAATTAGAATACTCGTAACTAGGAACATGTCCTGCCACTTTACCATCTTGCCATTTTTTGAATCTTAACTTCCTCCTTATTTCACCTTGACGATATGCAAACCTCTTTTGCATCTTGACTTGAAACTTGGTTTCCTATTGTTTATCTCTAGAACTTAGGCGACTTGGGTGGAGTTATGTGATTGTAGCTATGTACCGCGGCATGGTTACAATGCAGTACTCTATTTAAGTAACTTGGAGTTCTAGTCTTGATCCCTATCCTTGATCTATATTTTGAATCTGTTATCATACTAATCCTTTCGGTATTTTGGTTTCAGGAACATGGCAGGCAGAAATCTGAAAACGTACCAGAGGCGCGTTGATGAAGCCGCTTTGCTTGGAGTAATTCGTGGGATGCTGGAGAACCAGAAGCGGCAGACCGAGCTGAACCAGCAGCAAGCTGAAGCTTTTCAGGAAGGTTTGCGGACCGTCCAGCAGTCCGTAAACAATGTTGTGGCCAGACCAGTTGATCGTGTGGGTACCGTGGTGGATTTCAGGAGACTTAGTCCGTCCGTCTTCATTGGTTTAGAAGAGCCGTTGCCGGCAGAGCAGTGGCTGGTTGATACGGAGAATTTGCTCGTTGCGGCACAGATTCCAAAGGATAAGAGAGTGGATGTGGTACGCATCCAGTTGGTGGACTATGCCCGTGAATGGTGGCTTGTGGAAGAGACCCGCTTGCGCAAGCCGATCAGTTGGGCGGATTTTTCGAAAAGTTTCTTGGGGAAGTTCTTCCCGCAGACTGCACGGGAGGTAATGGAAGAAAAGTTTATCAGTTTGAAGCAGAACGGCGCACCTGTGGATGTACATACAACTGAGTGGATACGGCTCAGTAGATTCGCTGGACCTTTGGTTGCCAACGATGCTGATAGGGCAAGGAGGTTCATGCGCAGTTTGGATGTGGACATCCAGAGGCAAATTATATCCCTGGGTTTGACCACTTTCTCACAAGTACTTACAGCGGCCCGAGAGCAGCAGAGCCTATCTATGAAGACTGAGGGTACGCAGCAGCAAGCAGTGGCAGTACGGAAGCCAGCGTTTACACCAAATCGAGCGCATACACGCAGAGGTATTCCGGTGAATAGACGCGGTGTTGTACCTATGAAGAAGCCCATCGCAACCGTGCAGAAAGGAAGAACCGTGTACGACTACTGCCAACGATCGGGACACTTATGGAAGGATTGTCGAAGAAGACTTGGACTTTGTCTTGTTTGTGGATCGACTGATCATAGCGTTGATACTTGTCCGTCGAAGCTTCAATTGAAGGATGATGTTCAGAGACCACCGCAGAAGCAGTTTCAGGGGCAGAAGCAGTTGACTCAGGGACCCAATCAAGCTCGAGCATTTACCCTGACGGCTGAGGAAGCTAAGGCTTCAGAAGAAGTCATTTCAGGTATCCTACTTGTTCATGGTTTTCCCGCATTAGCATTATTCGATTCTGGTGCATCCCATTGTTTTACGTCGTCCAAGTTTATTGCTACACACTCGATTGCTTGCATGACCCTGTCTAGTTGTTAGGACATACACACTGGGAATGGGAAGATCATAGCTAGTAGAGAATGTAAGGATTGTTCAGTGGTTGTTTGCGGACGGGAGCTAATTGCAAATTTCTTGGTGATTGATACCGGCAGCTATGAAGTCGTCTGGGGATGGATTTTCTCGGCACTTTCCATGCTCATATTGATTGTAGGGCAAAGAAAGTGATTTTCCAGATTCTCGGACATCCGGAATTTATTTTTACTGGTGGAAGCAGTTCTGTCGGGCTAGTCGAGTTTAGGGCTAGGCCGACAAATAATGTTCTTTCATCTATGGAAGTTGACGAGGAAGAAGTTCCAGCGGTAGTTCGAGATTTCATGGACGTGTTTGAGAACATCTCGGGTTTACCGCCAAAACGAGATGTGGAGTTCGCGATCGATCTTATTCCTGGTGCAGCGCTAATCTCTAAGCCGTACTATCCAATGGCACCAGTGGAGTTGGAAGAAGTCAAGAAGCAGGTTGCTGAATTACTTGAGAAGGGTTGGATTCACAGCAGTAACTCACCTTGGGGAGCTCTAGTTCTTCTAGTCAAGAAGAAAGATGGCACAAAGAGGATGTGCATCGATTATCGAGAATTAAACTGGGTGACTATTAAGAACAAGTACCCGATCCCACGCATTGGCGAATTCTTCGAGCAGTTTAGTGGTGCAAGGGTATTCTCGAAACTGGATTTGCGATCCGGATATCATCAGGTCCGAGTTAAATCAGAAAATATTTGCAAGACGGCGTTCCGAACTCGGTGTGGACATTACGAGTATTTAGTGATGCCCTTCGGAGTAACGAATGCACCGGCGATATCTATGGACTTGATGAACCGAATCTTTTCACCATTCTTGGACCAGTTTATAGTGGTTTTCATTGATGATATTCTGGTCTACTCAAAGAGTATTGAAGAGCATGCAGAATACTTGAAGATCACACTGCAGACATTGAGGCAAGAAAGATTGTATGCAAAGATGAGCAAGTGCGAGTTTTGGCTTGAAGAAGTGAAGTTTTGGAGGCATGTCATGTCCGGTATTGGAATCGCCGTTGATCCCGAAAAGATTGCAGCAGTTCGAGATTGGCCGATTCCGAAGAACGTAGCAGAGATCAGAAGCTTTCTTGGACTTGCCGGGTATTACAGAAGGTTCGTGGAGAATTTTTCTCATTTGGCTGAGCCTTTGACCAAGCTTACGCGCAAGGAGGTACCATTTGTATGGACGGATAAGTGTGCGTCAGCTTTTGAGGCATTGAAGCAGAGACTGATAACCGCTCCTATTTTAACCTGCGAGACAGTTCCGAAGGATTGGTGATTCACAGCGACGCATCTGGGAAAGGATTGGGATGTGTTTTGATGCAGCATGGGAAGGTTATAGCTTACGTATCGAGACAGTTGAAGACCCATGAGAAGAATTACTTAACTCATGACTTGGAGCTAGTAGCTGTGATTTTTGCTTTGAAGATTTGGAGACACTACTTATTGGGCGAAAGGGTCGAAGTATTCACTGATCACAAAAGCCTGAAGTATGTGTTCACACAGAAGGAGCTTAATATGAGGCAGCGTAGATGGTTGGAGCTGATGGCTGACTACGATCTTGATCTTAAGTACCATCCAGGGAAAGTTAATGTTGTGCCGGATGCGCTTAGTCGATTGCCAGCAATTCGGATGTTGACTGCATAAAAGGAACTTATTGAAGACTTTCGGAGATTCGATTTGGATATTGTGCTACCGCATTCTTTGGGACAGTTGATGCAGCTGCAAGTACAGTCGTCGTTGATCGAGAATATTAAAGCAGCGCAATTACAGGACCTAAGATTGCAGATGTTTCGAGAACAGGTTGAAGCTGGACTTCGAACGGACTTATTGATTTATGAAGATGGTTCGTTGCGATATGGTAGCCGTTTGTGTGTGCCAAAGGGAGATATTCGCGAAGAAGTTATGATGGAGGCACACAGTTCCGCATATTCCGTACATCTAGGAGGCACGAAGATGTACTGAGATTTACGACAGCATTTCTGGTGGGAAGGCATGAAACGGGAGATTGCCCGCTTCGTAGCGAAGTGCCTGGTGTGTCAGCAAGTTAAGGCTGAACATCAAAGGGTTGCCGGTTTATTGCAACCACTTCCGATTCCTCAATGGAAGTGGGAACATATAACCATGGATTTCGTGACGGCTTTACCACAGAGTCCAAAGGGCAACAATGCAGTGTGGGTGATTGTTGATCGATTGACCAAGGCATCTCATTTCATACCATTTCGAGTTGGTCAGTCAACGGAAACGTTAGCAGAACGGTACATGCAGGAGATTGTAAGATTGCATGGTGTACCCGTGAGCATTGTATCCGACCGTGACACCCGTTTCTTATCACACTTCTGGAAGAGCTTACATGAAAGTTTGGGGACTCGATTGAAGTTTAGCACAGCTTATCATCCTCAGACAGATGGCCAGTCGGAGAGAACGATCCAAACTCTTGAAGACATGTTGAGAGTTTGCATGTTAGACTTCAAGGGTTCATGGGAGGATCATCTGCACTTGATGGAGTTTTCTTACAATAACAGTTTTCAGGCGACCATTCAGATGGTTCCATTTGAAGCATTGTATGGTCACAAGTGTCGTTCACCCGTTTGTTGGGATGATGTTGGAGAACGAAGATTGTTGGGACCGGATTTGATCATGCAAATAGTAGAGAAAGTTAACACTATCCAGAAACATATGAAGGCGGCACAAGATCGGCAGAAGAGTTGGGCCGATACATCGAGAATACCTCTAAAGTTCGCTGTTGGTGATATGGTATTCTTGAAGATATCACCGACTAGAGGGGTGATTCGCTTTGAGAGTCGAGGAAAGCATAGTCCTCGATTCGTTAGACCTTTTGAGATTTTGGAGCGTGTTGGAGAAGTGGCGTATCGATTAGCTTTACCGTAATCTTTGGCGAATGTTCATGACGTGTTTCACGTATCTCTACTCCGTAAGTATGTTCGAGATGAAACACACGTGCTGGATCATTCAGAGCTGACTGTACGAGAAGATTTAACCTTTGAGGAACGACCGATGTCGATTGTGGATCGAAGAGAAAAGGTTCTTAGGAACAAGGTTATCCCTATCGTACTTGTTTCTTGGGGAAATCGCTCACATGGAGAATCAACTTGGGAACGAGAAGATGAAATCCGACAGAATTTTCCACATCTGTTCTTGTAGTTTCTTGATTGTTTATCCTTTCTTGTTCTTGGAATTGTGAGGACGAAATTCTTTTTGTAGTTGGGTATAATGTAACAACCTAGTTCATTTATACCAATTCCAGTTCCCGTATTTACATATCTGTGGTATTTTCTTGATTTATCGTGTTGTGGGTGCGAATGATATTTTACATTTTACATTGCATTCGACCCGACCCGCTTGCTTGAACCTGTTTGATTCATATTTATGAATTACCCTGACTTGTTACGTAGACTGTGCATTTTCATGTTTAGTGCATACTGACATTTTATCTGGTATTGCATCTTTTACCATATAACATTTTAGGTCACGTAAAATATTTTAAAATTACATAACATGGCTTGCATGATACCCCTAACCCCGTGGTAACTCCGCACATCTTGTTCTCATCCCATTCAGTGAAACAGACGTGTTTGGATGGCTACGTGCACGTACGTGCATCCGTTCGTGGGGGTATGTATTTTCGTTACCTGAACATTCATTTTGAATTTTGAAAGTCGCATATATTTTTCATATTTTAAATCTGAATTTTTAGATCCAACCCGGGCGCGTTTTGAAATATTTGAATCCCGCCAAAATTCAAAATTTATTAAATATAATATCTTTAAATTAATAAATCGACAGCCTAAAGTTTATTTAACTAACTAAATATTTTATTAAATTAAAATCTTAACACATGTTAACAAACTAAAATCTTTCCCCTAAACCAATCAGATCATTTCTCTCTCCCACTCCCTCTCTCTCTCTCTCGTGGCCCCACTCCCTCTCTCTTTCTTTTCTCTCTCTCTTTCTCTCTCCTCTTCTCTCTCTCTCTCCCCGCGCTCAGTCTTTCTCTCTCCCCCGCTACGCGACGATTTTCTTTCTCCTAACTGTTCATCCCCTCTCTCTCTCCTCTTGATCTCGCTTTCTCTCTCCTCTCTCTCAGCTTCTATCTCTCCTCTCGCTTTCTTTATCTCTCTCTCTCTCTCCCCCTATATATATATTATATACCCTCCTTCCTCTCTCTCATTTTTCTGCCGCGAGACCCAGCAAACCCCATCCTTCGCCGGCCTCGCGCTCGCCATCGTCCAAGCCTCCTACGACGCCCCTACCGACCTCTCCTCATCCTCACCTTCGTCCCACTCCTCTTTTCCCTCTCTCCTTCTCCAAACCCAAGAGCCCAAGCACCCCCTGCACACCGCTCCATCGCCGGCGAGATCGCTGCAGTCGATCTCATCGCCGCCCCCTCGTTCCCTGATCACAGTGCACCCCCATGAGCCCCTTCCTTCCTTCTTCTTTCCCTTTTCTTTCTTTCCATAAAAATTGTCACGCCCCGCTTCCCAGAATACGGAAAACGAGGGATGACTAGGCCAGCCATGCTCCTACGGTCAAGGAATCATCCCGCCGTAGTCACACTTCGGCTTCTAGCACTACATGGTAATCAGTAAATAAAGCACAGTATTAAAGCAATCACATCACTAATTTATTACATTAATATTCCATTGTTCATAAATCACAGATAACAAGAACAAATACTAACCGAAGTCAAACTTACGATCACTTTTATGGAAAGCAGAAAAAGAAGGTACACCAGTCTAAATCTCCGTGAACTCGAAGGGTAGATCCGTCTCCTGTGCTGGTCCTCCCGCGGGATCTGAGCATGCATACTCAGGTCGTCAGAGCGACACAATAACAATATTATTGTAATGAGACGAAACAGGTATATGAAGTAATACTGGTGTAAGAACAATGCAAGTAATCACTATGTCGTTATATGATGCCGAATATGTTATGTGTCCCTATCGGTCTCTAGGTCAAGTTTGAAATCACATAGTGGAAGGAGGATCATGTTTAACAGGAGTCTCGTACATACCCGAGACAACGGCCCACATGCTCGGGACATAACCCTGTCAGCCGGATCGCTAGATCCTATCCTACATGTATCAGTATCTCTGTTCGAATGATCATCCTCTAAACACGGTCCCGCTAAATACGATACTCTTTCCACTTTGATTTCCCTTTTTCCCCAGGTTACACTATTTATGATATTGATCTAGTTGTATACAAGTATACCAATGGCACGGTTTCATCACTGTCCACTGTATCAATCACTGTCACGAATATTTACTTTCCATTGGTGTACTCGTCACTCCTAAACCAACATCTATCACGCACGATAATGTAATGTCCACATGTACTAACACTGAGTATATGGCAAGGGTATGATATATGTATTGTATGCTACCAATAAGCTCTGTATGTTATGAATTAACATGCATGTCATGAACTAAAATAATTTGCACAAATTATTATGTTAAGAATTCAGCAAAATAATGTAAGTAAGATAAAGAGAATACTTAGTCAGTGATTCATCAAAATTTATTTCAGTTCAATCGGGATTCCGGTTTTCAAGCTATAGCAGTTTCATTTTAAGTGCGCGCGGCTGGAAATTCAGTTTCAGAACTGAACTTACGTTTCGCGACACGAATTGCACCTGATTGGGTTCAGAATTTAGCGAGGCTACAGTTACATGAAATCTAGGGTTTCCAATAGAGTATTCAACGTAATAGACGGATACTCAATCGTATCTGTACGTTGAAAGTTGTGCACAGTTTAATCTCAATATGTCATCTTTGAACCTGTTCTGGACAGATATACGTCCTGCCCTTTTAAATACATTTTAAAATAGCAACGGAGATGAAATGGAATGGAACCACTTGGTTTGTTAAACTAACAGAAATATCTTTAATCTACAGTAGGATTCCGTAACATACGACTTCAAGAAACACAGTGGTGCAGATCTTTGAACAGAGCACAATAATCAGAAACGCTCTGGACTGCAGTCCAGAGTCGTGTTCCGACCCAGTTATCATCATGATTACAGAACAAAAATCAATGGGATTTTGAATAGGGTTAAAGGTCGTCGAGTCGTCTTCAATTTAAGACCTCGAACGTCTCAATCCAGTATGCATATGATTTATGGTGATTTTATTCGTTTTCAGGCACGAGAAAATTCTGGTTTAAACGGCATATTTGGGGATATCAATTTTTGTTACAAACAATCGTATTTTCCAGCGAGATTCCTACACTATATTTATCATCCTATGGGCCTACAGATAGTACCAATTTCCATCAAAATAAACAATCATTTTCATGGGAGATTAGTATCGAACACATAGGTTGTATTATGTATCGGTATTTGGCAAATCCGTAACCTAGCTATTTTAGGTTATACCACTAATATTTTAGCATGAAGCAAGTAAGCACTTGTCTGGAAGATGTCTCGGGGTCGCACGGCAGCAACGATGTCGCGAACGCGCGGTGTACGCCACGAACGGATTGCGCGAGTTTGGCTCGTGAAACGGATTTGCGTCGGAGTTGCCAAGTGGTCGCTGGAGGTATAAAGTGCGCTCTGTGGGTGGCCTGTGACTTGCTGGGGTCGACGATATCGGCGGTGGTCGCTCCGGCGACGTGCACGGAGAGTTTCACTGAGAATGGGTATTTGGAGAGGGGGAGAGAGAGAGAGAGAGAGAGGGTGCAGTGGGGTTTTGGGGTGATGGAGTGGTGATGCTGAGGAGGTTAGGGTTGACGAGATGTTTCAGGTGTAGGGGGTTCGCCGGCGTCGATGAGGCGTGCAGGGGAGACTTGAGCTCGGCGGGTAATGTTGGAAAATGGAGTTGGGTTGATGGAGGAAGAGGGCTGAGCGGAAAAGGGGGTGAAGAGGAGCGAGGTGAGAGGGAGGAACAGGGGTGGTCGTAGTCGTCGGCGGCGGCAGAGGGGACGAAGATCTAGATGCAGTGGGTTGTTGAGGGTTCGTGGGGAAATTTTGAGGGGGTTGGAGAGTTTTGAGAAGGAGTTGGAGAGTGAGAGGGAGATGAGGAGTTGGAGACGGGGAGTTTGAGGGAGTCGTAGCCGGGGTCGTGGGTCATGGGCAAAGGCGAGGGCGACGTGGGGAGCTCGGGGACGTGGGTTTGCGAGGAGGGAAGAGAATGGGCGGGAAGTTTTTAACGTGGGGAAAGAGAAGGATTACAAGCGGGTCGGGTTGGTTTGAGGGGGCAGGCCGGGGAGACGGGCCGGGCACGAAAAAAAACCCTTTTAAAACAATTAAAAAAACAGAAGTGGGCTGAGAAGGGAGAAACGGGCTGGGCTGTTTTAATTGGTTTAAATTTCAATGGGCCGAGGGTATTTTGGTTTAGAGATTTATTTAAAACAAAGTTTTGAATGGGCTGGGGTTTTGTAAAAATAATAGGGTTAATTGAAAATTAGGTTTATTTGCTTTAGTTTTTGGGCTGAATGTTTAAAATTTGGTTTTAGTTTAATTGGGTTTGGTTTTTAAATCTTAGGTTTTAAACTTTTAGGGTTTGGAAAATAAATATAAATATTAGGCTTCAACAACCAATTCACAATATGAGGGAAAAAGAAAAGAAACTACTGGAATTCAGAGAATCGGGAACTTTTGTTAGAATGGAAACAGGGATTTACATCATACCCCCCTTAACAAAAATTTCGTCCTCGAAATTTAACAAGGATACAAGAATACAATGTTCTAAACAAAAAGATGTGGATAACGATCACGGATGTCTTCCTCCCGCTCCCAGGTGGATTCTCCTGGGGAACGACCGCCCCAAGACACTCGGACTAATGGAATGACCTTATTCTTCAGCACTTTCTCTCTGCGGTCGAGAATGGTAGTAGGCTGCTCCTCGTATGACAGATCAGTCCCCAAAACTAGCTCCGAATGATCCAGGACATGGCTCTCATCCCGAACATATCACCGCAACTGTGACACGTGGAAGGTATTGTGCACACCGGCTAGCGATGGAGGCAAGGCAAGTCGATAGGCCACCTCTCCTACTCGCTCTAGCACCTCAAAAGGTCCGATAAAGCGGGGACTAAGCTTTCCCCTACCTCCGAACCTGATAACTCCACGAGTAGGGGAAATCTTCAAGAACACATGATCTCCGACTTCGAACTCAAGTGCTCTTCTGCTGGTATCTGCCCAACTCTTCTGTCGATCCTGAGCCGCCTTGATACGCTGTCTGATCATTTGAACTTTATCGACTGTCTGAATAATGAGTTCGGGGCCCAGTAGTCTTCGTTCTCCCACATCATCCCAACATACTGGTGATCGACATTTCCGCCCGTATAATGCTTCAAAAGGAGCCATTTGAATACTAGCTTGATAACTATTGTTATAAGAGAACTCGACTAGGTGCAGATGGTCCTCCCAGGAACCCTGAAAGTCCAGCATGCAGGCTCTCAACATGTCCTCGAGCGTCTGAATCGTACGCTCGGATTGTCCATCTGTCTGTGGGTGATAAGCCGTGCTGAAATTAAGGCGGGTACCCAAGCTCTCCTGTAAGCTCTTCCAAAAGTGCGACAAGAATCTCGTGTCCCGGTCTGACACAATGCTGACTGGAACACCGTGAAGTCGTACGATCTCCTGCATATATCTTTCCGCCAATGATTCTGTCGACTGTCCCACTCGGAACGGTAGAAAGTGTGCAGCTTTTGTGAGGCGATCAACGATAACCCAAATAGCGTTATTGCCCCTAGGGCTCCGTGGTAAGGCCGTCACGAAATCCATAGTAATGTGCTCCCACTTCCATTCCGGTATCGGCAGGGGTTGTAACAGTCCTGCTGTCCTCTGATGCTCCGCCTTCACCTGCTGACATACCAAGCACCTGGATACGAACCTCGCAATTTCCCGCTTCATTCCGTTCCACCAAAAGTGCTGCTTTAGGTCCTGATACATTTTCGTACTTCCCGGATGCACAGAATAAGCTGAACTGTGTGCTTCAGTCAAAACTTCTTCTCGAACACCTCCTTTAGGTACACAGAGTCTACTACCGAATCTCAGAGATCCATCTTCATGTATAATCAAATCCGTCCTTAGTCCAGTTTTCACTTCCTCTCTAAACTTCTGCAATCGGGGATCGTCTGCCTGCGCAGTCTTGATGCGATCCACCAGAGAAGATTGCACCTGCAGTTGCCAAAGTTGACTGAGTGCGTTCGGCGTGACGACCTCAAGTGCAAGTCTCTGGAAATCCTCAATAATGCTCCTCTGATCGGTCAACATCATAACCGCTGGCTTGCGACTGAGCGCATCTGGTACAACATTCACCTTCCCCGGGTGATACTGAAGGTCCAAGTCGTAATCTGCCATCAGTTCTAGCCATCGGCGCTGCCTCATATTCAATTCCTTCTGGGTGAAAACATACTTCAAACTTTTGTGATCTGTGTACACCTCCACTTTCTCACCCAACAGATAATGCCTCCAAATCTTCAATGCAAAGACTACCGCAGCTAACTCCAAGTCATGTGTGGGGTAGTTCTTCTCGTGGTTTCTCAGTTGTCGAGAGGCGTAAGCAATCACTCGGCCGTGCTGCATCAAAACACAGCCTAAACCCTTCCCTGAGGCATCACTGTGTATCACCAAACCACCTGAATCATCTGGTACAGTAAGAATAGGCGCCGTGGTTAATTTCTGCTTTAGTGTGTCGAATGCCTGAGTGCACTCCTCTGTCCATGTAAACGGCACGTCTTTCCGTGTCAGCCTCGTCAATGGTTCCGCGATTCTTGAGAAATCTTGGACGAATCTCCGATAATAGCCTGCTAATCCCAGAAAACTCCTGATCTCAGCTACTGACTTCGGCGTCGGCCAATCTCTGACAGATTCTATCTTTGCTGGGTCCACTGAAATGCCTTCGCCCGAAACAATATGTCCCAAAAACTGTACCTTGTCGAGCCAGAACTCACACTTACTTAGCTTCGCATACAGCTTCTCTTCCCGAAGAATTTGTAGGACTGTGCGCAAGTGTTCAGCGTGCTCCTCCTGAGTCTTCGAGTAGACCAGTATGTCGTCGATAAACACAATGACAAACGTGTCCAAGTATTTTGCGAACACCCTGTTCATCAAGTCCATGAATATTGCTGGGGCGTTGGTAACGCCGAACGGCATCACAAGAAACTCGTAATGCCCGTATCGGGTCCTGAAAGCCGTCTTGCACACATCCTCGGCTGCTACCCTGATTTGATGATACCCGGAACGGAGGTCCAACTTCGAGAAAACCCTGGCTCCACTTAGCTGATCAAAAAGGTCGTCAATGCGCGGTATTGGGTACTTGTTCTTTATTGTGACCTTGTTCAGCTCCCGGTAATCTATACACATTCGCAACGATCCATCCTTCTTCTTTACCAATAGAACTGGTGCACCCCACGGTGAAGCGCTTGGCCGAATGAATCCTTTCTCCAATAGTTCTTCAACCTGCTTCTTCAATTCCGCCAATTCAACCGGTGCCATTCTGTATGGGGCTCTGGATACTGGGGCTGTGCCTGGAGTTAGGTCGATTGAGAACTCCAAAATTCGAGGAGGTGGTAGACCGGGTAGATCCTCGGGAAATACGTCCAGAAAGTCCCGAACAATTTCTGGGTCCGGGCTCCTATCAATCTCCATAGCTGTCAGCTCCTTAGGCTTTGCTCTGTATTTAGCTGGCTCCAAAGATTCGCTTCCGCCCTCGAAAATAAACTCCGGGTGATTGGGAATGCGGAAGATCACATTCTTTGCATGACAATCGATAACGGCATGAAAAGTGCTCATCCAATCCATCCCAAGAATTGCGTCGTAACTGCCTGTCCCAATTAGGAGGAAATTCGCATAGAATTCCCTGCCACACACTACAACCGGGCATAATCTACATTCTCGACTAGATATTATGACGCCATTACCCGTATGAATTTCCCATCCCTTTGTTAGTGGTTCATGTGGTATTGAGTGTGTAGTAGTGAAATGCTCAGACAAGAAACAATGCGATGCTCCCGAATCAAAAAGTACTCTAGCTGGTAAGGAATGCACGAGTAGAGTACCTGTAACCACATCTCCTGACGCTTCCGCCTGCTCGGCGGTCAAGGTGAAAGCCTGCCCCTGACCGCGACCTGTAAATGGTTGTCTCTGCTCCTGCGGCATCTGCTGTGACGGTCCAGAACCTGCCTGTACCTCTGCTCGCTCAGGGCAACTGCCAATCTTGTGCTGACTAGAACCGCAAATCAAACACTGTCCCTTGGCACGGCGACAGTCCTTCTGAGTATGTCCTCCTCTACCGCAATAGCCGCAAGTTACGCCCTGTCTCTGGGGGCGATGCTGTGGTACGAACGGGCGCTTCATTGGTGTCGTTCCTGCTCTGTGAACCGGTATGGCTCCTTGAGATGGCGTGTGTGTACGTGCTGGAACGACTGGGGGTCTCCTGAACTTGTTAATCAATTTCTCCTGAACTCTCGCTGCGTTGAGCACCTGTGCGAAAGTCTGTAAATCCAACGATGCAATCAACTGCTGCAACTCAAAATCTAACCCCTGAAGAAAACGTCTGGCCCTGGTAGCTTCTGAGGCGACCATGTACGGAGCGAAACGACTCAAGCGGTTGAACTCTGCCGCATAAACATCCACTGGGCGTCCATTCTGCTTCAAAAGAATAAATCTCTCCTCCATTTCTGCCTTGGCTGTGGAAGGAAAGTAATGATCTAGGAAGCACTCCTTAAACTTGCTCCATTCGATCGGCCTGTCAAGTCTGCTCTCTTCCACCGACCACCATGTGCGGGCCTCGCTTCTAATTGTATCTTTATCATGTCCACTCTGTCTTCCTCTGGAACCCTGGCGGCTGTCAATAAATTCTCCATGTTCACCAGCCATTGTTCAGCCTCAAGGGGTTCAGCTAGCCCTGTAAACGCAGCTGGGTGTAACCGTCGGAAGTCTGCTACTGTACCAGCCCTAGCATGATAAGCTGGTGGAACAACGCCCTCGGGGGCGGTAATAAGTGCGGAGGGTCCTCCTGCGGCGGTAATCGCCCTGAGTCCCTCAGTGAGCAAGTCGGTCTTCCTCTCCTGAGCTTCCGCGAGAGTAGTCAGTGCGCCGAGTATCCTTTCCGTGCGGTCCTGAGAGCTGGAGTCCGAGGAGGGGTCGTTCGGGGACATCATATCACTGGAAGATTCAAAAGGATAGGATCAGATTCAAGGATGGAAATCAAGAGTAGTGAAACAAGAATAACGTAATACTGCATAGTTAATGTTATCCCTTGATACTAAACACATGCTCTGATACCAACTAAACCATGTCAAGCCCCGCTTCCCAGAATACGGAAAACGAGGGATGACTAGGCCAGCCATGCTCCTACGGTCAAGGAATCATCCCGCCGTAGTCACACTTCGGCTTCTAGCACTACATGGTAATCAGTAAATAAAGCACAGTATTAAAGAAATCACATCACTAATTTATTATATTAATATTCCATTGTTCACAAATCACAGATAACAAGAACAAATACTAACCGAAGTCAAACTTACGATCACTTTTATGGAAAGCAGAAAAAGAAGGTACACCAGTCTAAATCTCCGTGAACTCGAAGGGTAGATCCGTCTCCTGTGCTGGTCCTCCCGCGGGATCTGAGCATGCATACTCAGGTCGTCAGAGCGACACAATAACAATATTATTGTAATGAGACGAAACAGGTATATGAAGTAATACTGGTGTAAGAACAATACAAGTAATCACTATGTCGTTATATGATGCCGAATATGTTATGTGTCCCTATCGGTCTCTAGGTCAAGTTTGAAATCATATAGTGGAAGGAGGATCATGTTTAACAGGAGTCTCGTACATACCCGAGACAACGGCCCACATGCTCGGGACATAACCCTGTCAGCCGGATCGCTAGATCCTATCCTACATGTATCAGTATCTCTGTTCGAATGATCATCCTCTAAACACGGTCCCGCTAAATACGATACTCTTTCCACTTTGATTTTCCCTTTTCCCCAGGTTACACTATTTATGATATTGATCTAGTTGTGTACAAGTATACCAATAGCACGGTTTCATCACTGTCCACTGTATCAATCACTGTCACGAATATTTACTTTCCATTGGTGTACTCGTCACTCCTAAACCAACATCTATCACGCACGATAATGCAATGTCCACACGTACTAACACTGAGTATATGGCAAGGGTATGATATATGTATTGTATGCTACCAATAAGCTCTGTATGTTATGAATTAACATGCATGTCATGAACTAAAATAATTTGCACAAATTATTATGTTAAGAATTCAGCAAAATGATGTAAGTAAGATAAAGAGAATACTTAGTCAGTGATTCATCAAAATTTATTTCAGTTCAATCGGGATTCCGGTTTTCAAGCTATAGCAGTTTCATTTTAAGTGCGCGCGGCTGGAAATTCAGTTTCAGAACTGAACTTACGTTTCGTGACACGAATTGCACCTGATTGGGTTCAGAATTTAGCGATGCTACAGTTACATGAAATCTAGGGTTTCCAATAGAGTATTCAACGTAACAGACGGATACACAATCGCATCTGTACGTTGAAAGTTGTGCACAGTTTAATCTCAATATGTCATCTTTGAACCTGTTCTGGACAGATATACGTCCTGCCCTTTTAAATACATTTTAAAATAGCAACGGCGATGAAATGGAATGGAACCACTTGGTTTGTTAAACTAACAGAAATATCTTTAATCTACAGTAGGATTCCGTAACATACGACTTCAAGAAACACAGTGGTGCAGATCTTTGAACAGAGCACAATAATCAGAAACGCTCTGGACTGCAGTCCAGAGTCGTGTTCCGACCCAGTTATCATCATGATTACAGAACAAAAATCATTGGGATTTTCCATAGGGTTAAAGTTCGTCGAGTCGGATTCGATTTAAGCCCTCGAACGTCTCAATCCAGTATGCATATGATTTATGGTGATTTTATTCGTTTTCAGGCACGAGAAAATTCTGGTTTAAACGGCATATTTGGGGGTATCAATTTTTGTTACAAACAATCGTATTTTCCAGCGAGATTCCTACACTATATTTATCATCCTATGGGCCTACAGATAGTATCAATTTCCGTCAAAATAAACAATCATTTTCATGGGAGATTAGTATCGAACACATAGGTTGTATTATGTATCGGTATTTGGCAAATCCGTAACCTAGCTATTTTAGGTTATACCACTAATATTTTAGCATGAAGCAAGTAAGCACTTGCCTGGAAGATGTCTCGGGGTCGCACGGCAGCAACGATGTCGCGAACGCGCGGTGTACGCCACGAACGGATTGCGCGAGTTTGGCTCGCGAAACGGATTTGCGTCGGAGTTGCCAAGTGGTCGCTGGAGGTATAAAGTGCGCTCTGTGGGTGGCCTGGGACTTGCTGGGGTCGACGATATCGGCGGTGGTCGCTCCGGCGACGTGCACGGAGAGTTTCACTGAGAATGGGTATTTGGAGAGGGAGAGAGAGAGAGAGAGAGAAAGAGAGAGAGAGAGGGTGCAGTGGGGTTTTGGGGTGATGGAGTGGTGATGCTGAGGAGGTTAGGGTTGACGAGATGTTTCAGGTGTAGGGGGTTCGCCGGCGTCGAGGAGGCGTGCAGGGGAGACTTGAGCTCGGCGGGTAATGTTGGAAAATGGAGTTGGGTTGATGGAGTAAGAGGGCTGAGCGGAAAAGGGGGTGAAGAGGAGCGTGGTGAGAGGGAGGAACAGGGGTGGTCGTAGTCGTCGTCGGCGGCAGAGGGGACGAAGATCTAGATGCAGTGGGTTGTTGAGGGTTCGTGGGGAAATTTTGAGGGGGTTGGAGAGTTTTGAGAAGGAGTTGGAGAGTGAGAGGGAGATTAGGAGTTGGAGACGGGGAGTTTGAGGGAGTCGTGGCCGGGGTCGTGGGTCATGGGCAACGGCGAGGGCGACGTGGGGAGCTCGGGGACGTGGGTTCGTGAGGAGGGAAGAGAATGGGCGGGAAGTTTTTAACGTGGGGAAAGAGAAGGATTACAAGCGGGTCGGGTTGGTTTGAGGGGGCAGGCCGGGGAGACGGGCCGGGCACGAAAAAAAACCCTTTTAAAACAATTAAAAAAACAGAAGTGGGCTGAGAAGGGAGAAACGGGCTGGGCTGTTTTAATTGGTTTAAATTTCAATGGGCCGAGGGTATTTTGGTTTAGAGATTTATTTAAGACAAAGTTTTGAATGGGCTGGGGTTTTGTAAAAATAATAGGGTTAATTGAAAATTAGTTTTATTTGCTTTAGTTTTTGGGCTGAATGTTTAAAATTTGGTTTTAGTTTAATTGGGTTTGGTTTTTAAATCTTGGGTTTTAAACTTTTAGGGTTTGGAAAATAAATATAAATATTAGGCTTCAACAACCAATTCACAATATGAGGGAAAAAGAAAAGAAACTACTGGAATTCAGAGAATCGGGAACTTTTATTAGAATGGAAACAGGGATTTACAAAAATTGTTCTCTGTTTGCTTAGTTCGCCGGAGACGGGCGTGACGCCGACGATCCAGCGAACGTACCTGACTTGTGTAATCGCCCTTGTACGTTGTTTGGAACCGTTCCGTGTACCGTGCGCGCGTCACGACTTTTCACCGACGTGAAACGTTCTGTATACATCCGTTTCTTGATCTGTCGAGGCAAGTTAATCTTGCTACATGCTATATAATTCATTATATACCTATTTAAATAAATATCATACCTGTAGTTTAAATCTAGTACCCCATGTTTAGTTTTATAACGTTTCGATGTTCCGTTTGCATCCGTTTATATCATTTCAGATCTTGGTCATGAAAACTTATCTTGTGACATACTAGATTATATTATAGTGCATCCATATCAATATTTATATCACATATTGCTTAGTTGTACATCCCACATTACCATTTTATAGTTTTATAACTTTTCGGATTCCCGTTTGCATCCATCCCATTTAGAATATATATAACTGCATCCATAGATCACATTAATACATAACGCTGTGATATTAACACCCCATGTTTAATAAAGTGCATCCTAATTAGTATTGAAACTATAAACGTAACCCTAATCGATAATTGTGCATCCATATCTTTGAATTTATATCTATTGGCATACCACATCACATTATTCCATTTTATTGTTATATTAGTACTCCATACTTGTTTTTGTATACCCATACTTATTACAGTTTGATTATGAGCACCCACTTGATACTTGTGCACCCTCTGACATGACTTGATACACTACTACTTGACACGACTTGAGACATGTGCACTACTTGACATGAATTTATCCATGAACACTACTTGACATGACCTGATGTACCACAGCTTGACACATTACCTGTTCTTGTTACTAATACCGACAATCTTGACCTGTTGTCCCTACGGACATTTCTTGTTGTCTATACAGACAAACTTGTACCTGCTTGATCCTGTGTTGGCATTAGTCTCAGATTTATCAAGACCTAACTTACACACATAACCTTGGGGGTTGTTCCCCTCCGAAAGACGGCGGAGACGCTGAGGACGTCTCGCCTGAGATTCGGGACAGATGCTAATAGGTGCTATCCGTCCACCTCTCCGAAGATGCCAAGTTGATTTATGGCACCGTGTATCGAAGGTTTAAAAGGATGCGGCCGATGTAGCAGACTTCGTCAGATTCCCCCTCGTTTGAGGGGGTTTTGATTGTGGGGACGCTCTTCCCTGCAGGTGCAAGCCCCTGCAGTTAATTACGCTACCGCATCGCGGTAACAGCTTTCTCCTTCTCCAGAATTTCACTTCGTATCGTGGGTGTTTGTTTTATTTGTGGTTGCCCGTGGATTGTATACGGAGACTGAGTAATGCCGTCGCCCGTAGGACGTGGATTAGTCCAAATCCGTATTTACTTAGATTTGGGTTTGGTGTTTTTAGTTTAAGGATGCGTTAGCCGTATTGAGGCTAAGATCAACTTAAACATTCGTTAAGGATACGTTAGTCCTGTTTGAGACTAAGATCGACTTAACAGGATCGTCTAGATCCATTTCCAGTTTAAGGACGTATTGGTCCATTTAATATATGGCCGTCGGGAGCCGTCACCTCTCTGACGACGTTGAAGGATTACAACGACATGTGTCAGAGGAGTTCGGAGATGTACCCTTGAACCAAAGTCGATTTGGAGTTTTATAGTCCATTTAAATGTTTAAGGATACGTTAGCCGTATTTGGGGCTAAGATCAACTTAAACGGGACCGTTTAGATCCGGCAAAAGAGCATTTGGAGGCTCTATTGTTCCAGTTTAGGGACGTGGTGGTCCATGTTCTAGTTTAGGGACGTGATGGTCCACTATTAGTTTAAGGATGTTTCGGTCCATATTCCAGTTTAGGGACATGGTGGTCCATATTCCAGTTTAGGGACGTGGTGGTCTAACATTAGTTTAAGGACGTTTCGGTCCAACATTAGTTTAAGGACGTTTCGGTCCAATATTAGTTTTAGGACATTTCAGTCCAATATTAGTTTATGGACGTTTCGGTCCAATATTAGTATGTGGTCGTCGGGACCCATCACCTCTCTGACGTCGTTGAAGGATTACAACGACAGGTGTCAGAGGAGTTCGGAGATGTACCCTTGAACCGGGGGTAAATTGATTTAAGAGAGAGCAATCTTGCTCAGTCAATTTAATTTGAGGACTTACGACCAAAATTGGGCTAAGTCCAGTTGAAAATGTTCAACATTTTATTTGCTTTTGCATTGCATTTCTTTTTACTTTGATCTGGGCTCTGCCCATAAAGGATGCAGAGCATCAATTTGTTTTGGGGCTCTGCCCATTTATAAATGATGCAGAGCATCAATTTCACTTGGGCTCTGCCTCTTTTTATTGCTTTGCAATTTATTTTGGCCTGCTAGGTCTTTTTGACTTGGGCCTGGCCCTTTAACAAAAGAAATGCATTGCATTATTCAGGCGCTTTGCGCCAATCAAAGAGCGCAAGCGCTTGTGGTGAGGACACGTGTCATGCAAGCGCAGTGCGCTGTGCTGCTGACACGTGTCACGTTCTGAGGAGTGCAAGCGCAACAGCGCAGTGCGCTGTGTCAGTGCGCTGCGCTGTTGCGCTGCTGACACGTGGCGCTCCCTGGTGGCTTGCGTCAACACAGGAGCGCAATAGTGCAATTTTTCAAATGCAGAGCACTATTAATTTGAGAATCTTTTAGATTCAAGAACCAATGGTTCATAAAGGAAGTGCAGAGCACTATTTGATTTCTTGATCTAATTTAGATCAAAGAAAAACAAGTTTTTTCTTATTTCAGGATCCAGAGGTTCATAAAAAGTGCAAAGCACTATTTTTATTTTGTTTTTTATTAAAGATCATTGATGTTGTTTTTAGATCCATGATCTGTTCATAAGAGAATTTTCTCTTTTTCTAAAGGCTTTTTACCTTTTTTGTTCTTGAGGATTTCTCTCCAATTCTTCAGAGTTCTCTCTATTTAATTTCTCACAAAATGTTCATGTCTTTGAATTGAGGTCTAGGGTCCTTTTTATAGTGCCCATAAATTAGTTAAATTTGTTAAAGAGATCTTTCTCTGAGTGATTTGGGGAATTTTCCCCACCGTTGGATCTTTGATCCAAGGGCTTCTGTTTTACAGAAGAAAATCTTCTTGTTTTAACAAGAACAGAAAGATTTCTTAGAATTTTAATTCTGTTTGGCGCAAATGCTCCAGAGCGTGACACGTGTCGCGCAGCGCACAGCGCAGCGCAGCTGTGCTTGCGCACCTGCGCTGACACGTGTCGCGCAGCGCAGCGCTTGCGCAACTGAAGCTTTGCTGCTATTTTTGTTTTTTTAATAGAGGTTTGCTCTGATTAGGCGCACTGCCTTGGGCGCTGCGCTGCTGTATCAGCTTTTGACATGTGGCGCGTTGCGCGCAGCGCAAAGAATTTGAAGCGTTGCTTCGAATTTTGAATTTTGAAATTCAAACAGAGTTTTGCTCTGATTAGGGGAAACAAATGCCCCCCACCGTTGCGCTTACGTGGCCCCAAACGTGAGCGCAACGGTGGCGGAATTCCAACTGCCGTGGCAACTTTTGGAAGTTGAAGAGGCACTTGATGCCTATAAATAGGACCTTTAGTCCCCCACAGATGCTTATCATCTTTCATATTTTTATTTTCAAAAAAACTTCAGAGCTTTGCTCTTGCCTTCAAGAACTCCAGAGCTTTGCTCTCCTTTCCAAAGTTTTTTAGAAAAACTTTAGGTAAAATTGATTCTCAGATTAAATTAATTTTAATTAATCTTAACCAGCAGAGCTTTGCTCATTTTCAAAGTTAGAAACTTTAGGTAAATTAATGTAAATCAAATTAATTTAAATTAATCTCAGTCAAAGAGCTTTGCTCTCACAGATCTTTTGATCTAAAGAGATCCCCATTGGGGTTTCATAAACAGAGCTTTGCTCTCAAACACTTAGAGATCTGCAGAGATCTTGTTCATGGGTTCTAACCCATGAACAGAGCTTTGCTCTCGAGGAATTTAGCCTTCTGTGTATATTATTTTTCTTTTATCGCTAATCTTCCTGTGGTATTTCTTCCAGGAATAATGGCGGTGCGTCTTTACAGTTTGCACGAGTTCATCACCTATGACGATATCCGCGCACATGGCCGTCATCAAAACCAGGAGTTTACGGACGCCCAGTGCGCGGAGTTCATGGATCGCCTCAACGCAAGCGGTGGTTGGCTACTTCCTCGTCGTTCAGCTCTCTTGAAGGTCGTGTTGGGAGTAATATGGAGAGCACTTCCGGGTCTTCACGAAGCCCTACCGCTCAATGCGCTGGATGATGCCGAAGACAAGGTGCATTCAGTGTACCTGACGGGGCTGATCTCGAAGAAACGGCGGGACAGCCTCATTGACATCCTATATCAAATCTTCCAGCAGACCACGATAGTTGCTGCTTATCGAAGGCCGGGAGGGCTTGCCGAGGATCTTGACACATAGGAGCGCGAGAGGCTGCGCATAAGAATAATCAGAAAGGACAGAAGAACTCTGGATGGCCTTACTTTTGACTTTCTCAATCCGTGCCCTGGATCTGAAGTTATTCCATTGTAATAATATTTTTCGTTCATTGCTTTTTATGATTGTAAGAATTTTTGGCAATATGAATGGAAACTTTTTATTTCAACTTGTCTTATTTCTCGTCCTGAGTCTTCTGCCCATGCATGAATGAGTGTGTCTCGAATGCTCGATCAAATGTAAATCAGATGTTTTTTCTGTCATTTTCTCCGTCTTTTCTTTCTTTTATTATCAGTATGCCATCTTAGTAAACATGGTCAATAGATAATAGAGCACGAATCTTGACTTTCTTAAGAAATAGCGATGGCTTAGGCCGCAGGTTCAGATCTGCTGCCTAAAACTTTTCAACTCTATAAGCCGTGAGAGTCTCATAGGGATTTTTCTCCCTACGGGTCGAGAGGATCTCGTAGGTGGATTTTTCTCCTTAGGAATCATGAGGATTCCTAAGTGTGGTTTTCTCTTATAAGTCGTAAGGATCCTATAAGAGAATTTTTCCCTCTTACGAGTCGAGAGGGCCCGTAAGCGGTTGTTTCCCTCCTTGTCGAGATTCGACTTTGGAGAGCGAGACCCGTGAATAGTATGCAAGAGATCTTTTTGGATCGACTTGCAGGGTCCCATTGTTCAGGAAGCAAGTTTTTTAGTCCCTGCTGCCTGAGGCTTCATCTTGCAAGTTGAGACGAATCGGGAATTTTCCCGCGGAAACACTGGTTTCTCTGCGAGCCGACGCGAATCAGGAGGCTCTCGTCAAGGAGTGTTTGTATCCGTGAGTCGAGGAATTTGCTAAGGATTATTTGTTTCCCTAGCGCCAAGGATTATTTGTTTCCTTGGGGTTTGAAACGAGTCGAGAATTTTCCACGGAGGCACTGGTTGCTCTGCGAGTCGACGCGGATCAGGAGGCTCTCGTCAAGGAGTGTTTGTATCCGTGAGTTGAGGAATTTTCTAGGGATTATTTGTTTCCCTAGCGCCAAGGATTATTTGTTTCCTTGGGGTTTGAAACGAGTCGAGAATTTCCCACGGAGGCACTGGTTGCTCTGCGAGTCGACGCTGATCAGGAGGCTCTCGTTAAGGAGTGTTTGTATCCGTGAGTCGAGGAATTTGCTAAGGATTATTTGTTTCCCTAGCGCCAAGGATTATTTGTTTCCTTAGGGTTTGAAACGAGTCGGGAATTTCCCACGGAGGCACTGGTTGCTCTGCGAGTCGACGCGGATCAGGAGGCTCTCATCAAGGAGTGTTTGTATCCGTGAGTCGAGGAATTTGCTAAGGACACTTTGTTTCCCTAGCGCCAAGGATTATTTGTTTCCTTAGGGTTTGAAACGAGTCAAGAATTTCCCATGGAGGCACTGGTTGCTCTGCGAGTCGACGCGGATCAAGAGGCTCTCGTCAAGAAGTGTTTGTATCCGTGAGTCGAGGAATTTGCTAAGGATTATTTGTTTCCCTAGCGCCAAGGATTATTTGTTTCCTTGGGGTTTGAAACGAGTCAAGAATTTCCCACGGAGGCACTGGTTGCTCTGCGAGTCGACGCGGATCAGGAGGCTCTCGTCAAGGAGTGTTTGTATCCGTGAGTCGAGGAATTTGCTAAGGATTATTTGTTTCCTTGGAGTTGGACTGAACCGTCGAGATTTGGCTTCGTCTTCTGGCGGAGCCTGTTGGGAAAGTATGGTTCCCTCTTTGTTTACGCCCTTGGATTGTATATAGGGATCGATGTGATCTTAACTGTAGGGCCAAAGTTTTATCATCATTTTTTTTGTTTTATCTTCGCGATGCTCTATCATTTCAGCTTTTATATCGCGAAGGTCGCGATTGCCCAATCATTTCGGCTATTTCTCGCGGTGCCCAATCATTTCGGCTGTTTATTTTGTTTTCACTCGCTGCTTTTTATTGCGAGTTGCCCAATCATTTCGGCTATTTTGCATGCATACATTTTACTTGCTTTTTTTTATTGCAAGTTGCCCTATCATTTCGGCTATTTTGCATGCATACATTTTTACTTGCTGCTTTTTATTGCAAGTTGCCCTATCATTTCGGCCATTTTGTATGCATGTGCGGTCTACTGGCTTTCCGCCGTAAACCTGAAATTAGACACCGATTTCGGCATCAACACCGCTACAACATGGATATTGCCAGGAGCGAATCATCATCTGCCTCTGTCGATGTCAAACAAAGGTGGCTTAATGATCAGGGTTAAGGTCCTGTCGACTAAGGCTTTCGACTTCGTGAGCCGTAAGGGTTTCACAAAGGTATTTCTCCCTACAAGTCGTGAGGATCTTGTAGGTGTATTTTCTCCTTAGGACTCGTGAGGATTCCTAAGTGTTCGTTTCCTCTGTAAGTCGTAAGGATCTTACAGGAGGGTTTTCTCCTCATAAATCGAGAGGATTTACAAGGGTTGTTTACCATGCGAACATATCCCCAGTCACGGATGAGACTTGGTTAGGGAAATGTTTATTTGCGCCCGTGGATTATATACAAGGGTCAGTATTGAGCCACTTGTAGGGCAATATCGGAAGTTGTGGGGGTTGTTTAAGCACAGGTTTAGGTCTCTGTAACTTAAGACTTTCAACTCTTATAAGCCGTGAGGGTCCCATAAGAGATTTCTCCTTACGAGTCGTGAGGATCTCGCAAGTGTATTTACTCCTTAGGAATCGTGGGGATCCCTAAGTGTGTTGCTCCCTTATGAGTCGTAAGGATCTCACGCGGGTGGTTTCTCCTTACAAGGTCGAGATGACCCTATAAGTGTTTTTTAACGAGGTTGCACCCTTTCAGGTTTTCACAAACACTCGCCGGTAGCCCTGCTGTTTTTACTCACGGAGCCCTTTCGGGTTTTCATCCGTGCCCATTTTGCTTATGGACATACCGTTTTTTTATTCTTTTTATATATTTTTTTACGAGGTCGCGCCCTTTCGGGTTTTCACGAACACTCGCCGGCAGCCCTGCTGTTTTTACTCACGGAGCCCTTTCGGGTTTTCATCCGTGCCTTTTTTGCTTATGGACATACCGTTTTTTTAATTTTATTTTTATATGTTTTTTTTTATCTCGTCAGCCTAAAGATACCGCGGTAGTAGTTTAAAGACGTTTCGGTCTGCTATTAGTTTAAGGACATTTCGGTCCGACTTTGAGAAGGCTGGCTACTGCTGATAGAGTTTGAGCTTAGGAAGATAGCGAGCGGACATAGTCGTCGTCATCTACCATTGACCTAGGCTGTGGCTCATTAAGCATAGTATTTCTTTAGGAAGCGGCCGTTTATTGGCCTGAAAGGCCTTTCACCGTGCATATCCATGAGTAGATAGGCCCCACCCTGGTAGAACTTATCTATGATGTATGGGCCTTCATAGTTTGGCTCGAATTTCCCCCGCTTGGCGCGATTGGGGATCATAGGCCTTTTGACCACTAACACGAGTTTGCCCTGGCGGAATGTCCTCGGTTGGGTCAATCTTTCATATGAGCGCGTCATCTTTGCTTTATAAGCTTCTAGATTTTGTTGCGCTATGAGCCGGGTTTCATCAAGGGCATCGAGCTCCTCAAGCCGAAGGTGAGCATTTTCTTCGTCCGTCGGCTCGTAGTGGACTGCCACTCGTAGAGAGGGTAATTCTATCTCGAGAGGGAGTACTGCTTCTGTACCGAATACCAACGCATATGGCGTTGCGTTCGTGGCCGTTTTAAACGTAGTTCGATATGCCCAGAGAGCTTCTTGCAGTCTTTCGTGCCGGTCTTTCTTATTTCGTGACACCGTTTTCTTCATGATCTTTGTCAAAGTCTTGTTGAAGGCCTCGGCTAGACCATTAGCTCGCGGATTATAAACCGAGGAATATCTCCAGTCTATATTATGTTGTTGCGCGAAGCGACTGATCTTGTGGCTTCTGTAGGCTGGCCCATTATCGGAGATGATTCGTCTTGGCGTTCCAAACCGATATATGACATGCGTCTTGAAGAAGTGGAGGATATTCTCCGTTTTTACTTCCTTCAGCGGTACTGCTTCCGCCCACTTAGAGAAGTAGTCAGTCGTCGCTAGGATGAAACGATGTCCTCTAGAAGATGCTGGTTCGATGGGGCCGACTATATCAGTCCCCCACATTTCGAATGGCCAGCTAGCCACCGTTGGATGTAGTGGATTTGGATGCTGGTGGATAAAGTCCCCATGAATTTGGCACGAGTGGCATTGCTTCGCATATTCGAGGCAGTCCTGGATCATCGTGGGCCAGTAGTAGCCCATCCGTTTGATCTTCAACTTCATCTTTGGGTCCGCTTGGTGAGACCCACAGAGTCCGTCATGAACTTCCTGGACGACTCTTTTCGCTTCGTCAGGTCCTAGACATCCCAACCACAGAGAATCAAATGACCTCTTGTATAGAGTATCATTGACGAAGGCGAAAGACAGAGCTCGTTTCATAAGCTGATGTCTTGTGGACGCTTCTTCAAGCATTCGGTGGGATTTAAAGTAGTCTATGAAGACTTCTCTCCAATCCTCGGCATTTTTCCAATCTTTTACTTGCAGGGTCGTCTGCTCGCTCGCTCCCTTTTCTTCGGATGATTCCGGAGATATTTCTGCTAGGGCAAGCACTCGACGGCTTTGTACCACGATTCTAACGTCATCGAGGTTCTCGTCAGCCAATTCTTTAGCAAGTTTGGCCAACGCGTATGCTTTGCTGTTTTCCGCGCGCGGTATGTTTTCCAAAGTGTAGGAAAGAATTTGGGTCAACAATTGTTGCACTTTTTCACCGTACTTCACTAATTCTGGTTTGCATGTTTGGTAGTCGCCGTTTACTTGACTAACAACCAGTTGGGAATCTCCATATATGAGGAGGTTTTCAATCCCCATGTCGATGGCGATCTTAAGGCCTGCTATCAGAGCTTCGTATTCGGCTTCATTGTTTGTCCTTGGCTCTGTAGGGAGAAGGCAAAATGCATTATCCCACCTTGTGGAGTCATGAAGATAAGGCCTACCCCCGATTTGATTATTGGCGTACTTTGTTTGCGCTTCTTCATGGAAGACGCTCCATCAAAATAGAGTTCCCATCGGGTATCATTACCGTCGATCGCATCAAACGCATGTTCGTCTGGAAGATCGCAATTCAGAGGAGAATCGGCGGGTATCGGATGCTCAGCGAGGAAGTCGGCGATGGCCTGGCCTTTCACCGCCTTGAGAGGCTGATAGGTTATCCATCAAGAGCTGGGCCCATTTAGCGAGTCGTCCCGTCAATATGGCCTTTGACATCAAGTATTTAAGGGGGTCCACCTTTCAAATGAGACGGACCTCATGCGCCAACGCATAATGCCTGAGCTTTGTTATCGCGAAGATTAACGCCAGGCAGTGTTTTTCGATAGGGGAGTAGTTGCTTTCTGCCCCCAGTAGAACTCGACTTAAGTAGTAGAGTGCTCTTTCTTTCCCTTGATCATTCTCTTGCGCCCATAATGCGCCTAAGGAACCTTCGAGGGCGGTTGTATAGAGGATTAGAGGCTTTCCCTTGACCGGAGCAGCCAACACCGGCGGGTTCTGCAGGTATTGCTTCATCTCGTCTAGTGCGCTTTGGCATTTTTGGTCCCAGACGAACGGGGTTCCCTTCTTCATCAGGTAGCCGTAAGGACGGCACTTTCCTGAAAGGTTGGCTATAAATCGCCGTATATACGCGAGCTTCCCTTGGAGAGACCGCAGCTGTTTGAGATTCCTTGGCGGAGGCATTTCCATGATCGCCTTGATCTTAGACGGATCTATTTCAATACCTCGGTGTCGAACAATGAATCCCATGAATTTGCCTGAGGAAACTCCGAATGCACACTTGAGCGGGTTCATTTTCAAGTTGTATTGTCGAAGGCGTTGAAATACATCCTTCAAATGCTCGAGATGTTCCTCGTATGATTTGCTTTTAACCACGAGATCGTCGATATAGCATTCGACGATTTCGTGTATAAGGTCATCGAAGATCTTCGTCATGGCCCTTTGGTAGGTGGCACCGGCGTTCTTTAGACCAAAGGACATCACCTTGTAACAGAATATTCCCAGAGGAGTCCTGAAGGCGGTGTGCTTCTGGTCTTCGGGATCCATCTTTATCTGATTATACCCTGACGAGCCGTCCATAAAGGAGAAAACCTCATGAGTGGACGTGTTGTCTATCATCAGTTCGGTGACTGGCACTGGAAAATCGTCCTTCGGGCAGGCTTTATTGAGATCCCGGAAGTCCACGCATATGCGCATTGTCCCATTTTTCTTCATCACCGGGACGATGTTGGTGATCCATTCAGGGTATTGAACTTCCTGGATGAAGCCAGAGTCGATCAGCTTTTTGACTTCAGCATCGATACTCATTTCAAGCTCAAGCCGCATTTTTCTCGGCGCCTGTTTGACTGCCTTGACGTCCGGAGATATCGCCAATCTGTGCACAGCAATTTCTGGATCTAGTCCCGGCATTTCAGAATAGTTCCACGCGAAGCAATCTCTATGCTATAGAAGTACGTTCCTTAACGCAGCCACCCTTTCTTCAGATAGCAGCTCGCTGATGAATGTCGGTCGTGGGTCATTCGCCGTTCCCAACTCAATTTTCTTAAGGTTATCTGCAGTGGTATGGATTCCATCTTCCAGCCCTTTTGGCGCTGGTGGGAACTCTGAGATCACCTCTTCGTTGCTGTTTTCAAAGCACCAGGAAAGGTCATCTATGTTCTCGGGCTCTTCTTTTGATATTGTTATCACGTGACAAGTACGAATTCGCTTCCAATCCCAATGTGGAACTGGTTCTTCTTCCGTAGCCTTGGGTTCGTGTTTCTGTGGCGGTGTTACCCTCCAATTGTCGGACAGAGCGAATTTGCCAAGCTGATACTGATCTTCGACCCAATTCTTGAAGGTGAAGCAGTCCTCGAGAGGGTGCCCCATCACTCGGTGATAAAAGCAATAGTCCGGGTGTGAGACCTCGCCCGCTTGTTCGGGGTGTTTAGACTCCGGCAGTGTAAGCATCTGATATTTTAAAGCGAGGTCAAGTATTTTCTTCGTCTTGTCCCGAGGAAAAGAGTATGCTCGACCCATTTTTCTCATGAGGGATAGATCGGAACCGCTTGGTTCCCGCTTGCGTGGCCTTTTAGCCCCACTTCGTTGCCGTTGAGCGCCTTTTTCGCGTTTCGACTTGTTTCTGTCTCTGCGTCGAGCCTTCTTTATAACAGGTTGACAAGGAGCGGCATCTTCATCTTTCACGGCCTGTTGGAGGAGGCGCTGTGTTTTGGCTTTCTCGTAGATGACCATTTCGCGGTTATGATCATCCCGGACTTTTTGACCAGCTTCTTTTATAATCTTGTCCATTTGTTCTTCGAACGACGGACTGGGCTCTTTTGCATCTGGAACTTTCACTGGCTCAGGGTTAACGTCCTCCCATTGAGCATCCGCTTCTTCATCGAAGTCATACACGACGTAGCAGCTGTTTAGTAGCTCTCGTTTCTTTGACCGGATGTATCCAAGTCCTTTTGTCTCCATTCTCCCATTAGACAGTTTGCGTTGAGTCCCGGGAACGTTCCAGACTTTGTCATAGAACTTGGCTTTTCGAACGGTCTGCTTGAAGGATATCCCCTGGCGTTTCAGCAGCTTTTTCAAACCTTCCGTATAGTATCTGGGAGGACGGATAGGCTGAAGCCTGTCGAGCGTAGGATCCGCGCCATGCCAGATTTCTTTCTCCATTTTAGTTTCTTCAGAGCGGTAGAATAGAATTGCTTTTTCGTTTTCTCTCCTGGGAGGGATATAGAATGTTCGCAGCTCTTCTACACTGTAGATATCATGCGCATCCAGTTCCTTACGGTGTTTAAGCGGCACCATGGCGACTTGCAGATTTTGTTCTTCATCAGTGAACGTTCGTATTGAAGGTCGAGCAGAGAATACGGCATGGATCTCATCTTCCGAGTCGCAACCAAAGATCAACGTAGGTGCGGACGGTCCTGGCTTGTTGTGTTGGGACGGACCCGAATACACTATCTCCTCTTCCTCCTCGGTATCACTCCCGAAAACAGGGATGGTGGCGTTAGCTTTGTTGTCCGGCTTGTGATACCTTTCCGTGTCTTCGAAATCCGGTAAGAAGTATTTGGCATCTTCATATTTGCGGACTTCGTTCACGGAAAAAGGATTCAGTTCTCCCGCCACGGTATATTCGAGACCATCCTTAGCGTAATTCATACACTGATGTTGTGTAGAAGGGATGACGTTGTACTCGTGTAACCACGGTCGGCCGAGCAAAGCATTGTAGAATGTCTTGGCGTCTATGACGTGGAACTTAATGTCTGTGACGAGCGGCCCAAAGCGTAGCGTTAGTCCCACAGAACCAAGAGTTCTTAATGACTGGGAGTCAAACCCGGAGATGGTGATCTTGTCCCGAGCAAGGTGTTGGACGCTCATGCAGATTTCTTTTAACACCCGCACATTGAGGAGATTAACGGAGGATCCATTGTCGATCAGGATTTTGCCTATCTTTATATTGTAGCAGTATCCTGAGACATAAAGGGGGCGATTGTGTTCGCACGTCCCAAGGAGGAGGTCTTCGTCACCAAAAGCGACATCGGCAGTATGCACTTCCTCCAATTCATCCTTCATCTTTTTCTCGGCCAAGAAAGCTTGGAATTGTTCCGGATCCTGTAGTGCCTTGATTAATGAATTTCTCGCTTCCTTTGATAGCAAAAGAGCGTCAAGAATGCTGAGCTGTGACGGTAGCTTCCTCAGATGCGCTAAGACGTTGTAATCCACCTTATTCCTTTTCGGTGGGTCTTTGGCGCTTAGCTCCTCCACCACTTGATCATCTAAGACGATATCTTCAGAGACCTTTTCTTTCCCTTTATCTTTTCTGTTCGAGGGTCCGAGATTCTTTTCGGGCAGCGTCCGATTACGCAGCCGGATATTTTCGTAGACCTTCGGCTCTTCTTCTTTTCCCGAAGTGGATTCTTTAAAGAGAGGGGCAAGCTCCAGCTCCTCATCAGAATCGCTCCCGAATGTAGGCACCTGTGATCCCCCGGCGTTAACCATACGACAATCACCGGTAGTTCTGTTAAACCCTTCGGTCATATTTTTCCGCTCCCGACGAGTTTTACGTTTCTCCCGCTTAAAATGTTGTCGATGAGCAACATATCCTTGCCACTATCTATCGAAAGCTTTGCACTCTTCAGTGGGGCGCGAAATCTTCCGATGATATAAGCAATAAGAGAAGTGCATTTCCACTTCACCAGTAATGTTTCCTTCGGAGGATGGTAGCTTCATGCCCATTGATATGGCCTTAGCAAACCTTTTCCTCATCTTGAATTTGCTTTTGTCCGTAGTGGATGTATTTTGCTCCAGCAGAAGTGTCTCAGCTCTTTCGTCAAGTCGCTGGCACTTGGCCCTTTCAAATATAGCCTTCTCGCGTTCTCGATCAGCTTTACTTTTCAATCGAGCTTCATTGAGGAACGCGTCAATCATTTCATCTGATAGCTCCGGAAATTTTGGTTCAGGATCTGCCCCCAGCGCTTCGGTACAAGGATTTTTCTCATCGTCCATGAACGAATGGGAAATCACATGACAGCTCGCCACGCATTCTTCAGATTCATCAGGTGAACTTTCTCCCTCATCTTCTTCTTGAAAGACGTGATTGAGGAACTCTTAGAATGTAATGGGAGTCCGTGCCTTCTGGTTGTATTTCTCCAGCGCGTCAATTTGTTTTTGCAAGTCCGTGCGCTTGTCGCTACGCTTCACGGGCTTCTTTGATTTCTTTTTCTTCTTCTTCGAAGATTTTGACGGTTGGTTGCAAGTGCTTGAGCCACCACCATCGGTCTTTGGAGTTGTACGTGGCTTCAACATCCCCTCAATGATCTGCGGTTCCAACGGGTTCTCCCACTTGATTGCTGGGTATGCCTGAAGGTCGTTCAACATTTTCTTTGTCTTAGCTGATAATACAACCTCCCAAGGAGCTTCTTCAACGACAGAGCATGTTGCCCCCGGCATATTCGTCCCCTTAGAGGTGTGGGGCTGTGGGGGATTCACCTTCCATTTGTCAGATAACGCGAACTTGCCCTGTTGGTACTGGTTTTCAAGCCAATTTTTGAAAACGTAGCAGTCTTCAATCGGATGGCCTAGTACTCGATGATAAGGACAGTAGTTGGGCTCGTTGACGTCACTTGGTTGCAACGGACATTTTGGATCCGGCAGATTTATGAGTCTGTTGCGCAATGCCAGCTCGAATAACCTTCTCGTTTTATCGCGGGGAAACGAGTAAGGACGCCCTAACCTCTCCTCAAGGTCTACGTACGGGCGCATATTATTTTGACGCATAACCGGCTTCGAGTTGCTCGGTTGTTGTTGAGCATTAGCGACGACGATCGCTTTTCCCTTCCCTTTGTCATTTCGGGAGTCCGGCTTTGGAAGAGGGGGTTTATGGCCCATCTGATCCATCTGCGCTAGCTTGTTAATCAAGGCCTGGAAGGTAGTCGGCTTGAAAAACATCATAAATTGCGAGATGGTTGCTTGTGGATCAAGGGTTCCCACAAACATACCCACTGCGGGAGCTTCTTCAATGCGCTGCTCACATTTCGACCACAAGTTCCGCCACCGTATAGCATATTGGACCCATGTCTCGCCTGGCTTTACCCTGGCGTTAATCAGTGCCGTCATCGGGGTGCGTTCACTGGCGCTTGCAAAACGCTGAGTAAACAGTAGCTCCATCTCTGCGAAGGTCTTGATAGAGTCGTTCGGGAGTTCAGAGTACTATTCGAACGTTGTATCTGATAAACTTCTAACAAACTGGAGAAGCAAAAGCTTGTCATCACCTCCGGTGTTGCCGCAGAGTGCCTTGAACTGGGCGACATGCTGGTGAGGATTGCCCGTCCCCTTGTAGACATGGAACTTGGGAATTGTGTAACTGGGCGGGTACTTGATTTGGTCGTACCAACTTGGATACGGCCGCCCCGTTTTTACGACCTGGCCGGCTGCTTCAGTCGCACGATGAACCCTTATTTGTTGAGCCATGTACTCGTCCAAATCAGCTTTGGAGATTGTATCCTCCTTAGCTGTTGACAGGTCTGGCGGAGGATTCGACGTTTCTCCCTTATCGTCACCAAGGACGATCGGGGGATCTTCAGCCGGAGGATCTTGTTGTATCATCATCCCTATCATGTCTTGGAAGAGGAGGCCCATACGTTGTATGTTGGCTGCTTGTTCAGCAGCCTCTTTGTCCTTCTTTTCCAATATTCGACGAAGGAATTCGGCGTCGGTTTCTTCCTCTTGGCGTTCATCCGAGGACAATTCAGGGTTTTCTTTTGGCCCTGTAAGTGCGGCCATAGCGTTCATCATCTCTTGGAGCTTTTGCTGTTGCTCCTGCGCCTTGGTCACTGATCGGGTAAGCGGTCGATGACCCGTAGATATGCGGCTATCTTCTTTACCAGATGCCACGTAGACGGTGTGAACTATAATGCCCCCTGACTTAGGGCGTTTGGGTCCACCACCTTGGATATTTGTCGCCGGCGCAGGGGTTTTCTCTGGCCTTCTTCTTTTGTGGGCCATTGAAGTTGAAGGGGCCGTTGCAGTGGGTACCCTAGCGATCGCTGTCTCTTGCTGTTCAATAGGACGGTCTTTTTCTTTTTGCACCTTCGTCTTCCTTCGTTGACAAGAATGATCTGGGTCGATCACGGAGTCTTGAACCCTCCGCCAAACTTTATAAATTCTTGAGGACAGCCGTTGAGGGGGCTGTTCTTGCTTCGTTTCTGGAACTCTCTTTGCAGGCGGAGGAGATCTTTTCAGTGTAGCGGTTGAAGAATTCTTACGTACCCTTCTCAGCAGTTCAAAGCTGTTCCCAGTTGGAACAGCATCGTTGACTTCCACCACTGGAGCCGATGGAGTTAGCCCTGAGGGGGAGTTGCCCCCTGCCTTCCTCACTCGTTGCCAATGGCGACGTCGAACGTGACGAGCCGTTGGGACTGGCTCGGAGATTGAGACATCTTCTTTTTGCCCCCTGTTTGAATAAAGCGCCGCTAGTGTTAACCTCTTAAAGACTGAGGTTGTCTTTTGAGGGGTGATATTCAACCTGTCGAAGACGGATCCTTGAGCAGGGGCAGGAGTAGGAATCGTCAGTCTTGAAAAGACTGACTCTTTGGCAGGGGAAGCCACCTTGACGACTTCTGGAGCAGCAGTTATTGCCTTCCTTGGGACAGCCAGTTTAGAGTTCTGATCCAGCCTGGCGAAAACCGAGGCTGTTGGTTTGGTAGTGGGCGACCCGTTGACAGGGGCCGTCGTGGCAGTGAGCCGGTCGAAGACCGACTTCTTGTTCACTTCCGGTGCAGGTATTAGCATAGAAAGCTTGCAGGCGGGATCATGGTCCCGAAAAACATGCCGGTGGTGGTTTGGGTCACCTGGTCTACCGGCAGAGCGAGGAAGGAAGCCGCTTGGGGCCCATATGCTACACCTCCGGGGGAGGTGGAGCGTCCGTTGCAGTGGCACTTCGAGCAGTTGGTGTAGTTAGAGGCCATTTATGTTTGAGTTCTGCGCTAGGCAAAAGAACAAATCTTAGTAACTTGAAATCCGAAGGCAACCATTTAACAAACCGTGATTGGTTCGCGAATCACGACACACGAAGTGTGGAGTGGAAAGAGGAAAAGGTCCCACCGGTCGTGCCAGAATCTGTTCCCCTCCGAAAGACGGCGGAGACACTGAGGACGTCTCGCCTGAGATTCGGGGCAGATGCTAATAGGTGCTATCCGTCCACCTCTCCGAAGATGCCAAGTTGATTTATGGCACCGTGTATCGAAGGTTTAAACGGATGCGGCCGATGTAGCAGACTTCGTCAGATTCCCCTTCGTTTGAGGGGTTTTTGATTGTGGGGACGCCCTGCAGGTGCAAGCCCCTGCAGTTAATTACTCTACCGCATCGCGGTAACAAATTTCTCCTTCTCCAGAATTTCACTTCGTGTCGTGGGTGTTTATTTTGTTTGTGGTTGCCCGTGGATTGTATACGGAGATTGAATAATGCCGTCGCCCGTAGGATGTGGATTAGTCCAAATCCGTATTTACTTAGATTTGGGTTTGGTGTTTTTAGTTTAAGGATACATTAGCCGTATTGAGGCTAAGATCAACTTAAACCTTCGTTAAGGATACGTTAGTCCTGTTTGAGACTAAGATCGACTTAATGGGATCGTCTAGATCCATTTCCAGTTTAAGGACGTATTGGTCCATTTAATATATGGCCGTCGGGACCCATCACCTCTCTGACGACGTTGAAGGATTTGTGTCAGAGGAGTTCAGAGATGTACCCTTGAACCAAAGTCGATTTGGAGTTTTATAGTCCATTTAAATGTTTAAGGATACGTTAGCCGTATTTGGGGCTAAGATCAACTTAAACGGGACCGTTTAGATCCGGCAAAAGAGCATTTGGAGGCTCTATTGTTCCAGTTTAGGGACGTGATGGTCCACTATTAGTTTAAGGACGTTTCGGTCCATATCCCAGTTTAGGGACATGGTGGTCCATATTCCAGTTTAGGGACGTGGTGGTCTAACATTAGTTTAAGGACGTTTCGGTCCAATATTAGTTTAAGGACGTTTCGGTCCAATATTAGTATGTGGTCGTCGGGACCCGTCACCTCTCTGACGTCGTTGAAGGATTACAACGACAGGTGTCAGAGGAGTTCGGAGATGTACCCTCGAACCGGGGGTAAATTGATTTAAGAGAGAGAAATCTTGCCCAGTCAATTTAATTTGAGGACTTACGGCCAAAATTGGGCTAAGTCCAGTTGAAAATGTTCAACATTTTATTTGCTTTTGCATTGCATTTCTTTTTACTTTGATCTGGGCTCTGCCCATAAAGGATGTAGAGTATCAATTTGTTTTGGGGCTCTGCCCATTTATAAATGATGCAGAGCATCAATTTCACTTGGGCTCTGCCTCTTTTTATTGCTTTGCAATTTATTTTGGCCTGCTAGGTCTTTTTGACTTGAGCCTGGCCCTTTAACAAAAGAAATGCATTGCATTATTCAGGCGCTTTGCGCCAATCAAAGAGCGCAAGTGCTTGTGGTGAGGACACGTGTCATGCAAGCGCAGTGCGCTGTGCTGCTGACACGTGTCACGTTCTGAGGAGCGTAAGCGCAACAGCGCAGTGCGCTGTGTCAGTGCGCTGCGCTGTTGCGCTGCTGACACGTGGCGCTCCCTGGTGGCTTGCGCCAACACAGGAGCGCAATAGTGCAATTTTTCAAGTGCAGAGAACTATTAATTTGAGAATCTTTTAGATTCAAGAACCAATGGTTCATAAAGGAAGTGCAGAGCACTATTTGATTTCTTGATCTAATTTAGATCAAAGAAAAACAAGCTTTTTCTTATTTCAGGAACCAGAGGTTCATAAAAAGTGCAAAGCACTAGTTTTATTTTGTTTTTTTATTAAAGATCATTGATCTTGTTTTTAGATCCATGATCTGTTCATAAGAGAATTTTCTCTTTTTCTAAAGGCTTTTTACCTTTTTTGTTCTTGAGGATTTCTCTCCAATTCTTCAGAGTTCTCTCTGTTTAATTTCTCACAAAATGTTCATGCCTTTGAATTGAAGTCTAGGGTCCTTTTTATAGTGCCCATAAATTAGTTAAATTTGTTAAATAGATCTTTCTCTGAGTGATTTGGAGAATTTTCCCCACCGTTGGATCTTTGATCCAAGGGCTTCTATTTTACAGAAGAAAATCTTCTTGTTTTAACAAGAACAGAAAGATTTCTTAGAATTTTAATTCTGTTTGGCGCAAATGCTCCAGAGCGTGACATGTGTCGTGCAGCGAAGCTGTGCTTGCGCACCTGCGCTGACACGTGTCGCGCAGCGCACAGCGCAGCGCTTTGCGCAAAAGTGACTGCGCTGACACGTGTCGCGCAGCGCAGCGCTTGCGCAACTGAAGCTTTGCTGCTATTTTTATTTTTTTAATAGAGCTTTGCTCTGATTGGGCGCACTGCCTTGGGCGCTGCGCTGCCGTATCAGCTTTTGACACGTGGCGCGTTGCGCGCAGCGCAAAGAATTTGAAGAGTTGCTTCGAATTTTGAAATTCAAACAGAGCTTTACTCTGATTGGGGGTGATCACATTTGATTGTTACGAAAAAGTGTTTTTGTAGTTAAAGTAACCGCAATCAGAACGGTGTCGCGCATAGCTAGACCGAGATGAGTACGGGTCGTCCTCAGGAAAACGTTGAATTTTTTACTCTTACTTTAGATGTGTTGAGAGAGAAGGGAGGAATAAAGAATTTTGTGAAAAGTTTCTAGATCTACGTTAAGAAAGAATGCCAAAATATAGATCTAGATTATTTTAGAGATATAGATAATATAATAAGAGGGCTTGTAGGGTTCGTTAGGATTTAGTGGTTATGGACGATTAATTAAAAGTTACCCTTTTTATCCTTTAATAGATTTAAAACTAGAACGACGGTGATGCGTGTAGATTAGAGTTTCTGGAGGGAAAAGGAATCCCACTCTTAACCCTTATCTCGACACGGAACTCCGTTCATATCTAGCCTTTACCAAAACAATCATTAATCTAATCTCTAATCACGGTCGGAACTAACAAAGAATTGTTAGCGCGCCCGATTAGGATGTTAATTATTCTTTTGATAAAGTTCATAAACTCTATAGGACTTAAAAAGGGTTTAGGGATGTTCATCATCCATTAGCCTACCCTAATCCTACGAACCCTAACAAGCGGAGAATTACTCGCGCATGTTGAGAGAAAAAGAGATGGAGAGAAATTGCATAATTAAACTACGAAGAAATAGAATAAGAAAAAGAAAGCTACCTTTATTAATCAACAAAATTCATTACACTTGAATCCTTAGAAAATGATTACAAATCTAGTTGCTTCTCGATCTCTTCCAAGGAGGTAGATGAACCGTTGATGATCAGCCTGGATGCGTGAGCCGTCTGGGACTTCGTGATCGCGTCGGCTTGATGATTTTTCCAAGAGGCACTCGGTCCTTATTTATAATTACAGTGCCAGAACCCTAGTTTCCTAATATGGAAACTAGTTGTTAGGATCCTAACCACCATAATCCCATATCTCAACTCTTCAAATCCGTGGCGGAACCGCGGCCATTGGATAGGTTTGGCCGCGGATCCACCCCCTTTTGGTGAGATCATGGCCTCTAATTTTTGTAGCTTCATATCTGTAGCACTTGGTAATCTTTTGAGTATCTAGACTTTGAAAATCTTTTCTACATTTCTACCAGAATTAGTTTCTTGAATATCTTTGGTAGATTTGATTTGCCAACTTTGATTTCCTTGATTTTAGCCCTGCAAATTCTGCACAATATCTCAACAAATAATGTTTAGTAGAGTTTGTTATATTGAGATATTAACTTAACCATTAAGAATTGGTCAAAGGTATTAATAAGGTAAGCATATTTAAATGGGCCAAATGTTACATGGATATTATATGCTTACTTTTTCCTACAAAATATTATTTATAATATATAAACATATGAAAATAGTATTTTTACAGATAAACCCGCATATGTATCATATATTATAATAAACACCTTTTATTATATAATAATAGTAGGAAAAATGTCATATTAAATGTGCAGTTTTATCAGCTGAACAAATACCCCCAAACCTATCTTTGATCGTCCCGAGCAAACTAGTTTATTCAAGAGAAGGAGAAAAAGAAAGGAGAATGCTAAGCACACTTTCGCAGGAAACACGATTGCACTGAGCACGTGCAACAAGCCGCTAAACCTTTAGGTGTCCCTAGTAGGAGGAGTGTTGTCTCCTGAGGGTTTTCAGCGGATTACACCCACAAAATCCAATAACAAAAGAGAAATGGTAAAATTTACATATAAAGATAAGAACCATAAAAGAAAGACTTTGAAAATGAGAGTTTCCAATTACACTAGCTTTTCAGTTGTTATGTGCCTTATCTTAATAGTCATGAAAAGATGTTAGAAACCACATTATCCCTCAATAAAACATCGTCTTTATTCTTCATTCCTACATTTCGTCCAAACATCGATCATATAACCCTACGTGTGTGTAAATAACATCCCTACACCCGGAGAATTCAATTTAAGCTATCATACTCTTGTCCATCTGCCTCAGTACTTTTTAATCGATGAATATTTAGTTGAATTTGCTCACACAATTTTCATGCGACCGTTAATACTTCTTGAGGTACTAACCGACCGATTACTCATGTTCTTGCTGATCAGGTGATAATATTTTCCTCGTCTTGCACCACCTAAGGCTTAGCAGTGACTCCCAGACCAGTTGGCCTTAGGGCACTAGGTGAAGAGGCACCCTCGCTATATTTTTTTATTGCTGCCTTGGTGATAACAAAACCAGTGTTCATTTTTCTTTTCACCATTTTTATATTTTCTTCATTTTTTCATTTCCTTCATACTTTGGCTTTTAGACAAGAACATTTCAAGGTATTCTCTACTATCCCAAGTTTCAAGACGTGTGTAAGTGCATATAGTAGGGTATCAACATTCAAATGTTTGGCTTCCAGAATAGAAACTATTTTTCAGACTTATTTTTATCCTCAGATTAGCGACTTCCTTCATCTTACTAACCCTTGGGACAACAGCTCATAACTACTTATTACTAGTTCGTTTAAGAAAACTTCTAATTTTCTTAGTTTTCTTAAACTATTCCTATCTTTTGGATGTAATTTTTCACTTTCTACTCTTTTGTTATAAAAGAAAATTTTTTTAAAATTTTTTTTTGTAAACTTTGTGCTTATGCAAAATATGATGCAAATTGATGTGTAAATAAGCACAAACCTCCCCCAAACTTGTTTTCAAAAGTGTCCTCACTGTTGCCATCTGCTGGATTATAAAAAACCTGTAAACTTGGGAGGACATTATTAATGGGGGAAAGAATATATGAAAGTGAAAATCCTCCCCCAAACTTATTTTTGGCTCACAATTTTGTAAAAATCATTTTCTTTCAAGAGCCCAAAATATACCACCCCTCCAAACTTGAGTTAAACAATTTTAATCTTTTAAAATCACACGAGGGGGTCAAGATTATTAGTCAATGCCAAACTTTGCAAAGACCGAAGGTCAACACCAACTATTCAAAAATTTTATCAATGAAGCACCAAGGTTGGTGGAAGAACATGTCACCTTTCGACGTGAAGAAGTGGGGAGGTGATAAGAGGTGTGATGGAAACGGATCGCGTCTCAATTTAGAGAGACGATACAGTGATAGTGATGATAGATTACTCGCATTATCATGAATGTCCAAAAGAAGGGGTGGAGGTCCAATTTCTTCATCTTGGAGTTGATTTATCTCAACACCCGTTTCTTTTAAAAATGCGAGTTCATCAGCGAAAATTTCCTCAAAACTTACATCGATACCCCGAAGAATAATGTCATCAGAAAAAATGGGGTGATCGTCAAACTTTATAAAAAGTTCCTCATCAGCGTTAGATGTTGATCCGGACAACTCGGTGGAAGAGTACATGGTTGGGTCAAACAACAACATATGAAAAGAGTCAGAATTATGAGGTTGATCAAATTCGCTGCTGTCGACATCCATTAATTCGACAGAACACACATGAGCATAGGGTTCGGAGGGTTCACTTCCCAACTTGTAAATATTAAGCTCAATTGAGTTCTTTCCAAAGGATAGGGTCATAGAGCCGTTTCTACAATTGATTACAGCGTTGGAAGTGGCCAAAAAGGATCGACCGAGTATCACCGGGATTTGATTGCGTGAGTTTGCCACAGATTGTGTATCAATAACGATAAAGTCCACAGGAAATATAAATTCCCCGACTTTGATTAACACATCCTCTAGCTCACCCGTAGGTTTGGTGATAGATCGATCGGCCATCTGAAGAGTGCAATGCCCAGGTTTTAACTCTCCGATCCCTAATTGCTCATAAACAGAATACGGAAGCAAGTTAACACTAGCACCTAAATCGAGTAGAGCACGATTGATATTTTTACCCCCAATAGAAATAGAAATTGTAGGACTTCCGGGGTCCTTTCGTTTCTTGGGTAGTTGTTGTGTAAAAGCAGTGCTCACATTACTCGCAAGAAAAACTTTTTTAGGTACTTGAACTTTTCTCTTCCTCATGCACAAGTCCTTTAGGATTTTCGCATATGACGGAACTTGTTGAATAGCATCTAGGAGAGGAATGTTTATGTTAACTTGCTTAAAAATTTCCACAATCTTCTCCATTTGTGGACTTGGTCTGTTGCCCCTCAACCTGTTTGGATAAGGTGCTTGATCAATAAGTTTTGGGTCCAACGTTTATGGAGAAGACTGTGGGGATGGATTCGATCCCAAAACTGGAGTGGGAATCGACTTAGATAGATTTGGCGAAATGGACGAAGGGTTCGAGCCTTGGGTAAAACGGAGAACAGGCTCGGATGAAGGTGGGAGACTAGACGAATTAGGGGAAGAAGAAGAAGCTGGGGTATCATTGGTGTCACTATCATCATACTGCTCACCCACTCGGTCATTCAGCACTTTTCCCAACCTCAACGTGGTAACAACACTCACATTATAACTTTGTGAGTGGTCAGGATTAGGTATGGGTTGAGATGGGAGTTTCCCTTTCTCTCTCGCACTCATTGCGGCGTTTAACTGTGCGATTTGGTTTTCTATTGATTTGATACTCTCACCATGGGAGGAGGAGTTTTTCGTTAGGGTATCAATAGAAGACCTCATCTCAGCCGAATTTTGCATGGATTGTTTCATGAACATATCCAAAGTTTGTGCAAGTGAGTTGTCAGTACCGGCCACTTGTGGTGTAGAAATGTTGGCCGGATTTTGGAAATTCTGTGACTGAAAGGGGGCTGATTCTGTGGTTGTGGTTGCTGTGGAGGAGCTCTTTGATAATTACTTTGTTGGTTTTGATTCCAAGCAAAGTTAGGATGATTCCTCCATCCTTGATTGTATGTGGAAGAATAAGGGTCGTTTTTAGGTCGCTGCTGAAAAGCAGCATTAGCTTGAAACGATGCATTCATAGGACATTCTTCCGTTAAGTGTAAAGGATCCGAACAGCAACCACAGACGGTCTTAGGCAGCGTGACCTGATTTAGGGAGAATGATGAGAACTTGTTTTCAATAGCATCAAGTTTCTTCTGTATCGTTGCCATTTCGGCTTTTACTGCGATAGAAAGATCGAGCTGGTGAATACCTCCCTTAGTTGAAGGCGGTCTTACGCTTTCCCACTGCAACGTGTGTTCAGCAAGGTCTTCCAGATATTTCCACGCTTCACCATCATCTTTAGACATGAAATTGCATTGACACATTGTTTCAAGCATCTGCTTTGTCGCTAGATTAATGCCCTCATATATAATCCGACATAAATCCCATCTTTGTATTCCGTGATGGGGGCATTGGACAAGCAGATCTTTGAAACGTTCAAAGCACTTCCAAAATGGTTCATTGGGAAGCTGGGTGAACTGGTTGATCTCGCTCCTAATATGGGCAGTCTTATGGTTTGGGTAAAACTTCTTAAGAAATGCTATGATAAATTCATCCCAATTAGTGATAGAGTGTGCGACAGTATTATAAAGCCATTTTTCTGCCAAGTCGCACAGTGTGAATGGGAGAAGACGTAAGCGCATAGCATCTAAAGTCAATTGTGAAGTACCCATCATTGCGCATACGTTTTCGAATTTGGTGATGAAAATGTACGCATCTTCCGACTCAAGCCCGTGAAATTTGGGCAACAGATTGATGTAGTGGGGTTTAATTTCGAAATTATCCCCGTTAGGTGGTGGAAGAGATAGACAAGTAGGAAGGGGACCACGAATAGGATAGCATCTCTCTTGGAGAGAGATGCGCGGTGGATTCTGCTCACCTGCGGGCGGTGGCAGCGTGGTGTTATAATTAGATGGAGTGCCGTCCATCACGGTCGATATGGTGTATGGTGGGGGGAAAAGAGGATGAAGAAGTACCGACTTCAGCGTCGATAGCAGGAACGCGGACAAGACGGGCACTAGGATCCCGTGTCCAGCCGAGCATGCACTAAGCGAGTTTAGTGCAAGTGGCAGCGTGTCTGTGATTTTAAAATTGGCTTGTTTTGAAAAAGTGGGACTCAAGACAAATCACCCTAAGATGCACAAGCAACCCTAGAACTAAGGTTACCTAGGTCCAGTTTCTAGACCGCTCCTAGACTTCCAAAGGACAAGCCGTAGGATCAATCCTCTACCGCCTCCGTACTACCCTTGTAGCCAGGTAAGTGCCAGGTAAGTGGGAAGGAACCATGTCGTGGGCCTAATTAAAAACCACTAGCCTTTGTCACACTTGCCTAGGCACTACAAAAGTAATGCGGATAAACGATAGATTACCCACGACCTTCCTCTGTCCTTATTGAGCGCGACAGTCCTTAGAGTCTGGTCTAGATATTTTTTAAATTAATAAAGGGTTGATTTATATGCTCGGTTTGTGATTTGTGGGGCTTAGGAAGGGTGATGAAATCCCCACCTAATCTTGATTTGGTCTTTGCCTCTTAGAGTCCGTATTAAATATGCAAAACAAAACCAATCACAAAACTTTTGCAAAAAGATTTTTTGAGCGGCGCAATTTTGCAAAGAATCCTGCAGAAAATAGATTTTATTGGATTTGGGGAGAGAGAGAAGGAGTTAAGAAAGATACCAGAGAAGATTGAAGCCCTAATTCTTCCAACCTGCCGCGATTCTGCCGCAGAAGGGGTACTTTTGCCGCGGTTCCGCCGCGTGGCAGAGGGATCACTTGATAAAAATTTTTGTATAGCCTTCTGTGCTCATCTGGATCTCTAAAAATGTCTCTGTTCCCTGTTCTCCTTAATTCTGTGACTCCAGATCTCCTTGCAAAATTCACGCACAAATCGTTAAATATGCAATTTGCAGTTTTGTGTTAATAATGATATGACTCGTCTAAGAATTCAATACAAATAGTAAAAATAAAAAATTACGCACGTATCCCCGGCAACGGTGCCATTTGATTGTTACGAAAAAGTGTTTTTGTAGTTAAAGTAACCGCAATCAGAGCGGTGTCGCGCGTAGCTAGACCGAGATGAGTACGGGTCGTCCTCAGGGAAACGTTGAATCTTTTACTCTTACTTTAGATGTGTTGAGAGAGAAGGGAGGAATAAAGAATTTTGTGAAAAGTTTCTAGATCTACGTTAAGTAAGAATGCAAAAATATAGATCTAGATTATTTTAGAGATCTAGATAATATAATAAGAGGGCTTGTAGGGTTCGTTAGGATTTAGTGGTTATGGACGATTAATTAAAAGTTACCCTTTTTATCCTTTAATAGATTTAAAACTAGAACGACGGTGATGCGTGTAGATTAGGGTTTCTGGAGGGAAAATGAATCCCACTCTTAACCCTTATCTCGACACGGAACTCCGTTCATATCTAGCCTTTACCAAAACAATCATTAATCTAATCTCTAATCACGGTCGGAACTAACAAAGAATTGTTAGCGCGCCCGATTAGGATGTTAATTATTCTTTTGATAAAGTTCATAAACTTTATAGGACTTAAAAAGGGTTTAGGGATGTTCATCATCCATTAGCCTACCCTAATTCTATGAACCCTAACAAGCGGAGAATTACTCGCGCATGTTGGGAGAAAAAGAGATGGAGAGAAATTGCATAATTAAACTACGAAGAAATAGAATAAGAAAAAGAAAGCTACCTTTATTAATCAACAAAATTCATTACACTTGAATCCTTAGAAAATGATTACAAATCTAGTTGCTTCTCGATCTCTTCCAAGGAGGTAGATGAACCGTTGATGATCAGCCTGGATGCGTGAGCCGTCTGGGACTTCGTGATCGCGTCGGCTTGGTGATTTTTCCAAGAGGCTCTCGGTCCTTATTTATAATTACAGAACCAGAACCCTAGTTTCCTAATATGGAAACTAGTTGTTAGGATCCTAACCACCACAATCGCATATCTCAACTCTTCAAATCCGCGGCGGAACCGCGACCATTAGATAGGTTTGGCCGCGGATCCAACCCCTTTTGGTGAGATCATGGCCTCTAATTTTTGTAGCTTCATATCTGTAGCACTTGGTAATCTTTTGAGTATCTAGACTTTGAAAATCTTTTCTACATTTCTACCAGAATTAGTTTCTTGAATATCTTTGGTAGATTTGATTTGCCAACTTTGATTTCCTTGATTTTAGCCCTGCAAATTCTGCACAATATCTCAACAAATAATATTTAGTAGAGTTTGTTATATTGAGATATTAACTTAACCATTAAGAATTGGTCAAAGGTATTAATAAGGTAAGCATATTTAAATGGGCCAAATGTTACATGGATATTATATGCTTACTTTTTCCTACAAAATATTATTTATAATATATAAACACATGAAAATAGTATTTTTACAGATAAACCCGCATATGTATCATATATTATAATAAACACCTTTTATTATATAATAATAGTAGGAAAAATGTCATATTAAATGTGCAGTTTTATCAACTGAACAGGGGGAAACAGGGGTATGGGGAAATCAAGAGTGTATCCGAACGTAACTTAAAGGGCTATTATATCTTGTTACCGTGGTCCCGTGGGGTTGAACGGGACATAGACACTCAGTCTATTATATCATGTTACCGTGGTCCCGTGGGGTTGAATGGGACATAGACTTACAATCTACCATATCTTGTTACCGTGGTCCCGTAGGGTTGAACGGGGCATAGACCGATGGGTTACGATGAGAATTACATTAATTGATTTCGAATAACTTTAGAGTAGATCACCCTATAGCACAGTTTAGACTACTCACTGCACTTCACCTGTTTATATCCTGTTCACTAATCTATATTCATGTTACGTGTTACTTGTTACTGAGGACTTGTTACTGATCATATTTCATGCCTGCATATATTTCATTATATCCTGCTTGTCTTGAATTATTGATATTATGACGCACTGACGTCTGGGTTTTGCATGGCCCAGATCTCTTGTCCTTATCGTAGGCTGTCCAGGAGTACTTTGATCAACAGGCCGAGCGGTGATGACCTGTTATTAGTTTAGTTTAGTTTCCTTTCAGTATTTTCATTCCTGACGTGAGCCCGCATTATGGGACGTACATTCCAGTTTATTATTGTATTGGATCTTTTTGCTTCCGCATTATTTTATTCTTGACTCGTTATTCTGGCTCATGGACATGTATTAGATAGTTGTTTATTATTGTTCTTGATATCTCTGCAGCCGTAATGTGACTGTGGAGGGATATTTCCTATCTACAGGTTGCATGATTGGCTCTGTCACGTGCCTATCTTAGCGTACTCTGGGAAGCGGGGCGTGACAGATTGAATATATGGATTCATATTGAATTGTTATATTGTAGATTGTACTTGAATCATATTCAAGTCAGATTGATTATATTGAGACTCAGTCCGAATCAGACAATTAGAAAAGAAATTGAATACTGAATTAAATTTTGATGTTATCGGTAACTGCTGCACATGGGCGGCAGGATTTGTGTCTTTTTCAAAGACGATTACCGTGTTGATAACACCGTTTGTTAAATTATCTAGCTTAAATAGACAAGCACCCACTTCTCCGGCTCCCTGAGGCTTAAGAGATTGGTCCCGCTTAAACATATGTTTACTAGGGTTCTTAGGGTAATTTATAGAACTTGAGAGGGTTTTATATAAAAATACTTTTGTATAATTTTCAAAATACACCCTAAGTATTTTATTATCGTATTTAGAATTTTCATAGATGTAGATTTTATATATGTGATATTTCTAGTGAATAAAACCAAATTTCATAATATATGGTATTTAATTGTAAAGTATTGAACTTGTATGGAATTACATGGTATTTTCATGTAAAGTGATTCTTTTGATTTAGAAAAAGTTGGAATATTTATACTATATCAAAAATAGATATTTTGATAATACATATATATATATATATATATATATATTTATAAAAATAATTTTAATTTATTATTTTTCTAAAAATCTCATTTTCTAAAGATATTTGTATTTTTAAATCTTTCGAGACCGAATGCCCCTTGCGGAGGTCTGCATCTCGCACTACTAAGCCCGAGGATGTGCGATAATCTGCACCATCCTGAACGGGTTCCCCAAATGGGTTGTAGCGGCGCTTTGCAAACATTTGTTTAAAAATACATAATCTTATCGAAAAAGGTTTTTTAATAGTAAAAGGTATTTAAGTGTAAAATTCGTATTCCCGTATTCTATATTCCTGAAAGGCATCGTGCTATGTTGCATATGAGTGTTGTGAGGAGGTAGGTCATTATCTCGTGATCTATTTAAAAGTATAGCAAAAAATATGATGTTTAATGTCAAAACTGAACTATATGGTATTTTACTGAAAAGGTACGATAAAAATTACAATATGAAATATTTTGCTATAAAACATGTTCATGATATTTTGTTAATGTTTAATAGTCAATACGTGAGAGTTTGGAATGGTTGTGTTTAATGAAAATTGCACTTTTTAAAGAAAATCGAATCGGAAGTCGGATTAACTCCGCTTCCGTCGGGTTTTAGAAATACGAGTTTTTAGAATAGCAAAGTGAAAAGGGAGGAGGGACTTACCGGAATTTATCTTAGAAAAGAGGAAAGGGGAGTGGAAGTAGATTCCGGTGCGTCGTTTCGTCACCGGGAGCTCCTGAGGTAGTCGTCGGAAATTCGCCGGAGATTCGCCCTTCGCTAACTCCACTTATACATAAAATTCTAGAGAATTTTTTTGAGAGTTTTGGACAGAATTTGTGAGTGAGGTGTGTGTGTTTAGGGTGGTATTTATAGGTAAAGATTAGGGGTAGGATAGGTGAAAGGGTGTGAGAAAATGTATTTAATTTTGTATTAAAAAATGGTTTAATGGAGTTTTAAAAAGCTCTGTTAATGTGCGGAAAATTTAAAGTGTACATGGGTTACCAGTCGGCCGGCGCCGCCGGCCGATTCGACCAATCCGTCGGCCCGGTTCTGCCGAGTCAGGCCGGGGCTCGCTGCCACGTGTTCATCGACATTTGGCTATTCTCCTGAGACAGTTTGTTTTATTTGTGACTTTTTGGTTTTATGGGTTTAGCACGTGTAGACTCTTGGGATTCTAAAAATTTAAAAAGAAATCAATACTAAAAAATAATGTGGGTGATGGGATTTGAACTCTAGTGCTGTGGTTCAGCAGTGCCAGGTCTAACCAATGAGCTACAAACTCCTTCTTATTATTAAAAAGCAAAACAAATTTATAATTTGTGCTCACACAAAAATACCCCTTTCTGTATTTTTTGGAAAAATTATACAGAAAGTTTAGGGTTATTACAGATTAACTAGTTTCTGTGTTGCCCATCTGTTTAGGGCTTTGCTTCTTTTTGATGTAATTAAATTATTTAGTTTAATTTACTCTTTCCTTTGGGATGTAATAATGTTTGGTTAATGGAAATAAATACCTTTCGCTTTTATTGTTTTATTTTAGTACACATCCTGCATATTATAGATATTCTTACGCTTAACGTAACTGTATTGAATAGATCACCTTCAATACAGTTAGATTGCGGACCGTGCCACGTCACCCTTCACCTTCTTTTGGAAAGTGGGACGTGACAATTAGCATATAAACTAAATGTAATAACTAAAAGCATTTTAGCACATAATTAATTGTAATAACTGATAAAAAAATTTAATTAGCCAACTCTCTCAAACAACTACCCACTAGTTATTCATTTTTTTCTTGAGCAATTGATATGGAAATTCATATGGATAAAAAGGGCAAAGAAAAATAAAAAGAAATAACCATTTCCAAGAAAAGATAAAAGAAATAACTTTACAAAATGTTGCGAAAACTCCATGTATAGTAACAATTTAGCATTAATGTCATTCCAAAACTTAATATTTTTCAAAGATTAAACCTTCAATATTTTTTGAAGATTAATATTGAAGAATAAGGAAAACCAATATTAAATTTATTTTAAAATTATGGAAAACGCTTTGGAAAAAGATTTTTTTGCCAAATAAAATAAAATAGAAACCAAATAATTACTAAAAATAGCCATAAATAATTTTTTTTTTCATTTTGTGACTTAGACATCAGAAATGGATATGAAAATAAACATGGATAAAGGGAAAGGCAAAAGGGAAAATGTCAAAAATAGTGTTTTAACTAAGAAAAGATTTCTTGACCAACTCAATTTTTTTATTAGAGTAATATAATATAACAATGGCTTACAAAAAATAAGAAAAACCCTTATCTCTGTTATTATAATGCAAACTTCAAAAGTAGGTAAAAAGACATACAGTACTGCGGTATTGCTGATAGAACAAAGTTAAGTAAAGTGACTGATGAAGTGGGATGGATAAAGGGCATTTGGGAAACTATGGTCTCCGTTGTGAGTTGGAATATTTGGTTAGGAAAGAACAATAGAATTTTTTAGAATTCTAAGAGAACGGTGTTTGAATATTGTAAATGTAGTTGAAACCAACATTGTGTTTTGGTCAGGTGGCGCAACAAAGAGGGCCAGTAAAAGGCCATTGACTAATACAGAGGATGAGAGATCAGATTTAGGCCATGCTGATTTAGCTTCCTTCTTATTGACGGACGAGACAAAACAAAATAAAGGAGGGGATTCGTAGGCGGTGATGGTTATCAACGACGGTTTTGAGAAGAGAGGAGGATGGTTTTATTTTTATTTGTGAGGAGTTAACATGTATTTGCTTCCTGTCGGGGATGTGTGCCCCATTGTTCTTTTTTATGTATTTTTTATGCTTTTCCTTTCTTTGCTTTTACTTTGGTAGACCTTTGATTTAGTTTTGTTAAATCGCCGTTTAATAAAATACGAGGGCTTTTAGCTTTCATTTTATTCAAACAAAATATATCTTTAGTAGATCAGTAGATGTCGGTATATAGAAATGGTTAAAGAAAAATGATAAAATTCCTCATAGAAATTGCCTTTTTTCAGCATAGACAGGTCATCAATTTGCTTAAAATTTGAAATCGTTCTCTCCCTTAGCTACTCACCTCTCAAAGCTATGTATACTGGAATGGTGCAGGTGCGATGCATATGTACAATAAAATTCGCCAATATTTGAGAAGAAAGGACGATTGCTTAGTATTATGCATGCTTGATATGACCTTTTAAAATATATAGCTAATTGTATAGATCTTTATATAGTCTACACAGTTAAAATTTTTAGATTACCCACTTTAACAATAATCATATAAATTCGACAGCAGTCACTTTTCCCACTTTCTTTACAGTTATGCAACCAATGTTCTAAAATAAAAAAAACATTAAAATTGCATGTCACAAACAAAAAAAACTTTTAATTTTGATGGGTAAAAGAATTCCACATAGGGATATCCTCGCATACCTATAAAAAAACATTTAAAAAAACCATCAAAGCCAATTTTAAGCAAAAACAAACTCATATAATAAAAAATGTTCAATCTGCAATTGAAAGGAAAACCTAAAATTCAAATAAAAAATTAATTAACAAAAAAGAATTGTACAAAAACCTTAAGACAGAAAAGAGAATACCTGCCATTAATGCTTCACATAGTGCATTCATATCTCATTAAACTTCCCCGCGTTCCATATCTTTACTGTGATAACTAGAAATCCCTGATGATGTCATTAATCAAAAAAATAGAAAAAATGATAAAATTTAAATAGCCAAATTTGAGAAGTGGGGATGTCCACCTCCTCCACCACAAAAAGACAAAAATAAAAAAATGAAATGGCATCAACTCTCTTTCTCTCTCTTATAATCTCATTTATTACACATTCTTTCTCATGTTCAAAAGTTCAAAAAGAAACATGCCTTATAAATTTATATATAAACTCTTATATCTTTGTTATTTTGGATAACTCATAAATTTCTCAATTCTAATATTACATTCTTTCTCATGTTCAAAAGTCAAAAAAGAAACATGCTTTATAAATTTATATATAAGCTCTTATATCTTTGTTATTTTGGATAACTCATAAATTTCGCAATTCTAATATTACCGCTAATTGCATTCATTTAGTTTAAATTTAGAAAAACTATAAATATTTTTAGAAATTTTCATGTAATGTCTAAATAAAAAAATTACTATATGTTGTTCAAAATATGCATACGTACATCGCACGTGCAAAATACAAATTAATTTTACTCCAACTTGTCTTTCCTGAAACAGGTATGGGTCAACATATCATGCTATAAACCAAAGCAACCATTGTTGAATATGGAACCGCGTTTGTGTGAAAAACAGTTGGCTTGAATAGGCCGGTTTTAAGCACAAAAGAGACGAATAAGAAGGTAAGGCCCGTTTAAGATTCAGACCGAATAAGATAGGATCAAATATATACTCAGGTAAAATCCATTAGGGAAAGAAATCAAAATTACGCAACTTCAGCACACAATTGATTTCCATTGGTAAAAATACTTGGAACAATTTCTTAACAAACCCTAAATCCTATAAACACCCTCTCACTCAAAATCAATCAATTATTATAAATTTTATCTCGAGTCTCTTAGAGCGCATAACATATGACAATCCAGGATTCTAGCGATCAATGTCAACAACCATCGAGGCTCTATCGAGACTGAGACATCTAGCCCTCCTCAAATAGGTGTGCCTCAGTCGTCTTTTCCAATCGATGTAAGTAAGAGATAAGATGATGCAGAGTAGCTTGAAGAAGAATAACTGTTTCGTTTGGATAGTAAGAAATCTAAAGGTGCAAATCGAAAGCAGAACCATTAGGTCCATCTTTAATCAGCCATAACTTTTGATCCGTAGGTCCAATCGACACGTTCTTCGGCAATTTGGAGACGACAATTTGTTCACTATTTTTGACGGACATGCCACCGGATGACTAGAGACTTAAGGCCCGCTGATTCGCAATTTGACGACGTTTGGAGGGTCTATGGAGGCTTTAAAGTTTATGGCGCAGTTTAATAATTTCGTATTTTAGGGAGTATTTAATTATTTAATTGTATTTCGCTTTAGGGACTTTTTGGCAATATCTTGTTCTTAGGGTTTGCCTATTTAAAGACGCTAGGATTTATTTTTGCAGTTTAGTTTTCCTATTAATAAAATTTGAGATTTTTTCTCTCTAGTTTTGCACTAGGGGTTATCACCGTTTCTGTAACACCTTAGTTCATTTATACTAGTTCTATTTTGAGTATTTCTTTATTTATGATATTTTCTTGATTTATCGTGTTTTGGGTGCGAATAGTGTATTTGACATCTGTATTTGCAACCGACCCGACCCGCTTGCTGGAAACCCGTCTTGATTCCTGTTTATGATTTATCCCGGCTTGTTATGTGGATCAGTGCACTTTCATATTTTATATACTGTATACTGGCATCTGCATTTTTTTTAATATAACATTTAAAGTCAAGAAAATTATTTTAAAAATATCTAGTATGGCTTGCATGATACCCCTCACCCTGTCGTAGTATCCGCGCATCTTGTTCTCGTCCCGTTCAGCGTAACGAACCTGTTTGGATGGCTACATGCATGTTGCGTGCATCTGTTCTTGGGGATATACTTTTTCGTTACCCGGATATCCTGTTTTAAAGTTGGTCAACACGTATATTTTCTGTATTTTAAAACCGGATTTTTAGATCCGATCCGGACGTGTTTTGGACTATTTTTGTATTAGCCAAAATATCAAATTTTTTTAATATTATATTATATTTATTTAACTGTTAACTGCTTACTCTTAATGAAAAATATTTTAAAAAAAATTTCAAAAGAAATCTTTTGTTAACAGACTCTCTCTCTCTCTCCCTCTCTCACTCCTCTCGCGATCACAATCCTCGAGGATCCCGTCACCTCCCATCTTGCTACGCTCACCCCTTCTTCTTTTCTTCTTCTTTTTATTCTGCCGCCCACGAGAACGAGTTCCCCAGAAACCCTAACTCCGCCTCCGATCTTCTCGCAACCCCAGACCTTGCAGTCACCACCTTCGCCTGCATCCCTTCACCACCTCCTCGTCATCCTCATCTCCATCACCCCGCTCTTCCTTTCCCCTCTCTCCAATCCCAACACAACCCATCACTTGACACCCTAACCCACTCTTGCACCTCACCGCCGATCACCACCCCGACCTCACCCTCATTCTCCTCTCCCGAGTAACCCCGACAACACCTACAAACCCCGACTCACTCCCTGCACAAGAACCCGACCCAAGAATCCCCACTGCCTAAACCCTCGCCGTGAAACCTCGCCGTCGACGAATCCACGACCTCGTCATCGTCACCCCTCTGTTCTTGTCGACCCCTGACCCTAGAGCACCAACCCAGAACCCACTTCCCCTCTCTTTCTCTCTCTCTCTTCTTCTCTTCTCTCTCTTCTTCTTTCTCTCTTGGTTTCTTGTTTTCGACCGTCGCGGCAGCCGTGCTCGCCGCCGCCGACCAGGGAGATCCAGTGAACGTCCCCTGCCTGTGTGGTTACCTTCTTACCTTGCCTGGACCCGTCCCGTGTGCCGTGTGTGCGTTGCGATGTTTACCCGACGTCGGACGTGCCGTACGCACCCGTCGTGTTCCAATCAGGCAAGTTCATCTTGCTACATGCTATGTATCTTATTTTGCATCCATATGAATAAAAATATTACATGTTGAATGAATTGTGCATCCATATTAATATTTACTGTTTTCGGATACCCGTATGCATCCATATCATTTATTATAAATGTAGTTACATCTACAGATCACATTAACTCATTATTATTACATTAGTACCCCATACTTGACAGTGTGCATCCTACATAGTCTTGGAGCTGTAAATGTAACCCCTGATTGATATCTGTGCATCCATACCATTAATTATATATCTAGTTACATGCCATGTCACATTATTTCATATTACTGTTATAATAGTACCCCATACTTGATAATGTGCATCCTACATAGTCATGTTGTAACCCATGATAGATAATTGTGCATCCATACTTTTACCGTACATTCGTACTTTTGCCACGATTCGATACTTGCTACATTTTACTGTTGGCACCCATTTGATACACTGTGCACCACTTGACATGATCTGTTACACCACTGCTTGACCTGATATCTGATCCTGTTACTAATGCCGATGATCCTGACATGTTGTCCTGACGGATACATAGACAAACCTGTACCTGCTTGATCCTGTGTTGGCATTAGCTCCAGATTTATCAATACCTGACTTGAACACATAACCTTGGGGGTAAGGGAAAATCAATGATGAAACATGACTTGTAACTCAACAGTTCGACGCTTATACTGATCAGTTATACGGGCTATGCCAGCCCCGGGATGATACTGCTGATATCATTCATCTGTACATGTTTCCTGCTTAATGCCTAGCGGCATGTCTCGAATTTCAGCCCGAGAATCTGGACCGTGGTCCCGGGCACGCACGAGATACTATTGAGTTACATCGACGATTCATTAAATTGATTTCACAAACTTTAGAATAGATAACACAGTAGCACAGTTTAGTTTTATCACTGCACGTCACATATACTGATACAGTTCACTGTTTTATATCCGTGTTTACTTGTTACATTCATGTTACTATTTATAATTCATGCCTGCATATCTCGTTACATCCTGGTTGCTTATTATTATTGATATTATGACGCACTGACGTCTGGGTTTTGCATGGCCCGGATCTTTTATATCTCTCGCAGGCCGACTAGGAGTACTTCAGTCGACAGGCCGAGCAGTGAGGATACTGTCAGTATTTCAGTTTAGTTTTCTTTCAGCATTTTCATTTTCTGATGTGAGCCCGTATTTGGGACGTACTTTACAGATTTTTATTGTTTATTGATTTATTGCTTCCGCATATTATTTCTTGACTCGTTTATTCTGGCAAATAGATATGTACTAGATAGTTTATTTTATTTCTACTATTCTTGATATCTTATAGACAACCGTAATGTGACTGTGGAGGGATGTTTCCTAGCCACAGGTAGCATGGTTGGCTCTGTCACGTGCCGATCTTAGCGCACTCTGGGAAGCGGGGCGTGACAGGGTTTGTTTGGTATCAGAGAATATTTGCAAGACTGCGTTACGAACTTGATATGGACATTACGAATATTTAGTGATGTCATTCGGAGTCACGAATGCACCGTCGATATTTATAGACTTGATGTAGGGTTGTATAAAACCACGACAAGGTTTAGGAAGGCATCACACATGCCGTTTTATAAAAATTTGGGGTGCTATGAAGCCCTAACCAAGATCTTAACTAGAGAATTAGGGTTAACTTTGCATGTAAACAACTTTACATCTAAGTGATAGGGATTATAACCTTTGTAGTCCATTCCTTCGCTTCAAAAGCTCCGAGTAGTAGTCCCTTCGTTGCGATCCATGAACTCCCGAACTCTTGAGAGGCTCCACAAGATGTACGATACATCCTTGCTTGAAGTCTTCAAAGTCTACGATGATCTATGTCGAGGAAACACGGACTCAAGCTCTCTCTTCACTAATATGGAATTAATGAAACTAACACACTAATCTATATGGCTAATATAGAAGAGGATGATGATGTAGAAATTTTGCTAACTTTATTATTTAATTTCTCACAATCATTCATCACAAATGAAAAATCTAACAAGCTTTTTTCTAATGAAGAAGAAGAAGAAGAAGCAAGTGATGAATTATTGTTGTGTGGTTAGAAATGCAACCATGGGTCAAGTATATCATCCTTAACCTATGTAGAGACTTAACCATTAGCTATGGTTAAAGGTGAGGTTGATAAATATCTTAAGCTAGACAAATAGAGTGGACAAAGTTAAAGAAGACTACAAGCTTCATCCTTGATCAATATCCACAATATTTGAATTACTTAATGTCACGCCCCGCTTCCCAGAGTACGCAAGATTTGGGCACGTGACATAGCCAACCATGCTACCTGTGGGTAGGAAGTATCCATCCACAGTCACATTACGGTTGTAAAGATATCAAGAACAGTAAAAAATAAACTAAACTAATACATGTCCAAATCCATAATAACAAGAATCAATAAACAATAAGTGCGGAAGCTAATGATCCAATACAATGAATAAACAGTATGTCCCATAATGCGGGCTCACATCTGGAAATGAAATGACATAAATAAACTAAACTCTCAAGAACTCACAGTTCAGCCTGCTGGCTGAAGTACTCCTGCTCGGTCGACGTCAAGGGCACGGAATCTGGGCCATGCAAAACCCAGACGTCAGCGCGTCATGATATCAAGTATATAGCATAAACATGGTAATAAACAATGCAAGCATGAACATGAAAAAAGGCAGCAATAAGAATTAATAAACAGGATAATGTGCAGTAGTGACTAAACTGTCCTATCAGGTTTTCTACTCTATAGTCTTTGAAACCAATTGATGAATCGTCGATATAACTCAATAGTATCCCGTGCGTGCCCGGGACCACGGTCATGATTCTCGGGGCTGAATCCGAGACGTGCCGCTAAGCAGTAAAAGGTAGTAGGATGGATGAGTGATGTCAGCATCAACACTCCGGAGCTGGCCAAGCCCGTAAGACTGATCAGAATAATGTATCGAACTGTTGAGTTACAAGTCGGTTTCACCTTTGATTTCCCCATACCCCCAAACTAAGTATGTCAGTCGGGTATTCAGTAGTCAAGGACTAATGCCAACACAAGTCAAGTAAAGGTAGGTCTGTCTGGATCGACAGCAGGAATGGTTAGGTTTGTCGGCATTAGGCATGAGATCAGGTAACAGGTCAGGTTACTTTCAACAGGTAGAGTCGATATGTACAGGGTGTTGTGTCCGGTGTATCAGTACATGAGTCAGGTGTATCAAGATCGGTCAATATGTAATGCAATCAGGTATATGATGATAACAGGTATAGTAACAAGTAATGAACAGTAGCAGGAAACAGTAAATAGCAAATATTATTCTATGTGAACACAGTGATGTTTGTATTTTCATATTAATCCGGTTCACGCACCTTTGAGGTGCAAAAGCCACAAGATGAAACAATATCGATAATATACGCAATGGAGTTACATGAATTTGAACTAAGCATAATAATTGTCTCAAGAGTGATTTTAACCAATGAAGTGGGGATGATCTACTTGGTTTGATTAGTTAAGTATGAATTAATAGCAAACCGGTTAATACGAGCAATGATTTCATTGATTTAAGGTTACGGATAATCGTGGCTAGCAATTCTAAGTTATAAAAGGTATCGATGTTATATTAGTTGTGTGGTTATAATATGATGATTAAGTTGTAGCATGTTAAGCAAGTATTCGGATACTTGCCTCGGCGGTTCCGCAAACCGAAACACGGATGCGATGTCGGCAGAAACTGCGATATGGAAGCACGGGCCACGGATCGAGTCCCGACAGAGGTCAACGGAATCACACGGACCAGGGGACTTCGCTGGAGCGTCGGGTTCGTCAGACGGCACGGTCGGATCCGGCAGCAAACAGAACAACAAAGTTAGCAAACAAAACTACGCATTCACGATACGGACCAGCGGGGGTGTTGTACCAAAAGGAGGGAGAAGGAAACTTACAGGGAAGGAACAGGGTGCAAACACGATGGCTCGACGGCACTGGATCGCCGGCGAAACGACGGCGGCGGCTGCAGCAAGGGGAAAGGCCTCGGGTGTGCAGGGTAGTGTGCTGCGGCGAGTTGGAGAGGAGTGTGGTCGGCTCTGGTGGTCGTGGGAGAGAGGGAGGTGGTCGGAGGTGGCGTCTACGAGGTCGCCGGCACGTTCCTCCGGCGAACAGCTGGGTAGGCGATGGGTTAGGGCTCGGGTTTACTGTTCCGGCGAGGGGAGGAAGGAAACGACGACGAGGTCTCGACGAGTAGGGTGAAAGGGGGTCGTGGGAGGCTTCGACGGTCGGAGGCGACGTCGACGGCGAGGTCGCGAGGGGATGGAGGCGTCGGGGAGATGGGTTGCAGGTGCGGGAAGGAGCGGGCGAACGGGAGGAAGAGGGTAGGTGGGTGCGGTGGAGGTCGTGGTGGTGAGGGCGGCGACGGCGAGGTCTCGAGGAGGCCGGCGGTGAGACTGCGGGAGGCTAGGGTTAGGGTTGAGGGGTTTCTCTCGTGGTGGGTTAAAGGGGGGAGGCGGCTGCATGCTATGGGTATAAAGAGGAAGAGAGAGAGAGATTAGAGAGAGAGAGAGAGAGAGAGAGAGAGATGAGGAAAGAGAGAGAGAGAGATGAGGAAAGAGAGCGGCGGGGCCCACGAGCTCAATAGGAGCTCGTGATTGGATGCAGGAGGTAGAGAACAGTTAGAGTTAAAGATTCTGAATGATTTTTTTGTTAGGTAAATTTATATATATTCGTATAAAATTAGTTTAAGATATTAACTTGAAATGGGCCGTTTTGGCGCGAAATGAAACATTTCCAAATCGCGCCCGGATTGCGCCCAAAGGTTCCAAATTCAAATTATATGATTTTAAGCGGGTTCCAAATTTTGAAAGGAGGTGTTTAATGATTAAAATGCATGCCCCCAAGTCGGACACTTGCACGCGCGCGTAGTCGCCCAAACTTGCCCGTTTAGCCAAACGGAACGGAATCTCGACACGCGGACGCTACCACGCGACTAGTGGCGACGAGTAGGCCAACATGGACATCTTAAATTTCACTTTCGGAGTTAAAATTTGTTACGTGCTAAAAAGACTTAACCGGGTAAAATTTAGCAATAAACACCAGAAAATCAAGAAAATTGGAATGAGCCATAAATAACCCTCAACTAGTAATATACATAGCATTATTGGGCTCGGGTGTTACACTTAATGATAAATATAAACCCTAATATTAACCCTAGCATGGTTTAACTCTAATAAACCCTAGTTGCATTTATAACCAAGCATGTCACAATATTATATATCACATATATAATATTTATGTAACAAAAGAAAACAATACAATAAACATATATCACATATATGTTAAATGTATTATAAGTGAGAATAATAAATATTTAAGTGAGCATTACACACACACACACACACATATTATATATTATTTCATCGAATCAACACTTGATCCAATAACCCGGCTATATCATATATAACCGACCGATATCACATATCGTGAGAATAGAATACGGTATCACATACGTGTATCAATCTCGATCCCGCACATATCACATATGTGCTCCTACTCCGTTTTGCCTGAGCCAGAAAACCTCTGTGTAGGACTCTAAAGACTCGTCAATAAGCCGGCAGTAAGTGATGATCATATCAAACACCCACAAGCTGCAAGCGGTCAGCTAAACGTAACAGCCACCCGGGTATTGAGCGACCAGAAGATCAACAAGCAAGCCCGTACATACTCCCACGAATCCAATCAGTAACACTACCGTACAGTCCGGTCTCTTCATCTGGTATATCGCATATCAAGTCTAGGGGTGGTAAACGTCAGACTCCAGTAACCGATAAGTCGTGTCGATGTGAGGCTCATAACAGGTCGAGAAACTACCGATAACTCTTACCAGTAGCACTCCATATCAGCCCTGGCCAGGGACTTCCAGTTATAGCCAATCGAACACAGCACAACATCAACTCCCTATACCGGGAGAGACGAAACCCCTCCTATCCCTCATTGCCTCCATGTGATTCGGGACTGTACCTAAAAACCACCGTTTTGCACACCTTCTTGGACGTGGTAAGGTGGAAATCAAAGCACAGTGGGAATCACACAAGACTCTATGACGATCTCGGGTCTACAGACTAACCTGTACCAGTGTCACTGGAGAACTGCTATCTGAAGATAGGTATAATACCATCTAGGAGTTCTCGGCGAGTCCGTTCAGTGTACTCAGTCTCCACTGAGCACCCGTACACCATCTTTGATGTCAAACACCGATGGATATGGGATCATCCATCGCCCATCATTTGGGTCAAGATTCGTATACGTTAGTCTACTCTGGAGTATCGATGCCGTGTCTCGATACTCCCTCGAATAGGAACAGTTATAAGATGTACTCGTTGACTACCCTGGCCCCATTAGTATGATCTCATCATAGTCCTAGTAGTCAAGTACATATCCTAAGGGCTTTATCAACATGTGAGAGTAAGACAGTAAACCAATACAAGTCAACATGTTAAGACAAAGTGAAACCAGATAGCATATTATCATATCGAGCAAGAAAGTCCTCTCTATATATATCCAAGCATCCATCATAATATACATCGTATGTACAACAATGGCCTCTAGGGCATATATACAACTAACAATCTCCCACTTGCACTAAGACCAGCTGTTGTAGTATCTCATACCCAACATCCCGAAGAGTCTCTCAAATTGTATTTGGGAATGGCCTTCGTGAGTGGATCCACAGTGTTGTCCTTCGTGTCAACTCTCCTGACCTCGATCTCACCGGCGATCAACTATCTCCCGGATCAGGTGATACCGCCTCAGAATATGTCTGAACTTCTGATGGGACCTGGGTTCCTTGGCCAAAGCCACAGCTCCATTGTTATCACAATAAAAAGGTATTGGATGCTCAATGGATGGAACCACACCAAGTTCAGTGATGAATTTTTTCATCCAGACAGCCTCTTTGGCAGCATCGTTGGCAGCGATGTATTCAGCCTCCATCGTCGAGTCTGCCACGGTTTCTTACTTGGAACTATTCCAACAAACCTCCCCTCCATTTAGGGTAAAGACAAATCCCGAGTACGACTTAGAGTCGTCCTTATCACTTTGGAAGCTCGAATCGGTAAAGGACTCCACTTCGAGTTCTCCATTACCATACACCAAGAACATCTCCTTAGTCCTTCTCAAGTACTAGAGAATGTTCTTCACAGCTGTCCAGTGACTCTCTCCTGGATCTGCTTGATACCTACTCACTACACTTAGTGAGTATGCTACATCGGGTCTGGTACATAGCATCGCGTACATGATAGAGCTTACTGCCGAAGCATAGGGTATCCCTTGCATGCGAGCTCTCTCCAAATCAGTCTTGGGAGACATCTCTTTGGAGAGAGTGAGTCCAGAGATCGTGGGTTGGTTCCCACGCTTGGATTCTTCCATACTAAACCTCTTTAGTATGGTGTCAATGTACCTGAATTGGGACAATCCCAATATCCATTTAGATCTATCTCTATAGATCTTAATTCCCAAAATGCAGGAGGCATCACCTAGATCTTTCATTGAGAATCTATGTGATAAGAAGAGCATGACCGAGTGCAGCATAGGAACATCATTTCCTATCAAAAGTATGTCATCCACGTACAATACGAGGAAGACGACCTTACTCTCTGCAACCTTCTTGTATATACAAGGTTTATCTACGTTCTTGATGAAGTCAAACTCTTTGACTACAACATCAAAACAAATGTTCCAACTCCACGATGCCTGCTTTAACCCGTAGATGGATTTAAGCAGCTTGCATACCTTTCCGCTGCTCCCACTATCTATGAAGCTCTCTGGCCGAGTCATGTACATACACTCCTCTAAATCACCATTTAGAAAGGCGGTCTTAACATCCATTTGCCAAATTTCGTAGTCATGGTAAGCAGCAATGGCAAGTAAGATCCGGATGGGCTTAAGCATAGCCACTGGAGAAAAGGTTTCTTCATAATCCACACCTGGTCGTTGACGAAAACCCTTTGCAACAAGTCTAGCTTTGAAAGTCTCCACCTTTCCATCTACACCAAGTTTCTTCTTAAAGATCCACTTGCTCCCAATGGGTTTTACCCCTTCAGGAGCAACTTCCAAAGTCCATACTTTGTTGGTGTACATGGATTCCATCTCAGATCACATTGCATCCAGCCACTTCACATAGTCCCCACTCGTGATGGCCTGCTTGAAACTAGTTGGGTCATCATCTTCCATGATGCAATCCTCGCTCCCACCGTCTATGAGAAAACTGCAGTATCTCTCAGGTGGATGAGGAACCCTATTAGATCGGCGGAGGGTCTGGGGTTCGTTGGGAACTACTGAATTATTTGGTTCCACTAAATCTTCAGTTGTAGTTTGTTGTGCTGGAACTTCTTCCAGCTCTACCTCTTCGCCACTAATTTCTTTTACAAGAAATTCCTTTTCTAAAAAGGTGGCATATTAAGAAACAAACACTTTTTGTTCCTCAGCGTGCTAGAGAATATATCCTTGGGAATTCTTAGGATATCTCACAAACTTGCAAAGAACTGATCGTGCCTCGAGTTTGTCCGGATTTTGCCTTTTGATATAGGCCGGACAACCCTATATCTTAACCTTTTTAAGATATGGTCTCTTCCCACTCCATATCTCATATGGTGTGGTAGGTACAGATTTAGACGGAACTTGATTCAATAGGTATGCCGCTGTCTCAAGCGCATAACCCCAAAAGGAAATAGGTAACTCAGCAGTGCTCATCATAGAGCGCACCATATCTAATAGGGTGCGATTCCTCCGCTCCGATACATCGTTTTGCTGTGGTGTATAAGGAGGAGTAAGCTGAGAGAGAATCCCATTCTCTTTTAGATAATCCAGGAACTCATTGCTCAAGTATTCTCCTCCTCGATCTGATCGAAGGATCGTAATACTTTTTCCCGTTTGGTTCTCTACTTCGTGCTTATTTCTATGAATTTCTCAAAAGCTTCAGCCTTGTGTTTCAACAGGAACACATGTCCGTATCTTGAGAGATCGTCGGTGAATGTAATGAAGTATGAGGAAACGTTCCCGGTATGTATAGACATGGGACCACATACATCACTATGTATCAGTCCCAAGAGTTCTGTAACTCTTTCTCCGTGTCCAGTAAACGGAATTTTGGTCATTTTGCCTTTGAGACATGACTGGCAAGTGTCATAAGATGAAAATTTGAACGGATTTAAATATCCATGCTTATGTAACTTAGCCAGTCGTGTCGCATTGATGTGACCAAGTCTACAATACCACAAGAAGGATTCGTTCATTTCTGAACTCTTCCTCTTGTGTGTATTTTGTATATTAAGGACTGTAGTTTGATTCAGAACGTATATTCCATTATTTAACGAGCCTGATCCAATCAACTTTTGATTCAGGAATATGTTCATAACATTATCCTGTACTACAAGATTACATCCTTCTTTACTCAATAAAGAAACTGATATAATATTGCATATTATGCTCGGAATGTAATAGCATTCGTTCAGAATCAATGTATTACCATTTGGAAACACAAGGTGATATTCGCCAACAGCTTTGGCTGCAACATTTGCACCATTCCCAACCCTTACGGAATGATCACCCTCTCCCAGTTCCCTACCTTTTCGTAGCCCATATAACATATTACATATATAGGATCCCGATCCGGTATCTAATACCCAGGACGTAGAGTGAACTGAGAAACAGTTCTTGATAACTAACACACCTGAAGAAGATGCATCAACATGCTTATTCTTCGTTTGGGTGGCGTGAAAATCCAGATATTCTCCTATTCCCTGGTCGGACTTATAACAATTATAAGTGGGAGCGGGACCAACGTTCCCCTGCTCAGTATAATAAGCGGGTTCAGTCAATACATCCATATTATTATCTTGATTAAGGCCTGACATGGTCGCTACCTGGAGAGAGAGAGAAGAAAACACTTTAGCGTATGCTCTTGCAAGATTAGATTGGTTATTATCTTATCTAATCAGGCTGGCTCCTACCGTTTTCATCAAATCTTCCTTCAAACCCTAAAAGGTAAGACTAGCCGGGATTAATTACACTTTACAAGTTCGCCAATCTTTCAGCCAAGCCAGTGTTGGTACTTTGAGGGAGGTTCCCCGTGCTTACGCACAGAACTAATTAAAAAATCATGTGTAAAACTCTTATTCGTAGTGGGTATCGGGATCCAACTATCTCATAGGAAGTATGCAATCTCATTGCAAATTTCAACACTTGAAATTCACGATAATGCTTTTGCCCCTAGCAACTTATGACCTTAACATAGTCAACAAATCATAATTGCTAGCCAAGTTCAACCCGTCATTTCCCGATTGAATTAAACCCACCTGCACGACCCTTAACATAGTCAACAAAGTCGTACAACTACCCTAATCCAATCACATCTCATGTTTTAGCAGATAAGCACTAATTAGCTACCGCACACTACGCCTTAACATAGTCAACAAACGTAGCACGAATACTAAGTAGTACTTATCTGAAATGACGGAGGGCTACGCAGGTTTTTCAGAAAACCATATGCGTAATGAACTTGATATCGTTATAGAAACAAGTGATTTTGAAAAGGAGTGTTTTTGAGGCTTTTCTAGTTTCGCTAAAGAGGTCACTCCCGGTGAAGGGATCTCGGCTCTTTCCTTATCGAATAAGGTGCAGGATATTTCACAAATACCGCTGTGCAAAGCAAGAACTATAGAAGCAATAAAAAACTAAACCATGAGTTTGTAGCATCTGCCAGTTTTGCTAAAGAGGTCACTCCCGGTGAAGGGATCTCGGCTCTTTCCTTATCGAATAAGGTGCAGGGTATATCATATATACCACTATGCAAAGCAAAAACTGTAGCTACCCTTTTTGAAAATTTGATTCTACAACATCTTTTAGATTTCTTTTCTTTTATTAATCTCATTAATAAATCCCATCGTTTATGCTTCCTAAGCATCACAGAAGAAACGAAAACTGTAATATTTAAATCATATATATAGTATAAGCATTCGTCTCAGGCAGTAATATGATCACATCACAGAACATTGCAACAGAAGTCAACATATGAAATATTGGATATACTAGGACGCCCGTGTTTTATTTTTAGCCTATATAAAATACGGATTCCACAGTCGCAATGAATAGCCAAACCCAAATCCTTAGACCCCTACGAGAGCGGCAAGTAACCCTGCCAATTCTAGGGTTAGGAGACCCTATCTCGACTCCTCGAGATGGCATCCCACTGGACCCTAGAACCCGGTTACTTGTGCTCTCCGCCTTGGGTCTATCCTAATGCGGAAAAGTAAATAATATACAATGTTGACATCATCCTCAACCCGGAAGTGCCCCAATAAAAGAATATTACATACAAATGAATTTTACATGAATGAAAATTAAAACCCTCATCTCACATAAAACCCCCGGCTATTCAAAATACGACGATCCAATACAACATATCACAGCAACATATAACAACACATGTCATCAACGTAAGTAAATATGCCTATCACAATTGTCGTCGATCTATAGCGATGAAAACGGCGATATACCACATATTACACTTACGGTCGCAGAAAAGAAAATGTAAAACAACAATATTTGGAATCCACAATCTCTTTAGACATCGTAAACCCGAAATATCACATATTATGGATTTCATGCCTAACTAAATGAATTCCACATATTGTATCACAACACAGATATCTAGGCGAAGTTACACAATTCGATCGATTCAACAAATTCCCAAAATACCCCAGTGAGCTCAACACTTGAGCAGAAATAAAAAATTCCCAGTAGCATACCCCAACACCTACAGACCGTCGCTGAAGGGCCTATCCCAAGCCTCCACAGTGGCTCCGCAGAACCGCCGTCAAAACTAAGTTTTGGCTCACTGTAGCGAGTTAGGGACTCGTTCTTCAGGTGGGTCCATATAATTCCCTGCATGATTTTTGAGTATTTTTAATATGAAAAATTTCAACTTTTGAAAAATTTTCCAGAGAAGGGGTTTTGTTTGGGTTTTAGGGGTTCGATCGGACTTTAAATTTCGTCTAGACAACGCCTAAAGCTCTAGCTTGGCTTTGATACTACTGTAGGGTTGTATAACACCACGACAAGGTTTAGGAAGGCATCACACATGCCGTTTTATAAAAATTTGGGGTGCTATGAAACCCTAACCAAGATCTTAACTAGAGAATTAGGGTTAACTTTGCATGTAAACAACTTTACATCTAAGTGATAGGGATTACTACCTTTGTAGTCCGTTCCTTCGCTTCAAAAGCTCCGAGTAGTGGTCCCTTTGCTGCGATCCATGAACTCCTGAACTCTTGAGAGGCTCCACAAGTTGTACGATGCATCCTTGCTTGAAGTCTTCAAAGTCTACGATGATCTACGTCGAGGAAACACAGACTCAAGCTCTCTCTTCACTAATATGGAATTAGTGAAACTAACACACTAATGTATATGGCTAATATAGAATATGATGATGAAGTAGGAATTTTGCTCACTTTATTATTTAATTTCTCACAATCATTCATCACAAATGAAAAATCTAGCAAGCTTTTTTCCAATGAAGAAGAAGAAGAAGAAGCAAGTGATGAATTATTGTTGTGTGGTTAGAAATGCAACCATGGATCAAGTATATCATCCTTAACACATGTAGAGACTTAACCATTAGCTATGGTTAAATGTGAGGTTGATAAATATCTTAAACTAGACAAAAAGAGTGGACAAAGTCAAAGAAGACTACAAGCTTCTACAAGCTTCATCCTTGATCAATATCCATAATATTTGAATTACTTAATGATAAATATAAACCCTACTATTAACCCTAGCATGGTTTAACTCTAATAAACCCTAGTTGCATTTATAACCAAGCATGTCACAATATTATATATCATATATAAAATATTTATGTAACAAAAGAAAACAATACAATAAACATATATCACATATATGTTAAAGTATTAAAAGTGAGAATAATAAATATTTAAGTGAACATAATATATATTGTAACATTTCAAAAAAATAAAATATTATTTTTGGGAATTTTCATAGTAATTTTTAATGAATATTTTAATAGTCGGTATAATTAAATACCGATAAATGGTGAAAATTCCGGAGAAAATTTTGGAAGTTCTAAATTAGGGTATTTCGTGGAAATATGTCATTTTTAAGCTTTTATGGTTACGTATATGGTATCTTAATGTTAATTGTGATTAAAAATCGCTAATTGGATTTTTGTGCAAAAAATGTGCACATAACATTTTCTACACTTGTTACACTTGTTTCATGTTTTGGTCATGGTAGCCTAGGGTTAACCATGTCTAATTGGGTTTGATTGGGTTAATTGGGTTAGTTAGGGTTTTGGCTTTGGTTAAAGGTGATTAGGGTTAAAGTTGACCTTGTGTAGGAGAGAGGGTGAGCCATGATGGCTTGAGCTAGCAACATTAAGAGAGAGAGGTGGTTAGGGTGTGCCCTGATCCACATCATTTCATAGTCCTTTGTGTTCTTTCACTCACCCCTCTCACTCATATCACTCCCTCTCATATTAACTCTTTTGGCTCTCATTTCTCATATCTCTCCCTCTCACTCTCACACTTCACACCACAACAATTCCTGCATCAGCAGCCCAAACCTATCCTAAGCAACAGTCCCAATATCCACAGCCCAACACACAACTTTAGCCACCAAAACTGCTGCAACAGCAGCTGATGTAACACATCAGCCGCCATCAGCAGCAACAGTAACATCAGCCAAGACATGAGCACAACTTCAGCCCAATTTTCATCACATCAGCTGCAACACCATCAGCCTATATCAACACATCAGCAGCTACATCTCTCACAACTCACACCACACCATCATAAACACACCAACACAACACTAATACAACAGCATCAGCAACTTTGCTAAACAACCACAAAATAACTTCAGCCACAGCAGCAGCTGTAGCCCAAACAACAGCAACAACACCACATACTACAACACCACACCCTCATCAAACCCTACAACATCACTCTCCCACTTCACCCAAGCAACAACAGCTGCAGCTGCTGTAACAACAGCAACCCAACACATAACAATAGCAACAGCCTCAGCCAGAACTGCATCAGCAGTGGAGAAAACAGCCGTAGTAGCAGCTGCAACTGCAACAAGGGCCACAAAGGAGCAGCTCAGCATGCAGCACAGTCCTTCCTCCTTCTTCCCTTCTCCTTCATCTAAGATTCCTTGAGGTATAATCTCACAACTCGATCCCTATCTTGCCAAGTTCTGGTTTATGGCTGAAATTTAGTGTTATTAAGTAAATTAGTGCTAGTTTAAGGGAATTTGAGTGAGACTTGACCAAGTGTTGGAATTGATGATTAGCGTAACCTTATTAGGTGCTGTTGAGACCAGTTTACCCTAGATCTAACCCAGATTCCAGTATAACACCTGAAAGTTTAGAATCGGTGTAAATCAGCAACTTTGTCGATTTGGTGACCTTTCTGGAAACTGCTACAACCCGAGGTACCCTAAAATAAAATTGACTTGGCAGTGAGATGTGCAGGCTGGTAGAAACCAACACCCAAAGCCCCAGACCCTGGACCCACTTCCCGGCCGCAGATAAATTCCCCCTGGCCACAATTTGCGGCCATAACTGTAGGGAACCCCCTCGTTTTGCGTGCACGACTCATTTACCTATAAACTTGACCCTGGGTATGTCTAGTTTTGTCTGGTTCCAACCAGGGTAGAATCTAGGTTGATTTTCATGAGTTGGCGTATGATTTACGACTTGTTTTAGCATGGTTTTTGGTATTCGATGATTCGTTTCCGTCGGGTGGCGTTTGGACGCCAACGACCAGTGAGCATTGGCTGTGTTTGCACGCGAGGCCATAGGTTTTTACCTATGGGCGTAGCGTGCATCATTTTGGTTTCCGACATGGTTTTCATGTGTTTTAGCGTGTGATATCCTTGTAGGTACCTCACGTGGCGTCGAAGCGTTGGAGATGCAAATGGCGACATCGGCACCGGTACACATAAGCAAGGTGAGTAGATTTATATCTACGGGGAGAAGTCGGGTGGATGGCGTATATCACCCCCGCAGTCCGTGGTGATGTATACAAATGCGTATACACACCTATAATTATTATATGTTGTTTGGAAAATTATTGATGTTTAGTATGGATAATTGGTGGACTTGGATGATTTAGTGTCGCGAAAACCTAGAATAGTGGGTCTACACATACACACATATACATACTTGCATACATCCTTTTCATATATGGTTACGGGATTCTATATAGATATGTGTTCACGTGGGTATGGGACCACGTGTTCACATACGGGTTTGAGGATGATACTTGGGATTGAGATGAGTCGATGAGAGTTGATATGAGATTATGATATCGTTGATTGGCAGGATTCGTACTTGATATACGTCCTGATATGATAGCGGGTCTTGGATGACGTTGTCAGGTGCATAATGATATATATATATATATATATATATGTAAAATGATCGACATGTGATTATGATACGAGATATGTATGATATGATATGATATGACAAGATATTGATGATAGGTCGCCGTGGACGTTGTTTATGTAAGTGCACGGCGGCGCCCCGGCCGTCAATCCGACGTCGGAATGCGGAAGCGGTGATTTACTTTAACTTTTCAAACCGGCACCACCGCGCACTAAAAACCCAGATCGTGCCATTAAACTAGTCCATATGAAACGACGGAGGGCTACGAATGGTTTCTGGCGAAAACCTTTAACGTAATGAACTTGATATCGCTGAAGGAACGGATAGCTTTATAAAAATATAGTGACGAAAACCTTTGCTAAAGAGGTCACCCCGGTGAAGGGATCTTGGCTCTTTCCCCGTAGAATGAGGTGCAGGATATTCCAACTGAATACCACGGTGCAAAGCAAAAGTAATCGGCTATAGTGAAGTCATTGCCCCGACGCAAACTTTTTGTCCAAGGGGTCACTCCCGGTGAAAGGATCTCGGCCCTTGCCTCGTCGACTGAGGAGCAGGATATTCCAACTGAATACCACGATGCAAAACAAAAGTGAACGTCCTTGCAACAACAGCTTTTTGAAAAGTGTTCCAACAACATCAGATTATGTTTGTTTTTAACTTGCATTGATCCGAATCAACGCAGTCCCATCAATTGATCACACCAAAAAGAACGAAAATATACTGATGTACGTATATGCCATCCGCATTCGTCACTGGGTCCTGTCATTACCCGTTAGGTTAGCTAACTAACGACAGAGCGGGGACTGGACTAGCGCGGATGCAAAACATATACAACATCTACTAATATATATATCAATATATAATATTCGCTCAAGGCGTGATAAAATGCAACATCACAGAAATGTACAGCATCACAGAACAATACAGATATCTGGGATCCCCGGGTTTCATAGAGCCACTACTGAAACCCGACGTTCCCCTGGTCGTGTGGATAGCCTGTGCAATGAAATCCTAGACCCCTACGGGCGCGGAAAGTTACCCGCCAAAACCTGAAGCGAGGCAGCCCCTTCAGCACCGTGAATGGACCACCCAGCACTTCACGGAGTCCGGTAACTTGGGCACCCCTCCTGGGTCAACCTGTACCCCCTACGAGTGCGGCGAATAGCCCGCCAATTCTAGAGTGAAGCCCCCTCCGTCTCAATGCCATGAATGCGGGCTTGCCCTCTAGAACCCGGCTATCCGTGCACCCCTCCGCGGGGTAATCCTAGTACAGAAAGTAAAATATACATACAACGGGTACATCGACCGCAACCTGGTCGTGCCCCAAAATAATAATATACAACAGGCAGCGACGGCAGTCCACATGTCGGACGCTCGCCCCGCAATATCAAATGTACATAATACAGCAAAACTGTACTACCACTGCAACCAGGCTATCCCCATGACCAATCCGCAACATCACAGCAAAATACAGAACATCAACGTGAATGTCACGTTCGCAAATCCGTCTAACCGGGCTATAGCAGTTAGACAGGATTTACCGATCAAGTGACATTCACGGTCGCAGATATAATGTAAATACTGTGAACTAATGTGTTTAAAATATATCCGATCGATCAAATTTTACCAAGTGGGCCCCAAAGCACTACTGTAGCACATAAAGAAATTCTGGGCCCAAAAAGAATATTCCAAAACCCCAATTTCCCTGTCCAAGACCCTCTGTAAAAAATTGGTCCAGTGAAGAGGCTAAGTGGCGGCGGAACCGCGGCCCAAGCATGGGTTTGGCCGCGGTTCCGCAGTGATATGGTGAGATCACCCGACCAAAATTTCACAGAGTTCTTAGAATTCCCTGCACAGTATTCTGCAACTACCTGAAAAAATTTTGGAGCCAAAAAAAATTCGACAGAAACTGATGCAATTTGAAAATGCAGTTTTGGAATTTTGTTCGATTGGAAATGTAAAACACATTAGAATAAACTAGACTATGTTAATGGCGAGGCTCTGATACCACTGTAAGTGCACGGCGGCGCCCCGGCCGTCAATCCGACGCCGGAATGCGGAAGCGGTGATTTACTTTAACTTTTCAAACCGGCACCACCGCGCACTAAAAACCCGGATCGTGCCATTAAACTAGTCCTAGCTATCTAGAGAGGGAAGAGAGATATACCGAGCGATCCGTGTCCTTCGGTCTTCTCGTCGTCGTCCCGATCTCCTGCGGAATGTCCGATCTCCACCTCCTCGCCGGAAGGGCACCACGTCGCCTGCTTTTTTTACGGGCTCCCACTTCTATATCGAGGCAACTCGGACACGAAGTTGGCGAGTCGACGTGCCCAAGATTTGCTGTAGAATGTGTGTAGAAATCATGTCTCATTTTGGGGTAGTGGATGTTGCCTTTGGTGGAGGAAAGGAACTAAGACTTTTGGAGATGAAACTTTGGGAATTTTGTAGCATGAAAAGAGCAAAATTCCCACACCCAAAATAATGGGCAGCCCTCTAATGAGCTTGGCCGGCCATATAAGAGAGAGGAGAGTGAAAATGGAGTGTGTATCAAAAATATGAGAGGAGCACACCATAATGCAAGTGAGAGGAATGGTCATGATAAAAAGCAATGATCGCAATCAAAGAACCTCACTCCAACAACCAAATCATCAACAACCATGATAGCTCATAAACCAACACTCCAACACCACCATCATCTCCTCACAAAGTCAAGCCATCATGAAAGAAGAAGTCAAATGGTCAAGGGATGGTGCAACCATCATGATACAACAATATGCAAATACCCCCTTCCAAAATGCTTATTTGCACAAATGCAAATAAGCCCTCCTCCACCAATCTTCGGCCAATGAAAGATACAAAGAAATATGGCCGAATCGGAAAGCAAACTGGCAACTCCAGAAAACTGGTCCCGTAATAAATTACAGGAAAACCCCGCTTCTGTGTATACACACCCGCATTTGTATTCCGACCGAAATACAAATGTAATGAGACAAAATCTACACTGTACTATACTAGGATCCGGCTTAAACCAAAGCCGGCTAGTATTATCCGTCCGATCCTGATCCGTGCAATACCGCACGTATCTGATCGAACCCTGCCATATCTCCATACGGCCTCTACAGCGTTTCGCCCGAAAACTTGAGCAACTGAATGTGGGGGACTCTAAAGACTCGTCAATACTATGGCTGTGGATTTAACCACTAGCATGTCAGAGGTATTAGCCATACATAACGGGCTACCAGCTATTGACCAAAAGGGACGTCGATGAGCAAACTCATCCTGACACTCTACTGAGCCTGTTAGTGACAATATCCGTACAATCTGGTCCGTTCGTCTATGAGCATCGCATGGCGGGCCTAGGGCGTTGGTAAAAGTCAGACCCCCAAAAGCGGTACAAGTCGTGTTAGAGATCAGCCCAGAACACCCTGAGATACTACTGGAATACCTACCAGTAAATCTCTTGCCTTGGCCAAGGACTTTTCATGTTCTGGCTCTCCTAGACACAGCGCGACCTCACCCCCAATACCGGGAGAGACGAACCCCTGAAGATCCGCTCACTGCCTTTATGTGGCTCGGGACTGTACCCAACTAAAACCTGTTTTCACGTCTCCTTTGAGCGTGGTAGGGTAGTAATCAAAGTACAGTGGGAACTCACACGAGACAAATGACGATCCCCAGGTCGATGAACTAACCTGTACACATGTCACCAGGGAACTGCTATCTGACGTCAGGTATAAGACCAACTAGCATGTTCCTGGCGAGTCCTGTCCGGTGTACTCATAACCCAATGAGCACCTGTATATATCTAAGGTGAACCAACTGACACCAGTGGCTTGTGAGACTGGCCACCGCCCCTCGTCGGGGTCTCGAATGTATACACTAGTCTACTCTGGAGTATCGATGCCCTGTCTCGAAACTCCCACGACTAGGGACCTTTTAAGGATGTGCTTATAGACCACCAGCTCCCACATATATGATTGCTCTCATACTGCTGGCAGTCAAGCAAGAATCCTAGGGGCTCTATCAACGTGCAATAGTGACCTGTCAGGTCACCTAAAGCAGTACACGATGATAAAGATACACCAGATAGCATACTATCATCTTGAGTAAGACTGTCCTACCGGGATAGGTCCTCCCTCAATCATTGCAATCACGTGCCTGTGATCCAATAATTGACTCTGAGGGCACTATCTCCAACAGTTTACTCCTGGAGATGATATGTGCTGATGATATCGTTTTTGCTAGAGGCTGTCAATCGGAAGCCGGATTATGATTATATTGACGATATATGATGATGATATCGATTTATACGAGACCGTCGATCAGTAGTCAGATCTTGATTATAGTGATGATGTTAGCATTGTACTAGATATAGGTCAGTACCCAAATTATGATATTTGATAAAGAGAATACCAGATGAGTAATATAATGATTGTGATATTGACCCGTACCCAGATTTGGGGATGCCGTACGACGGATTTACGTACAAGCTATATTTTGATGTTTGATCCACCCTCTTGACTTGTGGATAACCGATTATAGAGATATGGTATCGGATGTGATATTATCGAGGCGGGATCACCGACTATATATGTATATTTATGTATCGACTCAGAGGTTAGGCGGTTTACCTTACCTGCAGTTAACCTATTAGCTCAGCCTTATAGTTGGTGTAGCTATAGGACTCTTATGACATTAGATACATTTTAGCTGTCTTTGTGTTTAGCATTCAGCTCCCGCATATTATTGTTGTTACTCTGCATCGCATACTTATGGTGATTCATATTCTATTATTGATATCATGCTGTTAGGACACCAGCACCATTACCGATGATGCGTATGTTCCACATACACTTACTTGCCAGCTCACACACATCTTCATCGGTAATTAAAAATGTCACTACACAGTAGTATTATTGCATCAGGATTTGACCCTTGTATGTGCATACTATTATTCCATGTTGCATGATATACTGTTATGCTTGCATTTCATTTATATGTCACATACATCATGCTTCCTGATTATACGCATTGAGATATGTTGTTTCTATGATATTTCTGGATTTGGGAACCGTAGATATTTTAAAGAGATTATGTAAATATTTTAAAAACCCAGTTACCCTTGATATGATATTTCAGTGCGTCCACCATGTATTTTCTCGGTGCTGAGAGCGACATGTGAAACCCGAATCGAGGAGGTGGATGAGACCGATTGCGGGTACATAGTGGGCCCGGTGCGGTACCCCAGGGCAAGAAGATCGCAGGAGATGGCGTTGATCCTGGCAGGGGAGCACTACCGACCGGTGATTTTACCTGACGCGTCGGATATCCGGAGGATACCGTCGTAGTCATGAGATGGATGGTAGGGGCCGATCTGGACTGACGGCGCCCTGGATTTTATGATTGAGACATTGAGATTTGAGATATTGAGGTACAAAGATTGTGATACAGAGATATCGAGATATTGGGATATATGTTTTGTGCCGATGCTAGGCACCATCTATATTGATTTCATTTATGATACCTCATTTTAAAAATACAAAAATCTCACAAATTTATGAAAGCAGTTTTCTTCAATACATGCATTCTGTTTCATGCATTCATGCATCATTCATATGATTCATTGCTACCTGAGGCACTGATACGGGCACTTGGGATTATACTTGGGTTAGATATTTAGCTTAGCCATGGTTATAAATTGCTGGTTATATATTTGAGGATTATCTATTATGATCGTATGACCTAGGATTGCGTCATACATGCGATTTTCTGTTCGTAGATCTTTTTCTACTCACGAGTTGGCAACTCACCCCCGTTGTGCCCCAGTTTCTTGCAGGTGTTGCCGTACGGGTTTCGTTACGGCTTGCGGGCACTGCTTCTTTCGGGTGATTTGCTAGTAGGTGGGTTATTTGTATCGTACCCATCATTATACTTTGTATATTATATTTCAGTTGTATCTAGAAGTTCCATCAACCAAACATGTACTTATTTGAGATAGAGACCAGCGATGTTTATTTTTTCGACCTTAGAGTCGCACGTTATATTTCTATGGATTCATGCTGTTGGAGTTTCCTTTTCTGTTGTGATTCTCGCCTTTAGGCGTTGTATATTATGTTGCTAGCTGGTTGACTTATAGTGGTTTTCCTACACTCTACTACTTTTCTTGGTTTGGATTTCTGGGCTCGGCTTACTTAGAGTACGTACGCCTCGAGACGTTCGTAGTCTAGGTTCCGGTCATGTTCCGTACTTTCAGGACGTGACAAAGTTGGTATCAGAGCGTTAGGTTTTACCTTCGGAGCGTAGGATGACCCTTGGTTGATGGAATAGGTGACTAAAGTAGAGTGACGTACCGTGGGTATGTCCGCGGCATATTTACGGTACGCCACTCCACTTAAGAAGCCTTAGGATGTACATTTCTTTGTTCAGTATTATATTCCTTCCTGATCTAGCCTCATCGGTACCAGTTATAGTTTTGCTGCCACGATTACGGGCAGGGAGAGCTACGGCTAGAGTTGTGGTCAGCATGAGCTCGTCACGAACGAGGACCGACCAGGGCGTGATTCTGGCGACACACGATTGCTGAGATGTGTCTTTTTACTGTGTTTTCGCGCCATGAGCGTTGGATGGATCGCTGTTTGAGATCACTCGGACGTGGGGATTGGCACCAGAGGATTGAGCCACTGACAGAGGCCAGCCAGATTTTGATGACCGCTGATGTATGGCTTATTCATGACGATTGAGGCACTGTTCAGCGTGCAGACGAGTGAGCCAGTGATTGCTGCGAACGACGAGATATCACCCCAGATGTTGGAGCTATTGCGGTACGAGTTATACTAAGAGATGATAGAAGATCGCTAGTCACCGAGGATGAATGATTAGGACATGTGGTTTGTTCGCTACCCCGATGCGAGGTCATCAGATAGATTGATTCCACCTGAGACGACTTCACGCAGAGACGTTGAGAGTCGATAGAGACGATCGAATGTCAGAAACCTATTATTCCAAGTTTAAAGTATTCGGAAAGACATGTAGGCAATTCTATGGTCCCTCTAGAAGAATGAAACCCTAACTCGACTTAATGACCGTGTGAAAGCCTTTGAACCTTAGGGTTTGCGGCAGTTCTGCGGCGCCATTAGTGAGGCTTGGGTTTGCCCTTCTACGGCTGGACCACTGATGCTGTGGTATGTACTCGATACTATTATATTGTACCCAAGATATTGAGCTCTTGGGGGATTATGAGGTTTTGACCAATCGATCGGATGGCTTGACTTAATCCGGATGCTAGATGGTGAGATGCACTTCTTGGGAGACTCCAGATACGAGGATAGCCGTTGGAGCTCAGTCCATGCAGCCACGTCGAGACGAGTCTGAAGCAGTCAACATTCGAGAAAAGTGGAGTAAGAGGTTCGTACAAGATCTGGCTAAGATGACGTTCCACTCCGCCGACATCAGAGATGCGATGCGCATGCCGAGACATAATACTGGATACACCTTCCAGAAGGAGTCATGATGAGCATGCAGCCGTTCTGGAGCAAGAAGCAGATATAGTAAAGGACGATGACTTCCGGATTATTGGCAGAGATGAGACTTGGAAGAGACCTTGAGCAGGATTCCTTCCACGACACTGCTGCAATGATGTTTGCACCCAAGATCAGATATGTCACGTACATTCAGAGAGCCAGAGGCCGACGCCAGTAATATGCTGCCTTACGAGTGGTCGTGAGGATTGACCGAGAAATGACCAGAGAAGTGCCAGAACGGAATCGTCCCCGTTAGCACACCTGACAGGGCCGATGAGCCGATGGATCGTGAGATTGGTAATCCACAGAGAAGACTTGAACCCAGGAGTTTTTATTGATACGCACACCAGTAGGCCAGAGTTCAGGATCGTCGACGAGACATGCTATGAGTAATCACGACAGTTGGCCAGAGATTCTTGGAGGATGCGCTCGAGCGGGACTATTCCGCCATACTTGATTTCGATGTTTTGGGCGATCTATTCGCGTGACGGATTTTGATGATTGGGTTTCATGACATTTGTTTTCATGCACCATGGTTGCACTTACTGAGTATTTGCAATTTTCGCCCAGTTGTTGCACTTGATATCATTTTCGTACCTTGGTTTCACATGTTTATGATTTCATGGGTTTCATACATTTGAGTTGATTTGTGCATATGCACGCACACTATTTGGTTTTTGCACTCGGTATAGTTCACATATGCTTGCAGTGCAGTGTTTCGCATTTTGTGCACTTAGTTGCACTGGACTTCGATTTCGATTGGGATGTTCAATATTTGTTTTGTGCACTTTATGCACCTGATTGGATTTGCACGTGTTCGGCGCTTGATATTGGATTTCATGATTTCGTGCATGATGGATGCACCGGATTTGGATTTGTAGCGCACGTTGGGCGCATGTTCTGTGATGAGATTTGGTGCACACCAGATACACTAAATCGAGATTTTTCGTGCATGTCAGATGCACCTGATTTTGCTGTCAGGCACACACGTTGCCTATGACAGATGTTTCGTGCACACCCGATGCACTTAGATCTTGTTTCTATGCACATGTTTGGCACATATATGGATTTTGATTTTCGTGTGCACCATACGCACATAGTATTCATACGCACATTTTGGATTTGATTCCTTATGGAGCAGTACGTTTTTGTGAGGTTTCATCATTGTGTTCGTACTGAGCGGGACTAGTCAGAGGACAGTGCCTGGATATATTTTGCATGCACTGATAGATTTCAAAGGGATTTCCAAAAGCGGGCTATAGTCTCATTATTTACATACGTGTCCGATATGACACGAAACGTTTAAAATGAGGAAACCCTTCTAAATTGTTTTCAAAACGGCGGATCGTGCATACTAAACAAAAGATATCTACGTATATAACTATTTTCTTATAAAGACGTCCGCCACTGTGCGGTGTTATGCGCATTGTACATCGACTTTAAAGAATTTTGGCATGCATTTCCTTCAGATATTTACATGTATAGTTCTGATTTCTAGCATATCGGTTTTGCCTTGGATTTGGCATTCGTGTTTTCACCTTGACTCCGATGATTGTGGGATGTTTGACGGAGTTTTGATTTTGAGTTATCTGCTCGTTTCTCATGCGCATGTATTGCGCTATGATGCCTTGATGTATTGATGGTTTCGGAGCCCCGTTGACTTGGACATTTTATTGAAATGTTTTAGAATTTGGGGGTTTAAATTTAAATTCGGAGACCGAATTTCTTTAAAGGGGAAGACTGTAACATTTCAAAAAAATAAAATATTATTTTTGGGAATTTTCATAGTAATTTTTAATGAATATTTTAATAGTCGGTATAATTAAATACCGATAAATGGTGAAAATTCCGGAGAAAATTTTGGAAGTTCTAAATTAGGGTATTTCGTGGAAATATGTTATTTTTAAGCTTTTATGGTTACGTATATGCTATCTTAATGTTAATTGCGATTAAAAATCGCTAATTGGATTTTTGGCTTTTTGTGCAAAAAATGTGCACATAACATTTTCTACACTTGTTACACTTGTTTCATGTTTTGGTCATGGTAGCCTAGGGTTAACCATGTCTAATTGGGTTTGATTGGGTTAATTGGGTTAGTTAGGGTTTTAGCTTTGGTTAAAGGTGACTAGGGTTAGAGTTGACCTTGTGTAGGAGAGAGGGTGAGCCATGATGGCTTGAGCTAGCAACATTAAGAGAGAGAGAGAGAGGTGGTTAGGGTATGCCCTGATCCACCTCATTTCATAGTCCCTTGTGTTCTTTCACTCACCCTTCTCACTCATATCACTCCCTCTCATATCAACTCTTTTGGCTCTCATCTCTCACATCTTTCCCTCTCACTCTCACACTTCACACCACAACAATTCCTGCATCAGCAGCCCAAACCTATCTTAAGCAACAACCCCAATATCCACAGCCTAACACACAACTTCAGCCACCAAAACTGCTGCAACAGCAGCTGATGTAACACATCAGCCACCATCAGCAGCAACAGTAACATCAGCCAAGACATGAGCACAACTTCAACCCAATTTTCATCACATCAGCTGCAACACCATCAGCCCATATCAACACATCAGCAGCTACATCTCTCACAACTCACACCACACCATCATAAACACACCAACACAACACCAATACAGCAGCATCAACACTTTTGCTAAACAACCACAAAATAACTTCAGCCACAGCAGCAGTTGTAGCCCAAACAACAGCAACAACACCACATACTATAACACCACACCCTCATCAAACCCTACAACATCACTCTCCCACTTCACCCAAGCAACAACAGCTGCAGCTGCTGTAACAACAGCAACCCAACACATAACAATAGCAACAGCCTCAGCCAGAACTGCATCAGCAGTGGAGAAAACAGCCGTAGTAGCAGCTGCAACTGCAACAAGGGCCACAAAGGAGCAGCTCAGCATGCAGCACAGTCCTTCCTCCTTCTTCCCTTCTCCTTCATCTAAGATTCCTTGAGGTATAATCTCACAACCCGATCCCTATCTTGCCAAGTTCTGGTTTATGGCTGAAATTTAGTGTTATTAAGTAAATTAGTGCTAGTTTAAGGGAATTTGAGTGAGACTTGACCAAGTATTGGATTTGATGATTAGCGCAACCTTATTAGGTGCTGTTGAGACCGGTTTACCCTAGATCTAACCCAGATTCCAGTATAACACCTGAAAGTTTAGAATCTGTGTAAATCAGCAACTTTGTCGATTTGGTGACCTTTCTGGAAACTGCTACAACCCGAGGTACCCTAAAATAAAATTGACTTGGCAGTGAGATGTGCAGGCTGGTAGAAACCAACACCCAAAGCCCCAGACCCTGGACCCACTTCTCGGCCGCAGATAAATTCCCCCTGGCCACAATTTGAGGCCATAGCTGTAGGGAACCCCCTCGTTTTGCGTGCACGGCTCTTTTACCTATAAACTTGACCCTGGGTATGTCTAGTTTGGTCTGGTTCCAACCACGGTAGAATCTGGGTTGATTTTCATGAGTTGGCGTATGATTTACGACTTGTTTTAGCATGGTTTTTGGTATTCGATGATTCGTTTCCGTCGGGTGGCGTTTGGACGCCAACGACCAGTGAGCATTGGCTGTGTTTGCACGCGAGGCCACAGGTTTTTACCTATGGGCGTAGCGTGCACCATTTTGGTTTCCGACATGGTTTTCATGTGTTTTAGCGTGTGATATTCTTGTAGGTACCCCACGTGGCGTCGAAGAGTTGGAGATGCAAATGGAGACATCGGCACCGGCACACATAAGCAAGGTGAGTAGATTTATATCTACGGGGATAAGTCGGGTGGATGGCGTATAGCACCCCCGCAGTCCGTGGTGATGTATACAGATGCGTATACACACCTATAATTATTATATGTTGTTTGGGAAATTATTGATGTTTAGGATGGATAATTGGCAGACTTGGATGATTTAGTGTCGCGAAAACCTAGAATAGTGGATGCACTACACATACACACACACATACATACTTGCATACATCCTTATTTCATATATGGTTACGAGATTCTATATAGATATGTGTTCACGTGGGTATGGGACCACGTGTTCACATACGGGTTTGAGGATGATACTTGGGATTGAGATGAGTCGATGAGAGTTGATATGAGATAGTCCGAGTTGCCTATGCAGAAATAGTCCGAGTTGCCTATGCAGAAAATTAACATTACATACCATTTTAGCAAAAACAAACAACACCTGAAACCCTAAAATCCAGAGACTGGAACACCGCCAAAATTTGAAGCCAAAACTCCAAAATCCACCCGAGCTCACCGGATTTTAACCTATTGTGGCCAGCCATAACTACTGAAAAGCTCTCTAAATTTTGGTGATGTTCATGTTATATCACATATAACATTCTGCAGTTGTTTAAAAAATGTGTAGAGTATTTTTCAAATTCGACAGAAACTAGGTAATTTGGTTTCAAGTTTCGGATTCATTTCGGTTTCGTAATTAAACATATCCGTCTAATTCTCTAGCTAGGCTTTGATACCACTGTTGGGTTGTATAGCACGACAGCAAGGTTTCAGGTGGCACCGTCCATGCCAATTTTAAATTTTTGCCGTTCTATCTAACCCTAACCTAGAATCGATACTAGAGAATCATGCGGAAAACTTAAAACAAACAACTTTACTTCTAAGTGATAGGGATTACAACCTTTGTAGTCCGTTCCTTCGCTTCATAAGCTCCGAGTTGTGGTCCCTTCGCTGCGATCATCAAGCACCCGGACTCTGGAGAGGCTCCATGAGGTGAATGATCCATGCTTGCTTGAAGACTTCACTATTCAAGATGATCTACCTTGAGGAGTCACAAACCCAAGCTATCTCTTCACTAATTAGAAACTAGTAAAGCTAATACACTAATCTATATGGCTAGTATAGAAGAGAATGATGAAGTAGGAATTTTGCTCTCTTTAGTTTTCTTTTTCTCACTTTATTTCATCACAAATAAAAAAGCTAGCAAGCTTTTTGTGGAGGAAGAAGAACATGAAGTGATGAAGAAATAAAATGAGCTTGGGTTAATAATGCAACCATGGTGAGTTAGTAAACATCATGGCTAACTCATGTAGAGAATAAACCATAGGCTAGGGTTAAAGTTAGGTTAACAATTATCTTAGCAAAATATCAACAAGGTGGACAAAGTCAACTAAGAAAAATATCTTAGCATAAATCCACAAAATTGAATTATCTAAGAATAAAATGTAAACCCTAATCTTAACCCTAGCAATGGTATAAGTCTCATACTCCCAAGTTTGCATGTGTAACCAAGCATGTCACAATTATATATCACATATATAATTTTTTGAACAAAAGAAAATAATATAATTAACATATATCACATATATATTAATGTATCATCAAGCGAGAAAAAGTAATTCTTAAGTGAGCTAATATTAGTTAATGCAATTTAATATATCAAATATATAATTCTACATTAAATTATTAAATCAACACTTGATTTAATAATCCGGCTATATTATATATAACCGACTAATATATTATGTATCATTTTATCGAATCAACACTTGATCCGATAACCCGACTATATCACATATACCCGGCCGATATCATATATCGCGATAATAGAATACGGTATCATATACACGTATCAATCTCGGTCCCGCACATATCACATATGTGCTCCTACTCCATTTCGCCTGAGCCAGGAAACCTCTGTGTAGGACTCTAAAGACTCGTCAATACGCCGACAGTAGGTGATGATCACATCAAACACTCACAAGCTGCAAGCGGTCAGCTAAACGTAACAACCAACTGGGTATTGAGCAATCAGAAGATCAACAAACAAGCCTGTACACACTCCTGTGAATCCAATCAGTAACACTACCGTACAGTCCGGTCTCTTCGTCTGATATATTGCATATCCAGTCTTGGGATAGTAAACGTCAGACCCCAGTAACCGATAAGTCGTGTCGATGTGAGGCTCATAACGGGTTGAGGAACTATTGATAACACTTTCCAGTAGATCTCCATAGCAGCCCTGGCCAGAGACTTCCATTTATAGCCAATCGAACACAGCGCAACATCAACCCCTAATACCAGGAGAGACGAAACCCCTCCGATCGCTCATTGCCTCCATGTGATTCGGGACTGTACCCAAAAGCCACCATTTTGCACATTCTCATGAATGTGGTAAGGTGGAAATCAAAGCACAGTGGGAATCACACAAGACTCTATGACGATCTCGGGTCTACAGACTAACCTGTACCAGTGTCACCAGAGAACTGCTATTTGACGATTGGTATATTACCATCTAGGAGTTCTTGGCGAGTCCGTTCAGTGTACCCAGTCTCCACTGAGCACCCATACACCATCTTTGATGTCAAACACCAATGGATGTGGGATCATCCATCGCCCATCATATGGGTCAAGATACGTATACGCTAGTCTACTCTGGAGTATCGATGCCCTGTCTCGATACACCCTCGACTAGGAACAATTATAGGATGTACTCGTGGACTACCCTGGCCCCACTAGTATGATCTGCATTATCGTCTTAGTAGTCAAGTACATATCCTAAGGGCTTTATCAACATGCGAGAGCAAGACAATAACCCAATACAAGTCAATATGTTAAGACAAAGTGAAACCAGATAGCATACTATCATGTCGAGCAAGAAAGTCCTCTTTATATATATCCAAGCATCCACTACAATATACATCATATGTACAATAATGGCCTCTAGGGCATATATAACTAACACAAAGTAGTGGGGGGCATTTTTTCTCACCAAAAATTTCTGCGCAAAAGAGCCCAAGGTATCAAATGACAGCGATACGCTTAAGAAAATACAAACCAGTATTTTCTAGGTTGTATTTTGACAAACACCCAAATGAGAATCAGCTAAATTCTGATGGTATCGAAAGGGTCACAAAAAATCCTTCGATTTGATATAATATGGGCCTCATAATTCATCCGGAATCAAAAGTTATGAGCAAATGTGCTATGCACGTGTAATCTAAGTAATGCTCTGCTACATGGGGGATACATTTTTAGTCCCACATCGGAAAAGAGAGAAATTCTTTCTCTACCACTCCCATATAAAAAAGAGGGGATACTTCTTAGAAAAAATAGGATTCAATCCTCAAAAGAGCTTAGTTCTCCAAGTTAGGGCCTCAGCTGCCTCCCATAATGTGGATATGTGCAAGCGCCATGTGCGCTACGTGCAATGCACGTGCCCCCTCCACATGCACACCATGTACAATGCACGTGCGCAAAGCACGTGCACCCATCGTGAGCAATGCACGTGTGCCCGCCGTGCGAGGATTCAATCCTCAAAGGAGCTTAGTCTCCAAGTTAGGGCCTTAGCTGCCTCCCCATAATGCGCATATGCGCAAGAGCCATGCGCCCGATGTGCAATGCACGTGCGCCCGCTGTGCGAGGATTCAATCCTCAAAGGAGCTTAGTTCTCCATAGGAGCTTAGTTCTCCAAGCTAGGGCCTTAGCTTCCCCCTATGAAGTGCAAGCGCCACATGCGATGCACGTGCGATGCATGTGCGCCCGCCAAGTGCGCAACACGTGCGACGCACATGCGCCCGCCTCGTGCGACGCACATGCGATGCACGTACGCGAATGCAAAGAAGCCTTTTCAGCAGTTAAGAGTTTAAGCTTCAACCGGTTCTTCCCCCTGATTAGTGGGACATGGTTCAAAGGGTATATCTCTCCACACCTTCGATATATAGCGCTGTAATCTCTCAGTGTCGTCGGAGAGGTGGTGGGTGTAGGGTTCTTAGGCACTCTAATGAGGTCTCACAAGGCATCGACCATGCCAATTTCAAATTTTATGGGTGCCGAGAAACCCTAATACGGATCGTTAACTAGAATTTTAGGCGAAAAAAGAACTAGTAAGCTACTTTACTAAGAGAACGGAAATACAACCTTTGTAGATCCGTTTCTCCACCTCCATAGCTCCATGATGAAGTCCTCTCCACTGTCCAAATCGAACCATGACTCTAGCATCGGCTTCATCGGAGAAATGGGCGGGCAAGGTCGTCGGCTTCGTGCCGAAGATGATCTACGTCGAGGCATCACTAGATCAAGCTCCCACTTCACCAAGTCATGAAACTTGTGAAGAAAACACACTCTACTACTTGGCAAGAGGTAGAGGATGAAGAAATAGGAAGTGGGTTCACTTTAGAATTGGATTTCTCACTCTTTTCATCAAGTTGCCATTGATGAGGCAAGCTTTTTCTTCAAGCAGAAGATGAAGAAGAAAAAGATAATATTATGATAAGTTTTTTAATAGAAAAGAATAATAAATCTTATCATAATATAACCATGGTTAAGTGTAGAGAATGAATCATGGTTGAGTGGAATGGTTAGGGTTAAGCATGAGACAAAATGGTCATATGGTCAAAGCTTCATGAAGCTTCAATATGAAACAAAATTAGCAACCATTTTCTCTTTATGCTTTTCATTTTCCAAAATGAATAAATAAATAAGATAAATGAAAAAGAAAACAAAACCCTAACCATTCATATTGTAGGGTTCCTAGGCACTCTAGTGAGGTCTCACAAGGCATCGATCATGCCAATTTCAAAAATTCTAGTGCCGAGAAACCCTAATATACGGATCGTAGACTAGATGTTTAGGCGAACAAGAAATCTAGTTAACATTTAACTAAAAGTTTAACGGAAATACAACCTTTGTAGATCCGGTGCTCCACCTCCATAGCTCCGCAACGAAGTCCTCTCCGCTATCCAATAAGAATCCGGGCTCTAGCGTCGACTTCATCGGAGAATAAGCGAGCTAGGTCGTCGATGTCCATGCCGAAGATGATCTACGTCGAGGCATCGCTAGAACAAGCTCCGCCTTCGCCAAGTCAAGAAACTTGTGAAGACAACACACTCTAATACATGGCAAGTAGTAGAGGATGAAGAAATAGGAAGTGGGTAGACTTTAGAATTGGATTTCTCACTCTAATTCTCACTTTGCCATTAAAGCTTGTGAAGCTTCTTCTTGAAGTGAAGAAGAAGAAGAAGATGATATGATAAGTCTTGAATTAAAAATAGAAAATAAAATAATACTTATCATACTTTTAACTCTAGTTAAGTGTAGAGAATTAACTTAGGTTAGTTAAAATGTTTAGGGTTAAGTATAGGACAAGAATGAAGACTTAGTCAAAGTTTCAAGAAACTTCAACCAAATCCAAAATATGCCACCATTTATCTTTCTTTTTCCTTTTTCCAAAAAGAATAAATAAGAAAGATAAATGAATAAATAAAAATCAAAACCCAAACCCATTCATTACCATGGTTCATTCTTTACACTTAACCAAGTATGGCATGCATCATCAAACATGATACAAGCAAGTGCACAAAATCATATCGCATATGCAATGCGCACACCCGAGTGAGAAAATCCATTTTAAAGTGAACCGATACTAGTTAATGCAAAGTAATATATCAAATATACAATTATGCATTAAATCATTAAATCAACAATTGATTTAACGATCCGGTCATGTCGCACATAACCGACTGGTATCATCAGTAACAACTTATCGAATCAACACTTGATCCGATAACCCGGCTATATCGCATATAACCGATCAATGTCACATCGCGAGAATCGAATACAGTATCACATACCGTATTATTCTCGGTCCCGTACATATCTCATATGCGCTCCTATTTCGTTTCGCTTGAGCCAGGAAACCTCTGTGTAGGACTCTAAAGACTCGTCAATACGCCGGTAGCAGATGATGATCATATCAAACACCCACAAGCCGCAAGCGGTCTGCCAAACGTAACGGCCACCCGGGTATTGAGCGATCAGAAGATCGACGAGCAAGCCCGCTCACACTCCTGTGAATCCAACCAGTAACACTACCGTACAGTCCGGTCTGATCGTATGATATATCGCATATCTCGCCTAGGGGTGGTAAACGTCAGACCCCAATAGCTCGATAAGTCGTGTCGATATGAGGTCTATAACAATTCGAGAAACTACTGGTAACACTTACCAGTATATCTCAGCAACCCTGGCCAGGGATTTCCTGTTATAGCCAATCGAACACAGCGCAACATCAACTCCCTATACCGGGAGAGACGAATACCCTTCTATCGCTCATTGCCTCCATGTGACTCGGGACTGTACCCAAAAACCACCGTTTTGCACGCCCTCTTGGACGTGGTAAGATGGAAATCAAAGCACAGTGGGAACCACACAAGACTCTATGACGATCTCGGGTCAACAGACTATTCTGTACCAGTGTCACCAGAGAACTGCCATCTGACGTGAGGTATAATACCATCTGGGAGTTCTCGGCGAGTCCGTCCAGTGTACCCAGTCTCTACTGAGCACCCGTATATCATCTCCGATGTCAAACACCAATGGATATGGGATCATCCATCGCCCATCTGTATGGGTCGAGAAGGTACACGCTAGTCTACTCTGGTATATCGATGCCCCATCTCGATACACCCACGACTAGGGACTTTGAAGGATGTACTTATGGACTACCATGTCCCCACTAGTATGATCCGCATCATAGTCCAGGTAGTCAAGTACACATCCTAAGGGCTTTACCAACATGTAACAGAGAGACAATCAGTGCACACGTTAAGGTAAAGAGTAACCAGATAGCATACTATCATGTCGAGCAAGAAAGTCCTCCCTATATATGTCCCAGCATCCACTACAATATACATCCAATGTACAGTAATGGCCTCTAGGGCATACATATAACTAACAATCTTCCACTTGCACTAGGGCCATCTGTAGCAGTGGTTGTAGTATCTCATACTCAACTATCCCATAAAAGTCTCTCTCTGGGAATAGGCCTTCGTGAGTGGATCCGCTGCGTTATCCTCTAAGTCTGCTCTCCTTGTCTCGATCAACCTGGAGATCAACCATCTCCATGATCAGGTGATACTGCCTTAGAATAAGTCTGGATCACTGATGGGACCGGCGTTCCTTGGCATAAGCCACAACTCCATTGTCTCACATTGGTAGGAACGTAGTTCATCTCATGAACCATTATACATCCAAACAGCCTCTTTGGTAGCATCTTAAGTAGTGATGTATCCTGCCTTTATCGTCTAGTATGTCATGGTATCTAGCTTGGAACTCTTCCAACATACCGTCCCTTTACTGAGGGTAAAGACAATGCCTGCGACTGACATTCAGTCGTCTTTATCACCCTGGAACACTTCCAGTGATTCTCCCCAGGATCACTTGATACCATCTCACTACAACTAGTGAGAATCCTAACATCCAATTAAATCTATCTCATAGATCCAAAACTCAGGATTAAGGAGGTATCACTTTGATCCTATATGGAGAATTATTGTGATAAACGGAGAATTATCGAGCGTAGCATAAGAAACTCCTTTCTTATCAAGAGTATGTCATCCACGTACTCTACGAGGATCACCACCATACTCCCTACTACCTTTTTGTTTATACAAGGTTCATCTACCATTTTGATGATGTCAACTTCTTTGACTACTTCATCAAAACAGATGTTCCAACTCCGCGATGCCTGCTTTATCATATAAAACATCTTGCTCACGTTTCCGCTGCTCCCACTGTCTACGAGGCCCTCTGGCTGTGTACTTATAGACGCACTCTTCTAAAACATCATTTAGAAAAGCAGTCATGACACCCAACCACCAGATATCGTAGTCATGGTATGTAGCCGTGGCAAGTAGGATCTGGATGGACTTAAGCATAGATCCTTAGAAAAGGTTTTATCATGATCCACACCTGGTCTATGATGCAAACCTTTAATAAGTCTAGCTTTGAAAGTCTCAACCTTTCCATTTACACCAAGTAATCTTCTCAAGATATACTTGCTCCTGATGGGGTTTTAACCCTTCAGATATAGCAACTAAAGTCCATACTTTGTTGGTGTATAAGGATTCCATCTCAGATCGCTAAACATCCAGCCATTCTTACAGAGTCCCTACTCTTGATGGCCAGCTCGAAACTAGTTGGGTCATCATTTCATGATGCAATCCTCGCTCCCACTGTCATAGAGAAACCGAAGTATCTCTCAGGTGGGTGAGGAACCCTACTAGATCGGCGGAGAGGCTGAGGTTCGTTGGTTACTATTGAATCCTTTGGTTCTACCAAATCATCGGCTGCAAATTGTATAGCTGGAACCTTTCCAGTTGTACATTACAGACCTTGCCTCGAGCTTGTCCGGATTTTGCTTTTAAACATAGCCCGGACAACCCCAAATCTTAACTAACTTAAGACATGGGCTCTTCCCATTCCATATCACATATGAAGCGGTAGGCAACTGATTTGATTGAAACCCTATTCAATAGGTATGCAACTTCATAAGTGCATAACTCCCAAAAGGAAATAGGTAACTCAGTAGTACTCATCATAGAGCACACCATATCAAATAGGGTGTATCTGCTCCGCCCCGATATACCAACGTGCTATGGTGTATACGGAGGAGTAATGCTGAGAGGGAATCTCATTCTCCTTTAGAATAGTCCAGGAATTCCATGCACAAGTATTCTCCTCCTTGATCTCATCATAAGACATAATACTTATACCCGTATTTTGGTTCTCTACTTCTAACTTATATTCCGCGAATATCTCAAAAGGTTCGGACTTGTGTTTCAACAGGAACATAGGTCTGAATCTCGAAAGATTATCAGAGAATGTAATGAAGTACAAAGAACCGGTCTTGGCATGTGTAGACAGGGGACCCACATACATCAACATGTATCATCCCAAGAGTTCATTAACTCTTTCTCTGTTTCCAATAAACAGAGCTGTTGTCATCTTATCTTTGTGACATGACTGGCGAGTTTCACAAGATGTAAATTCAAACTAATTTAAATATGCATCTATATGTAACTCCAGCTAGTCGGGTCGCATTGATATGACCTAGTCTACAATACCTCAAGAAGGATTCGTTCATTTCTGAACTCTTCCTCTTGTGTGTGTTCTGTATACTAAGAACTGTAGTTTGATTTAGAACAATAGTGCTTTTAGATAACGTGCCTGAACCGATCAACTTTTGATATAGGAAATGTTCAAAACATTATCCATCAATACAAAATTTTATCATTTCTTTACTAATAAAGAGACAGATATGATTTTGTATATCAGGTTCGGTATCTAATAACATTCGTTCAGAATCAATGTATTACAATACAGGGTGACAGTGACCAACAGACTTGGATGCAACACTTGCCTCATTTTCTGCCTCATGAAACTTATCACCCGTTCTCAGTTTTTCTACTCTTTTGTAGCCCTATATAACAGATTACATATCTGGGATCCTGATCCGGTATCATATACCAGGATGCGGAGGATACTGAGAAACAGTTCTGTATGATGAACACACCCGAAGATGATGCATCAACATGCACTCTCTTCGTTTGGGCGGCACGGGAAATCTGGTATTCCCCAATTTCCTGCTCTGTCTTATAACAATTATAAGTTGGAGCGGGACCAACGTTCCCCAGCTCAGTATAACAAGCAGGTTCGGTCAATAATCCGTTTTATTATCTTGATTAAGGCGTGACATGGTCGCTACCAGGAGAGAGAGAGAAGAAAACACTCAGCGTGCGCTCTTGCAAGAATAGATTGGTTATTATTTTATCTAATCAGGATGGCTCCCACTGCTTTTTATCAAATCTTCCTTCAAACCCTAAAAGGAAAGACTAGCCGGGATTAATTACACACTACAAGTTCGCCAATCTTTCAGCCAGGCCAGTGTCGGTACTTTGAGGGAGGTCCCCCGTGCTTTCGCACGAACCTAATTAATATAAACCTCGTTTTCCCAGAGGCGTAACCTCGTTAACACCTTTCTAGACACCTACTTGATCGGCTAATTGTAATGTATAAAACTCTCCCAGGAGTAACTCTTACTCGCAGCGGGTATCGGGATCCAACTATCTCATAGAAGGTATGCAATCTCATTGCAAATTTCAACACTTGAAATTCCCGATAATATTTTGCCCCTAGCAGCTATATGACCTTAAGATAGTCAACAAATCATAAGTGCTAGTCAAGTTCAGCCCGTCATTTCCCGATTGAATTAAACCCACCCGCACGACCCTTAACATAGTCAACAAAGTCGCACGACTACCCTAATCCAATTGTTCCCCTCCGAACGGCGGCCCGGACTTCGCGTCCGTTGCCTGAGGTTCGGGACAGATGCTATTTGGTTTTATCCGTCTATCTCTCCGAAAATACCAAGTTGATTTATGGCACCTTGTATCGGAGGTTTAGACGGATGCGGCCGATGTAGCAGACTTCGTCAGATTCCCCCTCAGGGTGAGGGGTTTTTGATTGTGGGGACGCTCTTCCCTGCAGGCGCAAGCCCCTGCAGTTAATTACGCTACTGCGTCGCGGTAACAACTTTCTCCTTCTCCAGAATTTCACTTCGTGTCGTGTGTGTTTGTTTTGTTCGTGGTTGCCCGTGGATTGTATACGGAGACTGAGTGATGTCGTCACCCGTAGGACGTGGATTAGTCCAAATCCGTATTTACTTAGATTTGGGTTTGGTGTTTTTTGGTTTAAGGATACATTAGTCGCGTTGCGGCTAAGATCAACTTAAACATTCGTCAAGGATATGTTAGTCCTGTTTTAGACTAAGATCGACCTGACGTAGTGATTGATTTAATTATCTGGCCGTCGGGACTCGTCACCTCTCTGACGTCGTTGAGGGATTACAACGACAGGCGTCAGAGGAGTTCAGAGATGTACCCTTGCACCAAAGTCGATTCGGAGTTTTATTGTTTATTTAAAGATCTAAGGACACATTAACCGTATTTGGGGCTAAGGTCAACTTAGACGGGACCGTTTAGATCCGGCAAAAGAGCGTTCGGGCTCGATTGCGCTAATTTAAGGACGTGGCGGTCCATCGCCAGTTTTAGGGACGTGGTGGTCCATTATTAGTTTAGGGACGTTTCGGTCCGTCGCCAGTTTAAGGACGTAGTGGTCCATTATTAGTTTAAGGACGTTTCGGTCCGTCGCCAGTTTAAGGACGTAGTGGTCCATTATTAGTTTAGGGACGTTTCGGTCCGTCGCCAGTTTAAGGACGTAGTGGTCCATCGCCAGTTTTAAGGACGTGGTGGTCCATTATTAGTTTAGGGACGTTTCGGTCCGATATTAGTTTATGGACGTTTCGGTCCAATATTAGTTTTAAGGACGTCTCGGTCCGTCGCCAGTTTAAGGACGTAGTGGTCCATCGCCAGTTTTAGGGACGTTTCGGTCCGTCGCCAGTTTAAGGACGTAGTGGTCCATCGCCAGTTTTAGGGACGTGGTGGTCCATTATTAGTTTAGGGACGTTTCGGTCCGATATTAGTTTAAGGACGTTTCGGTCCAATATTAGTTTTAAGGACGTCTCGGTCCGTAGCCAGTTTAAGGACGTAGTGGTCCATCGCCAGTTTTAGGGACGTGGTGGTCCATTATTAGTTTAGGGACGTTTCGGTCCGATATTAGTTTAAGGACGTTCCGGTCTGATATTAGTTTTAAGGACGTCTCGGTCCAATATTAGTTTTAAGGACGTCTCGGTCCGTCGCCAGTTTAAGGACGTAGTGGTCCATCGCCAGTTTTAGGGACGTGGTGGTCCATTATTAGTTTAGGGACGTTTCGGTCCGATATTAGTTTAAGGACGTTCCGGTCCGATATTAGTTTTAAGGACGTCTCGGTCCACGAGTTTAAGGACCCCGCAGTCCATATGGATGTGTGGTCGTTGGGACCCGTCACCTCTTTGACGTCGTTGAGGAATTACAACGATGGATGTCAAAGGAGTTCGGAGATGTACCCTCGAACCGGACGTAGATTGACTTAGGAGAGCCATTTTGCTCAGTCTATTTAATTTAAGGACTTATGGCCACGATTGGGCTAAGTCCAGTTCAACATTTTATTTGCTTTTGCATTGCATTTTTTTATTTAGGCTCTACCCACAAAAGATACAGAGTATCAATTTATTTTGGGCTCTGCCCCTTTGTAGATGGCACAAAGTATCTACCTTGTTTGGGCTTTGCCCCTTTTAAAATGCATAGCATTCTGAATATTTTGTTTGGGCTCTGCCCATTTATAAATGATGCGAAGCATCTGTTCTTGTTTGGGCTCTGTTCCTTAAAACAATGCATTTGCGCTTTATTGAGCCTGTTAGGCCTTCTCTTAATTGGGCTTGGCCCTTTTTAATGCATCTGCGCTTTGCGCTAAGTAATGAGCGCAAGTCCATATGGTGATGACACGTGTCGTGCTCTGATGAGCGCAAGCGCACTAGCGCAGTGCGCTGCGCTGTCGCGCTGCGCTCTTGCGCTGCTGACACGTGGCGCGCTCTCAGCGAGTTGCGCCAATTCCAGAGAGCAAAGCTCTATCTTAAGGGCGCTTAGCGCAAGTGGTTTTATAGCCGACACGTGGCGCTCTCTTAAGAGCGCAACGGCGCAACTTGGAAGTGCAAAGCACTAAGAATCTTTTAGATTCAAGAAGGGAAGTGCAAAGCACTGTTTAATTTCTTCGTCTAAATTAGATCAAAGAAAAATAAATTTTCCTTTATTCGAAGAACCAGAGGTTCTTAAAAGTGCAAAGCACTATTCTTTTATTCTTTTATTATTTTTTATTGTTTTTTTAGAGAACCGAAAGTTCACCAGAAGTGCAAAGCACTGTTTTCTTTTTATATAAAGATCATCCATTTTATTTTTAGATGAATGATCTATTAGAAGGCCTTTCTTCTACTTCATGAAGGTTCTTTACCTTTTTCTTGAGATCTTCTCAGAGTTTTCTCTGCTTAGAGTTCTTGATTTTTTGAGAAAAAAATTGTTCCTCTTCTCTTGGATTGAGGCTTAGGGTCTTATTTATAGTGACCACAAATCTGTTGAATTTGTTAACAAGATCTTTCCTGAGTGATTTTGGGAATTTTCCCACCGCTGGATCTTTGATCCAAAGACAGAAGAAAATCTTCTAGTTCTGGAAAGAACATAAAAGATTTCATAAAAATCTTAATTTAGTTTGGCGCAGATGCCCCAGCGCATGACACGTGTCGCGCAGCGCAGAGCGCAGCGCAAGTGCGCTAGCGTATCTGCGCTGACACGTGTCGCGCAGCGCAGAGCGCAGCGCAACTGCGCTAGCGCATCTGCGCTGACACGTGTCACAGTGTGCAGTGCAGTTGAAGCGTTGCTTCCTTCAATCAGAGCTTTGCTCTGATTGGGTGCGCTTTCTTGGGCGCTGCGCTCGGCGCGTTGCGCCCGAGACTTGAAGCTTTGCTTCAAAATTTGAATTTTGAATTCAAACAGAGCTTTGCTCTGATTGGCCGAAACAAATGCCCCCCCACCGTTGCGCTCACGTGGCGCACACGTGAGTGCAACGGTGGCAACCCTCCCTGACCGTTAGATCAAGGGGGAATCTCAAGAGGCGCAAGGGCCTTATAAATAGAGCCTATGGCCCTTAGAAACTCTCCACCATTTTTCTAAATTTAGATTTTCAGAGCTCTGCTCTTGCTTAAGAACTTCAGAGCTTTGCTCTTGCTTCCCAAAGTTTTTAGAAAACTTTTAGGTAATGTTTAATTTAAAACCAAGTTAAATCAATTTAAGTCAATTTTAACCCACAGAGCTTTGCTCTCATAGATCTTTTGATCTAAAGAAGTTCCCTTCGGGGTTTCATCCACAGAGCTTTGCTCTCACGAATTCATAGATCCACAGAGATCTTGTTTATGGGTTCTAACCCATGAACAGAGCTTTGCTCCTGAATTAAATGTAGATCTTTTAGACTTAAAAAAAAATGAAGAATTTTCTCTGTAAGCTTTTATGGATCCTTTGTCAGGATTCCAGAAATTTTAATTTTAAATTTCTTTTTTTCAAAACTTTCCCTTTGGTGGGGGTATTATAGAGCTAAGATCTTTTTTAAGGAATTTTATTCTTTTGAGACCAGAACTTGACAAGTGTCATTTTGTGATAGAGCTTTGCTCTAAAAGAGGAGATTTTCTCCTTGTCTCTAGTGATTCTTTCCCCCTTTTTTATTATGGGAATGTTCCCCCCAGGGGCCAACTGATAATCTCATCCAATGATGAGTTTGTCCCCTTAACTGACGTATTGTCATTTAGATTTCATGGGTCCCTCTTTGGTCTCCTATTCACTGCACTGTGGTGCGGTGTAATTAATTAATTTTGATTTTAATTTAATTAATGCATTTTCTTTTTCCAATGTCAAGCGTTAGGATTACAACACTGACAGCTACATTGCTCTTTTTGCAGCGATTATGTCTGAAGACACTTCATTTCCGTTTGTCCGCTCAGAGGAGGGATTTCCAGAGGCGCCTTTGGATCGCGAGGTCCTGGCCATGATCAAGGCATACGACCCGGAGTATAAGAGCCTCCACCTTTGGGGGTCGTGGTACAATCAGATTATTATAGGTCGACGCAACTTCACATGTGCGGTGCCGTCGGAGCCCATAACGGCGATTCATTACGCTAGCCCACCCCCGGTGCAGTATGCCGCGGAGATGACGGATTGGACATCGAAGGGTTTTCTTCATCCGGCCATAGATGCCATCCCGGTCCAGCGTCCTATGGTTTTAGATATCCTAGGACGCCGTATCTGTCAGGGCGAAGCGAGACCTTGGGGGCAATCATATAACATTGGTCTGATCCCCCGCCACCCGGTTGGCTATCTGCCGTGGGCCCGGTATATCCTGTCGACGAGGAAGTCGCAGTTGATAAGACTAGGACTGTACACCGCAGTCTACGTCTCTCTCTTCCAGTATCCTACGCTTCCTACTTGGTGGTTCAAGGCCTTCCTGGAGCAGTGGAACATACCTACTCATACTTTCCTTGCCATGGATCGGGAGGTGTCTATCTCGTTGGAAGAGTTTACGGAGGTGTCTGGCCTACCGGCTATGGGGGAGCATTATGAGGAGTTGCTCCCGCTGGATGAGTACATCTTTGGTGCCAAGCCGATGATAAGGGAGCTCACGCCGGAGAACGCTGTTCAACATCAGTTCCCAAGTCTGATCAAGGTGTTGAACATCTATGAGGCCCTTTTCGTTGAGCATGGGAGCCGTGGAGTTAATTTTGAGGATTTTATTGCTCGGTTCCTTCATCCAAACATCCTCTCGGTGAAGACTGCCAAGTTTGCCAACCTTGAGGATCCTTTCGGCTTAGGTTTGGATAACCTGCCAACGAAAGACATAAATCAAAAGAACTTTTTTCTTCCCAACTTCTCAACCATGTCTTTTGCGGAAGTCGCAGCCCCCGAGATGGACGAGGAGGCCTTCTTTTTGGGATTTCTGGGGCTTTGGCTGAGTTGGTTTGCACGTCCAATGCACTCTCACCGCATGCGGCCCTCTGTTTTTTATCCGGCCCATCGAATGACTATCGGGGTAAAGGTGGCCGTTGGGATCGCCGGCTTGGCGCATTTATATCATGGACTTAGCCGAGCGGCAGATGCTAATGAACCTGGGGCGTTGCACGTGGTTTTCCCAATGCACTACTTCATGTCGTGGCTCGAACTACATACAGCGGGTGTTTTCGGCATGCATAAAAGGCCCTCATTCTACGAAAGGTGCATTTTTCCTCGCCTTCTACAGTTGATCGGCGCATCAATTGTAAATCCGTCGCCGCGAGATGCCAGGAGTTTACTCCTTCGTTCCCACACCGTTGGAACCGGTGTGTCTTTTATTGACAAGGTGTTGACCATTGGAAAAACGTCCACCACTGCAGTGCGGCCATTGCAAGACACTTTTAAGGATGGCGCTTCGATTTTAACGGCTCGGGAGATCCTTCACTTATATTCTATCAGACCGAGCTTTTTGGTGTTTAGGCAGGACGGGGGAGCGATCTTCATGAGATATAACCCGCATCGTTTCGCCCGACAGCTGAGCTATAACCAAGGGGTACCGTTGGAGGCCTTTTTATCGGAACCCGCCGCGACCGAAGAAGGGACGGAGAGAGCGCTGCATCATTTCATGCGTCTAAACACGGGCTCTCATTTTTTTATCAGTGAGCCGGCTTGCGCCCCCCGACTTCTTAGGGTATACACAGAATGGTATAGTCATTCGACGGGAGCGGTCATAAAGGAGGAAAGGCGGTTGCTGATCGACCGTAAGGGTGCACCTCCAGGTAGCGATCGCAACGCTCCTCTGGTGCCAAGGACTCCAATAGTCGCTCCCTTAAAAGATGCTGGGAGCAGACCATCTCGTGTGCAAAGTCCTCCGTGTGAATTGCCGCTCCCCGATATTGCGGATGCACCTCCTGCACCCCGCGCTCGGGCGGAAACAGTGGTTGTATCCTCGCCGGAGTCTGGCGTGGGTGCGGACATCGGGACCCGTCGTCCCAAAGCGGCTGCCAAGCGTAAGTCGCTTCCCCGTGAGCCTAGGGTTGGAGGGCAAAAGAAAAAGAAGTCGCTCTTCGCCGCTGACGTTGCGTTTGGCCAGGAACCCCACGCTCCTTATTCCGAGGGTCTGCTTGAATATGGGACTAACGCGGGATTAGTGATGCTGCCGCCGGACGATACAGACTTGGAAGCTGCTCTCAGAGCTTCAGCATGGCTGGTGAAGCGTGATGCGTGGCTGGCTAAGCTTGCGCAATCAGGTAACTACTAGTCACTTTTTCTTTACTGTAACGTATTTTCTTTCTTATTTCATTATTTTTGACTAACGCTCTTCTTTCTTTTCTTTCAACAGGCATCACCGATGAAGAAGCCATTGCCGCTTCTCTGAAGACCTTTCAGGAAGGGGAACGTGCCAGGGCATCTGTGGGCCTTAGTAAGTTTCGACTCATCAAGTTTTTTCTGTTTTCCCTGTGTTATGGTCGACCTAACCTTTCCCTTTTAATTGCAGGGACCTCAATGCCGCTTCCTCCTAGTGACGCAGACGTCCTACCAGCTGCCGATGTTCCCGCTTCTTTTGGGCCACCACAGGAGGTTCGTCTTGAAGAGCCGATGAGAGATGCCTTAAAGGCTCTGGAGGCATCCCTGAATGAAGATGATGACGCCTTGAAGGAGGCGTCACAGAGGTCCCTCATAACCGCTCGGGAGGAGAGGAAGCGGTTGAGGCGTGAGGCGAAGGCGCGCAGGGCTGCCTTGGCCATGGGAGCGGGACCTAGTACCGCCCCTCGAGCTGGTACTCCTTCAGAAGAGGCCCCTGTCGCCCTATCCACTGCCCGCAGGGAGGTGGCTCGAGCAGTTCGGAGCGCAAATGGTAGATCCGCTTCAGGTAATATTTCTCTCAGGGTTTCTTTTTTTGTTATAAGGATTTTAATATCGTTGGTCCTTATATCTCTTATCTTTGCAGGGCCAAGTCCGATCGAGGGAGAGGCGAGGGCCGTCGATCTTAGGGGAGCGGGGGAGGCGGTGCCTGCCGAACTCGAGCCGACAGTGGGCAGTATCGTTGAGGCCATGGAGCCTGAAGTGGAGTCCGAGGGGCCTGCCGCCGAGAAGGTCATTGATGCCGGACTTGAAGCGGTGGCAGATGATATGATCATTATAGATGAGTCCAGGGTGGTGGCGAATGAAGCGCTCGAGGCCGGCGATGGTGGACGATACGACCGCCACTACTGAACCTGAGGGAGTAATGGGTGAGGTGGCCACGATTCCCGGAGACGAACCAACCGCGCCTTCTCTGGAATCTGGCAATACTCCAGCCATCGCCCTCCCCATCTATGGTCCTCCGCCGTCCCCAGATCTCGCGAGCACGACAATGGTCCCCATCGAGTCGGGCGATGAGGCTACAGGCGGCGATCTTATGTCAATAGAGGAGGGAGTCGCCTCCGTTTCAGCCGGGAGCTCCCCAGGTAAACCCTAAGTGGCTGCTTTTCTTTACTTTAGACAAGTCCACCTTTTCGTAATGCAGGTGCAGCTAATGCCGATGCCCCACCGCTCGAGGGAGCGCCTTCGATGACCGCTTTGGCGGTGGTCACCTCTCAACTTTCCCTCATACCCTCGAAGGTGTTGGAAGGTATATGTTTGCGATTTATTAATCTTGTTTTCCAGATATCTAATTCGCGTACTAAAGTCACACTGTCGTGTTCTCAGGAGCGCTTTTTGATCATGTACATCAGATGTTGCTCCCGTACTTCTCCTTCCCATCTAAGCTTGCTTCTTTCCCTAGTGGCGTTGGTGAGTATGATTTCCGTTGACATCCTTCCTTTCTTATTTCTTATTGACGGAATTGTCTCTAGACTCTTTTTTTTATCTCAACTGCAGTGCTACAGATTGAAGGAGGGGATGACGGATCAGCTGTGCCACCAGCCCTTCCGACCTTGCCACCTGTCTCAACTGGTATAATGACCGTCATATTGGTAGCTTTCCTCCCTCTATTTTCTGTACTATTATCTGATCACATCCTGTCTCTTTCAGCTGTCATTCTGGCTTCGGCGTCCTTCGAACCTCGCGTCACAATGCCAGCGGGTCCTTATCTGAGGAGTCTGTCTTTAAAAGGCGCCGCGAATAGTCTGCGCATGTTGAGTGACTATGTCGAGGAACTCGATGTTGAAACTCCTACCTCTGCCGCAGACTTCGCTATGGTGGTTAACCCGATGTTAGCGATACTCGTGAACTTTCATAATGAGAGCATCATTGCATCCTGGGTTAACCATTGTAAGGAGATCGAGGGTTGCCTATTTCAATTGGAGTCGTTGCGTCCTACTCCCGAGATTGTGGATGCCAATAATCAGAGGACTGCGTGGATTGAGCAGAGCGCTTCTTACTTCCGCCATCTCGAACAAGAAGTTATTTCAAGGCGCGAGGAGAGTGATGATGCTTCGAGCAGGTCCGCTCGACTGCATGCTCGGGTGGAGGCCAATGCTGCACGGCTGAAGGTTATCTTTGAGGGCCTCCTGCAATGCCTCTCCGAAGGATTATCATTGAGGCATGAACTTAACGTTGTCGAGCGAGCTGCAGCCAGCCAGGAAGCAGCCTAGAAGGCGGCAGAGGAGCAACTTTCATCCTTCTCGCAGCAGCGGGCTCAGGTGGAGGCGGAGGTGGCCGCGGCTGTCACTCGAGTGGAAGTGCTGAAGGAAGTGCGAGAGCAGCTTGTGAACTTACTAAAGACACTTCCTCCTCAGTAGCTATCCATTTTTGTGTCGTTCGTACTTATAGATGAAAGAATGTATATGTATATATTTTTTTTATCTTTTGACATAATGTATCCTGTATTTGATCAAGTTTATGAATAAAAGATACACCTTTTTGTAATGTCTGGTGTCACTTCTTCGCCTTTTCGAGTAAATTCATTTCTCCCAGAAATAACGATGGCCTAGACTGCAGGTTCAGATCTGCCGCCTAGGACTTTTCAACTCCATGAGCCGTGAGGGTCTCATAGAGGCTTTTCTCCCTACGGATCGAGAGGATCTCGCAGGTGGATTTTCTCCTTAAGAATCGTGAGGATTCCTAAGTGTAGTTTTCTCTTCTAAGTCGTAAGGATCCTATAAGAGAATTTTCCCTCTTACGAGCCGAGAGGATTCGTAAGTGGTTGTTTCCCTCTTTGTCGAGAATCGATTTCAGAGAGTGAGACCCGTGAATAGTATGCAAGAGACCATTTAGGATTGACTTGCAGGGTCCCATTGCCCTCTTACGAGTCGAGAAGGCTCGTAAGCGGTTGTTTCCCTCTTTGTCGAGAATCGACTTCAGAGAGTGAGACCCGTGAATAGTATGCAAGAGACCATTTAGGATTGACTTGCAGGGTCCCATTGTTCAGGAAGCAAGTTTTTGAATCCTTACTGCCCGAGATGTGAGTCAAAGAAGCTCTCGTCACGGAGTGTTTGTATCCGTGAGTTGAGAAGTTTTGCGAGGGATTATTTGTTTCCCAAGCGCCAAGGATTATTTGTTTCCTTGGGGTTCGAAGCGAGTCGAGGGTTCCTACGGAGGCACTGGTGGCTCTGCGGGTCGACGCGGATCAGGAGGCTCTCGTCAAGGAGTGTTTGTATCCGTGAGTCGAGGAGTTTGCCGGGATTATTTGTTTCCCAAGCGCCAAGGATTATTTGTGTCCTTGGGGTTTGAAACGAGTCGAGGGTTCCTACAGAGGCACCGGTGGCTCTGCGGGTCGACGCGGATCAGAAGGCTCTCGTCAATGAGTGTTTGTATCCGTGAGTTGAGAAGTTTTGCGAGGGATTATTTGTTTCCCAAGCGCCAAGGATTATTTGTGTCCTTGGGGTTTGAAACGAGTCGATGGTTCCCACGGAGGCGATGGTGGCCCTGCGAGTCGACGCGGATCAGAAGGCTCTCGTCAAGGAGTGTTTGTATCCGTGAGTCGAGGAATTTGTCGGGATTATTTGTTTCCCGAGCGCCAAGGGTTATTTGTGTCCTTGGGGTTTGAAACGAGTCGAGGGTTCTTACGGAGGCACTGGTGGCTCTGCGGGTCGACGCGGATCAGGAGGCTCTCGTCAAGGAGTGTTTGTATCCGTGAGTTGAGAAGTTTTGCGAGGGATTATTTGTTTCCCAAGCGCCAAGGATTATTTGTGTCCTTGGGGTTTGAAACGAGTCGATGGTTCCCACGGAGGCGATGGTGGCCCTGCGAGTCGACACGGATCAGAAGGCTCTCGTCAAGGAGTGTTTGTATCCGTGAGTCGAGGAATTTGCCGGGATTATTTGTTTCCCGAGCGCCAAGGATTATTTGTGTCCTTGGGGTTTGAAACGAGTCGAAGGTTCCTACGGAGGCACTGGTGGCTCTGCGGGTCGACGCGGATCAGGAGGCTCTCGTCAAGGAGTGTCTGTATCCGTGAGTCGAGGAATTTGCCGGGATTATTTGTTTCCCGAGCGCCAAGGATTATTTGTGTCCTTGGGGTTTGAAACGAGTCGATGGTTCCCACGGAGGCGATGGTGGCCCTGCGAGTCGACGCGAATCAGAAGGCTCTCGTCAAGGAGTGTTTGTATCCGTGAGTTGAGAAGTTTTGCGAGGGATTATTTGTTTCCCAAGCGCCAAGGATTATTTGTGTCCTTGGGGTTTGAAACGAGTCGATGGTTCCCACGGAGGCGATGGTGGCCCTGCGAGTCGACGTGGATCAGAAGGCTCTCGTCAAGGAGTGTTTGTATCCGTGAGTCGAGGAATCTGCTGAAGATACCGGTTTCTTCGGAGTTGGACTGAACCGTCGAGATTTGGCTTCATCTTCCGGCGGAGCCTGTTGGGAAAGTATGGTTCCCTCTTTGTTTACGCCCTTGGATTGTATACGGGGATTGATGTGATCTTAACTGTAGGGCCAAAGTTTTATCATCATTTTTTTTTATTTTATCTCCGCGATGCTCTATCATTTCAGCTTTTATATCGCGAAGGTCGCGACTGCCCAATCATTTCGGCTATTTTTCGCGGTGCCCAATCATTTCGGCTATTTATTTTATTTTCACTCACTGCTTTTTATTGCGAGTTGCCCAATCATTTCGGCTATTTTGCATGCATACATTTTACTTGCTGCTTTTTATTGCAAGTTGCCCTATCATTTCGGCTGTTTCGTATGCATGTACGGCCTACTGGCTTTCGCCGTAAACCTGAAATTGGACATCGATTTTGGCATCAGCACCGCTGCAACTGGGATATTGCCAGGAGCGAATCATCATTTGCCTCTGTCATTGTCGAACAAAGGAGGCTTAGCGATCAGGGTTAGGGTCCTGTCGCCTAAGACTTTTGGCTTCATGAGCCGTAAGGGTCTCGTGAAGATATTTCTCCCTACAAGTCGTGAGGATCTTGTAGGTGTATTTTCTCCTTAGGAACCGTGAGGGTTCCAAAGCATCTTGTTCTTCTGTAAGTCGTAAGGATCCTACAAGAAGGTTTTCTCCTCATAAATCGAGGGGATTTATAAGGGTTGCTTACCATGCGAACGTATTCCCAGTCATGGATGAAATTCGGCTAGGGAAATGCTTATTCACGCCCGTGGATTGTATACAAGGGTCAGTATTGAGCCACTTGTAGGGCAATATTGGAAGTTTGTGGGGATTTTCTTAAGCACAGGTTTAGGTCTCTGTGACTTAAGACTTTCATATCCTATGAGCCGTGAGGGTCCCATAAGAGAGTTCTCCTTACGAGTCGTGAGGATCTCGCAAGCGTATTTTCTCCTTAGGAATCGTGGGGATTCCTAAGTGTGTTGTTCCCTTGTAAGTCGTAAGGATCTCACGCGGGTGGTTTCTCCTTACAGGGTCGAGAGGACTCCATAAGGGTTCTTTAACGAAGTTGCGCCCTTTCGGGTTTTCACAAACATTCGCCGGTAGTCCTGCTGTTTTTACTCACGAAGCCCTTTCGGGTTTTCATCCGTGCCCATTTTGCTTATGGACTTACCGTTTTTTTTTATCTCGTCAGCCTAAGGATGTTGTGGTAGTAGTTTAAGGACGTTTCGGTCTGCTATTAGTTTAAGGACATTTCGGTCCATCGTTAGTTTAAGGACATTTCGGTCCGTTGTTAGTTTAAGGACATTTCGGTCCGTTGTTAGTTTAAGGACATTTCGGTCCGTTGTTAGGAGACTGGCTACTGCTTATAAAGCTTGAGCGTAGGCAGATAGCGAGCGGACATAGTCGTCGTCATCTATCATTGACCTAGGCCGTGGCTTATTAAGCGTAGTATCTTTTTAGGAAGCGACCGTTTATTGGCCTGAAAGGCCTTTCACCGTGCATGTCGATGAGTAGATAGGCCCCACCCTGGTAAACTTTATCTATGATGTACGGGCCTTCATAGTTTGGCTCGAATTTTCCTCGCTTGGCGCGATTGGGGATCATAGGCCTTTTGACCACTAACACGAGTTCGCCTTGGCGGAATGTCCTCGGTCTGGTCAATCTTTCGTATGAGCGTGTCATCTTTGCTTTATAAGCTTCCAGATTTTGTTGCGCTATGAGCCGTGTTTCTTCAAGGGCATCAAGCTCCTCAAGCCGGAGGTGAGCATTTTCTTCATTCGTCAGCTCGTAGTGAATTGCTACTCGCAAAGAGGGTAATTCTATTTCAAGAGGGAGTACTGCTTCTGTCCCAAATACCAACGCGTACGGCGTTGTGTTTGTGGCAGTTTTAAATGTAGTCCGATACGCCCAAAGAGCTTCTTGCAGTCTCTCATGCCAGTCTTTCTTATTTCGGGACACTGTTTTCTTTATGATTTTCGTCAATGTTTTATTGAAGGCTTCAGCTAGACCGTTGGCTCGCGGATTATAAACTGAGGAATATCTCCAGTCTATATTGTGCTGCTGTGCGAAGCGGCTAATTTTATGACTTCGGTAGGCTGGCCCATTATCGGAGATGATCCGTCGCGGATTTCCGAACCGGTATATGACATGCGTTTTGAAGAAATGGAGAATGTTCTCCGTCTTTACTTCCCTCAATGGCACCGCCTCTGCCCATTTGGAGAAATAATCAGTCGTCGCCAAGATGAAACGATGTCCCTTTGACGATGCTGGTTCGATGGGGCCGACTATGTCAGTTCCCCACATTTCGAATGGCCAACTAGCCACCGTTGGATGCAGTGGATTGGGATGCTGATGGATGAAGTCTCCATGAATTTGACATGAATGACATTGCCTTGCGTATTCCAGACAATCCTGCATCATTGTGGGCCAATAGTAGCCCATCCGTTTTATCTTTAACTTCATCTTAGGGCCTGCTTGGTGGGAACCGCAGAGTCCGTCGTGAACCTCTTGGACGACCCTCTTCGCTTCGTCAGGTCCTAAGCATCTCAGCCACAAAGAATCAAATGACCTCTTGTACAGGGTATCATTGATGAATGCGAAAGATAGAGCTCGTTTCACGAGCTGATGTCTTATGGATGCTTCTTCAGGCATTCGGTGGAACTTGAAGTAATCTATGAAGACTTCTCTCCAGTCTTCGGCGCTCTCCCAGTCTTTTATTTGCAAGGTCGCCTCCTCGTTCACTCCTTTTTCTTCGGATGATTTGGGATGTATTTCTGCTGGGGCGAGCACTCGACGGCTTTGTATCACGATTCTAACGTCATCGAGGTTCTCGTCAGCCAATTCTTTAGCAAGTTTGGCTAGTGCGTCTGCTTTGCTGTTTTCCGCGCGCGGTATGCTTTCCAACGTGTAGGAGGGAATTTGGGCTAGCAGTTGCTGCACTTTTTCACCGTATTTTACCAATTCCGGTTTGCATGTTTTGTAATCGCCATTCACTTGACTGACGACTAGTTGGGAGTCCCCGTATATGAGGAGATCTTCAATTCCCATGTCAATGGCGATCTCGAGGCCTGCTATCAGAGCTTCGTATTCGGCTTCATTGTTTGTTCTCGGCTCCGTCAGGGAGAACGCGTAGCGCATTATCCCTCCTTGTGGAGTTACAAAGATGAGTCCCACCCCGATTTGATCGTTGGCATACTTTGTTTGTGCTTTTTCATAGAAGACGCTCCATCGAAATAAAGCTCCCAACGGGCATCACCATTGTCGATTGCGTCAAACGCATGTCTGTCTGGCAAATCGCAATTTAAAGGAGAATCGGCAGGTATGGGATGCTCAGCAAGGAAGTCGGCGATGGCCTGGCCTTTTACTGCCCTGAGAGGTTGATATGTTATCGAAAATTCCATCAGGAGCAGGGCCCATTTAGCAAGTCGCCCTGTCAATATGGCTTTTGACATTAGATATTTAAGGGGGTCCACTTTTGAAATAAGACGGACCTCGTGCGCCAACGCATAGTGTCTAAGCTTTGTTATTGCGAAGATCAACGCCAGGCAGTGTTTTTCAATGGGAGAGTAGTTGCTTTCTGCCCCCAGCAGAACTCGACTTAAGTAGTAGAGCGCTCTTTCTTTCCCTTGATCATTCTCTTGTGCCCATAATGCGCCTAAGGAACCTTTGAGGGCGGTTGTATAAAGAATAAGAGGCTTCCCTTTAACCGGAGCAGCCAACACCGGCGGGTTCTGCAGGTATTGCTTGATCTCATCTAGTGCGCCTTGGCATTTTTGATCCCACAGGAATGGGGTTCCCTTCTTCATCAAGTGACTATAGGGACGGCACTTTCCTGAAAGGTTGGCTATAAATCGCCGTATGTATGCGAGTTTCCCTTGGAGAGACCGCAGCTGTTTGAGAGTCCTCGGCGGAGGCATTTCCATGATCGCTTTAATCTTTGACGGATCTATTTCAATACCTCGGTGTCGAACAACGAATCCCAGGAATTTGCCCGAGGAGACCCCAAACGCACATTTAAGAGGATTCATCTTCAAGTTGTATTGCCGAAGGCATTGAAATACAGTCTTTAGATGCTCGAGATGTTCCTCGTATGATTTGCTTTTAACCATGAGATCGTCGATATAGCATTCAACGATTTCGTGTATAAGGTCGTCGAAGATCTTTGTCATGGCCCTCTGATAAGTAGCACCGGCGTTCTTTAGACCGAAGGGCATTACTTTATAACAAAATATACCAAGAGGAGTCCTGAAGGCTGTATGCTTCTGGTCTTCTGGATGCATTTTTATTTGATTATACCCTGACGAGCCGTCCATGAAGGAGAAAACCTCGTGAGTGGATGTATTGTCTATCATCAGTTCAGTGACTGGCACTGGGAAGTCATCTTTTGGGCAGGCTTTATTGAGATCCCGAAAATCCACGCATATACGCACCGTCCCATTTTTCTTCATCACCGGGACGATGTTGGCGATCCATTCAGGGTATTGGACTTCCTGGATGAAGCCAGAGTCTATCAGCTTTTTGACTTCGGCGTTGATGCTCATCTCAAGCTCGAGTCGCATTCTTCTCGGCGCTTGTTTGACTGGCTTGATGTCCAGGGATATTGCCAATTTGTGTACAGCAATTTCTGGATCTAGTCCCGGCATTTCGGAATAGTTCCACGCGAAGCAGTCTTTGTGCTGTAGAAGCACGTCTTTTAACGCAGCTACCCTTTCTTCAGATAGTAACTCGCTGATGAATGTCGGTCGTGGATCGTTTGCCGTCCCCAACTCAATTTTCTTGAGGTTATCTGCAGTGGTATGGATTCCATCTTCCAGCTCTTTTGGTGCTGGTGGAAATTCTGAGATTATTTCGTCGCTGCTGTTTTCGAAGCACCAAGGAAGGCTGTCCAGGTTCTCGGACTCTTCTTTCAATGTCGTTATCATACGACAGGTGTAAATTTTCTGCCAATCCCAATGTGGAACTGGTTTTCCTTTCGCGGCTTCCGGCTCGTGCTTCTGTGGCGGCGCTACCTTCCAGTTATCGGACAACGCGAATTTGCCGAGCTGATATTGGTCCTCAACCCAATTCTTAAAGGTGAAGCAATCTTCAAGAGGGTGTCCCATTACTCGATGGTAAAAGCAATAATTTGGCTCGAACACCTCGCCTGCGTGCTCAGGATGATTAGACTCTAGCAACGTAAGCATTTGATGTTTTAGGGCGAGATCGAATATCTTCCTCGTTTTGTTCCGAGGAAATGAGTATGCTCGACCCATTTTCTTCCTGAGGGCTAGGTCAATAACGCTCGACTCTCGGATACGTGGCTTCTTAGCTCTGCTTTGTGGCTGTCGAGCGCTTCTCTTACCTTTCGACTTGTTTTTGTTTTCGCGTCGAACCTTTTTTGTAGCAGGTTGACAAGGAGCGGCATTTTCTTCCTTCACCGCCTGTTGAAGGGGGCGCTGTGTCTTGGCTTTCTCATAAATTGCCATTTCACGATTGTGATCGTCTCGGGCTTTTTGACTCGCATCCCTTATAAGTTTTCTCATCTGGTCTTCAAATGATGGACTGGGCGGTTTTGTATCAGGAACTTTTGCTGGCTCAGGATTAGCGTCCTCCCATTGAGCGTCCGCCTCTTCGTCGAAGTCATACATAACATAACAGCTATTTACTAGCTCCCGTTTCTTTGACTGGATGTACCCAAGCCCTTTTGTTTCTACTCTCCCGTTAGGCAGTTTGCATTGAGTCCCTGGAATATTCCAGACTTTGTCATAGAATTTGGCTTTTCTAGCGGTCTGTGTGAAGGACATCCCTTGGCGTTTCAACAGTTTCTTCAAACCTTTAGTATAATATCTGGGAAGACGGATAGGCTGAAGCCTGTCGAGCGTGGGATCCGCGCCATGCCAAGTTTCTTTTTCCACCTTGTTTTCTTCAGAACGGTAGAATAGGATTGCCTTCTCGCCTTTTCGTCCGGGAGGGATATAGAATGTCTGCAGTTCTTCTACGCTGTTGTTGTCGAGTGCATCCAGTTCTTTGTAATGTTCAAGCGGCACCATGGTTACCTGCAGACTTCGCTCTTCATCAGTGGAAACCCGTATTGAAGGCCGAGCAGGGAATACAGCGTGAACTTCATCTTCGGAATCACTGCCAAAGATCAGTGAAGGAATGGATGGTCCTGGCCTGGTGGACTGGGATGGACCCGCATAAATTATATCCTCTTCGTCCTCGGTGTCACTGCCGAAGATAGGGATGGTGGCGCTAGTCTTGTTCTCCGGCTCATGACACTTCTCCGTGTCTTCGAAATCCGGTAAGAAGTATTTGGCATCTTCATACTTGCGAACTTCATTCACGGAAAACGGATTCAATTCTCCTGCCACAGTGTACTCGAGGCCATCCCTACAATACTTCATGTACTGATGCTGTGTGGAAGGGATGATATTGTACTCGTGTAGCCATGGTCGGCCGAGTAGAGCATTGTAGCATGTCTTGGCATCTATAACATGGAATTTGATATCCGTGACGAGCAACCCGAAGCGCAGCGTCAATATCACAGATCCCAAAGTCTTCGAGGATTGGGAATCGAAACCGGAGATAGTGATCTTGTCTCGGGCGAGGTGTTGTATGCTCATGCAAATTTCTTTTAAAACCCGTACATTGAGTAAATTAACAGACGATCCGTTATCGACCAGGATTTTACCTATCTTTATGTCATGGCAGTATCCTGAGACATAAAGGGGGCGGTTGTGTTCACACGTCCCGAGGAGAAGGTCTTCATCACCAAAAGCAACGTCGGCTGTGTGCACTTCTTCTAATTCGTCTTTCATCTTTTCTTCGGCTAAGAAGGCTTGGAACTGGTCCGGATCTTGTAGCGCCTTAATCAAAGAGTCTCTGGCCTCCTTTGACAGTAGCAAGGCGTCAAGAATGCTGAGTTGTGAGGGCAGCTTCCTCAGATGCGCCAAGACATTGTAATCCACCTTACTTCTCTTCGGCGGATTTTTTGCGTTTAGCTCTTCCAGAACTTGGTCATCTAAAACGATGTCTTCAGAGACCTTTTCTTTCCCTTTATCTTTTCTATTCGAAGGTCCGAGGTTCTTTTCAGGCAGTGTTCGATTCCGCAGCTGTATATTTTCGCAAGACTTCGGTTCTTCTTCTTTTCCCGAAGTGGATTCTTTGAAGAGGGGGCCAAGTTCTAGTTCCTCATCAGAGTCGCTCCTAAATGTAGGCACTTGCGACCCGCCAGTGTTAACCATGCAACAATGGCCGCCAGTTCTTTCAAGCTCTTTGGTCGTGTTTCTTTGCTCCCGACGAATCTTACGCTTTTCCCGTTTAAAGCGTTGTTGATTAGCGACGTATCCTCGCCACCATCCATCGAAAGCTTTGCAATCCTGGGTGGAATGCGAGACCTTCTGATGATATAAGCAATAAGAGGGGTGCATTTCTACCACGCCAGTAACTTTTTCTTCAAAGGGTGGTAGCTTCATGCCCATCGATATGGCCTTAGCAAACTTCTTTTTTATCTTGAATTGGCTTTTGTCAGCGGTGGAGGCATTTTGCTTCAGAGGGATCATCTCAGCTTTTTCCTCAAGTCGCTGGCGCTTGGCCCTTTCGAATATAGCCGTCTCGCGTTCTTGATCAGCTTTGCTTTTCAATCGAGCTTCATTAAGAAACGCGCCAATCATTTCAACTGATAACTCCGGAACCCTTGACTCAGTATTTGCCCCCGGCGTTTCAGTGCCAGAAGTCCCTTCATCGTTCGTGGTCACATGGGAGATCATATGACAGCTTGCCACATATTCGTCGGATTCATCCGATGAAGTTTCTCCCTCATCTTCTTTTTGAAAGACGTGCTCAAGGAAATCTTGGAGCGTAATGGGAGTCCGCACCTTTTGGTTGTATTCATCCAGCGCGTCGATTTGCTTTTGTAAGTCCGTGCGCTTGTCGCCAGGCTTCATGGGCTTCTTAGATTTCTTCTTCTTCTTTTTCGAAGACTTTGACGGCTGGTCATGAACGCTTGAACTATCACCATCGGCCTTCGGAGTCGGACGCGGCTTCAACATCCCCTCAATAACCTGCGGCTCCAAGGGGTTCTTCCACTTGATCGCTGGACAGGTCTGAAGATCATTTAGCATTCTCCTCGTTTTGGCCGATAATACGACTTCCCAGGGAGTTTCTTCAACGACGGAGCATGTTGCCCCCGGCGTATTCGTCCCCTTAGAGGTGTAGGGCTGCGGGGGATTTACCTTCCATTTGTCGGATAGCGCAAATTTGCCCTGGCGGTACTGGTTTTCAAGCCAATTTTTGAAAACGTAACAGTCTTCGATCGGATGTCCCAGCACTCGATGATAAGGGCAGTAATTAGGCTCGTTGACGTCACTCGGTTGCGACGGACGTTTTGGGTCTGGCAGATTTATGAGCCTGTTGCGCAATGCCAGCTCAAATAGTCTCCTCGTTTTATCACGGGGAAAGGAGTAAGCACGTCCCATCCTGTCCTCCAGGGGTACGTATGGGCGTGTATTGTTTGGACGAGCGACCGGCTTCGAGTCGTTCGGTTGTTGTTGGGCATTAGCGACTATGATCGCTTTTCCTTTTCCTTTATCGTTTCGGGAGTCCGGCTTCGAGAGAGGGGGTTTATGGTCCATCTGGTCCATCTGCGCCAATTTGTCGATCAAAGCCTGAAAGGAAGTCGGCTTGAAGAACATCATAAACTGTGAAATGGTTGCTTGTGGATCAAGGGTTCCAACAAACATTCCCACCGCAGGGGCTTCTTCTATGCGCTGTTCACACTTAGACCATAGATTACGCCACCGTATAGCGTACTGGACCCACGTCTCGCCGGGCTTTACCCTGGCGTTAATCAGCGCCGTCATCGGAGTACGCTCACTGGCACTTGCAAAGCGTTGGGTGAAGAGCAGCTCCATCTCCGCAAAGGTTTTAATAGAATCGTTGGGGAGCTCGGAATACCACTCGAACGCCGTATCTGATAGGCTTCCAACGAACTGGCGAAGCAGAAGCTTGTCGTCGCCGCCGGTGTTACCGCAAAGCGCCCTGAACTGGGCGACATGTTGATGGGGATTGCCGGTCCCTTTGTAGACATGAAATTTGGGAATTGTATAACCCGGCGGGTACTTGATTTGGTCATACCAGCCCGGATACGGTCGCCCTGTTTTCACCACGTGGCCGGCTGCTTCGGCTGCGTGATGAACCTTTATTTGCTGGGCTATATATTCGTCCAAATCAGTTTTAGAGATTGTGTCTTCTTTAGCCGTCGATAGAACGGGCTGAGGGTTTGATGTTTCTCCCCTATCATCCCCAAGGACGATCGGGGGTTCTTCAGTCGGGGGCTCTGGTTGTATCATCATCCCTATCATGTCCTGGAAGAGGAGGCCCATACGCTGTATATTGGCTGCTTGTTCAGCAGCCTCTTTGTCTCTCTTTTCCAATACTCGGCGGAGGAACTCAGCGTCAGTCTCTTCCTCTTGGCGTTCGTCTAGGGACATCTCAGGATTCTCTTTTGGCCCCGTGAGTGCAGCCATTGTAGTCATCATTTCCTGGAGCTTTTGTTGTTGCTCCTGAGACTTGGTCACTGACCGGGTAAGCGGTCGGTGACCCGTAGAAGTACGACTTTCTTCCTTTCCAGAAGCCATATAGACCGTGTGAACTGTTATGCCCCCTGACTTGGGGCGTTTAGGTTCACTGCTTTTAAACTTTGCCAGTGTCACGGGAGCTTTTTCTGACTTCTTCCTTTTATGGACCTTTGAGGTTGAAAGAGACGTTGAAGCGGGCATTCTAGCATTTGTTGCCCCCTGCTGTTTAATGGGGCGGTTCTTGTCCTTTTCCACCTTTGCCTTTTTCTGGTGCCGAAAGTGGTCTGGGTCAACCATGGAGTTTTGAACCTTCCGCCAAACTTTATAAATCTTTGACGACAGCCGCTGAGGGGGCTGTTCTTGCTTTGTCTCCGGAGTTTTTTCTATAGGCGGAGGAGATCTTTTCAATGTAGCAATCGGAGAGTTCTTTCTCACCTTCCTCAGAAATTCAAAACTGTTCCCGGTTGGAACAGCAGCGTTGACCTCCACCACTGGAGCAGGTGGGGTTAGCCCTGAGGGGGAGTTGCCCCCTGCTTTCCTTACTCGCTGCCAATGGCGACGTCGCGCACGACGAGCCGTTGGGACGGGCTCGGAAATCGAGATGGTTTCTTGCTGCCCCCTGTTTGAGTGTGGGGTAACTGCTGATGTCAGCCTATCAAAGACTGATGCCTTTTGACCAGCTGGGGGAGGAGTGGGAACCGTCAATCTTGTGAAGACCGACTCTTTGATGGGAGAAGCCGCTTTAACGACTTCCAAAGCAGCGGCCGTTGCCCTCTTTGGGACAGCCATTTTGTAATTCTGACCTAGCCTGGTGAAAACGGAGGCTGTTGGTTCAGTAGCAAGCGACCCGTTGATAGGGATCGTGGCAGCAGTGAGCCGGTCGAACACTGACTTCTTGTTCACTTCCGGTACAGGTGTCGGCATAGAGAAGCTTATAGGTGGGACCATGGTCCCGAAGAACAAGCCGGTGGTGGCTTGAGTCACCTGGTCTACCGGCAGAGTCAGGAAGGAAGCCGCTTGGGGCCCATATGTTACACCTCTCGGTGAGGTGGAGCGTTCATTGCAGCGGCATTTCGAGCAGTTGGTGCAGTTGGTGGCCATTGAATCTTGAACTCTGCGCCAGGTAAAAGACCAAATCTTAGCAACTTGAAATCCGAAGGCAACCATTTAACAAACCGCGATTGGTTCGCGAAGACGACACACGAAGTGTGGAGTGGAAAGAGTAAGAGGTCCCACCGGGCGTGCCAGAATCTGTTCCCCTCCGAACGGCGGCCCGGACTTCCCGTCCGTTGCCTGAGGTTCGGGACAGATGCTATTTGGTTTTATCCGTCTATCTCTCCGAAGATACCAAGTTGATTTATGGCACCTTGTATCGGAGGTTTAGACGGATGCGGCCGATGTAGCAGACTTCGTCAGATTCCCCCTCAGGGTGAGGGCTTTTTGATTGTGGGGACGCTCTTCCCTGCAGGCGCAAGCCCCTACAGTTAATTACGCTACCGCGTCGCGGTAACAACTTTCTCCTTCTCCAGAATTTCACTTCGTGTCGTGTGTGTTTGTTTTGTTCGTGGTTGCCCGTGGATTGTATACGGAGACTGAGTGATGTCGTCACCCGTAGGACGTGGATTAGTCCAAATCCGTATTTACTTAGATTTGGGTTTGGTGTTTTTTGGTTTAAGGATACATTAGTCGCGTTGCGGCTAAGATCAACTTAAACGTTCGTCAAGGATATGTTAGTCCTGTTTTAGACTAAGATCGACCTGACGTAGTGATTGATTTAATTATCTGGCCGTCGGGACTCGTCACCTCTCTGACGTCGTTGAGGGATTACAACGACAGGCGTCAGAGGAGTTCAGAGATGTACCCTTGCACCAAAGTCGATTCGGAGTTTTATTGTTTATTTAAAGATCTAAGGACACATTAACCGTATTTGGGGCTAAGGTCAACTTAGACGGGACCGTTTAGATCCGGCAAAAGAGCGTTCGGGCTCGATTGCGCTAATTTAAGGACGTGGCGGTCCATCACCAGTTTTAGGGACGTGGTGGTCCATTATTAGTTTAGGGACGTTTCGGTCCGTCGCCAGTTTAAGGACGTAGTGGTCCATTATTAGTTTAAGGACGTTTCGGTCCGTCGCTAGTTTAAGGACGTAGTGTTCCATTATTAGTTTAGGGACGTTTCGGTCCGTCGCCAGTTTAAGGACGTAGTGGTCCATCGCCAGTTTTAGGGACGTGGTGGTCCATTATTAGTTTAGGGACGTTTCGGTCCGATATTAGTTTAAGGACGTTTCGGTCCAATATTAGTTTTAAGGACGTCTCGGTCCGTCGCCAGTTTAAGGACGTAGTGGTCCATCGCCAGTTTTAGGGACGTGGTGGTCCATTATTAGTTTAGGGACGTTTCGGTCCGTCGCCAGTTTAAGGACGTAGTGGTCCATCGCCAGTTTTAGGGACGTGGTGGTCCATTATTAGTTTAGGGACGTTTCGGTCCGATATTAGTTTAAGGATGTTTCGGTCCAATATTAGTTTTAAGGACGTCTCGGTCCGTCGCCAGTTTAAGGACGTAGTGGTCCATCGCCAGTTTTAGGGACGTGGTGTTCCATTATTAGTTTAGGGACGTTTCGGTCCGATATTAGTTTAAGGACGTTCCGGTCCGATATTAGTTTTAAGGACGTCTCGGTCCAATATTAGTTTTAAGGACGTCTCGGTCCGTCGCCAGTTTAAGGACGTAGTGGTCCATCGCCAGTTTTAGGGAAGTGGTGGTCCATTATTAGTTTAGGGACATTTCGGTCCGATATTAGTTTAAGGACGTTCCGGTCCGATATTAGTTTTAAGGACGTCTCGGTCCACGAGTTTAAGGACCCCGCAGTCCATATGGATGTGTGGTCGTTGGGACCCGTCACCTCTTTGACGTCGTTGAGGAATTACAACGATGGATGTCAAAGGAGTTCGGAGATGTACCCTCGAACCGGACGTAGATTGACTTAGGAGAGCCATTTTGCTCAGTCTATTTAATTTAAGGACTTATGGCCACGATTGGGCTAAGTCCAGTTCAACATTTTATTTGCTTTTGCATTGCATCTTTTTATTTAGGCTCTACCCACAAAAGATACAGAGTATCAATTTATTTTGGGCTCTGCCCCTTTGTAGATGGCACAAAGTATCTACCTTGTTTGGGCTTTGCCCCTTTTAAAATACATAGCATTCTGAATATTTTGTTTGGGCTCTGCCCATTTATAAATGATGCGAAGCATCTGTTCTTGTTTGGGCTCTGTTCCTTAAAACAATGCATTTGCGCTTTATTGAGCCTGTTAGGCCTTCTCTTAATTGGGCTTGGCCCTTTTTAATGCATCTGCGCTTTGCGCTAAGTAATGAGCGCAAGTCCATATGGTGATGACACGTGTCGTGCTCTGATGAGCGCAGTGCGCTGCGCTGTCGCGCTGCGCTGACACGTGGCGCGCTCTCAGCGAGTTGCGCCAATTCCAGAGAGCAAAGCTCTATCTTAAGGGCGCTTAGCGCAAGTGGTTTTATAGCCGACACGTGGCGCTCTCTTAAGAGCGCAACGGCGCAACTTGGAAGTGCAAAGCACTAAGAATCTTTTAGATTCAAGAAGGGAAGTGCAAAGCACTGTTTAATTTCTTCGTCTAAATTAGATCAAAGAAAAATAAATTTTCCTTTATTCGAAGAACCAGAGGTTCTTAAAAGTGCAAAGCACTATTCTTTTATTATTTTATTATTTTTTATTGTTTTTTTAGAGAACCGAAGGTTCACCAGAAGTGCAAAGCACTGTTTTCTTTTTATATAAAGATCATCCATTTTATTTTTAGATGAATGATCTATTAGAAGGCCTTTCTTCTACTTCATGAAGGTTCTTTACCTTTTTCTTGAGATCATCTCAGAGTTTTCTCTGCTTAGAGTTCTTGATTTTTTGAGAAAAAAATTGTTCCTCTTCTCTTGGATTGAGGCTTAGGGTCTTATTTATAGTGACCACAAATCTGTTGAATTTGTTAACAAGATCTTTCCTGAGTGATTTTGGGAATTTTCCCACCGCTGGATCTTTGATCCAAAGACAGAAGAAAATCTTCTAGTTCTGGAAAGAACAGAAAAGATTTCATAAAAATCTTAATTTAGTTTGGCGCAGATGCCCCAGCGCATGACACGTGTCACGCAGCGCAGAGCGCAGCGCAAGTGCGCTAGCGCATCTGTGCTGACAAGTGTCGCGCAGCGCAACTGCGCTAGCGCATCTGCGCTGACACGTGTCACGCAGCGCAGTGTGCAGTGCAGTTGAAGCGTTACTTCCTTCAATCAGAGCTTTGCTCTGATTGGGTGCGCTTTCTTGGGCGCTGCGCTCGGCGCGTTGCGCCCGAGACTTAAAGCTTTGCTTCAAAATTTGAATTTTGAATTCAAACAGAGCTTTGCTCTGATTGGGCGAAACACCAATCACATCATATGCTTATGCAGATAAGCACTAATTAGCTACCGCACACTACGCCTTAACATAGTCAACAAACGTAGCACGAATACTAACTAGGACTTATCTGAAATGACGGAGGGCTACGACAGGTTTTTCTGAAAACCTATTGCGTAATGAACTTGATATCGTTGTAGGATCGAATGATTTTAAAATGGAGCGCTTTTGAGGCTTTTCTAGTTTTGCTAAAAGAGTCACTCCCGGTGAAGGGATCGTCGGTCCTTTCCTCGTCGAATGAGGTGCGGGATATATTATATATATCACTGTGCAAAGCAAAAACACTTAAAAGCAATCAAAATTCAAACCGAGTGTGTAGCATCTGCCAGTTATTGCTAAAGGAGTCACTCCCGGTGAAGGGATCTCGGTCCTTTCCCTATCGAATAAGGTGCAGGATATATCACATATACCGCTGTGCAAAGCAAGAACTGTAGCTACCTGTTTTATTTTGAAATTCGATTCTACAACATCTTAGGTTTCTTTTATTTCATTAATCACATTAATGAAGTCCCATCATTTAAGTACCTAATCATCACAGATAAATACGACGTACACTTATGCCATCCGCATTCGCCTTGATGTCCCCTCGTGCACCGTTAGGTTAGGTAACTAACGGCAGAGCGGGGCAGGGATAGCGCGGGTGTAAAACATAAGTAACGCCTATATAATATATCATATATACTATATACTGTATCTATCACAGAACATCACATGATCACATCACAGATATCGCAGCAGAAGTAACATATGAAATATTGGATATACTAGGACGTCCGTGTTTTCAATACGAGCCAGTATAAAACACGGATTCCACGGTCGTGATGAATAGCCAAACCCACACCCCTAGACCCCTACGAGAGCGGCAAGCAACCCTACCAATTCTAGAGTTAGGAGACCCTGGCTCGACTCCTCGAGTTGGTCTCCCTCTGGACTCCAGAACCCGGTTACTTGTGCCCTCCTCCTTGGGTCTATCCTAGTGCCGAAAAGTAAATAATATACAAAGGGTGACTACTTCCGCAACCTGGAAGTGCCCCAATAAAAAGAATATTACATACAAGTTTTTACATGAATGAAAATGAAAAACACTCATCTCACATAAAAACCCCCGGCTATTCAAACACGACGATCCAATATAACATATCCAGCAACACATAACATCACATGTCATCAACGTAAGTAAATATGCGCATCCCAATTGCCGTTGACATATAGCAACGAAACCGGCGATATCACATATTACACTTACGGTCACAGAAAAGAAAGTGTAAAACTACAACAGTTGGAATCCGCAACCTCCTCAGACATCGCATGCCTGACCAAATGAATTTCTTAGACATCGCATGCCTAACAATTATAAACCCCGCATTTTAGTCTCAAAATCGAAAACTCTTTTCAATATGAAGTCGGGCAATTCAACAGGATTCCCGACATCCTGATCGAATGCTCGTCGCAAACTTCAGTAGACGGCCGCACCCCCGATACCGTCGACGAAGTGCACCAAGGCGGAACACCGCTGCCGCGAGCACCCGAACGGATGCTTTCGGCGACGGGGTTCTCCTACAGTCACTTGGTCGGGGCTATGGAATGAGGCTGTCTATTAAGTTTACCCGACGAGTATCCGCGTACACTACGTGATTGCAACGGACTTTTGATCACATCAAAATTCCGTGGCAACCGATCAAGTGAGACTAAACTGCTATGTTTATAACATTCATTCAGTTATCTCATAACTAATTGTGAATTCCAATTATTGTATCACATTCCAGATAAATAGAAAATGTCAAACTTTCCGATCGAACAATCGAACACCCAAGTTTTCCCGATACAGATCAACACATGAAATAAGTCTAACAACATTCAGTTCGTGCCTCAGTACCAACGGTCCAGCCGTAGAAGGGTCAAGCCAACGCCTCACATGTGGCACGCCGTACTGCCCCAAACCCGAAGGTTCAAAGGGCAGTTCAAGACGGTCACATAATCGAGTTAAGGTTTGTTGTCTTCTAGAGGGTCCATCGCGTTACTTGCACTACTTAGAACGTCGTTAAACTACGGAAAAATCCAACACTTGGAAATTTCCCGACAGGGGAAAAATTGGGTATTTATATCCGGTCGAACTTTTTAACATATTCTAAAATTTATCCGGAAAGCCACACAGACAAAATTTGATACTCCGATCGAAACACCGAATCCCCAAAACAACTCCAGAAAATTCAACTCTTGAAAACATATTAAAAATTCCCAGAAAACTCAGCATATTATAATAGGAATTACTGTGCAAACAGTAGTCAACGAGTCAACAATATCGCCGCGGAACCGCCGCGCCACGTGGGCTTAGGCCGCGGTTCCGCGCCGTTATGACGGAGTTAGGTCTCCGGTTTTCACAGTATTTCATAAAAATCCCTGCTGAATTTTTTAGCACTTTTTAATATGGAAAAATCCACGATTTTACAAAATGTCCAGAGAGCATATAAAGGGTTGGGTTTTCGGGTCGTTCGGACTTCAAATCCCGTCTGGACTTCGCCTAAGGCTCTAGCTAGGCTCTGATACCACTGTAGGGTTCCTAGGCACTCTAGTGAGGTCTCACAAGGCATCGATCATGCCAATTTCAATAATTCTAGTGCCGAGAAACCCTAATATACGGATCGTAGACTAGATGTTTAGGCGAACAAGAAATCTAGTTAACATTTAACTAAAAGTTTAACGGAAATACAACCTTTGTAGATCCGGTGCTCCACCTCCATAGCTCCGCAACGAAGTCCTCTCCGCTGTCCAATAAGAATCCGGGCTCTAGCGTCGACTTCATCGGAGAATAAGCGAGCTAGGTCGTCGATGTCCATGCCGAAGATGATCTACGTCGAGGCATCGCTAGAACAAGCTCCGCCTTCGCCAAGTCAAGAAACTTGTGAAGACAACACACTCTAATACATGGCAAGTAGTAGAGGATGAAGAAATAGGAAGTGGGTAGACTTTAGAATTGGATTTCTCACTCTAATTCTCACTTTGCCATTAAAGCTTGTGAAGCTTCTTCTTGAAGTGAAGAAGAAGAAGATGATATGATAAGTCTTGAATTAAAAATAGAAAATAAAACAATACTTATCATACTTTTAACTCTAGTTAAGTGTAGAGAATTAACTTAGGTTAGTTAAAATGGTTAGGGTTAAGTATAGGACAAGAATGAAGACTTAGTCAAAGTTTCAAGAAACTTCAACCAAATCCAAAATATGTCACCATTTATCTTTCTTTTTCCTTTTTCCAAAAAGAATAAATAAGAAAGATAAATGAATAAATAAAAATCAAAACCCTAACCCATTCATTACCATGGTTCATTCTTTACACTTAACCAAGTATGGCATGCATCATCAAACATGATACAAGCAAGTGCACAAAATCATATCGCATATGCAATGCGCACACCCGAGTGAGAAAATCCATTTTAAAGTGAACCGATACTAGTTAATGCAAAGTAATATATCAAATATACAATTATGCATTAAATCATTAAATCAACACTTGATTTAACGATCCGGTCATGTCGCACATAACCGACTGGTATCATCAGTAACAACTTATCGAATCAACACTTGATCCGATAACCCGGCTATATCGCATATAACCGATCAATGTCACATCGCGAGAATCGAATACAGTATCACATACCGTATTATTCTCGGTCCCGCACATATCTCATATGCGCTCCTATTTCGTTTCGCTTGAGCCAGGAAACCTCTGTGTAGGACTCTAAAGACTCGTCAATACGCCGGTAGCAGATGATGATCATATCAAACACCCACAAGCCGCAAGCGGTCTGCCAAACGTAACGGCCACCCGGGTATTGAGCGATCAGAAGATCGACGAGCAAGCCCGCTCACACTCCTGTGAATCCAACCAGTAACACTACCGTACAGTCCGGTCTGATCGTCTGATATGTCGCATATCTCGCCTAGGGGTGGTAAACGTCAGACCCCAATAGCTCGATAAGTCGTGTCGATATGAGGTCTATAACAATTCGAGAAACTACTGGTAACACTTACCAGTATATCTCAGCAACCCTGGCCAGGGATTTCCTGTTATAGCCAATCGAACACAGCGCAACATCAACTCCCTATACCGGGAGAGACGAATCCCCTCCTATCGCTCATTGCCTCCATGTGACTCGGGACTGTACCCAAAAACCACCGTTTTGCACGCCCTCTTGGACGTGGTAAGATGGAAATCAAAGCACAGTGGGAACCACACAAGACTCTATGACGATCTCGGGTCAACAGACTATTCTGTACCAGTGTCACCAGAGAACTGCCATCTGACGTGAGGTATAATACCATCTGGGAGTTCTCGGCGAGTCCGTCCAGTGTACCCAGTCTCTACTGAGCACCCGTATATCATCTCCGATGTCAAACACCAATGGATATGGGATCATCCATTGCCCATTTGTATGGGTCGAGAAGGTACACGCTAGTCTACTCTGGTATATCGATGCCCCGTCTCGATACACCCACGACTAGGGACCTTGAAGGATGTACTTATGGACTACCATGTCCCCACTAGTATGATCCGCATCATAGACCAGGTAGTCAAGTACACATCCTAAGGGCTTTACCAACATGTATCAGAGAGACAATCAATGTACACGTTAAGGTAAAGAGTAACCAGATAGCATACTATCATGTCGAGCAAGAAAGTCCTCCCTATATATGTCCCAGCATCCACTACAATATACATCCAATGTACAGTAATGGCCTCTAGGGCATACATATAACTAACACATATAACCATGGTTTAGTCTTTACACAAACCCAAGTTAGCATGCATCATCAAACATGATACAAACATGTGCACAAAAATATATCACATATACAATGTGCACAAACAAGTGAGAAAAAACATTTAACGTGAACCAATACTAGTTAATGCAAAGTAATATATCAAATATATAATTATACATTAAATCATTAAATCTACACTTGATTTAACGATCCGGTCATATCGCATATAACCGACTAGTATCCTATGTATCGACTTATCAAATCAACCCTTGATTCGATAACTAGGTTATATCGCATACAACCAATCGATACATTCATCGCGAGAATGAAATACTGTATCACATACACGCATTATTCTCGGTCCCGCACATATCTCATATGCGCTCCTATTTCGTTTCGCTTGAGCCAGGAAACCTCTGTGTAGGACTCTAAAGACTCGTCAATACGCCGGCAGCAGGTGATGATCATATCAAACACCCATAAGCCGCAAGCGGTCTGCTAAACGTAACGGCCACCCGGGTATTGAGCGATCAGAAGATCGACGAGCAAGCCCGCTCACACTCCTGTGAATCCAACCAGTAACACTTACCGTACAGTCCGGTCTCGTCGTCTGATATGTCGCATATCTCGCCTAGGGGCGGTAAACGTCAGACTCCAATAGCTCGATAAGTCGTGTTGATATGAGGTCTATAACAGTTCGAGAAACTACTGGTAACACTTACCAGTATATCTCAGCAACCCTGGCCAGGGATTTCCGGTTATAGCCAATCGAACACAACGCAACATCTACTCCCTATACCGGGAGAGACGAATCCCCTCCTATCGCTCATTGCCTCCATGTGACTCGGGACTGTACCCAAAAACCACCGTTTTGCACGCCCTCTTGGACGTGGTAAGGTGGAAATCAAAGCACAGTGGGAACCACACAAGACTCTATGACGATCTCGGGTCAACAGACTACTCTGTACCAGTGTCACCAGAGAACTGCCATCTGACGTAAGGTATAATACCATCTGGGAGTTCTCGGCGAGTCCGTCCAGTGTACCCAGTCTCTACTGAGCACCCGTATATCTCCTCTGATGTCAAACACCAATGGATATGGGATCATCCATCGCCCATCTGTATGGGTCGAGAAGGTACACGGTAGTCTACTCTGGTATATCGATGCCCCGTCTCGATACACCCTCGACTAGGGACCTTGAAGGATGTACTTATGGACTACCATGTCCCCACTAGTATGATCCGCATCATAGACCAGGTAGTCAAGTACACATCCTAAGGGCTTTACCAACATGTATCAGAGAGACAATCAATGTACACGTTAAGGTAAAGAGAAACCAGATAGCATACTATCATGTCGAGCAAGAAAGTCCTCCCTATATATGTCCCAGCATCCACTACAATATACATCCAATGTACAGTAATGGCCTCTAGGGCATACATATAACTAACAATCTCCCACTTGCACTAGGGCCATCTGTAGCAGTGGTTGTAGTATCTCATACTCAACCATCCCATAAAAGTCGCTTTCTGGGAATAGGCCTTCGTGAGTGGATCCGCCATGTTGTCCTCTGAGTCTGGTCTCCTAACCTCGATCCCTTAGAGATCAACCATCTCCATGATCAAGTGATACTGCCTTAGAATATGTCTGGATCACTGATGGGACCTGCGTTTCTTGGCATAAGCCACAACTCCATTGTCACACAATGGGAGGAACATAGTTCATCTCATGAACCAATATACACCCAAACAGCCTCTTTGGTAGCATCTTAAGTAGCGATGTATCCTGCCTTTATTGTCTAGTATGTCACGGTATCTACCTTGGAACTCTTCCAACATACCGTCCCTCTACTGAGGATTAAGACAATGCCTGTGACTGACATTCAGTCGTCTTTATCACTCTGGAACACTTCCAGTGATTCTCCTCAGGATCGATTGATACCATCTCACTACTACTAGTGAGATTCCTAACATCCAATTAGATCTATCTCATAGATCCAAAATCCAGGATTTAGTAGGTATCACTTTGATCCTATATGGAGAATCTTTGTGATAATCGGAGATTGATCGAGCGTAGCATAGGAAACTCCTTCCCTATCAAGAGTATGTCATCCACGTACTCTACGAGGATCGTCACCATACTCCCTACTACCTTTTTGTTTATACAAGGTTCATCTACCATTTTGATGATGTCAATGTCACGGCCCGAAAGTACGGAACATGACCGGCACTTAAACTACGAACGTCTCGAGACGTACGTAATCTAAGTAAACCGAAAACCCAGAAATCCAAACCAAGAAAAGTAGTAGAGTGCAGGAAAAACCAACTTAAAGCAAGTAATTTCAATAGCATAAGCCGAATTATGCGGTTTTTAAAACATCAAAAATTACTGAAAATTTCGGCAGAGTCTCATTTGTAAATACTGGCCCCCAAACGGGATACAACATGAATAGTATACGAAATCAAGAAAAAGGCATCCCCAAGCGGGAGCTAGCTCTTCGTCAATCGACGGTCACAACCACACAAGCAATATAATATACAACGCCAACGGCGAGGATCAAAACTCAAAAGGAAACTCAAAACCACCAGAAATATAACGAGCGACTCTACGGTCGAAAGAATAAACAACACTAGTCTCTATCTCAATAAATACATGTTTGGTTGATGGAATTTACTAGATACAACGGAATAATATTATACAAGGTAATATGATGGGTGCGATACAAGAAAAACCCACCTACTAGCAAGTCACCCGAATGAAACTGAGCCAGCAAAGCCGTAATGAAACCTGTACGGCAAACCTGCAAGAAACTGGGGCACAACGGGGGTGAGTTGCCAACTCGTGAATAGAAAAACATCTACGCACAGAAATCGCATAAATAACGCAACCTAGGTCAATGATCATAATATATCCTCAAATATATGAATAACACGTAGCCTATAACAAGGCTAGGGTAAATATCTAACCCGAGTGTAATCTCATGTGCCCGTGTCAGTGCCTCAGGTAGCAATATATCATATGGATGATGTATGAATGCATGAAACAGAATGCATGTACTGAATAAAACTGGTTTCATAAATCAGTGAGATTTCTGTATTTTAAAAGAAATGAGGTACCATATATGAAATCTGCATAAAACAGTGCCCAGCATCGACACAAAACAAGTGTCCAAATACCTCGATATCTCTGTGTCACAATCTATGTACCTCAAGTCTCAATCTCAATGTCTCAATCACAATATCTAGGGCGCCGTCAGTCCAGACCGGCCCCTACCATCCATCTCAAGACCACGACGGTACCCTCCGGATATCCGACGCGTCGGGTAATATCACCGATAGGTAGTGCTCCCCTGCCAGGCTCACATCGTCATCATCACGCGCTTCTTGCCCCGGGGTACCTTACCGGGTCCACCATGTACCCGAAACGGTTCATCCGTCTCCTCGAATCGGGTCTCGAAATCCATCAGCAAACTCATGGTGGACGACTCATACATCATGGGAAAAACCGCACTTTTATTTAAAAAGAGAGAAATCAGTTTATATATGTTTTGCGGTTTTCCTCCAAATCCAGAAAATATCATGGAAATCCGAATCATCAATAGCATGTAGAACCATGAATATAAGCACGAGAATGAATAACAGTATGCATGAAGCGACAAGTAATAACTACAATATCTAAGCTGGCATATAAGGTATGTACACTAATATTATGTCAAACTACTGGCTATCAAGCTAAGTTAAGCAACAATATTTTCTAAGGTGTACGTGACATGGCAATTACCGATGAAGATGTGTGTGAGCCGGCAAGTAAGTGTATGCGGTACATACGCATCATCGGTAATGGTGCTGGTGTCCTAACAGCATAATGTCAACAATGCAATATGAAATAACAATGTAAATATGCGATGCGGAGCGAGCAACCAAAATGAGCGGGAGCTAAAAACTAGACGCAACTATAACTAATCTGCATTAATCTAATATAAGTCCTACAAATGGTGCCATTTGAAATAACACGAATCGCGGGGTTTTGAAAATAAGGCTACGGTGGCTTTTAAGAAAGGATACGTCTTTTGAAATATCCGTAGATCCCTTGACCTGTCTTTTAAAATACCCACGATCCGCTAGTTTTGAAATAGGTAGGATTCTAATCTAATCTAACAACTACACTAAACTATACGGCTGAACTAACAAGCTGAACTACAGGTAAGGAAACCGCCTATCATCTGAGTCGATACATATACATACCTGTATATATACAGTCGGTGATCCCGCCTCAATAATATCATATCCATAACCAGACATCCCAAGTTAAGAGTGCGGATCAATCATCAAAATATAGCTCGTACGTAAATCCGTCGTACGGCATCCCCAAATCTGGGTACGGGTCAATATCACATTCATCATACCATTCACCTGGTATCCTCTTTATCAAATATCATGATCGGGGTACTGATCTACGTCTAGTATAATACTGATACCGCCTAAGTATGCATGGACGTGTGTGAAACACTACGTCAAGGACCCGCTACAACGTCATGTCGTATCTCAAATACGAGTCCTGCAATATCACCGATCTCACGGCCTCAATCAAATCTCATCGACTCGGCTCAACCCCAAGTATCATCCTCAATCCGTATGTGAACACATAGTCCCATACCCATGTGAACACATAACTATAAAGAATCCCATGAGCACATATCAATAGGAATGTATGCAAGTATGTATGTGTGTATGTGTAGTGCAACACTACCCTAGGGTTCGCAACACTAAAGTAATCCAACACACCAATATCCATCCTAAGCATCGTTATTAATCCCAAATAACATATAATAATTGTTGGTGTATATACGCATCCGTATACACCACCACGGACTGCGGGGGTGCTATACGCCATCCACCCGACTTCTTCCCGTAGATATAAATCTACTCACCTGGTCCTCGCTCGCCGGTGCCGACGTCGCTACGCGCTTGCTTGTCGTCTTGAAGTCCGCATGGGGTTACCTACATATCATAACGCACCATATCGCATTAAAACTAAATTCGAAATCGAAACGGCATACGAAAATCAAATCGGCACGCGTATCACGCATAGGTCCAAACCTATCGCCTACGCATGCAAGAATAGTCAAACCAACCCTCGATGTCGATGTACAAACGTCAAACCATCGAGAAAAATCCAATCACACTCATTTGCACATTCACGAACCCTAATTTTAATATAAACTAGGTTAAAACTCACAAAACCCCAATTTCACTTAAAAAGTCATTTTTCCGAAAATCTAGCAAGCACAATTCGCCGTTTTTGTACAAAACATGATGTCTAAATGAATGTAGCGGCCAATATACTTATTAAATATCTTAAATAAGTCATAGAAACAATTTCCGGAATTTAATCTCATTAAATTCCAAAAACCCTAATATTCTAGTTTACAAAAATACCCTTTTTAACAATTTCAAAGCAAAAATGCACAAACTACAATCTAGCTTAGATTTGCATGATCTAAAGCATTAAACCACACTTAATAAAGTTAATGAAGTCATGAAAAACCTAAACACATTTTTAATCCCAACTATTTAACCAAATTCAAAAATCTAGTAGGCAAATTAGCACATTAACACAATTTTTTTTTTAAACTAACCATTAGCACTAGCTACTAATCTTGTATTAACATGACAAAAAGCCTAAATATAACACACAACCATACACCAATTTTACAAAACCCTAACCTGCATTCAAATTCATAACTTGAATTCCAAAACTTGCAATTAAACTCACATGTCCAAATTAACACTTAATTAAATTAGCTTAAGAAATTAGTAACCAATTAAGCAACAAAAATGTTTAGAATTATACCCAAAACATATGAAGATCCACAAGCATCCATGGCCTCCCAAAATGCCCTCTTTTCACAAGGATCCATGCTATACGGGCTAAGCTAAAATGGGTAGGAGTCGGATTTGGATTTAGATTTGAATTTTGCATGGATTTTGAAGTGATTTGTGGATTTTTTTGATGGAGAAAAGAGTGGGATTTTGGGGGGGGGGGGCTGCTGCTGTTGGGAGGGAGGGGCTCGGCCTGATTGGGGGTGTGAGGAGAGAGAGGGAGGTAGAGAAAATACAAGGGAGGAAAGTCAAGGTCAAGGTAAGGTCAAAAGTCCACCTAATTCACCCATTTTCTTTTCTTTTCTTTCATATCTTTTCCTTTGAAAATCAAGTGGGGAAAAATATGGTGGCTGCTGAATTCAGCCATGGGGAGGAGTAAGTGGGGGTGTGTGGGTGTGGGTACGGGTATGGGGTGATGAAAAATGATAAATACAATACCCCAAGCATCCATTTACGCTAAAAAAAGCCTTTTTTCTTCAATAATTTCTAAACCGTTTTGGCAAATGATTTCGTTCCAAAAACCACATGATAAAATTTTATTTGATGTTTTATGATGCACAAAATTTGTTTCAACTCATTCCAATTTGTAATTTTCCCTAATTAAATGTATTAGTGACGGCTTAAAATAATAATAAAATAATATTTTTTTCAGAAAATTTGAAATTTCACCAGCGCTCAATAAACACCAAATAATAGCAATTACATAGCTAGAATATGTATATTTAATTTTTATAATAAGATATTTGTATTTTGACTTTTTACAGAAAACCCCCTTATTTTACCGATTTTTCGAAATTTCACCGAAACGATTTTCAAAACGTTACAATCTTCCCCCCTTAAAGAAATTCGGTCCCCGAATTTAAATTCAAACTCCCCCAAATACTAAAACATCTAAGAAAAACCATCAAGTCGTCGGGGCTCCGAAATTGTAACTACATAAAACAAATCGTAGCGCAGCGCATGCGCTTGAAAAATGAGCATATAACTCAAATCGAAACTCCGTCAAGCATCCCGCAATCATCGGAGTCATGGAGAAGACATCAATGCCAAATCCAAATCAAAACCCATATGACATAACTCGAAACTATACATGTAAATATCGAATCTATATATGTAAGTATCTGAAGGAAATGCATGCCAAATCCTTTTAAGTCGCTGTGCACGCGTATAACACTGCACAGTGGCGGACGTCTATCATAAGGAAATAACTATATACATATATACCTTTGTTTGAAATGTACGTTCCGCCGTTTTGGAAACAATTTAGAAGGGTCTCCTTGTTTTAAACATTTCGTGTCATATCAGACACGTAGGTAAATACTGAGGCTATAGCTCGCTTTTTGGAAATCCCTTCAATAACTATCAATGCATGCAAAATATATTCAGGTACTGTCCTCTGACTAGTCCTGCTCAGTACGAAAACACATAGCAATATCATAAAAACGTACTGCTCTAAACGAAATAAATCCCAAAATATGCACATGAATGCTACGTGCGTCTGGTGCGCACGGAAATCAAAATCCATGAATGTGCCATACATGCGCACAGAAACAACATCTAAGTGCATCGGGTGTGCACGAAACATCTGTCGTAGGCAACGTGTGTGCCTGACAGCAAAATCAGGTGCATCTGACATGCACGAAAAATCTCGAATTAGTGCATCTGGTGTGCACCAAATCGCATCTCGTAACAGACGCCCAACAGGCGCTAAAAATCCAATCCGGTGCATAAAATGCACAAAACAAATGTCGAGCATCACCCTCGAAATCGAAATCCAGTGTATCCAAGTGCACAAAATACATGTCACTGCACTGCCAGCATATATAAACTATACAGAGTGCAGGAACCAAATCGCGTGCGTGCATACGCACAAAATCAACTCAACTGTTTAAAACCGTAAAATCACAAACATGTGAAACTAAAGCACGAAAACGATATCAAGTGCAACACTGTGTAAAAATCGTAAATCCTCAATCATCAAAATCAAATTATACGAATAAATCACCCAAAACATCGAAATCAATAATGGCGGAACAGTACCGCTCAAGCGCATCCTCTAAGAATCTCGGCCAACTGCCACGGTCCCTAGTGGGACGTATCGTCGATGATCATGAACTCTGTCCTGCTGATGTGCGTAATCATGGCCACTCCTGGGTCAAGGTCTTCACTGTGGATTACCAATCTTTCGGTCCATCGGCTCATCGGCCCTGTCGGGTGTGCTAACGGGGACGATTCCGTTCTGGCACTTCTCTGGTCATCTCTTGGTCAATCATCACGACCACTCGTAAGACAGCATATCACTGGCGTCGGCCTCTGGCTCTCTGAATGTACGTGACACATCTGATCCTGGGTGCAAGTATCATTGCAGCAGTGTCCTGGAAGGAATCCTGCTCACGGTCTCTTCCATGTCTCGTCTCTGCCAACTGTCCGGAAGTCATTGTCCTTTCCTATATCTGCATCTTGCTCTGGAACGACTGCATACTCATCGCGACTCCTTCTGGAAGGTAAGTCCAAGTACCATGCCTCGGCATGCGCATCGCCTCTCTGATGTCGGCGGAGTGGAACGTCATCTCATCTAGATCTGGTGCGAACCTCTTACTCCACTTTTCTCTAATGTCGTCTGCTTTGGACTCGTCTCGTCGCGGCTGCATGGACTGAGCTCCAACGGCTATCCTCGTATCTGGAGTCTCCCAAGAATGCATCTCACCACCTAGCATCCGAATTAAGTCGAGCCATCCGATCGAGTCGTCAAAACCTCATAATCCCCCAAGAGCTCAACCTCTTGGGCACAGCTTAATAGTATCGAGTACATACCACAGCATCGGTGGTCCAGCCATAGAAGGGCAAACCCAAGCCTCACTAATGGCACCGTAGAACTGCCGCAAACCCGAAGGTTCAAAGGCCTTCACACAGTCATTAAGTCGAGTTAGGGTTTCATTCTTCTAGAGGGACCATAGAATTGCCTGCATGTCTTTCCGAATACTTTAAACTTGGAATAATAGGTTTCTGACATTCGATCATCTCTGTCGACTCCCAACGTCTCCGCGTGAAGTCGTCTCTAGCTAGAATCAATTTATCTGATGACCTCGCATCGGGGTAAGCGAACGAACCACCTGTCCTAGTCATTCATCATCGGGTGACTAGCGACCTTCTATCATCTATTCGTACAACTCGCCCCGCAATAGCTCCAACATATGGGGCGATATCTCGTCGCTCGCAGCAACAACTGGCTCGCTCGTCTGCATGCTGAACAGTGCCTCAATCATCAGGAGTAAGCAACACACCAGCGGTCATCAAAATCTGGCTGGCCTCTATCATTGGCTCAATTCTCCAGTGTTGATCAGCGCCTCCGAGTAACCTCATAAAGGCGATCCGCCAAACACTCGTGGCGCGAAAACACAGTAAAAAGATACATCTCTGCAATTGTGTGTCGCCGGAATTTCGCCCTGGTCAGTCCTCGTTCGTGACGAGCTTGTGCTGACCGCAACTCTAGCCGTAGCTCTCCCTGCCGTAACCGTAGCAGCAAAACCAAACTGGTACTGATAAGGCTAGATCAGGAAGGAATATAATACTGAACAAGGAAATGTACATGCTAAGGCTTCATAAGTGGAGTGGCGTGTCGTAAATATGCCGCGGAACAAATCAACGGTACGTCACTCTACTTTAGTCACCTATTCCATCAACCAAGGGTCATCCTACGCTCCGAAGGTTAAAACCTAACGCTCTGATACCAACTTTGTCACGGACCGAAAGTACGGAACATGACCGGCACTTAAACTACGAACGTCTCGAGACGTACGTAATCTAAGTAAACCGAAAACCCAGAAATCCAAACCAAGAAAAGTAGTAGAGTGCAGGAAAAACCAACTTAAAGCAAGTAATTTCAATAGCATAAGCCGAATTATGCGGTTTTTAAAACATCAAAAATTACTGAAAATTTCGGCAGAGTCTCCTTTGTAAATACTGGCCCCCAAACGGGATACAACATGAATAGTATACGAAATCAAGAAAAAGGCATCCCCAAGCGGGAGCTAGCTCTTCGTCAATCGACGGTCACAACCACACAAGCAATATAATATACAACACCAACGGCGAGGATCAAAACTCAAAAGGAAACTTAAAACCACCAGAAATATAACGAGCGACTCTACGGTCGAAAGAATAAACAACACTAGTCTCTATCTCAATAAATACATGTTTGGTTGATGGAATTTACTAGATACAACGGAATAATATTATACAAGGTAATATGATGGGTACGATACAAGAAAAACTCACATACTAGCAAGTCACCCGAATGAAACTGAGCCCGCAAAGCCGTAATGAAACCTGTACGGCAAACCTGCAAGAAACTGGGGCACAACGGGGGTGAGTTGCCAACTCGTGAATAGAAAAACATCTACGCACAGAAATCGCATAAATAACGCAACCTAGGTCAATGATCATAATATATCCTCAAATATATGAATAACACGTAGCCTATAACAAGGCTAGGGTAAATATCTAACCCGAGTGTAATCTCATGTGCCCGTATCAGTGCCTCAGGTAGCAATATATCATATGGATGATGTATGAATGCATGAAACAGAATGCATGTACTGAATAAAACTGGTTTCATAAATCAGTGAGATTTCTGTATTTTAAAAGAAATGAGGTACCATATATGAAATCAGCATAAAACAGTGCCCAGCATCGACACAAAACAAGTGTCCAAATACCTCGATATCTCTGTGTCACAATCTATGTACCTCAAGTCTCAATCTCAATGTCTCAATCACAATATCTAGGGCGCCGTCAGTCCAGACCGGCCCCTACCATCCATCTCAAGACCACGACGGTACCCTCCGGATATCCGACGCGTTGGGTAATATCACCGATAGGTAGTGCTCCCCTGCCAGGCTCACATCATCATCATCACGCGCTTCTTGCCCCGGGGTACCTTACCGGGTCCACCATGTACCCGAAACTGTTCATCCGTCTCCTCGAATCGGGTCTCGAAATCCATTAGCAAACTCATGGTGGACGACTCATACATCATGGGAAAAACCGCACTTTTATTTAAAAAGAGAGAAATCAGTTTATATATGTTTTGCGGTTTTCCTCCAAATCCAGAAAATATCATGGAAATCCAAATCATCAATAGCATATAGAACCATGAATATAAGCATGAGAATGAATAACAGTATGCATGAAGCGACAAGTAATAACTACAATATCTAAGCTGGCATATAAGGTATGTACACTAATATTATGTCAAACTACTGGCTATCAAGCTAAGTTAAGCAACAATATTTTCTAAGGTGTACGTGACATGGCAATTACCGATGAAGATGTGTGTGAGCCGGCAAGTAAGTGTATGTGGTACATACGCATCATCGGTAATGGTGCTGGTGTCCTAACAGCATAATGTCAACAATGCAATATGAAATAACAATGTAAATATGCGATGCGGAGCGAGCAACCAAAATGAGCGGGAGCTAAAAACTAGACGCAACTATAACTAATCTGCATTAATCTAATATAAGTCCTACAAATGGTGCCATTTGAAATAACACGAATCGCGGGGTTTTGAAAATAAGACTACGGTGGCTTTTAAGAAAGGATACGTCTTTTGAAATATCCGTAGATCCCTTGACCTGTCTTTTAAAATACCCACGATCCGCTAGTTTTGAAATAGGTAGGATTCTAATCTAATCTAACAACTACACTAAACTATACGGTTGAACTAACAAGCTGAACTACAGGTAAGGAAACCGCCTATCATCTGAGTCGATACATATACATACCTGTATATATACAGTCGGTGATCCCGCCTCAATAATATCATATCCATAACCAGACATCCCAAGTTAAGAGTGCGGATCAATCATCAAAATATAGCTCGTACGTAAATCCGTCGTACGGCATCCCCAAATCTGGGTACGGGTCAATATCACATTCATCATACCATTCACCTGGTATCCTCTTTATCAAATATCATGATCGGGGTACTGATCTACGTCTAGTATAATACTGATACCGTCTAAGTATGCATGGACGTGTGTGAAACACTACGTCAAGGACCCGCTACAACGTCATGTCGTATCTCAAATACGAGTCCTGCAATATCACCGATCTCACGGCCTCAATCAAATCTCATCGACTCGGCTCAACCCCAAGTATCATCCTCAATCCGTATGTGAACACATAGTCCCATACCCATGTGAACACATAACTATAAAGAATCCCATGAGCACATATCAATAGGAATGTATGCAAGTATGTATGTGTGTATGTGTAGTGCAACACTACCCTAGGGTTCGCAACACTAAAGTAATCCAACACACCAATATCCATCCTAAGCATCGTTATTAATCCCAAATAACATATAATAATTGTTGGTGTGTATACGCATCCGTATACACCACCACGGACTGCGGGGGTGCTATACGCCATCCACCCGACTTCTCCCCGTAGATATAAATCTACTCACCTGGTCCTCGCTCGCCGGTGCCGACGTCGCCACGCGCTTTCTTGTCGTCTTGAAGTCCGCATGGGGTTATCTACATATCATAACGCACCATATCGCATTAAAACTAAATTCGAAATCGAAACGGCATACGAAAATCAAATCGGCACGCGTATCACGCATAGGTCCAAACCTATCGCCTACGCATGCAAGAATAGTCAAACCAACCCTCGATGTCGATGTACAAACGTCAAACCATCGAGAAAAATCCAATCACACTCATTTGCACATTCACGAACCCTAATTTTAATATAAACTAGGTTAAAACTCACAAAAACCCCAATTTCACTTAAAAAGTCATTTTTCCGAAAATCTAGCAAGCACAATTCGCCGTTTTTGTACAAAACATGATGTCTAAATGAATGTAGCGGCCAATATACTTATTAAATATCTTAAATAAGTCATAGAAACAATTTCCGGAATTTAATCTCATTAAATTCCAAAAACCCTAATATTCTAGTTTACAAAAATACCCTTTTTAACAATTTCAAAGCAAAAATGCACAAACTACAATCTAGCTTAGATTTGCATGATCTAAAGCATTAAACCACACTTAATAAAGTTAATGAAGTCATGAAAAACCTAAACACATTTTTAATCCCAACTATTTAACCAAATTCAAAAATCTAGTAGGCAAATTAGCACATTAACACAATTTTTTTTTAACTAACCATTAGCACTAGCTACTAATCTTGTATTAACATGACAAAAAGCCTAAATATAACACACAACCATACACCAATTTTACAAAACCCTAACCTGCATTCAAATTCATAACTTGAATTCCAAAACTTGCAATTAAACTCACATGTCCAAATTAACACTTAATTAAATTAGCTTAAGAAATTAGTAACCAATTAAGCAACAAAAATGTTTAGAATTATACCCAAAACATATGAAGATCCACAAGCATCCATGGCCTCCCAAAATGCCCTCTTTTCACAAGGATCCATGCTATACGGGCTAAGCTAAAATGGGTAGGAGTCGGATTTGGATTTAGATTTGAATTTTGCATGGATTTTGAAGTGATTTGTGGATTTTTTTGATGAAGAAAAGAGTGGGATTTTGGGGGGGGGGGGCTGCTGCTGTTGGGAGGGAGGGGCTCGGCCTGATTGGGGTGTGAGGAGAGAGAGGGAGGTAGAGAAAATACAAGGGAGGAAAGTCAAGGTCAAGGTAAGGTCAAAAGTCCACCTAATTCACCCATTTTCTTTTTTTTTCTTTCATATCTTTTCCTTTGAAAATCAAGTGGGGAAAAATATGGTGGCTGCTGAATTCAGCCATGGGGAGGAGTAAGTGGGGGTGTGTGGGTGTGGGTACGGGTGTGGGGTGATGAAAAATGATTAATACAATACCCCAAGCATCCATTTACGCTAAAAAAAGCCTTTTTTCTTCAATAATTTCTAAACCGTTTTGGCAAATGATTTTGTTCCAAAAACCACATGATAAAATTTTATTTAATGTTTTATGATGCACTAAATTTGTTTCAACTCATTCCAATTTGTAATTTTCCCTAATTAAATGTATTAGTGACGGCTTAAAATAATAATAAAATAATATTTTTTTCAGAAAATTTGAAATTTCACCAGCGCTCAATAAACACCAAATAATAGCAATTACATAGCTAGAATATGTATATTTAATTTTTATAATAAGATATTTGTATTTTGACTTTTTACAGAAAACCCCCTTATTTTACCGATTTTTCGAAATTTCACCGAAACGATTTTCAAAACGTTACAGTCAAACTCTTTGACTAACACATCAAAACAGACGTTCCAACTCCGCGATACCTGCTTTATCCTATAAAGCATCTTGCACACGTTTCCGCTGCTCCCACTGTCTACGAAGCCCTCTGGCTGTGTACTTATAGACGCACTCTTCTAAAACATCATTTAGAAAAGCAGTCATGATACCCAACCACCAGATATCGTAGTCATGGTATGTAGCCGTGACAAGTAGGATCTGGATGGACTTAAGCATAGCTACTTGAAAAGGTTTCATCATTATCCACACCTGGTCAATGATGCAAACTTTTAACAAGTCTAGCTTTGAAAGTCTCAACTTTTCCATCTACACCAAGTAATCTTCTCAAGATATACTTGCTCCTGATGGGGATTTAACCCTTCAGATATAGCAACTAAAGTCCATACTTTGTTGGTGTATAAGGATTCCATCTCAGATCGATAAGCATCCAGCCATTCTTACAGAGTCACACTCCTGATGGCCAGCTCGAAACTAGTTGGGTCATTATCTCATGATGCAATCCTCGCTCCCACTGTCATAGAGAAACTGAAGTATCTCTCAGGTGGGTGAGGAACCCTACTAGATCGGCGGAGAGGCTGAGGTTCGTTGGTATCTACTGAATCCTTTGGTTGTACCAAATCATCTGCTGTATTTTGTATAGTTGGAACCTTTCCAGTTCTACATAACAGACCTTGCCTCGAGCTTGTCCGGATTTTTCTTTCAGACATAGGCCGGTCAACCCCAAATCTTAACTAGCTTAAGACATGGGCTCTTCCCATTCCATATCACATATGAAGCTGTAGGCAACTGATTTGATTGGAACCCTATTCAATAGGTATGCAACTTCATAAGTGCATAACTCCCAAAAGGAAACAGGTAACTCAGTAGTACTCATCATAGAGCACACCATCCCTCAACGTCTTCAGAGAGGTGGTGTGTCCCGACAGCCAACTGCTTTTTGGTGCGCTTCCCATGCTGACGTGCACATCCTAGATCAAACCACATCCCAAACTGGATGTGTCCCATATCATCGTTGCTCATCCCGACACGTGAGCGCAAGGTGATCTATGGACCGTAACGTCCTTAAACTAAAACCTCACCTCAAAAATGGTGATCTACAGACCGAAATGTCCTCAAACTAAGCGTTGCCTCCAAAACGGCGACAACGAACCGTAACGTCCTTAAACTAAAACCTCACCTCGAAAATGGTGATCTACAGACCGAAATGTCCTCAAACTAAACGTTGTCTCCAAAATGGCTACAACGGACCGTAATATCCTTAAACTAAAACCTCAACTCAAAAATGGTGATCTACAGACCGAAACGTCCTCAAACTAAACATTAGCTCCAAAACGGCAACAATGGACCGTAATGTCCTTAAACTAAAACCTCATCTAAAAAATGGTGATCTACAGACCGAAACGTCCTCAAACTAAACGTTGTCTCCAAAAATGGCGACAACGGACCGTAACATCCTTAAACTAAAACCTCACCTCAAAAATGGTGATATACAGACCGAAAGTCCTCAAACTAAACACTGCCTCCAAAACGGCAACAACGGACCGTAACGTCCTTAAACTAAAAGCTCATCTCAAAAATGGTGATCTACAGACCGAAACGTTCTCAAACTAAACTTTGTCTTTAAAATGGCGACAACGGACCGTAACGTCCTTAAACTAAAACCTCACCTTCAAAATGGTGATCTACAGACCGATATGTCCTCAAACTACAACTTCGCCTCCAAAACGGCGATAATGGACCGAAACGTCCTTAAACTAAAACAATAGAGCCCAAATGCTCTTTTATTGGATCTGAATGATCCTAAAACCTTGTTAAGTGGATATTAGTCTCAAATTGGACTAACGTATTCTTAACAAAAAACCAATCGAGCTCCAACTGCTCACAAACATTTAAGTTGATCTTAATCTCAAACTAGATTAACGATCCTTAAATAAAAAACTAAATCTAAAATACACGGATTTAGACTAATCGCGCCCTACGGGCGACGACATAAATTAGTCTCCGTATACAATCCACGGGCAACCAAAAATAAAACAAACACACACGACACGAAGTAAACTTCTGGAGCAAGAGAAAGTGGTTATCGCTACGCGGTAACGTAATTAACTGTAGGGGCTTATGCCTACAGGGAAGAGCGTCCTCACAATCAAAAACCCCTCAGAAATGAGGGGGAATCTGACGAAATCTGCTACAATGGCCGCATCCGTCCAAACCTCCGATACACGGTGCCATAAATCAACTTGGTATTTTCGGAGAGGTGGACGGATAAATCCAAATAGCATCTGGCCTCAAATTCAGGCAAGATGACCTGTGCGGTTCGTCCCTGTTTTCGGCGGTAAACAAGGATCTCTATGGAAGAACAAGTATTCTGACAAGATGTCCACCTTGGGACCAGACGGTGGACTATCGGATGATGATAATCGATTTAATCCAAATCCTCAGACTGATCCAAATCTCCAAGGGGCTGCAAACACAGGCTCATCTGCTGATCTAAGTAGTGGAATTCCTCGTAAGGAGCCAACGACAGCTGAAGTGCTCAACCAAGTCATTGGACTGATGAATGTGGTGTAGATCGACTTATGCATTAGCTAATTTGTTGATATTGATTTAAATGAATGTGCTGGTAAATCGACTTACGCACCAGCTACTCTGTTTATATTGATTTAAATTCACCAAGATTTGAGGAGTCGATGACTAAGATTTAATTAATCCTTAATTTAAATCTTAAGCTTATTTCTTTGTAATCATGTTTAAATCTATGTTTTTTTTTTATGTAAATTGATGTAGGCTATAAATATAAAGCCAAATAGCCTAGGGTTTTAATGAAAAAAGGGTTGCCAATATTTCTTCATAATAAAAGGAGGTAGCTGGAAAACCAAGAGCGAGGGAGATAACGGAGGGTTTTTTTAGGGTAAGAGATTTTTTGTATTGAGCGTTGATCGGTGAGGGCATTCTCGTGTAATCCTTTCTTGATAGTGGAAGTTCATTGTCAGATTGCAGGATTAGGTGCAAGTTGAGTCGAACCTGGATAAAATCTTGTGTTTTTATGTTATTTGGTGTGTATGCTTCTTATACTTGTGGTGTGTTTTGGTAGATTGTTCGGTTAGTCCTTTTCAAGTAGTTTTTTTGCAAGCGATCTTGATACATTTTTCGCTGTGACTCTTGGTGTGGTTTGTGATTTCTTCGAGGATCACGGGTATAGAAATTGCAACAAGTGGTATCAGAGCTTTTGATTCCGTGTTTTCAGATTATTTGAAGAGATGGAATTTACGCATTACAAGATGGCTAAGTTTGATGGGCGAAACAATTTCGGCTTTTGGATATTGAAGATAACGACTATTCTCAAGTAGTAGGGGGTTCACAAGATTGTCCTTGCAATAGACGGCATTCTGAAGATGACCAAGGAGGATAAAAGAAAGAAGAGATGGAGGATAAAGTCTTCAGTTCGATACAACTTCACTTGGCCGACGAAGTTTTTTTCGGGGTCAAGCAAGAAACTACGGTAGTGGGATTATGGAGCAAGTTGGAGTCCATATAGATGAAGAAATTGCTCACAAATGGTCTCTACCTCAAGCAATGATTGTACATATTAAAGATGAAGAAGGGGACATCCGTCAAAGACCATATGGACAAACTCAACCAGATCGATATGGACAAACTCAACTGTAAACACCTCGGCGAAGCAGCAATTTACGAATTTACCTTTTACCCCTGCATCATTTTTTGCATCATAATCTTGCATCCTCATCATGCTAATGCATCCTCATCACGTCATTTACTTCATTTTTGCATAAAAATAAATATCTGGTGTACATGAAGACAACTTAAGTGCATGGTTTAAAATTCGTTCAAATGACCGAAATACCCTTTTCGGGACGCTAAAAAATTTGTATCTCATGAATTCTTGCACGAATCCTCATAAGGATTTTTGTAAAGGTTCTTAATTATTTATCATGAATTACCAAAGTATAAAATTCGAATTGGCTTGTCAAATTCCTTGAGAACTTTCAAGATTATTCGCAAAATTTTAGAACATTTGGACATCGTTTGTTGTAGATTTGAATATATGCGATTATGGGTTCATTAAGCTAGTCATATTATTAAACAATTGATTATCGATAATTAATGGTTGCTTGACTTGTCAAACCTAAAGCATAGGATTCTTTCCCTAGTGAACCATTAACTTATCTTGCACCCCATGAACACTAAAACATGCATCTTTTTACCTAAAAGCATACCTAACCTTTACCTTTTGTTTTATTATGAAATTCTTGGTGTCTGTAACTACTCTGTTTATAATGTACAAAATTTGTTTAAAATTAAAGTACTAAATGGAGTATTTGCAACTCTGAGTATGCTATAAATATTTAATTTGTTTTAGAACAACAAGAAAGCACTTGTAGCTCATTGGTAAAGCTTTGCACTGCTGTGACATATCCCCTGTGTTCAAATCTTCCCAGCCACATATTATTTTTATTGATTTTTCTTTTAAACTTTTTAGAAGCCCAAAAGTTTACACGTGCAACACACGTAAAAATGAAAAGTCATTAAAATCAAACATGTGGAAAATGTTATATATACTGAACATGACACATGGCAGCAATCCACACCACATCCCCATTGAAATGGCCGACGAGATTGAGCTTGGGGCCGCGTCGCCTTCCCCCCACATACCAAAAGTCCTAATTTTTTTACCCTAACACCCTTTGGCCTCTCCCCACTACCCTAGTTCTATTTGTTTTTCCTGCACATTAACAGAGAATTAAAAATGAGCCTTTAATCCAATGTTTAATGCATTTTAATTCTCATTTTAATCCCCTAAACCCTAATTCTACCTTATAAATACCACACCATACCCTAGCCCTCTCCATTCTGAAATCTATCATCAAAACTCTCAAAATTTTCCAAGTCAAATAAGATGTACAAGTGGAGTTAGCCCAAGGTCATTGTTCTTCGGCGAAACACCGGGAAAGACTGACGTCTTGCCTGAATTTGGGGGCAGATACTATTTGGTGCTATCCGTCCACCTCTCCTAAGATGCCAAATTGATTTATGACACCATGTATCGAAGGTTCAGACGGATGCGGCCGATATAGCAGACTTCGTCAGATTCCCTCTCGTTGAGGGGTTTTTGATTGTGGGGACGCTCTTCCGTGCAGGCGCAAGCCCCTGCAGTTAATTATGTTACCGCATCGCGGTAATCACTTTCTATTTCTCCAGATGGTCACTTCGTGTCGTGTGTGTTTGTTTTGTTTTTGGTTGCCCGTGGATTGTATACGAAGACTAATTTATGTTGTCGCCCGTAGGGCGTGGATTAGTCCAAATCCGTATTTTCTTAGGTTTGGGTTTTGGGGTTGGATTTAAGGATCGTTAATCTCATTTGAGACTAAGATCGACTTAAACGTTTGTTGAGGATACGTTAGTCTAATTTTAGACTAAGATCTACTTAACAGTTTGTTAAGGATACGTTAGTCTAATTTTAGACTAAAATCAACTTAACAGTTTGTTAAGGACACGTTAGTCAAATTTTAGACTAAGGACAACTTAACCATTTATTAAGGATACGTTAGTCTAATTTTAGACTAAGATCTACTTAACATGATCATTTAGATCGAACAAAAGAGAATTTAGGCTCTATTGTTTTAGTTTAGGGACTTTGCGGTCAATTACCAGTTTAAGAACATGGTGGTCCAAGGTTAAGGACATCATAGTCCATGGGTTTAAAGGACCCCACAGTCCGAGATTAAGGACATCATAGTCCATGGGTTTAAAGGACCCCACAGTCCGAGCTTAAGGACATCATAGTCCATGGGCTTAAGGACCCCACAGTCCGTAGTTTCAAGACGTCACAGTCTATAAAGTTTAAGGACATCATAGTCCATGAGTTTAAGGACCCCACAGTCTATGAAATGATTGGTTATCGGGACCCGTCACCTCTTTGAAGACGTTGAAGGATTACAACGTCAAATATCAAAGGAGTGAATAGATGTACCCTTGAAACAATGCTGATTAGGAAATCTGTTGTCCAATTTGGGACTAAGATCAATTAATTAGATTATGAGCACATGGGCTCAGTTAAATCTGAATTGAGGACTTATGGCCAAGTTGGGCTAAGTTCAATTAGGTTTAAGATGTTGGACCTTTGTTTGGACTATTAAACATTTGTATGGGCTCAGCCCCCCATTATTTAGCAATGCTAAACAGGGGCTTGGGGTTCTTACAACACTTTGTCTTTGGCCGAGCACTAGCCATTCATTATAGCTCTGGACTTTACTTTGAATGTCACATGAAATGATCAAGTTTGGAAGAATATAGTTGGAGTTCAATCAAAGGGGAGATCTTGTTTCTGGAAAACTTAGTTGATTTTGGGCTAAGACTGGTTTGAAAATAGTGTTAAACACTAACACATATTTGACGATCACGTGTTCCCACGTGATGCACTTAAAATAGTGTTAAACACTAGGGACAGAACACTCAAAATAGTGTTAAACACTAGAAATGAGGTGGTCACGTGGAGTCACGTGAGGCGCCAGAGAATCGGGCCAGACTTCCTTTATTTTACTCTCAAAAGCTGCCAATAAGTGTTAAACACTTAATCTTTGTAATCATCACATATGGGCACGTGATAGTGCCCATGTACTGAGTATTAATTTCTCTATTTTCCCTCATTTACCCTTTTAAAAAGGTGTTAGTCAGGGGTCACGTGGGGACACGTGAGGCGCCCTAAATCAATATTGCCTTTGGCTTTATTCTCTTTAGTTTTGAGGGTCACGTGTGAGCACGTGAGGCATTGCCTCCAAGCTATTTCTTTCTCATTTTGAGGAGTCTGTTTGAGGGTCACGTGGGGGCACGTGACCTAGTCTTGATCGTTCTTTTCTACTCATTGAGGATGAGGGTAACGTGTTACCACGTGATCAGGTTGAGTACTAATCTCTTTACGTGCATGGAGGTTTAAAGTCCCTTGTTTTATAAATTAAATTTTTTTGTAGGGTTAAACCCTAATTTTGTTTAGGGGAATTAAATTCCTATATATTTGGAAGAATTAAATTCTTTAAATTCGATTCTCCCTCTAAGTTTTGGATCTACATGGCATGATCTCCCCGATGAGAATTAAATTCTCAACTTATGGAGAGATCTGCTTCTGCAGATTTTCAACCAAAGGAAGAACTAAGTTCTTGTATTAAGGTTTAAACCCTATTTTGTTTGAAGGAATTAAATTCCTAATAACTTTGATGTGAGGATTTAATTCTCTAAACTTAGGTCTTCCCTTAGATTTTAGATCTTCATGGCAGAATCTCCCCGATGAGAATTAAATTCTTAACTTATGGGGAGATATGCTTCTGCAGACCTTCAACCAAAGGAAGAACTAAGTTCTTTTGAGAAGAGTTAAACTCTTAGTTTGAGAATTAAATTCTCTTTTTATTTTGTGGAGCTTATGATCTCTCACCTAGGATTTCTTTCTTTTCTCAAGAAATCTTCTTTCTCTCTGGAGAATTAAATTCTCTTCTTTTCTCTCTCTCTGTTGTCGTATATCCCCAAAAAAATCCCCCTCTCTTCTTTTCTTGGCTCCTATTTATAGGACAAAGAAAAGAATCAATTTGTTTAGTCAATCTTTCATTGAAAGATTTTAATTGATTTCGTAACCAACATGATCTTTTAGATCACTCAGTGAATTTTATTCACCATTAGATTTTTAATCCAAAAGATATTCTGTTTGTTATTCTTGGTGAATTTCAGGGAAATCTTTCCTTGTATAGAATCTTTCTATAAATTGGTGATTTTTAATCACCATTGGATTTTTAATCCAACGGTGCTCTACTTTACAGAGCACATTCTTTTTGTTTGGAAAGATTTAGAAAGATATTTTTCCAGTTAAGGTTCTCGATTCCCTCTTAATTAGAATTTAATTCTATTTGTTCAGAAGGTTTAGGAGCCTATCACGTGTTAGAACGTGACCGCACTGATTGACCAATTAATTAGAATTTAATTCTATTGGTTTAGAGGGCTCAGGAACCCATCACGTGTTGGCACGTGACCCCACCGATTAATTATTTAATTAGAATTTAATTCTATTGTTTCAGAGGGTTTAAGAGCCTATCACGTGTTGGCACGTGACCCCACTGATTAATTATTTTCAATTATTTATTTTATTCAGTGCTTACAGGCTTTGCCTGTAAATGGTCACGTGTCTGCACGTGATGCCCGGTCACGTGTGGGCACGTGTTGCCTGGTCACGTGTGGGCACGTGATGCCTCATAACTTTTGATCCCGGATGAATTATGAGGCCCATAATATATTAAATCGAAGGATTTTTCGAGACACTTTGGATATCATCAGAATTTAGCCGTTTCTCATTCGGGAGTTTTTCAAAATACAGCTCGGAAAATACTGATTCTTATTTTCTTAAACGTATCGCTGCCATTTGATACCTTGGGCTCTTTTGCGCAAAAATTTTTTGCCCGGAACAAATGACCCCCACTACTTTGCCCATGTAAGTATATACGTGGGTGAGATAGTGCAGAGTAATTCATAGCGTATGACCAGTTTCGGGTTGGTATATAATTTTCATAATCTTGATCTGAGAAGATAACGAGCGGACACAAGCGTCGTCATTTATCATTGACTCAAATCTCGACTCTTAAGGGATATAGTTCCAAACCATCAGCTCCATAAGCCGCACCCATCTATTTTTTTATGTTTTACTCTGGCGTGAAGTAGTTTATATGCTCATGAGTAACTTCTCCATTTCAGTGGCATATAGCTTTGGCAAGTGTGGCCCATAGATGGTAGATAACAGTTCATCTTGAACTCTTTATAAGGTAGCGATGGCTTAGGAAACAGGGTTAGGATCTGTTGTCTAAGACTTTTCAACTTTATGAGCCGTGAGGGTCTCACAAAGGCTTTTCTCCCTACAAGTCGAGAGGATCTCGTAGGTGTCTTTTCTCTTTAGGAGTCGTGAGGACTCCTAAGTGCGTTTTCTCTTGAGAATCGTAAGGATCCCAAAAGAGAATTTTCTTTATGCTTAGGGACACTAATTTCCCCGCATGTTGAGATGAATCGAGAGATTCTTGCAAAGACACTAATTTCCTTGCGGGTCGAAATGAATCGAGAGGTTCTCGCTAAGGACGTTGATTTCCCTGAATCGAGATAAGAAGCGATGGCTTAGGAAACAGGTTCAGATCTGCTGCCTAAGACTTTTCAACTTTATGAGCCGTGAGTGTCTCATAATTTTTTTTTCTCCCCACGAGTCGAGAGGATCTCGTAAGTGTCTTTTTTCTTTAGGATTCGTGAGGACTCTTAAGTGCGTTTTCTCTTGAGAATCGTAAGGATCCCACAAGAGAATTTTCTTTATGCATAGGGACCATAATTTCCCTGCAAGTTGAGACGAATCGAGAGATTCTCGCAAAGACCATGATTTCCTTGCGGGTCGAAACGAATCGAGAGGTTCTCGCCAAGGACGCCGATTTCCCTGAATCGAGATAAGAAGCGATGGCTTTGGAAACAGGTTCAGATCTGCTGCCTAAGACTTTTCAACTTTATGAGCCGTGAGGGTCTCATAAATATTTTTTCTCCTTACGAGTTGAGAGGATCTCGTAGGTGTCTTTTCTCCTTAGGAGCCGTGAGGACTCCTAAGTGCGTTTTCTCTTGAGAATCGTAAGGATCCCACAAGAGAATTTTCTTTATACTTAGGGACACTAATTTCCCCGCAAGTTGAGACGAATCGAGAGATTCTCGTAAAGACACTGATTTCCTTACGGGTCGAAACGAATCGAGAGGTTCTCGCCAAGGATGTTGATTTCCCTGAATCGAGATAAGAAGCGATGCCTTAGGAAATAGGTTCAGATCTGCTGCCTAAGGCTTTTCAACTTTATGAGCCGTGAGGGTCTCATAAAGATTTTCTCTCCCTACGAGCCGAGAGGATCTCGTAGGTGTATTTTCTCCTTAGGAATCGTGAGGATTCTTATGTGTGTTTTCTCTTGAGAGTCGTAAGGTTCACACAAAAGAATTTTCTTCCTTACAAGTCGAGAGGACTCATAAGTGATTGATGAGTTGACCTACTCCCGAGTTAAAGCATTGCTTCAACAGGGAGGCCGAGGGTTGACTTTGGTTTGTCTGTGCACCGCCGAGTCATGGAACTGGGAACTTTGCCGCGGCTCCGCTTTGCTGACGTTGTATATTCCTGCAGAGACACTGATTTCTCTACGGGTCGGCACGAATCAAGATGTTCTCGTCTAGGACGCTGATTTCCCTGAATTGAGGTATTTGCCAAGGACACTGATTTTCTCGGAGTTGAGACGAATCGAGCTATTCCTGCAAAGACACTGATTTCCTTGCGGGTCGACGCGAATCGACATGCTCTCACCAAGGAGTTGATTTTCCTGAATCGAGGTTTTTTCCAAGGACACTGATTTTCTCGGAGTTGAAACAAATCGAGGTATTCCTGCAAAGACCCTGATTTCTCTACGGGTCGATGCGAATCGAGGTGCTCTCGTCAAGGATGCTGATTTCCCTGAATCGAGGTATTTTCTAAGGACGCTGATTTCCTCGGAGTTGAGACGAATTGAGGTATTCCTGTAAAGACACTGATTTCTCTGCGGGTCGACGCGAATCGAGGTGCTCTCGTCAAGGACGTTGATTTCCCTGAATCGAGGTTTTTCCAAGGACATCGATTTCCCTGGGGTTGAGACGAATCGAGGTATTCCTGCAAAGACACTGATTTCTCTGCGGGTCGACGCGAATTGATGTTTTGCCAAGGACACTGATTTCCCTGGGGTTGAGACGAATCGAGGTATTCCTGCAAAGACACTGATTTCTCTGCGGGTCGACGCGAATCGAAGTTTTTCCAAGGATACTAATTTCCCTGGGGTTGAGACGAATCGAGGTATTCCTGCGAAGACACTGATTTCTCTGCGGGTCGACGTGAATCAAGCTTTTGCCAAGGACACTAATTTCCCTGGGGTTGAGATGAATCGAGGTATTCCTGCAAAGACGCTGATTTCTCTGCGGGTTGACAAGAATCGAGGTTTTTCCAAGGACATAGATTTCCCTGGGGTTGAGACGAATCGAGGTATTCCTGCAAAGACGCTGATTTCTCCGCGGGTTGACGCAAATCGAGATGCTCTCGTCAAGGATGCTGATTTCCCTGAATCGAGGAGGTTGCCAAGGATACTGATTTCACTGGGGTTGAAACGAATCGAGGTGTTTCTGCAAAGACGCTGATTTCTCTGCGGGTCGACGCGAATCGAGATGCTCTCGTCAAGGACGCTGATTTTCCTGAATTGAGGAGGTTGCCAAGGACACTGATTTTCCTGGGGTTGAGACGAATCGAGGTATTCCTGCAAAGACGTTGATTTCTTTGCGGGTCAACGCGAATCGAGGTTTTGCCAAGGACACTGATTTCTCTGGGGTTGAGACGAATCGAGGTATTCCTGCAAAGACGCTGATTTCTCTGCGGGTCGACACGAATCGAGATGCTCTCATCAAGGATGCTGATTTCCCTGAATCGAGGAGGTTGCCAAGGACACTGATTTCCCCGGGATTGAAACGAATCGAGGTATTCCTGCAAAGACGCTGATTTCTCCGCAGGTCGATGTGAATCGAGGTTTTGCCAAGGACACTGATTTCCCTAAGGTTGAGACGAATCGAGGTATTCCTGTCAAGGACGCTGATTTCCCTGAATCGAGGTTTTTGAGTTGACTTGATTCCGAGACGGGGGTCATTGGATGACTCCAGGTTGTCTGTGAACCGTAGAGTCTTGGAACTGGGGACTTTGTCGTGGCTTCGATTGATGGTGTAGCATCTGTGTCCTGCTGGAATGAGGAGGCATACCATTGTCGGTCTTCGAGCCGTAGATGTCGCCATTGAGATTTGGAAATAGGGACTTTGCCATGGCTCCGCTTCGTTGCGACTCTGAGGTCGGTTGTTGACGTCGCATCTGCATCCTGCTGGAGTGAGGAGAAACGCCGTTGGTGATCTCTAGGCTGTCTGTGAACCGTCGAGATTTGGAACTAGGGGACTTTGCCATGGTTCTGTTGTTTTGGCCCTGGGGTTGTTTGTTGACGTCGCATCTGCATCCTGCTGGAGTAAGGAGAAACGCCGTTGGTGATCTCTAGGCTGTCTGTGAACCGTCGAGATTTGGAACTAGGGGACTTTGCCATGGTTCCGGGGTAGCCTCTAGGCTGTCTGTGAACCGTCGAGAATTGGAACTAAGGGGCTTTGTTGTGGCTCCGTTTGTTGATATTGCGTCTGCATTTGATTGGAGGGAGGAAGAACGCCGGTGTTGATCTCTAAATTGTCGATGTTGACGTCGAGACCGTGAAGCTAGGGATCTTCCTTCACTTCGTTTGTTGACATTGTGTCTGCAATATTGCGACAAATGTCGAGATTGTCTTTAGGTTGTCTATGAACCGTCGAGATTTGGCTTCGCTTCGATGAAGCCCGGTGGGACGATATGGTTCCCTTCTTGTTTGTGCCTAAGGATTGTATACAGGGGTCAATGTGACCTCACCTGCAGGGCAAGAAGTTTCATTCGTTCTTTTTTTTTTTAAATTCTTTCCGTGATGCTCTATCATTTTAGCTTTTTACATCGCGAAAATCGCGATTGCCCAATCATTTTAGCTATTTTTCGCGGTGCCCAATCATTTCGGCTATTTTTCTTTTTACTCGCTGCTTTTTATTGCGAGTTGCCCAATCATTTCGGCTGTTTTTGTATGCATACATATTTACTTGCTGATTTCGTTGCAAGTTTCCCCATCATTTCGGCTATTTCATATTCATTTTTGGCTCGCTGATTTTTTATCGCGAGTGTGGAACTTGGAAGTTGGTGCCAATCTCAGCATCAGCATAGCTGCGACTGGAATATTGCCAGGAGCAAATCATCATTTGCTATGAAAGGACTTGGACTTTGATACCGATTTATATTAGTGTATATGCCCTAGAGGCCATTACTGTATCATACTAGTTTGTATATTACTTAATGGAAGCTTGGGATATTCACCTTGTATTGACAATCTTGCTTAAAATAGTAGTATGCTACTTGGTTTATTTCTGCTTTAATGTGTACATGTGTTTATTTTAGTATATCACCTATACACATTAGTGGAGCCCTTAGGATCTTTGCTAGATTACTAGCGTTGTGATGGCAGTCACACTCGTGGGGGCTGGGTAATCCACAAGCACATCCTTATGCAGGTTCCTAGTCGTAGGACTATCGAGACAGGGCATTGATACTCCGGAGTAGACTAGCGTATGCGCTTCTCATCCCAGTGTGGGAGACGGTCTGTCCCACAGCCGTCAGTACGTCGTACTTGAGATAGTATGTGGGTGCTCGTTAGGTTACGAGTACACTGGACAGGACTCGTCGGGAACTGTTGGTTGGTACTATACCTATCGTCAGTTACCAGTTCCCAGGTGACATGAGTACAGCTTAGTCCGCTGACTTGACACTGTCACTTCGCCTCGAGTGTGTTCCCACTGTACTTAGATTACTATCCTACCACGGCTCAAAGGAGTCGTGCAAACAGGTAGTAGTTGGGAGCAGTCCCGAATCACTTGGAGGCAGTGACGGTTAGACAGGATTCGTCTCTCCTGGTATTGGGGGTTGATATCGCGCTGTGTCTAGGAGAGCCATTACACAAGTAGTCCCTGGCCAGGGCAAGCGAGATATACTGGTAGGTTTCCAGTGTTATCTCAGGGTGTTCTGGGCTACACTTCGACATGACTTGTACCGCTATTAGGGGACTGACGTTTACTGCCCCCTAGGCCCGCCATGCGATATGCTAAGACGAACAGACCGGACTGTACGGAGATTGTCACATTCAGGCTCAGTAGGAATTCAGATGGGTTTCACCTCGTCCGTCTTCTTATCGGCATCTACCTGGGGGCCGTTACGCACAGCTAGTGCCGCTTGCGGTCTGTGGTTAAACCCACTGCCAGCATAGTGTCGAGTCTTTAGAGTCCCACACAGAGAGCTATTCGCCTTTAGGCAAAAGAGTAGAGGTCGCATGGTTTTGCGACAGGGTTCGGTCACATCCGTGCACTTGTGCACGTTTAGTGTCCGGGAAGTTAACACTAGCGGGCTTTGGTTTAAGCCAGATCCTAGTGTACGTTTTGGAATTGGTTTTATCTCGTTTGTATTCGTGTTCCTCGGAACGCGGATGCGGGTGTGTATGCACAGTTGACAGAGAGACAGAGGATTCTCATTAGGGTTGATGACTGTTGACTTTTTGCTAAACCCTAATGAGAATAAGAAATATGATTAATAATAATATTAATTAAGTATTATTGTGACATGGTTGTTGATGGTTGACTTTGTTGACTTGTTGACTTAGTTGACCAGTTGACTAGGTTGGACTTGTTGACCTTCATCATTACAATGGCTATCATTTCATGGCAAATACTTTTGCTTGCTTGTTTCTTTTTGCAAAATGAGTGCATGAAATGATATGGCCATTTTGACTTGAACCATCACATAATACTCAATTACTATTATTTGTTATGATGATTTTGGATTATGAGAGCTTGGATGGCAAAAGTCTTGCTCATTCTTTCATTTCCTTTCTCTCTCATGCTTGAGCTCTCCCTTTTCCTCTTGCTCTCTCTCTAGTTCATGGTTCACTTGTCTCATGTGTTGAAAAGCAAGAACCATTGAGATAAAACCCAACACACTCCTCTACTCATCCTAGTTCACAAGGTTTAGAAAACCAAGTGTTCTAGTTTCTTCTAGTTTGAAGTGAAGCCAAAGGTAGAAGCTTTCAGGTGGATCCATCTTCGACACAAAGAGACGGCGAAGAGAGAGCCATCCGACCACCACAAGGAGACCAAGAGAAGGAGTTCAAGTTAAGGTATAACCCCTAACCGAGTAGGTTAAACTCTTGTTAGGTTTGTTAGAAAGTTGTTTAACAAAGATCCGTATTTTGAGTCCATGTTACCACCAAAAGAAAAATCGTTTTTCATCATTTCCGCAAGCCCATAAGTACCGGGAGAGGTAACGTGGACTTACAGTGGTATCAGAGCCTAGTTAAACAACTATCTAATATGTTAGCAAAGTAACTAGAAGTTCGATCGGAGAAAAAGTCGCAAAACACCCCGGAAAATTCAAGTTTCTGCCGATTCTGTTTTCTGTTCAAAAACTAAAAAAATCTTACACTAAAAATCGGCTTAGGCTTTTTAGAACACACTGTAGAAAAATGGTCCCACGATTCGGTCAAAGCGCCGCGTAGCCGCGGCCGGGTTGACTCGGCCGTGGGCGATTTTTCATGCAATGTGTTCAGTGGGGTATTTTGGGATTTTTACAATATGTTTTTTCTGCCCAGATTTTCCAGAAAGCAAAATTTGTTTTTAGGGCTTAAAAATCCGTATTTTGATCGAACTTCTAAAGACTAAAGCTAATGTGTTTATATCTGTGATGTGTTATATGTATTGAACGTCTGCTAATCGCTATACGTCGATTAGTGGGGGTTATACATATCTGTGATCTGTAATGTTGATGGTATGTGTATATGAATTCATTGGATTGTCGCGGGTGAATAGCCGGGGGGTTGTGAGATGAGAGTTTTCTTTTCTTTCAATTCATGTAATTTATAATTGATGTAATATTATTTTTATGGCCGCACAACCGGGATGAGGTTGTAGCCGTCATTGTATAATTTCTTTTATTGTTTTTGCTCCTAGGATAGACCCATGGAGGGGGTGCACAAACTACCGGGTATCTTGAAGTGCCGAGTGGCCTACTCACGGAGTTGAGGGAGGTTGCTTCGCTTCGGGTACTTGGCGGGTAGTTTGCCGCACCCGTAGGGGTCTTAGGTGGGGTATTGGCTATTCATCGCGACCGTGTAATCCGCTTTTCGTTACAGGCTCGTACGGAATGCGGATTCCTAGTATATCCAATGTGTTCATCTGTGATCTGGAATGACTATCATTGCAATATATCTATATATGATATCTATTTAGGCGTTGCTTATGTTTTGCATCTGCGCTAGTCCAGCCCCTCACTCTGTCGTCAGTTAAGTAACCTAACGGGTAATGACGGGGCCCCGTGGCGAATGCGGATGGTATAAGCGTACGTCATATTTTGGTTGTTTTCTGCAATGGTAAGATTAAATGATGGGATGCATTAAAATTAATGCAAGAAAATAAACCAAAGTAAAGTCGTTGGAACACTTTCAAAACCACTCGGTTCTTTTCAAAAACCAACTTTTAAACGCGGAGTTTGAGCCACTCCTTTTAAAAGCTATCTCGTTCCATCGATTATATCAAGTTCACTACGTTCACGGTTTCGCCAAAACCATTTGTAGCCCTCCATCATTTCATTTAAATATTCGGTAGTATTCAAGCTATGTATTTTGACCTCACGCCAAGGCATAGTGATTGGTAGCTGCCGGATATTTATCTGTTGCATAGATAGAATGCGTTGGTTTGAGATAGTCGTACTACCATTTTGGCCTACGTCAAGGGTAGGTACGGGTGGGTTCAAATCAACCTGGATAATGATGGGTAGAACTTGACATGTGACTTATGACATTTTGACCCCACGCCAAGGTCATAAGAGCATGGGGCAAAAATCCACATTGGGAGTTTCAAAAGAACCTGAAACCTGCTAGCGCTGCATACCATTTGGAGTGTGATGATTCTGGTAGGATTCCTTCTGTTTTGTCATGCGATGATATTTGGATCCCGATCCTACTGTGAGTATATCTACTCCTCGGGAAATTTCTCACTTAACGATCAATGCTATAAACCAAGTAGGTGTCTAGAAAGGTGTTAGCGGGGTTACGCCCCCAGGGAAAGAGGTTCTTAAATTAAGGAACTTCGCGAAAGCGTTGGAAAACCTCCCTCGAAGTACCGACACTGGTCTGGCTGAACGGTTAAGCAAGTATTGTACGGTGAGATTGATCCCGACTAATTCCTCCTTTTTTGTTTGAGGAGGGATTCGAGAAACAGTGGGAGTCATCCTGTTTAGACAAACTAAAAACCACTCTAAACTTGCAAGAGCATCATGCTGAGTGTTTCTTCTCTCTCTCCTAATTGCAGCGACCAATCGTCATGACCGGACTTAAGTTACTTCTAGATAAAAACATACTGATAGGGCCAAACTGCAAAGATTGGCTCAGGAATGTCAAAATGGCAATCACTTGCGACAAACTGGGGTATCTCTTTACCACCAAAGCTCCCCCTATCCCAGATCCCACCTCCAGCGTCGCGGATAAGGAAATCCGTAAGACTTGGGAGATCGATTGCGCGAATCCATATTTCTTCATATAAAAGAACTGAATGGAGAGCAATCCCGTATCGCCAGATACGAAGTCTCGAAAAAGCTGTTTTCGGCGAGATTGGCCGTCGGATCATCGGTAGCGGAACACGTGCTCAAGATGATTGGCTTCATTGAGGAGCTCGCGGACCTTGGGACCACGTTAGAGAACGAGCTCTATACGGACTTGATTCTCCAGTCCCTTCCTTCCACTTACGCCCAGTTTATCCTGAACTTCAACTTACAAAGAAAAGAAGTTGAACTTCCGGAACTCCTCAACATGCTGAGGAGTGCAGAGGGCACCCTACAGAAAGGTAGGGAAACATCCACTTTGTTTGTAGGAGTATCTTCCTCTTCTAAGTCCAAGGCGAAAGCCAAGGGAAAGAAGAAGAAAGCCCCCGCCAAACCAAGGGGCGGTGTTAGTAAAATGGATACGAAGGGAAAGACAAAAGCAACAAAGGTAGCGGGAAAGCTTGTGGGAAAGGAAGAATGCTTTTACTGTCACAAGAGTGGACACTGGAAAAAGGATTGCAGGGCTTGGAAGGCCAGAACCCAGGATCTGAAGCAAGTTGTGGCTTCAGCTTCAGGTGTGCATGTTATTGAAAACTGTCTATCAATAAACTCTACATCCTGGGTATTGGATACCGGATCAGGATCTCATATCTGTAATTCTTTACAGGCACTTAGAAGGCGTAGGGTTTTGAAGGCAGGTGATATGACCCTCAGAGTTGCAAACGGAGCTGGCATGGATGCTGAGTCCGTGGGGGACTATCACCTGGGGTTGTCAGATGGACACGTTTTGGTTTTGCGTAATTGCTATTTTGTACCCAATGCAACTTGTAATATCATTTTTGTATCTTTATTATCTAAAGAAGGTTATGAATTTGCATTTGTAAGCAATATTGTGAACATTCACCTTAATCAAGTTCTGATTGGGTCAGGTACATTAAGCAATGGTATATACGTATTAAACCAACCACAGATTTTTAATGTCCAGAATACACACAAAAGAAAGTCTCCGGAAATAAACCAGGCTTTCTTATGGCATTGTAGACCGGGTCACATCAATGAGAGAAGGTTGACGAAGTTACATACAGAAGGATATTTGAATCCGTTCGAATATCAATCGTATGCCACTTATCAATCCTGTCTCAAAGGAAAGAAGACAAAGACTCCGTTCACTGGACATGGAGTAAGAGCGCGCGAGCTCTTGGGACTCGTACATAGCAACGTGTGCGGTCTAATGTCTACACATGCACGAAGCGGTTATTCTTACTTCATTACTTTTACGGATGATTTTTCAAGGTTCGGACATGTCTTCTTAATGAAGCATAAATCTGAAGCCTTTGAAAAATTCAAGGAATATAGAAATGAAGTAGAAAAACAAACCGGCAAAAGTATCAAGACACTGAGATCTGATCGAGGTGGCGAATACTTGAGTGCCGAGTTCCTGGATTACTTAAAAGAGAATGGAATTCTCTCTCAGCTTACTCCTTCATACACTCCGCAACATAACGGTGTATCGGAGAGACGGAACCGGACCCTATTGGATATGGTACGTTCCATGATGAGTAACGCTGAGTTACCGTGATCATTATGGGGATATGCACTAGAATCAGCTGCATACCTTTTGAACCAAGTTCCAACTAAGACTGTGCCTACCACACCATATGAGATATGGAGTGGGAAGAAACCCTATCTTCAATATCTGAAGATCTGGGGATGTCCGACTTTTGTTAAAAAGCAGCATGCGGACAAACTCGAGGCACGCTCAGTACTGTGCAAGTTTGTGGGATACCCAAAGAACTCCAGGGGGTATCTTTTCTATTACGCAGAGGAACAAAAGATCATTGTTTATCATAATACCCATTTTATGGAACACCAGTTCTTAGAAAAGGAAACTAGTGGGAGCGAAATAGAACTGGAAGAAATTCCAGAACCACAGACTATTACTGAAAGCTTAGTAGAACCAGAGGGTTCGAAAGATCAGGACATTCCTGCGCCGCTCCGCAGGAGTAGTAGGCAGTCTCATCCGCCCGAGAGATACTACGGTTTTCTCATAGACGGGGATAGAGAAGATTGCATCATTGATAGTGATGAGCCGACTAGCTTCCAGCAGGCCATTCAGAGCGTTGACTCGGTAAAATTGCTGGATGCAATGCGGACCGAAATGGAGTCCATGTACACCAACAAAGTATAGACGTTGGACGTTGCTCCAGATGGGGTAAAACCCATAGGATGCAAGTGGATCTTCAAAAGGAAGATTAGTGTAGATGGACAGGTTGAGACCTATAAAGCTAGACTTGTTGCAAAGGGTTTTCGTCAAAGACCTGGTTTGGACTATGACGAAACCTTTTCTCCAGTGGCTATGCTGAAATCCATTCGGATCCTTCTTTCCATTGCTGCCTTCCACGATTAAGAGATTTGGCAGATGGACGTAAAGATCGCTTTTCTGAATGGAAATTTAGAGGAGTGTGTCTATATGGACCAGCCAGAGGGTTTCATTCAGAGTGGGAGCAGCGGAAAGGTGTGCAACTTGCTTAAGTCCATCTAGGACTAAAGCAGGCATCGTGGAGTTGGAACATCTGTTTTGTTGAGACGTTAAAGAATTTGGCTTTATCAAAAATCCAGATGAACCATGTATCTATAGTAGATTTATAGCAAGAACTGTCGTATTCCTCGTATTATACATGGATGACATTCTTTTGATTGGAAATGACATTCTTATGCTACAATCTGTCAAAGGGTTCTTGTCACACAGGTTCTCCATGAAAGAGCTGGGTGATGCCTCTTACATTCTGGGGATCCGGATCTACCGTGACAGATCCAAGAGAATATTAGGACTTTCACAGTCCAGGTACATCGACACCATACTGAGAAGATTCAGTATGGAAGATTCCAAGCGCGGTAATCTACCGGCTTGTCATGGGATCACCCTCTCCAAAGAGATGTCTCCCAAGACTGATTTGGAAAGGGATCGCATGTCTATTATACCCTACGCTTCTGCGGTAGGCTCTGTAATGTATGCGATGTTGTGTACCAGACCAGATGCAGCTTATGCACTGAATGTGGTAAGCCGGTATCAGTCAAACCCTGAGGAGAAGCACTGGATAGCGGTAAAGAACATTCTCAAGTACCTGAGAAGGACTAAGCAGATGTTCTTGGTGTATGGTGGAAAAGACCTCCAGATCGAGGCCTTTGTTGACTCCAGCTTCCAGAGTGACAAGGATGATTCCAAGTCCATGTCGGGTTATGTCTTTACCCTCAATGGAGGGGTGGTGTGTTGGAAGAGTTCCAAACAGGAAACCGTTGCTGACTCGACGATGGAAGCGGTATATATCGCTGCTGCAGATGCCGCAAAAGAAGCCGTCTAGATAAGGAAGTTTTTAACAGAACTTCTGGTGGTTCCGTCCATTGTTGATCCAATACCTCTGTATTGCGACAACAACAGGGTTATAACTTTAGCGAAGGAACCCAGGTCCCATCAGAGATCCAGACACATCTTGAGGCGGTATCACCTGATCAGGGAGATCGTGGGTCGCCAGGAGATCGAGGTTCGGAGAGTTGCTACGGAAGATAACACTGCTGATCCATTCACCAAGGCCTTACCCCAGACTCAGTTCGAGCGGCTGATCGAGATGATAGGTCTTCGATACGCCAGTACATGGCCTTAGTGCAAGTTGGAGATTGTTAGTGTATATGCCCTAGAGGCCATTACTGTATCATACTAGTTTGTATATTACTTAATGGAAGCTTGGGATATTCAACAATCTTGATCAAAATAGTAGTATGCTACTTGGTTTGTTTCTACTTTAATGTGTACATGTGTTTTTTTTAGTATATCACCATTTTAGTATATCACCTATACACATTAGTGGAGCCCTTAGGATCTTTGCTTGATTACCAGCGTTGTGATGGCAGTCACACTCGTGGGGGCTGGGTAATCCACAAGCACATCCTTATGCAGGTCCCTAGTCGTAAGACTATCGAGACAGGGCATCGATACTCCAGAGTAGACTAGCGTATGCGCTTCTCATCCCAGTATGGGAGACGGTCTGTCCTACAGCCGTCAGTACGTCGCACTTGAGATAGTATGCGGGTGCTCGTTAGGTTACGAGTACACTGGACAGGACTCGTCGGGAACTGTTGGTTGGTACTATACCTATCGTCAGTTACCAGTTCCCAGGTGACATGAGTACAGCTTAGTCCGCTGACTTGACACTGTCACTTCGCCTCGAGTGTGTTCCTATTGTACTTAGATTACTACCCTACCACGGCTTAAAGGAGTCGTGCAAACAGGTAGTAGTTGGGTGCAGTCCTGAAGCACTTGGAGGCAGTGACGGTTAGACAGGATTCGTCTCTCCCGGTATTGGGGGTTGATATCGCGCTGTGTCTAGGAGAGTCATTACACAAGAAGTCCCTGGCCAGGGCAAGCGAGATATACTGGTAGGTTTCCCATGGAGCAACCTCCCATGGAGATTCTTCTATAAAAGAGCACGATGCCCCTGGTGTGTCCACCCTTTTAGGAGTGTGCTGTTGTGGCGGATTCACCTTCCAGTTTTCGGATAGCGTGAACTTGCCCTGTTGGTATTGGTCTTCAATCCAGTTTTTGAAGGCGTAGCAGTCTTTGATCGGATGGACCAATACTCGGTGGTAGGGGCAGTAATTAGGATCGTTGACGTCATTCGGTCGCATTGGGTATCTCGACTGCGGTAGAGTGATGAGCCCATTGCACACTGCCAGTTCAAATAGTTTCCTTGTTTTATCTCGGGGAAACGAGTAAGGACGCCTCAACTTCTCATCGAGGGATTGCCGCTTGTTGTTTTGGCGAACAACCGGTCTCGGGCCACTCGGTTGTTGTTGAGCGTTGGCGACGAAGATAGCTTTCCCTTTACCCCTTTCATTTCGAAGCTCCGTTTTCGATGAGGACGAATTATGGCCCATTTTGTCCTTTTGGGCCTGCTTGTCATTTAAGGCCTGGAAGGTGGTCGGCTTGAAAAACATCATGAATTGTGAGATGATCGCTTGAGGGTCGAGAGTACCCATAAACATGCCTATCGCAGGTGCTTCTTCGATGCACTGTTCGCACTTCGACCATAAATTTCGCCATCGTATTGCGTACTGGACCCAAGTTTCGCCTGGCTTCACCCTGGCATTGATCAGTGCCGTGATTGGGGTGCGTTCGCTAGCACTCGCAAAACGCTGAGTGAATAGCAGCTCCATCTCTGCAAAAGTTTGGACGGAGTCGTTGGGAAGCTCCGAGTACTACTCAAACGCCGTCTCCGACAAGCTATAACAAACTGGCGGAGCAGAAGTTTATCATCACCTCCGGTGTTGCCGCATAAGGCTCTGAATTGAGCCACATGCTGATGCGGATTTCCCGTCCCCTTATACACGTGGAATTTGGGGATCGTATATCCTGGCGGGTACCTTATTTGGTCATACCAGCCTGGATAGGGTCGTCCAGTCTTAACGATTTTCCCGGCCGTTTCGCTCGCATGATGAGCTCGGATTTGCTGAGCAATGTAATCTTCCAGAGCAGCCTTGGAGATGGTCTCCTCCTTGGCTGCTGAAAGAGCTGGAAGAGGGTTCGATGTCTCCCTTCTGTTGTCTTCAATGATAATCGGGGGGTCTTCAACTGGAGGTTCCGGCTGTAACATCATCCCTGCCATATCTTGAAACAAAAGAGCCATTCGTTTTATATTGGCCGCCTGTTCCGCGGCCTCTTTTTCTTTCCTCTCGAGCATTCTTCGGAGGAATTCAGCATCAGTTTCTTGTTCCTGACACTGCTCTGAGGTCTCTGGATTTTCTTTCGGCCCCGTGAGTGCGGCCATTGCAGTCAGCATCTCCTGAAGTTTTTGCTGCTGTTGCTCCTGAGCCTTTGTTATCGATCGAGTAAGTGGCCGATGACCCGTAGAAGCACGGCTTTCCTCTTTTCCGGAAGCCATATAAACGATATGTGTTACCATGCCCCCAGACTTGGAGCGTTTAGACTTAGCGTCTTTGCGGTTCGCCGCGGTCACAGGGGATTTCTCCGGCCTCCTTCTCTTGTGAGCGGTTGATGTTGAGGGAGCCGTTGCAGCGGGCACCTAGACAGATGACATCTTCTGTGGTACCACAGGATGACTCTTTTCTTGCCGAGCTTAAATCTTCTTTGGCCGGCGAGAGTAATCTTGGTCAATCACCGATTCCTGGACCTGTTGCCAGACTTTGTAAATTTTGGAGGACAGCCGCTGAGGGGGCTTCTCCGGCTTCTTTTCCGTAGCATTCTCCACAGGTGGAGGAGATCACTTCAGCACGGCAGTTGGAGAGTTTTTCGCAACCTCTTTAGCGGTTCAAAACTGTTCCTAGTTGAAACAGCAGTATCGATTTCCACCGTTGAAGCTGGCGGAGTCAATCCAGAAGGAGAGTTTCCCCCAGCCTTCCTTACACGGCGTCAGTGGCGACGTCGAGCGTGTCGAGCTGTTGGGATTGTCTCAGCTGTAGGGGTGACTTCCTCCTGCCCCTTGTTCTGGCCGAGGATTGCTGTTGGTGCCAGGCTATTAAAAACTGTCGTCCGTTGAGAAGCAACGTCTAATTTGTCAAAGATAGACCTCTGGGCAGGGGAAGCAGCTTTGAGGACTTTGCCTGGAGCGGGAGCCGGAACAGTCAGTCTTTTGAAGACCGACCCTTTGGCAGGAGAAGCCGCCTTGACGACTTCATGAGCAGGAATGGCTATCCTCTTAGGGTTAACTCTTTCCGGTATCACGGGCTTCTTCATGGGCCCAAATGAGCTTTGGCCCAGTCTGTCAAAGACTGAGGCGTTGGAGCTGGACGACCTGTTGACATGGGCCGCGGTAGTGGTAAGTCGATCATAGACCGACTTCTTTAGGGCTTCTTGCGACAGCAGCAGGGCATTGAAGCTCATCGGTGGGATCATGGTCCCAAAGAACAGCCCAGCGGTGGCTTGAGTTACTTGCTCCACTGGCATCTTGAACAGTAAGGCCGCTTGGGGCCTGTAGGTTACACCTCCAGATGAGGCGGAATGGGAGCTGCAGTTGCAGTTGGAGCAGTTGGAGGCCATTTCTTTTTCTGCACGAGAGTAAAAACAAATCTTAGTACCGAATCCAAGGGCAACCATACTAAACCGCGATTTGTTCACAAATACGATACACGAAGTGTGGAGTGGAAAAAGGAAAAGATCCCACCGGGCGTGCCAGAATCGGTTCTCCGCCGAAACACTGGGAAAGACTGAAGTCTTGCCTGAATTTGGGGCAGATGCTATTTGGTGCTATCCGTCCACCTCTCCGAAGATGCCAAGTTGATTTATCACACCATGTATCGAAGGTTCAGAAAGATGCGGCCGATGTAGCAGACTTCGTAAGATTCCCTCTCGTTGAGGGGTTTTTGATTGTGGGGACGCTCTTCCCTGTAGGCGCAAGCCCCTGCAGTTAATTACGGTACCGCATCGCGGTAACCACTTTCTACTTCTCCAGATGGTCACTTCATGTCGTGTGTGTTTGTTTTGTTTTTGGTTGCCCGTGGATTGTATACGGAGACTAATTTATATTGTCACCCGTAGGGCGTGGATTAGTCCAAATCCGTATTTTCTTAGATTTGGGTTTTGGGGTTGGGTTTAAAGATCGTTAATCTCATTTGAGACTAAGATCGACTTAAACGTTTGTTGAGGATACGTTAGTCTAATTTTAGAATAAGATCTACTCAACAGTTTGTTAAGGATACGTTATTCTAATTTTAGACTAAGATCTACTCAACAGTTTGTTAAGGACACGTTAGTCTAATTTTAGACTAAGATCAACTTAACATGATCATTTAGATCGAACAAAAGAGCATTTGGGCTCTATAGTTTTAGTTTAGGGACTTTGCAGTCAATTTCCAGTTTAAGGACATAGGGGTCCAAGGTTAAGGACATCATAGTCCATGGGTTTAAAGTACCCCACAGTCCGAGGTTAAGGACATCATAGTCCATGGGTTTAAAGGACCCCACAGTCCGAGGTTAAGGACATCATAGTCCATGGGCTTAAGGATCCCACAGTCCGTAGTTTCAAGACATCATAGTCTATAAAGTTTAAGGACATCATAGTCTATGAGTTTAAGGACCCCACAGTCCATGGAATGATTGGTTATCGGGACCCGTCACCTCTTTGAAGACGTTGAAGGATTACAATGATAAATATCAAAGGAGTGAAGAGATGTACCCTTAACCAAAGCTGATTAGGAAATCTGTAGTCCAATTTGGGACTAAGATCAATTAATTAGATTATGAGCACATGGGCTCAGTTAAATCTGAATTGAGGACTTATGGCCAAGTTGGGCTAAGTCCAATTAGGTTTAAGATGTTGGACCTTTGTTTGGACTATTGAACATTTGTCTGGGCTCAGCCCCCATTATTTAGCAATGCTAAACAGGGGCTTGGGGTTCTGACAACACTTTGTCTTTGGCTGAGCACTAGCCATTCATTATAGCTCTGGACCCTACTTTGAATGTCACATGAAATGATCAAGTTTGGAAGAATATAGTTAGGGTTCAATCAAAGGGGAGATCTTGTTTCTGGAAAACTTAGCAGATTTTGGGCTAAGACTGATTTGAAAACATTGTTAAACTCTAACACATATTTGACTATCACGTGTTCCCACGTGATGCACTTAAAATAGTGTTAAACACTAGGGAAAGAACACTCAAAATAGTGTTAAACACTAGAAATGAGGTGGTCACGTGGAGTCACGTGAGGCGCCAGAGAATCGGGCCAGACTTCCTTTATTTTACTTTCAAAAGCTGCCAATAAGTGTTAAACACTTAATCTTTGTAATCATCACGTGTGGGCACGTGATATTGCCCATGTATTGAGTATTAATTCCTCTGTTTTCCCTCATTTACCCTTTTAAAAAGGTGTTAGTCAGGGGTCACGTGGGGACACGTGAGGCCCCCTAATTCAATATTTCCTTTGGCTTTATTCCCTTTAGTTTTGAGGGTCACGTGTGAGCACGTGAGGCATTGCTTCCATGCTTTTTCTTTCTCATTTTGAGGAGTTTGTTTGAGGGTCACGTGGGGGCACGTGACTTAGTCTTGATCGTTCTTTTCTACTCATTGAGGATGAGGGTCACGTGTTACCACGTGACCAGGTTGGGTACTGATCTCTTTACGTGCATGGAGAGTTTTAAGTCCCTTGTTTTAAGAATTATATTCTTTTGTAGGGTTAAACCCTAATTTTGTTTAGAGAAATTAAATTCCTAAATATTTGGAAGAATTAAATTCTTTAAACTCGATTCTTCCTCTAAGTTTTGGATCTGCATGGCAGGATCTCCCCGATGAGAATTAAATTCTCAACTTATGGGGAGATCTGCTTCTGCAGATCTTCAACCAAAGGAAAAACTAAGTTCTTGTATTAAAGGTTAAACCTTATTTTGTTTGAAGAAATTAAATTCCTAATAACTTTGATGTGAGAATTGAATTCTCTAAACTTAGGTCTTCCTTTCGGTTTTAGATCTGCATGGCAGAATCTCCCCGATGAGAATTAAATTCTCAACTTACGGGGAGATCTGCTTCTGCAGACCTTCAACCAAAGGAAGAACTAAGTTCTTTTAAGAAGAGTTAAACTCTTAGTTTGAGAATTAAATTCTCTTTTTATTTTGTGGAGCTTATGATCTCTCACCTAGGATTTCTTTCTTTTCTCAAGAAATCTTCTTTCACTCTGGAGAATTAAATTCTTTTCTTTTTTCTCTCTATGTTGTCGTATATCTCTAAAAAAATTCACCCCTCTTCTTTTATTGGCTCCTATTTATAGGAGAAAGAAAAGAATCAATTTGTTTAGTCAATTTTTCATTGAAAGATTTTAATTGATTTCGTAACCAACATGATCTTTTAGATCATTCAGTGAATTTTATTCATCATTGGATTTTTAATCCAAAAGATATTATGTTTGTTATTCTTGGTGAATTTCAGGGAAATCTTTCCTTGTATAGATTCTTTCTATAAATTGGTGATTTTTAATCACCATTGGATTTATAATCCAACGGTGCTCCACTTTACAGAGCACAATCTTTTTGTTTGGAAAGATTTAGAGAGATATTTTTCCAGTTAAGGTTCTCGATTCTCTCTTAATTAGAATTTAATTCTATTAGTTCAGAAGGCTTAGGAGCCTATCACGTGTTAGAACATGACCCCACTGATTGACCAACTAATTAGAATTTAATTCTATTGGTTTAGAGGGCTCGAGAACCCATCACGTGTTGGCACGTGACCCCACTGATTAATTATTTAATTAGAATTTAATTCTATTGATTCAGAGGGTTTATGAGCCTATCACGTGTTGGCACGTGACCCTACTGATTAATTATTTCCAATTATTTATTTTTTTCAGTATTTACAGGCTATGCCTGTAAATGGTCACGTGTCTGCACGTGATGCCCGGTCACGTGTGGGCACGTGATGCCTCATAACTTTTGATCCCGGATGAATTATGAGACCCATAATATATCAAATTGAAGGATTTTTCGAGACACTTTCGATACCATTAGAATTTAGCTGTTTCTCATTCGGGAGTTTTTCAAAATGCAGCTCGGAAAATTCTGATTCGCATTTTCTTAAACGTATTGCTGCCATTTGATACCTTGGGCTCTTTTGCGCAGAAATTTTTTGGCGGGAATAAATGCCCCCCAGAACTTTGCCCATGTAAGTATATACGTGGGTGAAGTAGTGCAGAGTAATTCATAGCGTATGACCAGTTTCGAGTTGGTATATAATTTTCATAATCTTGATCTGATAAGATAACGAGCGGACACAAGCGTCGTCATTTATCATTGACTCAAATCTCGACTCTTAAGCGATATAGTCCAAACCATCATCTCCATGAGCCGCACCCATCAGTTTCTTTATGTTTTACTCTGGCGTGAAGTAGTTTATATGCTCATGAGTAACTTCTCCATTTCAGTGGCATGTTGCTTTGGCAAGTGTGGCCCATAGATGGTAGATAACAGTTCATCTTGAACTCTTTATAAGGTAGCGATGGCTTAGAAAACTGGGTTAGGATCTGTTGTCTAAGACTTTCCAACTTTATGAGCCGTGAGGGTCTCACAAAGGCTTTTCTCCCTACGAGTCGTGAGGATCTCGTAGGTGTCTTTTCTCCTTAGGAGTCGTGAGGACTCCTAAGTGCGTTTTCTCTTGTGAATCATAAGGATCCTACAAGAGAATTTTTTTTTTGCTTAGGGACACTAATTTCCCTGCAAGTTGAGATGAATCGAGAGATTCTTGCAAAGACACTAATTTTCTTGCGGGTCGAAACGAATCGAGAGGTTCTCGCTAAGGACGCTGAGTTCCCTGAATCGAGATAAGAAGCGATGGCTTAGGAAACAGGTTCAGATCTGCTGCCTAAGACTTTTCAACTTTATAAGCCGTGTGGGTCTCATAAAGATTTTTTCTCCGTACGAGTCGAGAGGATCTCGTAGGTGTCTTTTCTCCTTAGGAGTCGCGAGGACTCCTAAGTGCGTTTTCTTTTGAGAATCGTAAGGATCCCACAAGAGAATTTTCTTTATGCGTAGGGACACTAATTTCTCCGCAAGTTGAGACGAATCGAGCGATTCTCGCAAAGACACTGATTTCTTTGCGGGTCGAAACGAATCGAGAGGTTCTCGCCAAGGACGCTGATTTCCCTGAATCGAGATAAGAAGCGATGGCTTAGGAAACATGTTCAGATCTGCTGCCTAAGACTTTTCAATTTTATGAGCCGTGAGGGTCTCATAAGGATTTTTTCTCCCTACGAGTCGAGAGGATCTCGTAGGCGTCTTTTCTCCTTAGGAGTCGTGAGGACTCCTAAGTGCGTTTTCTCTTGAGAATCGTAAGGATCCCACAAGAGAATTTTCTTTATGCTTAGGGACACTAATTTCCCCGCAAGTTGAGACGAATCAAGAGATTCTCGCAAAGACACTGATTTCCTTGCGGGTTGAAACGAATCGAGAGGTTCTCGCCAAGGACGCTGATTTCCCTGAATCGAGATAAGAAGCGATGGCTTAGGAAACAGGTTCAGATCTGCTGCTTAAGACTTTTCAACTTTATGAGCCGTGAGGGTCTCATAAAGATTTTTTCTCCCTACGAGTCGAGAGGATCTCGTAGGTGTATTTTCTCCTTAAGAATCGTGAGGATTCCTAAGTGTGTTTTCTCTTGAGAGTCGTAAGGTTCACAAAAGAGAATTTTCTTCCTTACAAGTCGAGAGGACTCGTAAGTGATTGAAGAGTTGACCTACTCCCGAGTTAAAGCATTGCTTCAACAGGGAGGTCGAGGGTTGACTTTGGTTTGTCTGTGCACTGCCGAGTCATGGAACTGGGAACTTTGCCGCGGCTCCGCTTTGCTGACGTTGTATATTCCTGCAGAGACACTAATTTCTCTACGGGTCGGCGCGAATCGAGATGTTCTCGTCAAGGACGCTAATTTCCCTGAATCGAGATATTTGCCAAGGACACCGATTTCCTCGGAGTTGAGACGAATCGAGGTATTCCTGCAAAGACACTGATTTTCTTGCGGGTCGACGCGAATCGAGATGCTCTCGCCAAGGACGTTGATTTCCCTGAATCGAGGTTTTTGCCAAGGACACTGATTTCCTCGGAGTTGAAACGAATCGAGGTATTCCTGCAAAGACTCTGATTTCTCTACGGGTCGATGCGAATCGATGTGCTCTTGTCAAGTACGCTAATTTCCCTGAATCGAGGTATTTGCCAAGGACGCTGATTTCCTCGGAGTTGAGGTGAATCGAGGTATTCCTGCAAAGACACTGATTTCTCTGCGGGTCGACGCGAATCGAGGTGCTCTCGTCAAGGACTCTAATTTACCTGAATCGAGGTTTTTCCAAGGACACTGATTTCCCTGGGGTTGAGACGAATCGAAGTATTCCTGCGAAGACACTGATTTCTCTGCGGGTCGACGCGAATTGAGGTTTTGCCAAGGACACTGATTTCCCTGGGGTTGAGACGAATCGAGGTATTCCTGCAAAGACACTGATTTCTCTACGGGTCGACGCGAATCAAGGTTTTGCCAAGGACACTAATTTCCATGGGGTTGAGACGAATTGAGATATTCCTGTGAAGACACTGATTTCTTTGCGGGTCAACACGAATGGAGGTTTTGCCAAGGACACTGATTTCCCTGGGGTTGAGACGAATCGAGGTATTCCTGCAAAGACGCTGATTTCTCTGTGGGTCGACAAGAATCGAGGTTTTGCCAAGGACACCGATTTCCCTGGGGTTGAGACGAATCGAGGTATTTTTGCAAAGACGCTGATTTCTCTACGGGTCGACGCAAATCGAGATGCTCTCGTTAAGGATGCTGATTTCCCTGAATCGAGAAGGTTGCCAAGGACAATGATTTCCCTGGGGCTGAAACGAATCGAGGTGTTCCTGCAAAGACGCAGATTTCTCTGCGGGTCGACGCGAATCGAGATGCTCTCGTCAAGGACATTGATTTCCCTGAATCGAGGAGGTTGCCAAGGACACTGATTTCCCTGGGGTTGAGACGAATCGATGTATTCCTGTAAAGACGCTGATTTCTCTGCAGGTCGACGCGAATCGAGGTTTTGCCAAGGACACTGATTTCCCTGGGGTTGAGACGAATCGAGGTATTCCTGCAAAGACGCTGATTTCTCTGCAGGTCGACGTGAATTGAGATGCTCTCGTCAATGATGCTGATTTCTCTGAATCGAGGAGGTTGCCAAGGACACTGATTTCCCTGGGGTTGAAATGAATTGAGGTATTCCTGCAAAGACGCTGATTTCTCTGCGGGTCGATGCGAATCGAGGTTTTGCCAAGGACACTGATTTCCCTGGGGTTGAGACGAATCGAGGTATTCCTGTCAAGGACGCTGATTTCCCTGAATCGAGATTTTTGAGTTGACTTGTTTCCAGACGGGGTCATTGGATGACTCCAGGTTGTCTGTGAACCGTAGAGTCTTAGAATTGGGGACTTTGTCGTGGCTCCGATAGATGGTGTAGCATCTGTGTCCTGCTGGAATAAGGAGGCACACCGTTGTCGGTCTTCAAGCTGTAGATGTGGCCATTGAGATTTGGAACTAGGGACTTTGCCATGGCTCCGCTTCGTTGCGACTCTGAGGTCGGTTGTTGACGTCGCATCTGCATCCTGCTGGAGTGAGGAGAAACGCCGTTGGTGATCTCTAGGCTGTCTGTGAACCATCGAGATTTGGAATTAGGGGATTTTTCCATGGTTCTGTTGTTTTGACCCTGGGGTTGTTTGTTGATGTCGCATCTGCGTCCTGCTGGAGTAAGGAGAAACGCCGTTGGTGATCTCTAGGCTGTCTGTGAACCATCGAGATTTGGATCTAGGAGACTTTGCCATGGTTCCGGGGTAGCCTCTAGGCTGTCTGTGAACCGTCGAGATTTGGAACTAAGGAGCTTTGTCATAGCTCTGTTTGTTGATGTTGCGTCTGCATACGATTGGAGGGAGGAAGAACGCCGGTGTTGATCTCTAAGTTATCGATGTTGATGTCGAGACCCTGAAGCTAGGGATCTTCCTTCACTTCGTTTATTGACATTGTGTCTGCAATATTGCTACGAATGTCGAGATTGTCTTTAGGTTGTCTATGAATTGTCGAGATTTGGCTTCGCTTCGACGAAGCCCGGTGGGACGATATGGTTCCCTTCTTGTTTGTGCCCATGGATTGTCTACAGGGGTCAATGTGACCTCACCTGCAGGGCATGAAGTTTCATTCTTTCATTTTTTTAAATTCTTTCCGCGATCCTCTATCATTTCAGCTTTTTACATCGCGAAATTCGCGATTGCCCAATCATTTCGGCTATTTTTCGCGGTGCCCAATCATTTCGGCTATTTTTCTTTTTACTCGCTGCTTTTTATTACGAGTTGCCTAATCATTATGGCTGTTTTTGTATGCATATATTTTTACTTGCTGATTTCGTTGCAAGTTGCCCCATCATTTCGGCAATTTCATATGCATTTTTGGCTCGCCGATTTTTTATCGCGAGTGTGGAACATGGAAGCTGGTGCCAATCTCAGCATCAGCATCGCTGCGACTGGAGTATTGCTAGGAGTGAATCATCATTTGCCATGAAAGGACTTGGAATTTGATACCGATTTAGGCATCAGCATCGCTATAACTGGGATATTGCCAGGAGCGAATCATCATTTGCCTCTGTCGATGTCGAACAAAGGTGGCTTAGCAATTAGGGTTAGGATCCCGTCGACTAAGGCTTTTGACTTCATTAGCCGTAAGGGTCTCATAAAGGTGTTTTTCCCTACGAGTCGTGAGGATCTCGTAGGTGCGTTTTCTCCTTAGGAATCGTGAGGATTCCTAAGTGTGTTTTCTCTTATAAGTTGTAAGGATCTTGCAAGAGTGTTTTCTCCTTGCAAGTCGAGAGGACCTACAGGTGTTTGTTCACCGTGTGAGCATATCCCTAGTCGCTGGTGGGACTCTGTTAGGGAAATGTTCATTCGTGCCCATGGATTGTATATAAGGGTCAATATTGAACTGCTTGCAGGGCACAATCAGGGTGTATGACTGCTTAAGAACAGGTTCAGATCCCTATAGATTAAGGCTTTTTGAATCTTATGAGCCATGAGGGTCTCATAAGAGGGTTCTCCTTACGCGTCGTGAGGATCTCGTAAGTGTAATTTCTCCTTAGGACTCGTGGGGATCCCTAAGTGTGTTTCTCCTTTGTGAGTCGTAAGGATATCACGCAGGCGGTTTCTCCTTACGGGGTCGAGAGGACCTTGCAAGTGTCTTTTGACGAGATTGCGCCCTTTCGGGTTTTCACAAAACTCGCCGGTAGTCCCGCTATTTTTACTCACGGAGCCCTTTCGGGTTTTCATCCGTGCCCATTTCGCTTATGGACATACCTTTTTTTTGTTTTTTTTACCACGTCAGCTTGAAGATGCCGCGGGTTGGTAGTAGTTTAACGACGTTTCGGTCATTTGTTCATAGGTTCGAGATTTTTCGGGCAACGTACAATTATGCAGCTAGATTTTCTCGCAAATCTTCGCATTTTTTTTGTCGGAGGTGGATTCCTTGAAGAGAGGGCTGAGGGAGATTTCTTCGTCAGAGTCGCTTCCAAAGGTGATAACTTGCGATCCCTTGGTGTTGACTATGTGACAGTTGCCAGCAGCTCTTTGGCGCTCATCTGTCGTGCTTTTTTTATTCCCGACGAGCCTTGCGCTTCACTCGTTGAACGTGTTGTCGGTGGGCAGCATATCCCTGCCACCAGTTTTTAAAGGCTATGCACTCCTCGATAGGGTGTGCAATCCTCTGTTGGTATAAGCAGAAGTTAGGATGTATGTCCGTTTTATCAAGATGTATACCGCCAGGAGAATTTCTTATGAATGAGGGCAACTTCATTCCTATTGACAGGGCCCTAGCGAATCGTTTCCTTACTTTAAGCTTGCTTTTGCTGGAGATAGGGATACTTCGATCCGGTTGGGGTGCCTCGACCTTTTCATCCAGTCGTCGGCGTTTGGCTTTTTCGAATATAGCCAGTCCGCGCTCTCGATTGGCATTGCTTTTCTGACGGGCCTCGTTCAGTAGCAAGTCGGTCATCTCGTCAGACGGTTCCAAGGGTTTTTGCTTCGATCCTGCCCCTATCTCTTTTATGCTTTCTTCTATTGCCGAGTGAGCTTCTTCGTTAGTTAACGCCGAGTGAGAGATCATGTGGCAACTTACCACATAGTCCTCAGATTCTTCTGATGAGTCATCCCCGTCGTTATTGTCGTTATCTCCGCTCTCAAGGATATTGTTGAGGAATTCTTGGAGTGTGACCGGGGTCCGCGCCTTCTGGTTATATTCCTCCAGTGCGTCAATATGCTTTTGCAGATCTGTGCGCTTGTCATCAGGCTTCACAGGCTTTTTCTTCTTTTTTGAAGATTTTGACTGCTGGGCCTGAGCGGTTTGACCATCGCTACCAATTCTCGGCACCGGGCGCGGTTTTAGCAATCACTCAATGATCTCAGGCTCTAGCGGGCTTTTCCACCTGATTGCCGGGCATGTGTGAAGATCCTTCGGCATTCTTTTCATCTTGGCTGAAAGAGCAATCTCCCATGGAGCTTCTTTTATAAAAGAGCACGATGCCCCCGGTGTGTCCACCCTTTTAGGAGTGTGCTGTTGTGGCGGATTCACCTTCCATTTTTCGTATAGCGCGAACTTGCCCTGTTGGTATTGGTCTTCAACCCAGTTTTTGAAGACGTAGCAGTCTTCGATCGGATGGCCCAATACTCGGTGGTAGGGGCAGTAATTTGGATCGTTGACGTCATTCGGTCGCATTGGGTATCTCGACTCCGGTAGAGTGATGAGCCTATTGTATACTGCGAGTTCAAACAGTTTTCTTGTTTTATCCCGAAGAAACAAGTAAGGACGTCTCAACTTCTCATCGAGGGATTGCCGCTTGTTGCTTTGGCGAACAACCGGTCTCGGGCAACTCAGTTGTTGTTGAGCGTTGGCGACGAAGATAGCTTTCCCTTTACCCCTTTCGTTTCGAAGCTCCGTTTTCGATGAGGACGGCTTATGGCCCATTTGGTCCATTTGGGCCAGCTTGTCAATTAAGGCCTGGAAGGTGGTCGGCTTGAAGAACATCATGAATTGTGAAATGATCGCTTGAGGGGTCGAGAGTACCCATAAACATGTCTACCGCAGGCGCTTCTTCAATGCGCTGTTCGCACTTCGACCATAAATTTCGCCATCGTATTGCGTACTGGACCCATGTTTCGCCTGGATTCACCCTGGCATTGATCAGTGCCGTGATTGGGGTGCGTTCGCTAGCACTCGCGAAATGCTGAGTGAATAGCATATCCATCTCTGCAAAAGTTTGGACGGAGTCGTTGGGAAGCTCCGAATACCACTCAAACGCCGTCTCCGACAAGCTACCAACAAACTGGCGGAGCAGAAGTTTATCATCACCCCCGATGTTGCCGCACAAGGCTCTGAATTGAGCCACATGCTGATGCGGATTTCCCGTCCCCTTATACACATGGAATTTGGGGATCGTATATCCTGGTGGGTACCTTATTTGGTCATACCATCCTGGATAGGTTCGTCCAGTCTTAACGATTTTCCCGGCCGTTTCACTCGCATGATGAGCTCGGATTTTTTAAGCAATGTAATCATCCAGAGCGGCCTTGGAGATGGTCTCCTCCTTGGCTGCTGAAAGAGCTGGAGGAGGGTTCAATGTCTCCCCTCTGTCGTCTTCAATGATAATCGGGGGGTCTTCAGCTGGAGGTTCCGGATGTAACATCATCCCCGCCATATCTTGAAACGAAAGAGCCATTCGTTTTATATTGGCCGCCTGTTCTGCGGCCTCTTTTTCTTTCCTCTCGAGCATTCTTCGGAAGAATTCAGCGTCAGTTTCTTATTCCTGACGCTGCTCTGAGGTCTCTGGATTTTCTTTCGGCCCCGTGAGTGCGGCCATTGCAGTTAGCATCTCCTAAAGTTTTTGTTGTTGTTGCTCCTGAGCCTTTGTTATCGATCGAGTAAGCGGCCGATGACCCGTAGAAGCACGGCTTTCCTCTTTTCCGGAAGCCATATAAACGGTATGTGTTACCATGCCCCCAGACTTGGAGCGTTTAGACTTAGCGTCTTTGCGGTTCGCCGCGGTCACAGGGGATTTCTCCGGCCTCCTTCTCTTGTGAGCGGTTGATGTTGAGGGAGCCGTTGCAGCGGGCACCCAGACGGATGACATCTTCTGTGGTACCACGGGATGACTTTTTTCTTGCCGAGCTTTAATCTTCTTTGGCCAGCAAGAGCAATCTTGGTCAATCACCGATTTCTGGACCTGTTTCCAGACATTGTAAATTTTGGAGGACAGCCGCTGAGGCGGCTCCACCGGCTTCTTTTCCGTAGCATTCTCCACAAGTGGAGGAGATCTCTTCAGTACGGCAGTTGGAGAGTTTTGCGCACCCTCCTTAGCGATTCAAAGCTGTTCCCAGTTCAAACAGCAGCATCGATTTCCACCGATGAAGCTGGTGGAGTCAATCCAGAAGGAGAGTTTCCTCCAGCCTTCCTTACTCGGCGCTAATGGCGACGTCGAGCGTGTCGAGCCGTTGGGATTGTCTCAGCTGTAGGGGTGACTTCCTCCTGCCCCCTGTTCTGGCCGAGGATTGTTGTTGGTGCCAGCCTATTGAAAAATGACGTTCGTTGAGAAGCAACGTCCAATCTTTCAAAGACAGACCTCTGGACAGGAGAAGCAGCTTTGAGGACTTTTCCTAGAGCGGGAGCCGGAACAGCCAGTCTTGTGAAGGCCGACCCTTTGGCAGGAGAAGCCGCCATGACGACTTCATGAGCAGGAATGGCTATCCGCTTAGAGATAACTCTTTCCGGTATCACGGGCTTCTTCATGGGCCCAAATGAGCTTTGGCCCAGTCTGTCAAAGACTGAGGCGTTGGAGCTGGACGACCCGTTGAGAGGGGCCACGGTAGTGGTAAGTCGATCAAAGACCGACTTCTTTGGGGCTTCTTACGATAGCAGCAGGGCATTGAAGCTCATCGGTAGGATCATAGTCCCAAAGAACAGCCCAGTGGTGGCCTGAGTTACTTGCTACACTGGCATCTTGAATAGTGAGGCCGCTTGGGGCCCGTAGGTTACACGTCCAGATGAGGCGGAACGGGAGCTACAGTTGAAGTTGGAGCAGTTGGAGGCCATTTCTTTTTCTGCACGAGAGCGAAACCAAATATTAGTAACTCGAATCCAAGGGCAACCATACTAAACCGCGATTTGTTCGCGAACACGACACACGAAGTGTGGAGTGGAAAGAGGAAAAGATCCCACCGGGAGTGCCAGAATCTGCTCTCCGCCGAAACACCGGGAAAGACTGAAGTCTTTCCTGAATTTAGGGGTAGATGTTATTTGGTGCTATCCGTCCACCTCTCCGAAGATACCAAGTTGATTTATGACACCGTGTATCGAAGGTTCAGACGGATGCGGCCGATGTAGCAGACTTCGTCAGATTCCCCCTCATTGAGGGGTTTTTGATTGTGGGGACGCTCTTCCCTGCAGGCGCAAGCCCCTGCAGTTAATTACGCTACCGCATCATGGTAACCACTTTCTACTTCTCCAGATGGTCACTTCGTGTCGTGTGTGTTTGTTTTGTTTTTGGTTGCCCGTGGATTGTATACGGAGACTAATTTATATTGTCGCCCGTAAGGCGTGGATTAGTCCAAATCCGTATTTTCTTAGATTTGGGTTTTGGGGTTGGGTTTAAAGATCGTTAATCTCATTTGAGACTAAGATCGACTTAAACGTTTGTTGATGATACGTTAGTCTAATTTTAGACTAAGATCTACTCAACAGTTTGTTAAGGATACGTTAGTCTAATTTTAGACTAAGATCTACTCAACAGTTTGTTAAGGACATGTTAGTCTAATTTTAGACTAAGATCTACTTAACATGATTATTTAGATCGAACAAAAGAGCATTTGGGCTCTATTGTTTTAGTTTAGGGACTTTGCGGTCAATTACCAGTTTAAGGACATGGTGGTCCAAGGTTAAGGACATCATAGTCCATGGGTTTAAAGGACCCCACAGTCCGAGGTTAAGAACATCATAGTCCATGGGTTTAAAGGACCCCACAGTCCGAGGTTAAGGACATCATAGTCTATGGGCTTAAGGACCCTACAGTCCGTAGTTTCAAGACGTCATAGTCTATAAAGTTTAAGGACATCATAGTCCATGAGTTTAAGGACCCCACAGTCCATGGAATGATTGGTTATCGAGACCCGTCATCTCTTTGAAGACGTTGAAGGATTACAACGACAAATATCAAAGGAGTGAAGAGATGTACCCTTGAACCAATGCTGATTAGGAAATCTGTAGTCCAATTTGGGACTAAAATCAATTAATTAGATTATGAGCACATGGGCTCAGTTAAATCTGAATTGAGGGCCTATGGCCATGTTGGGCTAAGTCCAATTAGGTTTAAGATGTTGGACCTTTGTTTGGACTATTGAGCATTTTTCTGGGCTCAGGCCCCCATTATTTAGCAATGCTAAACAGGGGCTTGGGGTTCTTAAAATAGTGTTAAACACTAGGGACAGGAAACTCAAAATAGTGTTAAACACTAGAAATGAGGCGGTTCACGTGGAGTCACGTGAGGCGCCTGAGAATTGAGCCAGACTTCCTTTATTTTACTCTCAAAAGCTGCAAATAAGTGTTAAACACTTAATCTTTGTAATCATTACGTGTGGGCACGTGATAGTGCCCATGTTTTGAGTATTAATTCATCTGTTTTCCCTCATTTACCCTTTTAAGAAGGTGTTAGTCAGGGGTCACGTGGGGACACATGAGGCGCCCTAAATCAAAATTGCCTTTGGCTTTATTCCCTTTAGTTTTGAGGGTCACGTGTGAGCACGTGAGGCATTGCCTCCAAACTTTTTCTTTCTCATTTTGAGGAGTCTGTTTGAGGGTCACGTGGGGGCACGTGACTTAGTCTTGATCGTTCTTTTCTACACATTGTGGATGAGGGTCACGTGTTACCACGTGACCTGATTGGGTACTGATCTCTTTACGTGCATGGAGAGTTTTAAGTCGCTTGTTTTAAGAATTAAATTCTTTTGTAGGGTTAAAACCTAATTTTGTTTAGAGGAATTAAATTCCTATATATTTGGAAGAATTAAATTCTTTAAACTCGATTCTCCCTCTAAGTTTTGAATCTGCATGGCAGGATCTCCCCGATGAGAATTAAATTCTCAACTTATGGGGAGATCCGCTTCTGCAGATCTTCAACTAAAGGAAGAACTAAGTTCTTGTATTAAGGGTTAGACCCTATTTTATTTGAAGGAATTAAATTCCTAATAACTTTGATGTGAGAATCGAATTCTCTAAAGTTAGGTCTTCCCTTAGATTTTAGATCTGCATGGCAGAATCTCCCCGATGAGAATTAAATTTTCAACTTATGGGGAGATCTGCTTCTGCAGACCTTCAACCAAAGGAAGAACTAAGTTCTTTTGAGAAGAGTTAAACTCTTAGTTTAAGAATTAAAAACTTTTTTTTTATTTTGTGGAGCTTATGATCTCTCACCTAGGATTTCTTTCTTTTCTCAAGAAATCTTCTTTCTCTCTGGAGAATTAAATTCTCTTCTTTTCTCTCTCTCTGTTGTCGTATATCTCCAAAAAAAATCCCCCCCTCTTCTTTTCTTAGCTCCTATTTATAGGAGAAAGAAAAGAATCAATTTGTTTAGTCAATCTTTTATTGAAAGATTTTAATTGATTTCGTAACCAACATGATCTTTTAGATCACTCAGTGAATTTTATTCACCATTAGATTTTTAATCCAAAAGATATTCTGTTTGTTATTCTTGGTGAATTTCAGGGAAATCTTTCCTTGTATAGAATCTTTCTATAAATTGGTGATTTTTAATCACCATTGGATTTTTAATCCAACGGTGCTCTACTTTACAGAGCACATTCTTTTTGTTTGGAAAGATTTAGAAAGATATTTTTCCAGTTAAGGTTCTCGATTCCCTCTTAATTAGAATTTAATTCTATTTGTTCAGAAGGTTTAGGAGCCTATCACGTGTTAGAACGTGACCGCACTGATTGACCAATTAATTAGAGTTTAATTCTATTGGTTTAGAGGGCTCAGGAACCCATCACGTGTTGGCACGTGACCCCACTGATTTATTATTAAATTAGAATTTAATTCTATTGTTTCTGAGGGTTTAATAGCCTATCATGTGTTGGCACGTGACCCCACTGATTAATTATTTCCAATTATTTATTTTATTCAGTACTTACAGGCTTTGCCTGTAAATGGTCATGTGTCTGCACGTGATGCCCGGTCATGTGTGGGCACATGATGCCTAATAATTTTTGATCCCGGATGAATTATGAAGCCCATAATAGATCAAATCGAAGGATTTTTCGAGACACATTCGATACCATCAGAATTTAGCTGTTTCTCATTTGGGAGTTTTTCAAAATGCAGCTCGTAAATTACTGATTCGCATTTTCTTAAACGTATCGCTGCCATTTGATACCTTGGGCTCTTTTGCGCAGAAATTTTTTGGCGGGAACAAATGCCCCCCACTACTTTGCCCACGTAAGTATATACGTGGGTGAAATAGTACAGGGTAATTCATAGCATATGACCAGTTTCGGGTTGGTATATAATTTTCATAATCTTGATCTGAGAAGATAACGAGCGGACACAAGCGTCGTCATTTATCATTGACTCAAATCTCGACTCTTAAGAGATATAGTTCCAAACCATCAACTCCATGAGCCGCACCCATCTATTTCTTTATGTTTTACTCTGGCGTGAAATAGTTTATATGCTCATGAGTAACTTCTCCATTTCAGTGGCATGTAGCTTTGGCATGTGTGGCCCATAGATGGTAGATAACAGTTCATCTTGAACTCTTTATAAGGTAGCGATGGCTTAGGAAACAGGATTAGGATCTGTTGTCTAAGACTTTCCAACTTTATGAGTCGTGAGGGTCTCACAAAGGCTTTTCTCCCTACGAGTCGTGAGGATCTCGTAGGTGTCTTTCTCCTTAGGAGTCGTGAGGACTCCTAAGTGCGTTTTCTCTTGAGAATCGTAAGGATCCCACAAGAGAATTTTCTTTATGCTTAGGGACACTAATTTTCCCGCAAGTTGAGATGAATCGAGAGATTCTTGCAAAGACACTGGTTTCCTTACGGGTCGAAACGTATCGAGAGGTTCTCGCCAAGGACGCTGATTTACCTGAATCGAGATAAGAAGCGATGGCGTAGGAAACAGGTTCAGATCTGCTGCCTAAGACTTTTCAACTTTATGAGCCGTGAGTGTCTTATAAAGATTTTTTCTCCCTACGAGTCGAGAGGATCTTGTAGGTGTCTTTTCTCCTTAGGAGTCGTGAGGACTCCTAAGTGCGTTTTCTCTTGAGAATCGTAAGGATCCCACAAGAGAATTTTCTTTATGCGTAGGGACACTAATTTCCCCGTAAGTTGAGACGAATCGAGAGATTCTCGCAAAGACACTGATTTCCTTGCTGGTCGAAACGAATCGAGAGGTTCTCGCCAAGGACGCTGATTTCCCTGAATCGAGATAAGAAGCGATGACTTAGGAAACAGGTTCAGATCTGCTGCCTAAGACTTTTCAACTTTATGAGCCGTGAGGGTCTCATAAAGATTTTTTCTCCCTACAAGTCAAGAGGATCTCGTAGGTGTCTTTTCTCCTTAGGAGTCGTGAGGACTCCTAAGTGCGTTTTCTCTTGAGAATCATAAGGATCCCACAAGAGAATTTTCTTTACGCTCAGGGACACTAATCTCCTCGTAAGTTCAGACGAATCGAGAGATTCTCGCAAAGACACTGATTTCTTTGCGGGTCGAAACGAATCGAGAGGTTCTCGCCAAGGACGCTGATTTCCCTGAATCGAGATAAGAAGCGATGGCTTAGGAAACAGGTTCAGATCTGCTGCTTAAGACTTTTCAACTTTATGAGCCGTGAGGGTCTCATAAAGATTTTTTCTCCCTACGAGTTGAGAGGATCTCGTAGGTGTATTTTCTCCTTAGCAATCGTGAGGATTCCTAAGTGAGTTTTCTCTTGAGAGTCGTAAGGATCACACACGAGAATTTTTTTCTTTACAAGTCGAGAGGACTCGTAAGTGATTGATGAGTTGACCTACTCCCGAGTTAAAGCATTGCTTCAACAGGGAGGTCGAGGGTTGACTTTGGTTTGTCTGTGCACCGCTGAGTCATTGAATTGGGGACTTTGCCGCGGTTCTGCTTTGCTGATGTTATATATTCCTGCAGAGAAACTGATTTCTCTGTGGGTTGGCGCGAATCGAGATGTTCTCGTCAAGGACGCTGATTTCCCTGAATCGAGGTATTTGCCAAGGATACTGATTTCCTCGGAGTTGAAACGAATCGAGGTATTCCCGCAAAGACACTGATTTCCTTGTGGGTCAACGCGAATCGAGATGCTCTCGCCAAGGACGTTGATTTCCCTGAATCGAGATTTTTTCCAAGGACACTGATTTCCTCCGAGTTGATACAAATCGAGGTATTCCTGCAAAAAAGCTGATTTCTCTGCGGGTCGATGCGAATCGAGGTGCTCTCGTCAAGAACACCGATTTCCCTGAATCGAGGTATTTGCCAAGGACGCTGATTTCCTCGGAGTTGAGACAAATCGAGGTATTCCTGCAAAGACACTGATTTCTCTGCGGGTCGACGCGAATCGAGGTGCTCTCGTCAATGACGCTGATTTCCCTGAATCGAGGTTTTTCTAAGGACACTGAATTCCCTGGGGTTGAGACGAATTGAGGTATTCATGCAAAGACACTGATTTCTCTGCGGGTCGACGCGAATTGAGGTTTTTCCAAGGACACTGATTTCCCTGGGGTTGAGACGAATTGAGATATTCCTGCAAAGACACTGATATCTCTGCGGGTCGACGCGAATCGAGGTTTTGCCAAGGACACTAATTTCCCTGGGGTTGAGACGAATCGAGGTATTCCTGCGAAGGTACTGATTTCTCTGTGGGTCGATGCGAATCGAGGTTTTTCCAACGACACTGATTTCCCTGGGGTTGAGACGAATCGAGGTATTCCTGCAAAGACGCTGATTTCTCTGCGGGTCGACAAGAATCGTGGTTTTGCCAAGGACACTGATTTCCATGGGGTTGAGACGAATCGAGGTATTCCTGCAAAGACGCTGATTTCTCTACGGTTTGACGCAAATCAAGATACTCTCATCAAGGATGCTGATTTCCCTGAATCGAGGAAGTTTCCAAGGACACTGATTTCCCTGGGGTTGAAACGAATCGAGGTGTTCCTGCAAAAATGCTGATTTCTCTGCGGGTCGACGCGAATCACGATGCTCTCATCAAGGTCGTTGATTTCCCTGAATCGAGGAGGTTGCCAAGGACACTGATTTCCCTGGGGTTGAGACGAATCGAGGTATTCCTTCAAAGACGTTGATTTCTCTGCGGGTTGACTCGAATCGAGGTTTTGCTAAGGACACTGATTTCCCTGGGGTTGAGACGAATCGAGGTATTCCTGCAAAGATGCTGATTTCTCTGCGGGACGACGCGAATCGAGATGCTCTCGTCAAGGACGCTGATTTCCCTGAATCGAGGAGGTTGCCAAGGACACTGATTTCCCTGGGGTTGAAATGAATCGAGGTATTCCTGCAAAGACGCTGATTTCTCTGCGGGTCGATGCGAATCGAGGTTTTGCCAAGGACACTGATTTTCCTGGGGTTGAGACGAATCGAGGTATTCCTATCAAGGATGCTGATTTCCCTGAATCGAGGATTTTGAGTTGACTTGATTCCGAGACGGGGTCATTGGATGACTCCAGGTTGTCTGTGAACCGTAGAGTCTTGGAACTGGGGACTTTGTCGTGGCTCCGATTGATGGTGTAGCATCTGTATCCTGCTCGAATGAGGAGGCACACCATTGTCGGTCTTCGAGCCATAGATGTGGCCATTGAGATTTGGAACTAGGGACTTTGCCATGGCTCCGCTTCGTTGCGACTCTGAGGTCGGTTGTTGACGTCGCATCTGCATCCTGCTGGAGTGAGGAGAAACGCCGTTGGTGATCTCTAGGCTGTCTGTGAACCGTCGAGATTTGGAACTAGGGGACTTTGCCATGGTTCTGTTGTTTTGACCCTGGGGTTGTTTGTTGACGTCGCATCTGCATCCTGCTGGAGTAAGGAGAAACGCCGTTGGTGATCTCTAGGCTGTCTGTGAACCGTCGAGATTTGGAACTAGGGGACTTTGCCATGGTTCCGGGGTAGCCTCTAGGCTGTCTGTGAACCATCGAGATTTAGAACTAAGAGGCTTTATCATGGCTCCATTTGTTGATGTTGCGTCTGCATCCGATTGGAGGGAGGAAGAACGCCGGTGTTGATCTCTAAGTTGTCGATGTTGACGTCGAGACCCTGAAACTAGGGATCTTCCTTCACTTCGTTTGTTGACATTGTGTCTGCAATATTGCGACGAATGTCGAGATTGTCTTTAGGTTGTCTATGAACTGTCGAGATTTGGCTTCGCTTCGACGAAGCCCGGTGGGACGATATGGTTCCCTTCTTGTTTGTGCCCATGGATTGTATACATGGGTCAATGTGACCTCACCTGCAGGGCAAGAAGTTTCATTCTTTCATTTTTTTAAATTCTTTCCGCGATGCTCTATCATTTCAGCTTTTTACATCGCGAAAATCGTGATTGCCCAATCATTTTGGCTATTTTTCGCGGTGCCCAATCATTTCGGCTATTTTTCTTTTTACTCCCTGCTTTTTTTTGCATGTTGCCCAATCATTTCGGCTGTTTTTGTATGTATACATTTTTACTTGCCGATTTCATTGCAAGTTGCCCCATCATTTCGGGTATTTCATATGCATTTTTGGCTCACCGATTTTTTATCGCGAGTCTGGAACTTGGAAGCTGGTGCCAATCTCACCATCAGCATCGCTGCGACTGGAATATTGCCAGGAGTGAATCATCATTTTCCATGAAAGGACTTGGAATTTGATACCGATTTAGGCATCAGCATCGCCACAACTGGGATATTGCCAGGAGCGAATCATCATTTGCCTCTGTCGATGTCGAACAAAGGTGGCTTAGCAAACAGAGTTAGGATCCCGTCGACTAAGGCTTTTGACTTCATGAGCCGTAAGGGTCTCATAAAGGTGTTTTTCCCTACGAGTCGTGAGGATCTCGTAGGTGCGTTTTCTCCTTAGGAATCGTGAGGATTCCTAAGTGTGTGTTCTCTTATAAGTCGTAAGGTTCTTACAAGAATGTTTTCTCCTTGCAAGTCGAGAGGACCTACAAGTGTTTGTTCACCGTGTGAACATATCCCTAGTCGCTGGTGGGACTCTGTTAGGGAAATGTTCATTCGTGCCCGTGGATTGTATACAAGGGTCAATATTGAACTGCTTGTAGGGCACAATCAGGGTGTATGACTACTTAAGAACAGGTTCAGATCCCTGTAGCTTAAGGCTTTTTGAATCTTATGAGCCGTGAGAGTCTCATTAGAGGGATCTCTTTACGTGTCGTGGGGATCTCGTAAGTGTAATTTCTCTTTAGGACTCGTGGGGATCCCTAAGTGTGTTTCTCCTTTGTGAGTTGTAAGGATCTCACGCAGGCGGATTCTCCTTACGGGGTCGAGAGGAACTTGCATGTGTCTTTTGACGAGATTGGCCCTTTCGGATTTTCACAAAACTCGCCGGTAGTCCCGCTGTTTTTATTCATGGAGCCCTTTTGGGTTTTCATCCGTGCCCATTTCGCTTATGGATATACCTTTTTTTTGTTTTTTTTGTTTTTTTACCACGTCAGCTTGAAGATGCCGCGGGTTGATAGCAGTTTAACGACGTTTCGGTCATTTGTTCATAGGTCCGAGATTTTTCGGTCAACGTACGATTACGCAGCTAGATTTTCTCGCAAATCTTCGCATTTTTTTTCGGAGGTGGATTCCTTGAAGAGAGGGCTGAGGGTGATTTCTTCGTCAAAGTCGCTTCCAAAGGTGATAACTTGCGATCCCTTGGTGTCGACTATGTGACAGTTGCCAGCAGCTCTTTTGCGCTCATCTGTCGTGCTTTTCTGTTCCCGACGAGACTTGCGCTTCACTCGTTGAACGTGTTGTTGGTGGGCAGCATATCCCTGCCACCAGTTTTTAAAGGTTATGCACTCCTCGATAGCGTGTGCAATCCTCTGTTGGTATAAGCAGAAGTTAGGATATATGTCCGCTTTATCAAGATGTATACCGCCAGGAGAATTTCCTCTGAAAGAGGGCAACTTCATTCCTATTGACAGGGCCCTAGTGAATCGTTTCCTTACTTTAAGCTTGCTTTTGCTGGCGATAGGGATACTTCGATCCGGTTGGGGTGCCTCGACCTTTTCATCCAGTCGTCGGCGTTTGGCTTTTTCGAATATAGACAGTTCGCGCTCTCGATTGGCTTTGCTTTTCTGACGGGCCTCGTTCAGTAGCAAGTCGGTCATCTCGTCAGACGGTTCCAAACGTTTTGGCTTCGATCCTGCCCGCAGCCCTTTTATGCTTTTCTCTATCGCCAAGTGAGCTTCTTCGTTAGCTAACGCCGAGTGAGAGATCATGTGGCAACTTACCACATAGTCCTCAGATTCTTCTGACGAGTCATCCCCGTCATTATTGTTGTTATCTCCGCACTAAAGGATATTGTTGAGAAATTCTTGGAGTGTGACCGGGGTCCGCGTCTTCTGGTTATATTCCTCCAGTGCGTCAATATGCCTTTGCAGATTTGTGCGCTTGTCATCAGGCTTCACGGGCTTTTTCTTCTTTTTTGAAGATTTTGACGGCTGGGCCTGAGCGGTTTGACCGTCGCTACCAATTCTCGGCATCGGGCGCGGTTTTGGCATTCCCTCAATAATCTCAGGCTCGAGCGGGCTTTTCCACCTGATTGCCGGGCATGTGTGAAGATCCTTCAGCATTCTTTTCGTCTTGGTTGAAAGAGCAACCTCCCATGGAGCTTCTTCTATAAAAGAGCACGATGCCTCCGGTGTGTCTACCCTTTTAGGAGTGTGCTGTTGTGGCAGATTCTCCTTCCAGTTTTTAGATAGCGTGAACTTGCCCTGTTGGTATTGGTCTTCAACCCAGCTTTTGAAGGCGTAGCAGTCTTTGATCGGATGGCCCAATACTCGATGGTAGGGGCAGTAATTAGGATCGTTGACGTCATTCAGTCGCATTGGGTATCTCGACTCCGGTAGAGTGATGAGCCCATTGCGCACTGCCAGTTCAAATAGTTTCCTTGTTTTATCTCGGGGAAACGAGTAAGGATGTCTCAACTTCTCATCGAGGGATTGCCGCTTGTTGCTTTGGCGAACAACCGGTCTCAGGCCACTCGGTTGTTGTTGAGCATTGGCGACGAAGATAGCTTTCCCTTTACCCCTTTCGTTTCGAAGCTCTGTTTTCGATGAGGACGGCTTATGGCCCATTTGGTCCATTTGGGCCAGCTTATCAATTAAGGCCTGGAAGGTGGTCGGCTTGAAGAACATCATGAATTGTGAGATGATCGCTTGAGGGTCGAGAGTACCCATAAACATGCCTATCGCTGGCGCTTCTTCGATGCGCTGTTCGCACTTCGACCATAAATTTTGCCATCGTATTGCGTACTGGACCCAAGTTTCACCTGGCTTCACCCTGGCATTGATCAGTGCCGTGATTGGGGTGCGTTCGCTAGCACTCACGAAACGATAGGTGAATAGCAGCTCCATCTCTGCAAAAGTTTGGACAGGGTCACTGGGAAGCTCTGAATACCACTCAAACGCCGTCTCCGACAAGCTACCAACAAACTGGCGGAGCAAAAGTTTATCATCAGCTCCGGTGTTGCTGCACAAGGCTCTGAATTGAGCCACATGCTGATTCGGATTTCCCGTTCCCTTATACACGTGGAATTTGGGGATCGTATATCCTAGCGGGTACCTTATTTGGTCATACCAGCCTAGATAGGGTTGTCCAGTCTTAACGATTTACCCGGCCGTTTCGCTCGCATGATGATCTCGTATTTGCTGAGCAATGTAATCATCCAGAGCGGCCTTAGAGATGGTCTCCTCCTTGGCTGCTGAAGGAGCTGGAGGAGGGTTCGATGTCTCCCCTCTGTCGTCTTCAATGATAATCGGGGGGTCTTCAGCTGGAGGTTCCGGCTGTAACATCATCCCCGCCATATCTTGAAATGAAAGAGCCATTCGTTTTATATTGGCCGCCTGTTCCGCGACCTCTATTTCTTTCCTCTCGAGCATTCTTCGGAGGAATTCAGCGTCAGTTTCTTGTTCCTGATGCTGCTCTGAGGTCTCTGGATTTTCATTCGGCCCTGTGAGTGCGGCCATTGCAGTCAGCATCTCCTGAAGTTTTTGCTGCTGTTGCTCCTGAGCCTTTGTTATCGATCGAGTAAGCGGCCGATGACCCGTAGAAGCACGGCTTTCCTCTTTTCCGGAAGCCATATAAACGGTATGTGTTACCATGCCCCCAGACTTGGAGCATTTAGACTTAGCATCTTTGTGGTTCACCACGGTCACAGGGGCTTTCTCCGGCCCCCTTCTCTTGTGAGCGGTTGATGTTGAGGGGGCCGTTGCAGCAGGCACCCAGACGGATGACGTCTTCTGTGGTACCACGGGATGACTCTTTTCTTGCCGAGCTTTAATCTTCTTTGGCCGGCGAGAGTAATCTTGGTCAATCACCGATCCCTGGACTGTTGCCAGACTTTGTAAATTTTGGAGGACAGCCGCTGAGGGTGCTGCTCCGGTTTCTTTTCCGTAGCATTCTCCACAGGTGGAGGAGATCTCTTCAGCACGGCAGTTGGAGAGTTTTGCGCACCCTCCTTAGCGGTTCAAAGCTGTTCCCAGTTGAAACAGCAGCATCGATTTCCACCGTTGAAGCCGGCGGAGTTAATCCAGAGGGAAAGTTTCCTCCAGCCTTCCTTACTCGGCGCCAGTGGCGACGTTGAGCGTGTCAAGTCGTTGGGATTGTCTCAGCTGTAGGGGTGACTTCCTCCTGCCCCTTATTCTGGCCGAGGATTGCTGTTGGTGCGAGCCTATTGAAAACTGAAGTCCGTTGAGAAGCAACGTCCAATCTGTCAAAGACAGACCACTGGGCAGGGGAAGAAGCTTTAAGGACTTTGCCTGGAGCGGGAGCCGGAACTGTCAGTCTTGTGAAGACCGACCCTTTGGCAGGAGAAGCCGCCTTGACGACTTCATGAGCAGGAATGGCTATCCGCTTAGGGATAACTTTTTCCAGTATCGCGGGCTTCTTCATGGGCCCAAATGAGCTTTGGCCCAGTCTGTCAAAGACTGAGGCGTTGGAGCTGGACGACCCGTTGAGAGGGGCTGTGGTAGTGGTAAGTCGATCAAAGACCGACTTCTTTGGGGCTTCTTGTGACAGCAGTAGGGCATTGAAGCTCATCGGTGGGATCATGGTCCCAAAGAACAGCCCAGTGGTGGTCTGAGTTACTTGCTCCACTGGCATCTTGAATAGTGAGGCCGCTTGGGGCACGTAGGTTAAACCTCCAGATGAGGCGGAACGGGAGCTGCAGTTGCAGTTGGAGCAGTTGGAGGCCATTTCTTTTTCTGCACGAGAGCAAAACCAAATATTAGCACCTCAAATCCAAGGGCAACCATACTAAACCGCGATTCGTTCGCGAATACGACACACAAAGTGTGGAGTGGGAAGAGGAAAAGATCCCACCGGGCGTTCCAGAAACTGTTCTCTGCCAAAACACCGGGAAAGACTGAAGTCTTGCCTGAATTTGGGGGCCGATGCTATTTGGTGCTATCCGTCCACCTCTCCGAAGATACCAAGTTGATTTATGACACCATGTATCGAAGGTTCAGACGGATGCGGCCGATGTAGCAGACTTCATCAGATTCCCCCTCGTTGAGGGGTTTTTGATTGTGGCGACGCACTTCCCTGCATGCGCAAGCCCCTGCAGTTAATTACGCTACCGCATCGCGGTAACCACTTTCTACTTCTCCAGATGGTCACTTCGTGTCGTGTGTGTTTGTTTTGTTTTTGGTTGCCCATGGATTGTATATGGAGACTAATTTATATTGTCGACCGTAGGGCGTGGATTAGTCTAAATCATTATTTTCTTAGATTTGGGTTTTGGGGTTGGGTTTAAAGATCGTTAATCTCATTTGAGACTAAGATCGACTTAAACGTTTGTTGAGGATACGTTAGTCTAATTTTAGACTAAGATCTACTCAACAGTTTGTAAAAGATACGTTAGTCTAATTTTAGACTAAGATCTACTCAACAGTTTGTTAAGGACACGTTAGTCAAATTTTAGACTAAGATCTACTTAACAGGATCATTTAGATCGAACAAAAGAGCATTTGGGCTCTATTGCTTTAGTTTAGGGACTTTGCAGTCAATTACCAGTTTAAGGACATGGTGGTCCAAGGTTAAGGACATCGTAGTCTATGGGTTTAAAGGACCCCACAGTCTAAGGTTAAGGACATCATAGTCCATGGGTTTAAAGGACCCCACAGTCCGAGGTTAAGGACATCATAGTCCTTAGGCTTAAGGACTCCACAGTCCGTAGTTTCAAGACGTCATAGTCTATAAAGTTTAAGGACATCTTAGTCCAAGAGTTTAGGGACCCTATAGTCCATGGAATGATTGGTTATCGGGACCCGTCACCTCTTTGAAGACGTTGAAGGATTACAACGACAAATATCAAAGAAGTGAAGAGATGTACCCTTGAACCAATGCTGATTAGGAAATCTGTAGTCCAATTTGGGACTAAGATCAATTAATTAGATTATGAGCACATGGGCTCAGTTAAATCTGAATTGAGGACTTATGGCCAAGTTGGGCTAAGTCCAATTAGGTTTAAGATGTTGGACCTTTGTTTGGACTATTGAACATTTGTCTGGGCTCAGGCCCCCATTATTTAGCAATGCTGAACAGGGGCTTGGGGTTCTGACAACACTTTATCTTTGGCTGAGCACTAGCCATTCATTATAGCACTGGACTTTACTTTGAATGTCACATGAAATGATCAAGTTTGGAAGAATATAGTTGGGGTTCAATCAAAGGGGAGATCTTTTCTCTGGAAAACTTAGCTGATTTTGGGCTAAGACTGGTTTGAAAATAGTGTTAAACACTAACACATATTTGACGATCACGTGTTCCCACATGATACACTTAAAATAGTGTTTAACATTAGGGACAGAACACTCAAAATAGTGTTAAACACTAGAAATGAGGTGGTCACGTGGAGTCACGTGAGGGGCCAAAGAATCGGGCCAGACTTCTTTTATTTTACTCTCAAAAGCTGCCAATAAGTGTTAAACACTTAATCTTTGTAATCATCACGTATGGACACGTGATAGTGCCCATGTATTGAGTATTAATTCCTCTGTTTTCCCTCATTTACCCTTTTAAAAAGGTGTTAGTCAGGGGTCACGTGGGGACACGTGAGGCGCCCTAAATCAATATTGCCTTTGGCTTTATTCCCTTTAGTTTTGAGGGCCACGTGTTAGCACGTGAGGCATTGCCTCCAAGCTTTTTCTTTCTCATTTTGAGAAGTCTGTTTGAGGGTCACGTGGGGGCACGTGACCTAGTCTTGATCGTTCTTTTCTACTCATTGAGGATGAGGGTCACGTGTTACCACTTGATCAGGTTGGGTACTGATCTCTTTACGTGCATGGAGAGTTTTAAGTCTCTTGTTTTATGAATTAAATTCTTTTATAGGGTTAAACCCTAATTTTGTTTAGAGGAATTAAATTCCTATATATTTGGAAGAATTAAATTCTTTAAACTCGATTCTCCCTCTAAGTTTTGGATCTGCATGGCAGGATCTCCCCGATGAGAATTAAATTCTCAACTTATGGGGAGATCTGCTTCTGCAGATTTTCAACCAAAGGAAGAACTAAGTTCTTGTATTAAGGGTTAAACCCTATTTTGTTTGAAGAAATTAAATTCCTAATAACTTTGATGTGAGAATTGAATTCTCTAAACTTAGGTCTTCCTTTAGGTTTTAGATCTGCATGGCATAATCTTCCTGATGAGAATTAAATTCTCAACTTATGGGGAGATCTGCTTCTGCAGACCTTCAACCAAAGGAAGAACTAAGTTCTTTTGAGAAGAGTTAAACTCTTAGTTTGAGAATTAAATTCTCTTTTTATTTTGTGGAGCTTATGATCACTCACCTAGGGTTTCTTTCTTTTCTCAAGAAACCTTCTTACTCTTTGGAGAATTAAATTCTCTTCTTTTTTCTCTCTCTGTTGTCGTATATCTCCAAAAAAATTCCCCCCTCTTCTTTTCTTTGCTCCTATTTAAAGGAGAAAGAAAAGAATCAATTTGTTTAGTCAATCTTTCATTGAAAGATTTTAATTGATTTCATAACCAACATGATCTTTTAGATTACTCAGTGAATTTTATTCACCATGGGATTTTTAATCCAAAAGATATTATGTTTGTTATTCTTGGTGAATTTCAGGGAAATCTTTCCTTGTATAGAATCTTTCTATAAATTGGTGATTTTTAATCACCATTGGATTTTTAATCCAACCGTGTTCCACTTTACATAGCACAATCTTTTTGTTTGGAAAGATTTAGAGAGATATTTTCTAGTTAAGGTTCTCGATTCCCTCTTAATTAGAATTTAATTCTATTAGTTCAGAAGGCTTATGAGCATATCACGTGTTAGCACTTGACCCCACTGATTGACCAATTAATTAGAATTTAATTCTATTGGTTTAGAGGGCTCAGGAACCCATCACGTGTTGGCGCATAACCCCACTGATTAATTATTTAATTAGAATTTAATTCTATTGTTTCAGAGGGTTTATGAGTGTATCACGTGTTGGCACGTGACCCCACTGATTAATTATTTCGAATTATTTATTTTATTCAGTACTTACAGGCTTTTCCTGTAAATGGTCACGTGATGCCCGGGCACGTGTGGGCACGGGATGCCTCATAACTTTTGATCCCGGATGAATTATGAGGCCCATAATATATCAAATCGAAGGATTTTTTGAGACACTTTCGATACCATCAGAATTTAGCTATTTCTCATTAGGGAGTTTGTCAAAATGCAGCCAGGAAAATACCGATTCATTTTCTTAAATGTATCGCTGCCATTTGATATCTTGGGCTCATTTGTACATAATTTTTTTGGCGGGAACAGTCATCTTTCGGCGACGACTCAGGACAAGTCCGACGACACGCGACTCCATGAAGCTTTCAAACCATTCCTATATCTCCCCTCTCTCTTCTCAACCAGTAAGTTCCCTCCGCTCTTCTCTCTTCTTATTCTAAAAAGATCCCTTTTCAAAATTCGTCGGAAGTGAACTTATTCCGACTTTCGATTCTAAAATTGTTTAGAACCCAATTTTTCTTAATAACAAATTAACCATTTCTTTATATACTGTTTAGTAACTATAGAATAACAATTAGAACAAGTTTCAATTCAAAATACAATGTTATATAACCTTTTCGTTTAAATACCACAAAATTTACCTGCGACATTATTTCATTATATTTACTCATATTATCTTTAGAGAACTCACGAGGTAATGACCTATCTCATCACAACACCCATCATGACATAGCACGATTGTCTCTATACAATATTTTGGGATAAATTCAATTTTACAATAAAATACCTTAAACTATTAAAACCGTATTCTTTAAGATTGTTTTAAATTAAATTTCTTGCAATTAAGCCACTACAACCTATTTTGGGGAACCCGATTTGGATGGTGCGGGTTATCGCACATCCTCGGTACTAGTAGAGCGAGATGCAAACCTCCTCACGGAGCATACGATCTCGATAGAATTTTTATTACAATTTTTAAGAAAATGAGATTTCTATTTAATAAATAAATTTATTTTTCTATAATTATTTATAATATTATCAAATTATATATTTTAAATACATATAATAAATTCTATGTCTTCTAAACAAAGGAATCACAAATTTCATGAATCTACCATCACAAATCCACACAATTCCAATTTACACTAAAATACCATATACTATTCAATCTAGGTTTATATTCACTAGAATACTTCAAATTTAAAAATTACATCCATGAAAATCCTAAATACGATAAATAAATACTTGAGGATTATTTTGAAAGTATACTAAACTATTTTTCATAAAACCCCCTCAAGTTTATTAATTTACAATAAGGATCCAAGTAAATATAGATTAAAGCGGGACCAATTCTCTTGAGTCTCAGGGAGCCGGAGAAAGTGGGTGCTTGCCTATTTAATGTAGAAAACTAAAACGGGGTTATCAATGGTAATTAGCTTGGAAAAAGTCACAAATCCTGCTGTCCATGTGCAGCAGTTACCGATAAGTCCAAAACCTAATTCAGGAATCCAATTCTGTTTAAGCGTCTAACTCAAACAGAGTCTCAGTCTAATCAGAAAACAATCCATACATGAATACAATCTAAATATTACTCCAATACAATATGAATCCATATGTACCAGAATACAATCTATATTAACATGACTTGATTTGATTGATCCATGAATATACATTGACTTGTCTACATGGCTAACCGTTTATATCTTTATCCGTTTACATGAACAGTTGATATCATGGTTTCAGCAAGTCTTATATCTACAAATCATCTATAAAACAACACAATAAATATTGCGGTTTTTTAAGGGGTAGACTAGTACAGAATGTGTTAAAAGTGACACGAAACGGTCGCTTTAATACACCTAACCTGAATATCCGTTGTCGTTGTCCCGTGAGTTTTGACGGGGCCTTGTATTCCATATACCATAGTCCACGGGGTATGTTGGACTCCTCTCATATACACTGGCACATTCTCTACTATGCTACAAACAACTGCGTTAATATAATAATTATACATTATACCAGATATATTTTCTTTACCTGTTCAGTCTATTTCTATCTCTCTTTGGAACTTATCGAGCGATTGTTCGCTGAAGATATTCCTTTTCTATTCTTTCTTTGGAATGCTGTCAGGAGGACCTGATTCTTTGGAGGTCGAGCCCAGCTCAGAAGACTTGGAGCAGTTCGCAGAAGACCCAGAGCTTTAGTCACTTGTATATACCTTTACTTTCTGTTCATGCCATTGTTTAGGCATTGCTTTCCGCATTGTATTTACTTTCCAGTTGTATTTTAAAGAATGTTTAATAAATAAAAAAGTTTCTGTTCATTTACATCTCATGTCATTCTTGTGTACATTTATATTATATTGCTTATTTACGCTTAACGTGTTTACTTCTGAATAAATACGTCGCGTGTGTCGTCGCGTCTCCTTATCCGTATACCGGGAAGAGGGGCGTGACAGGTTTTGTTGGCGGTCCATGCAGGTCAGTTCTGCATGGAAACCTAAGCAATATATCACAAGAATAAGCAACTAAACATTCTTTATATTTATATTCTTTAAATTCAATCCTAACCCTATTTTTCGTTCAAGGTTATGGATTCCTCAAATAATACGGGCACGAACGCCAATGGAAACACCACACCACCTCCTCTTCCACTTACGCCTGCCATTGTAGCTCTGATCAGCGAGCAGACGGTACTACTCGAGGCAATAAAGAGCCTCTTGTTCATCACTAAAAACTGTATTTTAATACCTTTCATTCATTATCAATTTTGTGTATATCGGTACTATTAACCAGTGTCTGCTCAGTAAATACAGATTATATGTATTCATGATTAAATACTGGAAATACACTCAAAATCACGGATATAACGTTTGGGAGCCGACACTGCAATCAGAACAGAAAATCGACCGATATTCAAAGAGCTCCTTTGCAAATAATCATGTGTACACAATTTTGGTCCAACACAACACAAGTGTGCACAAACTCTTTGGTGACTTGGACCATAGTGGAGGCTTCCTATAGTACAAGTGGGCACAACACTCATATCTTGTGCAAGTGGTGGGCCTAAGTGGGGTGTACTAATTGCATGAAAGATGTGATGTGATATAAAGTTAGATTTACCTCCAAAATCTACTGAGTATAACAAAGTTGATATAAAATCAAACAATATAGTGGGATTATGGTGAACACTCAAGTGCACCAAGCAAACTCGAGCCCCAACAACCTACAATCGACCGGCGACATCATCACTTTTCCCGGCGCCGCCGGCCCAACCAAGTCCAAAACACTTCATATTTCACATGGTCACACAATATTGTCTCATCATCCTGGTTTTATTATTTGTTTATTTTGATTTTGAGCCTATAAATACCAGATCAGTGAGCAAGCTAGAATATACTTTTTGTGAGTGAAAACTTTATATACATTGTAACTAGTTGATCTTGTAAATCTTAGTGTGAGTTCTTTTCCTTCCTCTGGCCTTGCAACTTATTTCTTGAGCTTGCAAGATTAGATTTTGGTATTTGAATTCATTTGTTAGCACTTAGAACCATTGCAATCAAAGCTTCATTTATCTCAAGTTGATTCTTGTATCTTTTCTCTTTTGCATCTTATTTTATATGTATTTAGTTGTGACTTTATTTTATGATGTGTGGGTAGTTTTGTGCTTGGGATATGGTGAGGTAGATTGTTGAATGGCTTGCCTTCCAACCCCTCCTTCTTGATTCTTGCATTTTGCACTTCTTTTCTTAATATATGCAATTTTATTATGTTTTGTTTGATAGGATATATTGTTTTGAATGGTTGCAAATCAATCTTTAACATATATCCTATTCCTTCTTTACATTTTATTGTTGTTATATTAAGAATTGAAATTGAAAGGAATATGAAATTTAGCTATGTGTAGAAACTTAGCTAGATAAAACATATAGTCATACAAGCATATGTTCTATGCTTGCTGACCTCGCTTAGCTCATTTCATGCTCATTTCATCTTAAACCTTAAATTTTTAGTTTCTTTTTAACCTAATTTTGATATCGTATCCTAAACCGACACTTGTTATCGGGATAGATGCATCATGCTTTCTTAAGTCAATTAGAAACTAGAAATGGACTTTGAATCAAGATTAAGAGTTGGGGGTATAGCCGTATTTCAATTTGCTAAACCTTAGCCTATGTTTTCCCTAATTATCACTTTATCCGTTCTTTATTTCATTTTGTAAAAATGCGACAAATTCTAACTCCAAACCATTGTTTTCTAACTCAAAAATGATATCGTGACTTCCACTCCATGTAGATCGACCCGTACTTGCTGGTTTGCATCAACGCACCGTGCACTTGCAGTATTTTTATAACTCGAGACTCAAGTCGTGAACTATTTTCATCAAGAAACCGACATATCCTCATTTGACAAAACCTTTTCAAAAGCACGACACTTTGAGTTTCCATCAAGTTTTTGGCTCCGTTGCCGAGGAGTGGCAACATCATTAAGCTATTTTGAGTTAACTTTGTGTATAATTTCAGAAAACCAAACCAAAAATTTAACTTTGTATATCTTTTTGACATTTTGTTCTCTATTCTTTAGACCTACTGACACTCGGAGACTAACTAAAAAAGTTAAATTTTAAAATTGAGACAACAGTAGAACAATAAGATCACATAAGGAAATTGGAGCCTAAATTCTACAAACGGTCCGGCGAAACCCTTGATATAACCGGCATCGTCGGCTCGTTTTCCTCCTCTGCCTCCAAAATTTTCTCCTGTGCTCTATTGTTAAATTATTATCTCAATTTTATTGTTTGATTTTAATAATTTATAGTATGCAGGGGTTTGGCCACATATATCGCTTTTCGTACTAAATAGCCGTCTTTGCGACATTTTCAGATTCGAGAGAATTGCGAATTGCGATTGTGCAAAGCAAAGGATACGCTCAAGGCCAAGGTGATAATGAAGTACAGTGCCAAAGATCTGGGTATATTGAGCTGCCAAGCAAACTTTTCAAGACAATCGGATTCAAGTCAACGGGGGTTTCTTAACCCAAAAATCCATCGATGCGTATTCCTTAACACCCTCTTCTCAAATTTGACGCGTCCACTACTCAATCTTTGCAGGATTCTTTGCAAGTGCATTGTCAAACGCTAAAGGAACTAACTCGTATTTATTGCAGCGCTATGCTTAAACATAAAAAATTTGATTGTTTGATGTTTTGAACAAATTTTTCATTGAATTGCTCATTGCATGAATTTAATACGGAACTAAGGGAAAAAGAACCCAAATAAGATACGGTAAGAGATTTCATCACCCTTCTCCATGGCCCACAAACCACAAAGAATGAGCATTTGTCACACCATCATTAACATTAAAAGAAATTAGACTTTCAGCCTCTAAGGACTTCGCGCTCAATATGGAAAGTTAAGTGTATTTCGAACGCCGCATATCGTTATATTGTTCAAGAAGTGTCTAGGCAAGTGTGAAAGGCGCAACCTCCGAAAGAGAGAAGGTTATTTTAACTAAGGAACCTCGCGAAATCGAGGGAAAACCTTCCTTCCTATCTGCACTTACCTGGCTTCTCGATCAGTTTATATTGGGCCCGTTTCACGATATACTTTTACTTCACAAATCAAGTTTTTGAGCAGGTCTAGTTGACCTAGGTAACCCTTAGATTGTTTAGGTGTGTGCAGTGTGTCGTGGTTGTGTTCTTATTGTGTCTTTTTGTGTGATATTTGTAGTTTGTGAATACATAAAAAAAGATTTGTAAGCAAAACTTTTTTCCTCCATTTCCTTAAACTTCCCTTATCACTTCCGGATAGTGCATGGCAGCTTGGACTAGAGATTCACAATCTCGATTAGTCCGGTTCGTGACTGTATCTTCCGACTCTACTATACCTTCTGATTCCTCAGAACCGTTTGAGACCCTCTTACCTTCTGCTTTATCGGAGCCGTCCGATTCTACACTTCGTTCACCTTCACTTTCTTCTCCCATATCACCGACAGTGGCGGGACAAACAATCATAGGGCACCAGGAGGCGGCGTTGCAAGACAGATGCTACCCACACCATTCATCTTTACCTTCGTGCATAGTATTGCCCACCATTGCGTCAAACAACTATGAAATCAAACCGCAATTCATACCACTACTCCCAAAATTCCACGGACTCAAGTCTGAGAATGCTTACCTTTTAATCATTGAATTTGAGGGAGTATGTGCTATGATGAAAATTCATGGAGTGGGTGAAGATGTCGTTAAGCTCAAATTCATTCCTTTTGCGCTTAAAGTCAATGCGAAAAGTTGGTTAAACAGCTTTCCAGCTCGATCGATCACAACATGGGATGGCTTTGTGAAAGTATTTCTAAAGAAATTTTACCCTATTCACAAAACCGTGCGAATTCGCAATGAAATCCATAATTTTAAACAAAAGGAGGGTGAAATTGTTGGGGTCAAAATTAAACCCCAGTTGACCAAGTCAAAGCCAAAGTCAACCCCAAGTTAGGTGGGCCCAAGCCCAGGTCAAGTGGGCCCATGCCTAAGTCGAGCCTCACGGCCAGCCTCCCCCATGCCAAAATGAAATCATGTAATAAATAATTTTGATATAATTTTTTATGCATGAATAGGCATAAAACCAAATTTTTGTAAAGACCATGGCCCATGTGCAAAATAAATGAGCACATGAGGCATGTGATGGGCAAAATGCCATTTTGTAAAGCCCAAGGGGCTATATGTAAGTTTGTAAGCCTATAAGAGGAAACATGATAATGAAATAAATGATATCAATCCATTCCCCAAAAAATTTTGGGTTTCTGTGTCTCCTTTCCTTTCCTCAAGGTTATAAAACCTTCTCCTCTTTTCTTTGAATTAAATCAAGAGTTTTACTCTTCCTTTTCTAAAAATAAACAGTTTTTCACCATCAAACCCTTGAAATGGAATTCAGATCTTCCATTAGATCTCAAAAAGGGAAGATTTTTAAATCTCACCCCTTTTCTCTAAGATCCGGCCAACCGAGAGGAAGAAGAAGGAGACCCATCTCCAAAACTCCCATCTTGGAAAGATCCAGGGCCAAAGGGGAAAAGAAGGGAGCCCCCTTTGATCATTTCCAAAGATTTCTAGGAGTTTAACTCCATTCAAGATCAGTTGAAGTTCAACTCCATAAATTAATCTTCTTTTAGGATTTTAACTCCAGAAGTCAAATCGGGAGCACAACTGCCAGTGCAGGGACAAAGTTCTTTTTCCTGCTGACAGCACCCGCGTGCCAGCACGTGGGCGCCCGGCGCCCGGCGCCCGCGTGCCAAGCACGTGGGCCCCTGGCGCGCGGCGCCCGCGTGCCTAGCACGTGAGGTGCCAGCGCCCGGCGCCCGCTGTTCCCGCCAAAAATTTCTGCGCAAAAGAGCCCAAGGTATCAAATGGCGGCGATACGCTTAAGAAAATGGGAACCAGTATCTTCCGGGCTGTTTTTTTGACAAACTCCCGAATGAGAAACAGATAAATTCTGATGGCATCGAAAGCGACTCGAAAAACACTTCGATTTGATATATTATGGGCCTCGTAATTCATCCGGGATCAAAAGTTATGAGGAATTACGTGTCCACACGTGATGGGCTTTTAAGAACCCGCTGGAGGAGTTAAAAGATAGAATAAAAACTCAGAAAAGACCCCAATGGGGCATCACGTGCTCACACGTGACCATGGGTCACGTACAGACACGTGATGGGCTTTTAAAGCCTCTAAAATAATGAATAGAATTTAATTCTAAAAGTCAGAAAATACCTCAACGAGGTATCACGTGCTTACACGTGACCAATGGTCACGTGTTGACACGTGATGGTTAAAACTGAAACATAAATAAGCGGCTGAGAAAGGAACCCAATTGGGGGTCACGTGCTCACACGTGACCAAAGGTCACGTGCCAGCACGTGACTGGCTTTAAAATCATTATAATTTAATAAAATTAAATTCTAAAAGTTTCTGAATCTTTCCAAATGGAAAAGGGTCATGGGAAACCGTTGGATTAAAAATCCAAGGGTGATTAAAAATCACCAATTTATAGAAAAACCTTGGACAAGGAAAGATTTCCCTGAAAATCTCACCAGGATAACAAATAGAATATCTTTTGGATTTAAAATCCACGGTGAATAAAATTCACTGAATGATCTAAAGGCCCAGATTAATGATAAATATAAATCAAATCTCTCAACAATCAAATCAAATCTTCCAGTGAGAGATTTGCTAAACAAATTAACTCTTTTCCTTCTCCTATAAATAGGAGCCAAGAAAAGAAGAGGGGGGATCTACTTTTTTTGGAGAGAAAAATAGAGGGATGAGAATTTAATTCTCAAGAGAAGAAGAAACAGAGAAAGAAGAATTTAATTCTCTGCAAAAGAAAAACCCTAGGTAAGAAAAGAGAGGATTCAAAAGAGAATTTAATTCTCAAAAGTGTTTAACTCTTATTTAAAGAAAAGAACTTAGTTCTTCTTCTGGTTGAAAATCTGCACAGAGCACATCTCCCCATAACTTGAGAATTTAATTCTCATCGGGTCGAGATCCTGCCATGCAGATCCTAAACTTAGAAGGGGAATTGAGTTTTGAGAATTAATTCTCCTAAAACAAAACTGGGGTTTAACCCTAATCAAGAATTTAATTCTTTTACATATCTGGGAATTTAATTCCTTTGAAAAGAAATCAGGGTTTCATCCTAAATAAAAATTCAATTCTTAAAAGATCTCTGTTCATGAAAAGAACTAGGGTCGCGTGCCCCACGTGACCCTTGAAAAGATCCCCTGCAAAGAACTTTGAAGCATCACCTCACGTGCTCCCACGTGACTCCCAAAACGCAGAAAGAAAAAGCAAAGGAAATGAAAGCTTTGGGCGCTCTCACGTGTTATCACGTGACCCCTCAGCAAATGCTTTAACAATTGGCACACAGATCCCCATCACATGCCAACACGTGATGCTCTAAATATAAAAATGAAAGTGTTTAACACTTAATGGCAAAACAAAAGAAAAGAAGCTTTGGGCGCTCTCACGTGTCCTCACGTGACCCCTCAGCAAGTGCTGTAATATTCGATGCATAAACCCTCATCACGTGCCAACACGTGATGCTCTAAAATAAAGATGAAAAGTGTTTAACACTTATTCGCAGATTTGAGGATAAAACAAACGAGATCCGGCTTCACATTTAGGGCGTCCTCACGTGTCACCACGTGACCCCTAATGAGCATTCTAACAGACCAGAGCGGGGGCCTCCATCACGTGCTCACACGTGATGGCCGTCAGAATAAGTGTTAAACACCTACCTGCAGAATAAAATGAGGGAAATCAGGGCGCTCTCACGTGTCCACACGTAACCTCTCTTTCTTTAGTGTTTAACACTAATTTGAAAATCTTATTTCCAGTGTTTAACACTGATTGTTTCTAGTGTTTAACACCAAATTGAAGATCATATTTCCAGTGTTTAACACTGATTTTCTTTTAGTGTTTAATACTAATTTTGAGAGTTCTACCTCTAGTGTTTAACACTGTTGTTCTCTAGTGTTTAACACTACTTTTAGCCAAATTGGCTACTTCTCCAGAGGCAAAAGTCCCTCCTCCAAATGAATTTCAATATTGAGGAAATCAAAGACAAAATGTTGTCAGAGCCCCCAAATCTCTGTTTAACATTGCTGAATGATGAGGGACTGAACCCAGACAAATGTCTAATGGCCCAAAGGGCCAATATTTCAAACATAATTGGACTTAGCCCAAACTGGCCATAAGTCCTCAAATCATCTTGAACTGAGCACATCTGCTCTTTCAACCAACTCATTGGTTCAAGGGTACATCTCGGAACTCCTCTGATATTTGTCGTTGTAATCCTTCAACGTCTTCAGGGAGGTAACGGGTCCCGACAACCATACATCAACACGGACTGTGGGGTCCTTAAACTCATGGACTTATGCGTCCTTATACCAAGATACGGACTGTGGGGTCCTTAAACTCATGCACTTATGCGTCCTTAAACCAAGATACGGACTGTGGGGTCCTTAAACCCGCGGACTTATGCGTCCTTAAACTAACGGACTAATGCGTCCTTAAACACACCCATATGGACTGTGGGGTCCTTAAACCCATGGACTTATGCGTCCTTAAATTACCAATGGACTTATGTGTCCTTAAACTACCATTGGACCACTACGTCCCTAAACTGGAGATGGACCACCACGTCCCTAAACTGGCGATGGACCACTATGTCCCTAAACTAGAAATTGACCACTATGTCCCTAAACTGGAACAATAGAGCCCCAAAATGCTCTCTTGTCGGATCTAAACGATCCTGTTAAGTTGATCTTAGTCCCAAACTGGACTAACGTATCCTTAACAACCGTTTAAGTTGATCTTAGCCTCAAATATGTCTAACGTATCCTTAAACCTTCAAACAGACTTTAGTCCCAAATTGGACTATGAATCCCCCCAATTAGCATTGGTTCAAGGGTACATCTCTGAACTCCTCTGACACCTGTCGTTGTAATCCTTCAACGTCGTCAGAGAGGTGACGGGTCCCGACGACCATACCTGCAATGGACCACCATGTCCCTAAACTGGAACAATAGAGCCCAAACGCTCTTTTGTCGGATCTAAACGATCCTGTTAAGTTGATCTTAGTCTCAAATCGGACTAACGTATCCTTAACAAACGTTTGAGTCGATCTTAGTCTCAAATATGGCTAACGTATCCTCAAACCTAAGCCACAAACCCAAATCTAAGTAAACACGGATTTGGATTAATCCACGTCCTACGGGCGACTACATAAATTAGTCTCCGTATACAATCCACGGGCAACCACAAACAAAACAAACACCCACGACACGAAGTGACCAGCTGGAGAAGGAGAAAGTTGTTATCGCGATGCGGTAGCGTAATTAACTGCAGGGGCTTGCGCCTGCAGGGAAGAGCGTCCCCACAATCAAAAACCCCTCAACGATGGGGAATCTGACGAAGTCTGCTACAGCGGTCGCATCCGCTTAAACCTTCGATACATGGTGCCATAAATCAACTTGGCATCTTCGGAGAGGTAGACGGATAACACCAATTAGCATCTGCCCCGAATCTCAGGCAAGACAGTCCATGTCTCGGCCGTCATTCGGAGGGGAACAGATTCTGGCACGCCCGGTGGGACCTTTTCCACTTTCCACTCCACACTTCGTGTGTCGTGTTCGCGAACGAATCGCGGTTTACTGTGGTTGCCTGTGGATTCGAGGTACTAAGATTTGGTGTCTTGCTCCGTGCAGAAAACAGAAGATCAATGGCTTCAAACTGCACTGCCTGCAACTGCAACTCTCGCTCGGTCCTTGCTGGAGGAGTGACTTATGGGCCCCAAGCGGCCTCCCTTTTCAAAATGCCAGTGGAGCAGGTAACTCAGGCCACCACTGGATTATTCTTCGGGACCATGCTCCCACCGTTGAGCTTCAATGCCACAATGACGTTGCAAGAAGCCCCAAAGAAGTCGGTCTTTGATCGGCTTACCACTGCCGCGACCCCTCTCAACGGGTCGCCCAGCTTCAATACCTAAGTTTTCAACAGACTGGGCCAGAACGTCTGCAAACCCGCGATACCCGAAGCTGCCATCCCAAAGCGGATAGCCATCCCGGCTCAAGCGGACGAAATTATTGGAAAGGCTCCTCCTTTCAAGTAGTCAGTTTTTACAAGGCTGGCCATTCCGGTTGTTGCTCCAGGTGAGGTCCTCAAAGCTGCTTCCCCTGCCCAGAGGGGGCATGAAGAGGTCACCCCTATAGCTGAAACAACTCCATCAGCACGACATGCTCGACGTCGCCACTGGCACCGAGTAAGGAAGGCTGGGGGCAACTCCCCCTCTGAGATAACTCCGCCAGCTCTAACGGTGGGGATCGATGCTGCTGTTCCAACCGGGAACAGCTTTGAATTACTGAACACGGTGCGCAGAAACTCTCCTACCGCCGTACTAAAAAGATCCCCTCTTCCGATGGGAAACGTTGCGGAAGCCAAGTCAGAACAGCCCTGATCCCCTCAACGGCTGTCTTCCAAAATCTATAAGGTTTGGCGGCAGGCCCGAGACTCAATGATCGATCCAAACTTCTCCCGCCAGCACAAGAAGCTGAAAATCCAACCGGAAGCCAGTCACCAGGCTAAGCCACGAAAAGCTGTCTGGGTGCCCACCCCAACGGCCCCCTTAGCTTCCACTGCTCATAAAAAGAGGAGGCCGGAGAAGATCCCCGGGCCTGCAACGAGAGCTAAAAGCGCTGAACCCAGACACCCTAAGGCTGGGGGCAGGATGGTCCATACTGTATACATGGCGTCGGGGAAGGAAGCCAGCCGTGCGTCTATAGGCCATAGACCGCTTACACGGTCGGTGACCAAAGCTCAGGAGCAACAGAAAAAGCTCCAGGAAATGATGAATGCTATGGCCGCACTTACCGGGCCAAAAGAAAGCCCAGAAATGTCCTCAGACGCACGCCAGGAGGAAGAAACCAACGCTGAATTCCTTCGCCGGATACTGGAGAAAAAGAACAAAAAGGCTGCTGAACAAGCGGCCAACATACAACGTATGGGCCTTCTCTTCCAAGATATGATAGGAATGATGATCCAGCAGGACTTACCCGCCGAGGATCCCCCAATCGTTCTTGAAGACGACCGAGGAGAAACGTCGAATCCACCACCAGCCCTCTCAACGGCCAAGGAGGAGGCAATCTCTAAGGCTGACTTGGTTGACTACATAGCCCAGCAAATCCGGGTTCATCATGCGACTGAGGCAGCTGGTCAAGTCGTAAAAATGGGACGGCCATATCCAAGCTGGTACGACCAAATCAAATACCCGCAAGGCTATACGATACCAAAATTCCACGTGTATAAGGGGACTGGAAATCCCCATCAACATGTCGCCCAGTTCCGGGCCCTCTGCGGTAACACCGGCGGTGATGATAAACTGTTGCTCCGCCAGTTCGTGGGCAGCTTATCAGAAACAGCGTTCGAATGGTATTCGGAACTCTCGAACGATTCTATCAAAACGTTCGCTGAAATGGAGTTGTTATTCACTCAGCGATTCGCAAGTGCCAGCGAACGCACTCCAATAACTGCATTGATTAACGCCAGGGTAAAACCAGGCGAAACCTGGGTCCAGTATGCTATACGCTGGCGGAATTTGTGGTCGAGATGTGAACAACGCATTGAGGAGGCACCCGCAGTGGGCATGTTCGTGGGAACCCTAGACCCCCACGCAACTATCTCCCAGTTTATGATGTTCTTTAAGCCAACCACATTCCAGGCTTTAATCGACAAGTTGGCTCAGATGGACCAGATGGGTCATAGACCACCTCCCCCGAAGTCGGAACCTCGAAATGACAAGGGTAAAGGAAGGGCAACCTTTGTTGCGAATGCCCAACAGCAACCTAACGCCCCGAAACCAGCAGATCAACTGGAAGAAAGACGCCGGTATTATAACGAGAAGATGAAGCGTCCCTACTCGTTCCCACGGGACAAGACGAAACGGTTATTCGAGCTGGCAGTGCGCAAAAAACTCATCAATCTGCCGAATCCAAAACGACCGTTGCAGCCAGGCGATGTCAGCGATCCCAATTATTGCCCTTACCACCAAACGGTAAGTCACCCGATCGATGATTGCTTCGTCTTTAAGGGATGGATCGAGGATCAGTACCTACAAGGCAAGTTTGCGCTGTCTGAAAAGTGGAAGGTAAACCCACCACAGTCGCACACTCCACAGAAGACGGACACACCGGGAGCAAGTTGTCATGTGATCTATCACTCATTGATAGATGATAAAGAGGCTCCTTGCACCGAGAAACTAGGGGCGGGTCCTGAACCAGAACTTCTGTGGCCGTCAGACGAGATGATCGATGCCTTCCTGAATGAGATTCGTCTAAAAAGTAAAGCCGGGAGCGTGAGATGGCCATATTTGAAAAAGCCAAACGCCGGCGACTAGATGAAAGGGTCGAAACACTCCCACCGGATCAAAGTACATCCGTCGCAAATAAAAGCAGGATCAAGACAAGGAAACGATTCGCCAAAGCCATAGCAATGGGGATGAGGCCGCCCTCTTTCAGAAAAAATTCTCCTGGTGGTATACATTTTGATGAAACGGACGTACACCCTAACTTCTGCTTATATCATCAGAAGATCGTACATCCTACTGAAGACTGCAACTCTTTTAAGTGTTGGTGGCAAGGGTATGTCGCTCACAGGCAACACTTCAACAGGACAAAGCGTGAAGCTCATAGACAGCGAAAAAATACGACAGATGAGCATAAAAGAGTTGCCGGCAATTGTCATAGGGACGAGCCCGGGGGATCACAAGTTCTCACATTTGGAAGCGATTCTGATGAAGAAGCCGCTCTTAACCCTCTCTTCAAGGAATTCATTTCTAAAACAAAAGAATTGGAGAGTTGCGAGAATGTTCAGCCGTACAATCTCACGCTACCCGGAAAGAATCTCGGACCCGCAAACGACGGAGCAAACGAAATGAGAAAGGAAAAGGAAAAAACGGCCTTTGTTGCCAACACTCAACAACAGCCGAGTAACCCGAGACCGTTTTGTCATCAAAACAACAAGCCGCGATTCCTCAATGAGAAGTTGAAACGTCCTTACTCGTTTCCCAAAGATAAAACAAAGAGATTGTTCGAGCTAGCAGTGCGCAGCGGGCTCATCACTCTGCCAGATCCAAAACGTCCATTGCAACCAGGTGACGTTAACAATCCTAACTATTGTCCCTACCACAGAGTAATGGGTCACCCACTCGACAATTGCTACGTCTTCAAAAACTGGGTTGAAGACCAATACCAACAGGGCAAGTTCGCGCTGCCCGAAAAGTGGAAAGTAAACCCGCCACAACAACATGCTTCGAAAAAGGTGGATATGCCGGGGACATCATGCTCGTTCATAGGGAAGGCCTCCTAGACCGAAATGTCGTTAAACTAACGATGGACCACTATGTCCTAAAACTGGCGTCGGACCGAAACGTCCCTAAACTAACGACGGACCGCAATGTCCTAAAACTTGCAAATGACCGAAACGTCGTTAAACTACTATCAACCCGCAGCATCCTCAGGATGGCGTGGTTAAAAAAAACAAAAAACAAAAAAAAAAGAAAAAAAAACGGTATGTCCATAATCAAAAGGGGCACGGATGAAAACCCGAAAGGGCTCCGTGAGTAAAAACAGCAGGGCTGCCGGCAAGTGTTCGTGAAAACCCGAAAGGGCGCGACCTTGTAAAGAAAAAAAAAGAATAAAAAGAAAAAAAAACGGTATGTCCATAAGCGAAATGGGCACGGATAAAAACCCGAAAGGGCTCCGTGAGTAAAAACAGCAGGGCTACCGGCGAGTGTTTGTGAAAACTCGAAAGGGCGCAACCTCGTTAAAAGACACTTACAGGATCCTCTCGACCTTGTAAGGAGAAACCACCTGCGTGAGATCCTTACGACTCACAAGGGAGAAACACACTTAGGGATCCTCACGATTCCTAAGGAGAATTTACACTTGCGAGATCCTCACGACTCGTAAGGAGAACTCTCTTATGAGACCCTCACGGCTCATAAAATTTGAGAGTCTTAAGTTACAGAGACCTGAACCTGTTCTTAAGCAACCCCCACAACCTCCGATCTTGCCCTACAAGTGGTTCAGTACTGACCCTTGTATACAATCCACGGGCACGAATAAACATTTCCCTAACCAAGTCCCACCCGTGGCTAGGGATATGTTCGCACGGTGAACAACCCTTGTAAGTCCTCTCGACTTATAAGGAAAAAACCCTTTTGTAAGATCCTTACGACTTACAGGGGAACATACGCTTAGGAATCCTCATGATCCCTAAGGAGAAAACACACCTATGAGATCCCCATGACTTGTAGGGAGAGATACCTTTGTGAGACCCTTACGGCTCATGAAGTCAAAAGCCTTAGTCGACGGGATCCTAACCCTGTTTGCTAAGCCACCTTTGTTCAACATCGACAGAGGCAAATGATGATTCGCTCCTGGCAATATCCCAGTTGTAGCGATGCTGATGCCTAAACCGGTATCAAATTCCAAGCCCTTTTAAGGCAAATGATGATTCGCTCCTGGCAATATCCCAGTTGCAGCGATGCTGATGCCTAAACCGATATCAAATTCCAAGTCCTTTCACGGCAAATGATGATTCGCTCCTGGCAGTATTCCAGTCGCAGCGATGCTGATGCCAAGATTGGTATTAGATCCCAAATCCCCTATTCGTAAAAAAAAAAAGAAAAAATCAGCGAGCCAAAAAAAAATGCATACGAAATAGCCGAAATGATGGGGCAACTTGCAAACAGAATCAGCAAGTAAAAATGTATGCATGAAAAATAGCCGAAATGATTGGGCAACTCGCAATAAAAAGCAGCGAGTAAAAAGAAAAATAGCCGAAATGATTGGGCACCGCGAAAATAGCCGAAATGATTGGGCAATCGCGATTTTCGCGATATAAAAAGCTGAAATGATAGAGCATCGCGGAAAGAATAAAAAAAATATAAAAGAATGAAACTTTTTGCCCTACAGGTGAGGTCACATTGACCCCTGTATACAATCCATGGGCACGAACAAGGAGGGAACCATATCTTCCCGACAGGCTCCAACGGAAAGCGAAGCCAAATCTCGACGGTTCATAGACAACCTAGAGACAATCTCGACATTTTTCGCAATATTACAGACACGACGTCAACAAATGAAGCAAACGAGGATCCCGAGCTTCAGTGTCTCGACGTCAACATCGACAACTTAGAAATCACCAACGGCGTTTCTCCTCACTCCAACCAGATACAGACATGACGTCAACAATCGACCTCAAAGTCGCAACGAAACGGAACCACGGCAAAGGCCCTAGTCCCAAATCTCAACGGCCACATCTGTAGCCTGGAGACCAACAACGGTGTGCCTCCTCATTCCAGCAGCGCAAAGGTGTTACACCATCAAGCGGAGCGATGGCAAAATCCCAACTCCGCCTTAGCATTCGTCTCGTTACAGCAGACGCAATGTTAACAACGGCGTTCCTTCGCAGTCCAGCAGGATATACATGCAAAGTTAATAAAAGACCTCATGGTCAGCAAAGCGGAGTGACGGAAAAATCCTAGCTCCACCTCAACACTCGTCTCGTCATAGCAGACACATCATCAAGCAAAGCGGAACAGCGGCAACTCCCAGTTCCATAACTCGACGATGTAATCCCACAGAGAGTCAAATCCCAACTCCGTGAAATGCAGATATAATCAACAAAATTCCTGGTCACGTGGAACGCGGATAACGTCACTATTTGACCCCGTGGAAAACGTCCAGAGAGGATCCTGGTCCTCGCAGAGCACGGCAGTGAACCCGTATGAAGCATCCAGAGCGGAGCCTAGTCCTCGCCTAACGCGGCAGTGAAACCGTGTGAAGCATCTAGTGCAAAATTCCTGGTCACGTGGAACGTGGAAAACGTCACTCTTTGACCCCGTGGAAAACGTCCAGAGTGGATCCTGGTCCTCGCAGAGCACGGCAGTGAACCCGTGTGAAGCATCCAAAGCGGAGCCTAGTCCTCGCCTAACGCGGCAGTGAACCCGTGTGAAGCATCTAGTGCAAAATTCCTGGTCACGTGGAACGCGGACAACGTCACTCTTTGACCCTGTGGAAAACGTCCAGAGCGGATCCTGGTCCTCGCAAAGCACGGCAGTGAACCCGTGTGAAGCATCCAGAGCGGAGCCTAGTCCTCGCCTAACGCGGCAGTGAAACCGTATGAAGCATCTAGTGCAAAATTCCTGGTCACGTGGAACGCGGATAACGTCACTCTTTGACCCCGTGGAAAACGTCCAGAGCGGATCCTGGTCCTCGCAGAGCACGGCACTGAACCCGTGTGAAGCATCCAGAGCGGAGCCTAGTCCTCGCCTAACACTGCAGTGAACCCGTGTGAAGCATCTAGAGCAAAATTCCTGGTCACGTGGAACGCGGACAACGTCACTCTTCGATCCCGTAGGAAACATCCAGAGCGGATCCCGGTCCTCACACCAACATAGAGTGATCACCACCGCGACATTCGTCTCGATACAACAGACGCGATACCAGCAAACGAAGCGAAGGCTAAATTCCTAGCTTCAGGGTCTTAACGGCAAGTCATATAAAGCCTGAAAGACCACCGGAGATCATCCCACATGGAGTGGTCACCACCTCGACGTTCGTCTCGATACAGCAGACGCAACATCACCAAAAGGAGCCACGGCAAAATCCCTAGTTCCAAACCTCGACGGTTCACCAGCAACCTAGAGACAACCACGACATTCGTCTCGATACAGAGGACGCAATGCCAGCAAACGAAGCGAAGGCCAAATTCCTAGCTTCAGGGTCTTGACGGCAAGTCATATAAAGCCTGAAAGACAATCGGAGATCATCCCATACCAGCGCGGAGTGGTCACCACCTTGACGTTCGTTTCGATACAGCAGATGAAATGTCACCCCAGCGTTCTTCCCCCAGCAGGATTCGGACGCGACAAAGCAAACGAAGCGAAGGCCAAATTCCTAGCTTCAACGTCTTGACGGTAAGTCATATAAAACCGGAAGATATTCAGAGATCATCTCATACCCACGTGGAGTGGTCACCACCTCGACGTTCATCTCGATACAGCAGACGCAACATCACCAAAAGGAGCAACGACATTCCAAACCTCGACGGTTCACCAGCAACCTAGAGACAACCGCGACATTCATCTCGATACAGAGGACGCAATGCCAGCAAATGAAGCAAAGGCCAAATTCCTAGTTTCAGGGTCTTAACGGCAAGTCATATAAAGCCTGAAAGACCACCGGAGATCATCCCACATGGAGTGGTCACCACCTCGACGTTCGTCTCGATACAGCAGACGCAACATCACCAAAAGGAGCAACGGCAAAATCCCTAGTTCCAAACCTCGACGGTTCACCAGCAACCTAGAGACAACCACGACATTCGTCTCGATACAGAGGACGCAATGCCAGCAAACGAAGCAAAGGCCAAATTCCTAGCTTCAGGGTCTTAACGGCAAGTCATATAAAGCCTGAAAGACTATCGGAGATCATCCCACACCAGCGCGGAGTGGTTATGACTCATCGGGGCTCTCCAAAATGAGCCTAACCTCAAGTAAAAAGCGGCATGGCAAATTCCTAGCGCTTGCTCTTCCGACGGTCAAACTGCCAAGGAGGATTGCTTGAAGACGTCTTGTCCAGCCCCCGAAGGGATCAGAGACACGGCAGTCGCAGGGCCACTCGAACAACACGATTGCCTATCGAGGAATACATCAGCTCATGCGACGGTACGACGGCCAAAACCCTAAGTACCACAAACCCTAACGGACTTCTGTCGTAAAGAGCAGAGGTTAACTGTGACGTTAGGATATTCTTGCGAGATCTGCTCGATTCGTTTCGACTCGTGAGGAAAATGATGTCTTTGCGAGAACTTCTCGATTCGTCTCGACTCGTGAGATAAAGCCTTAGGCAGTAGGGATTAAAAAACCTGTTTCCTAAGCACTGGGATCCTGCAAGTCGGCCCAAAATGGTCTCTTGCATACTATCCACGGGTCTCACTCTCCGAAGTCGAATTTCGACAAGGAGGGGAACAACCGCTTACGGGTCCTCTCGACTCGTAAGAGGGAAAAATTCTCTCATAAGATCCTTACGACCTATAAGAGAAAACACACTTGGGAATCCTCACGACTCCTAAGGAGAAAATACACCTACGAGATCCTCACGACTCGTAGGGAGAAAAGTCTTTATGAGACCCTCACGGCTCGTAAAGCTGAAAAGTCTTAGGTGGCAGATCTTACCCCTGTCTCCCAAGCCATCACTGCCCTGCAAAGAGGTCAAGATGGACCATCTATGAGCTACACTTGCCAAAGCTACATGCCACTGAAATGGAGAAGCTCATGAGCATATAAACTACTTCCCGCCAGAGTAAGACATAAAGAGATAGAAGGGTGCGGCTCATGGAGTTAAGGGTTTGGAACTATATCTCTTAAGAGTCGAGATTTGAGTCAATGATAAATGACGACGCTTGTCTCTGCTCGTTATCTTCTCAGATCAAGATTCTGAAAGTAATATACCAACCCGAAACTGGTCATACGCTATGCATTACTTTGCACTACTTCACCCACGTAAATACTTACGTGGGCAAAGTAGTGGGGGGCATTTGTTCCCGCCAAATATTTCTGCGCAAAAGAGCCCAAGGTATCAAATGGCGGCGATACGCTTAAGAAAATGGGAACCAGTATCTTCCGGGCTGTTTTTTTGACAAACTCCCGAATGAGAAACAGATAAATTCTGATGGCATCGAAAGCGGCTCGAAAAACCCTTCGATTTGATATATTATGGGCCTCGTAATTCATCCGGGATCAAAAGTTATGAGAAATTACGTGTCCACACGTGATGGGCTTTTAAGAACCCGCTGGAGGAGTTAAAAGATACAATAAAAACTCAGAAAAGACCCCAATGGGGCATCACGTGCTCACACGTGACCATGGGTCACGTACAGACACGTGATGGGCTTTTAAAGCCTCTAAAATAATGAATAGAATTTAATTCTAAAAGTCAGAAAATACCTCAACGAGGTATCACGTGCTTACACGTGACCAATGGTCACGTGTTGACACGTGACCAATGGTCACGTGTTGAGACGTGATGGTTAAAACTGAAATATAAATAAGCGGCTGAGAAAGGAACCCAATTGGGGGTCACGTGCTCACACGTGACCAAAGGTCACGTGCCAGCACGTGACTGGCTTTAAAAGCATTATAATTTAATAAAATTAAATTCTAAAAGTTTCTGAATCTTTCCAAATGGAAAAGGGTCATGGTGAACCGTTGGATTAAAAATCCAAGGGTGATTAAAAATCACCAATTTATAGAAAAACCTTGGACAAGGAAAGATTTCCCTGAAAATCTCACCAGGATAACAAATAGAATATCTTTTGGATTTAAAATTCACTGAATGATCTAAAGGCCCAGATTAATGATAAATATAAATCAAATCTCTCAACAATCAAATCAAATCTTCCAGTGAGAGATTTGCTAAACAAATTAACTCTTTTCCTTCTCCTATAAATAGGAGCCAAGAAAAGAAGAGGGGGGATCTACTTTTTTTGGAGAGAAAAATAGAGGGAGGAGAATTTAATTCTCAAGAGAAGAAGAAACAGAGAAAGAAGAATTTAATTCTCTGCAAAAGAAAAATCCTAGGTAAGAAAAGAGAGGATTCAAAAGAGAATTTAATTCTCAAAAGTGTTTAACTCTTATTTAAAGAAAAGAACTTAGTTCTTCTTCTGGTTGAAAATCTGCACAGAGCACATCTCCCCATAACTTGAGAATTTAATTCTCATCGGGTCGAGATCCTGCCATGCAGATCCGAAACTTAGAAGGGGAATTGAGTTTTGAGAATTAATTCTCCTAAAACAAAACTGGGGTTTAACCCTAATCAAGAATTTAATTCCTTTGAAAAGAAATCAGGGTTTCATCCTAAATAAGAATTCAATTCTTAAAAGATCTCTGTTCATGAAAAGAACTAGGGTCACGTGCCCCACGTGACCCTTGAAAAGATCCCCTGCAAAGAACTTTGAAGCATCACCTCACGTGCTCCTACGTGACTCCCAAAACGCAGAAAGAAAAAGCAAAGGAAATGAAAGCTTTGGGCGCTCTCACGTGTTATCACGTGACCCCTCAGCAAATGCTTTAACAATTGGCACACAGATCCCCATCACATGCCAACACGTGATGCTCTAAATATAAAAATGAAAGTGTTTAACACTTAATGTCAAAACAAAAGAAAAGAAGCTTTGGGCGCTCTCACGTGTCCCCACATGACCCCTCAGCAAGTGCTGTAATATTCGATGCATAAACCCTCATCACGTGCCAACACGTGATGCTCTAAAATAAAGATGAAAAGTGTTTAACACTTATTCGCAGATTTGAGGATAAAACAAAGGAGATCCGGCTTCACATTTAGGGCGTCCTCACGTGTCACCACGTGACCCCTAATGAGCATTCTAACAGACCAGAGCGGGGGCCTCCATCACGTGCTCACACGTGATGGCCGTCAGAATAAGTGTTAAACACCTACCTGCAGAATAAAATGAGGGAAATCAGGGCGCTCTCACGTGTCCACACGTGACCCCTCTTTCTTTAGTGTTTAACACTAATTTGAAAATCTTATTTCCAGTGTTTAACACTGATTGTTTCTAGTGTTTAACACCAAATTGAAGATCATATTTCCAGTGTTTAACACTGATTTTCTTTTAGTGTTTAATACTAATTTTGAGAGTTCTACCTCTAGTGTTTAACACTGTTGTTCTCTAGTGTTTAACACTACTTTTAGCCAAATTGGCTACTTCTCCAGAGGCAAAAGTCCCTCCTCCAAATGAATTTCAATATTGAGGAAATCAAAGACAAAATGTTGTCAGAGCCCCCAAATCTCTGTTTAACATTGCTGAATGATGAGGGACTGAACCCAGACAAATGTCTAATGGCCCAAAGGGCCAATATTTCAAACATAATTGGACTTAGCCCAAACTGGCCATAAGTCCTCAAATCATCTTGAACTGAGCACATCTGCTCTTTCAACCAACTCATTGGTTCAAGGGTACATCTCGGAACTCCTCTGATATTTGTCGTTGTAATCCTTCAACGTCTTCAGGGAGGTAACGGGTCCCGACAACCATACATCAACACGGACTGTGGGGTCCTTAAACTCATGGACTTCTGCGTCCTTAAACCAAGATACGGACTGTGGGGTCCTTAAACTCATGGACTTATGCGTCCTTAAACCAAGATACGGACTGTGGGGTCTTTAAACCCGCGGACTTATGCGTCCTTAAACTAACGGACTAATGCGTTCTTAAACACACCCATATGGACTGTGGGGTCCTTAAACCCATGGACTTATGCGTCCTTAAACTACCAATGGACTTATGCGTCCTTAAACTACCATTGGACCACTACGTCCCTAAACTGGAGATGGACCACCACGTCCCTAAACTGGAGATGGACCACCACGTCCCTAAACTGGCGATGGACCACTATGTCCCTAAACTGGAAATTGACCACTATGTCCCTAAACTGGAACAATAGAGCCCCAAAATGCTCTTTTGTCGGATCTAAACGATCCCGTTAAGTTGATCTTAGTCCCAAACTGGACTAACGTATCCTTAACAACCGTTTAAGTTGATCTTAGCCTCAAATATGGCTAACGTATCCTTAAATCTTCAAACAGACTTTAGTCCCAAATTGGACTATGAATCCCCCCAATTAGCATTGGTTCAAGGGTACATCTCTGAACTCCTCTGACACCTGTCATTGTAATCCTTCAACGTCGTCAGAGAGGTGACGGGTCCCGACGACTATACCTGCAATGGACCACCATGTCCCTAAACTGGAACAATAGAGCCCAAACGCTCTTTTGTCGGATCTAAACGATCCTGTTAAGTTGATCTTAGTCTCAAATCGGACTAACGTATCCTTAACAAACGTTTGAGTCGATCTTAGTCTCAAATATGGCTAACGTATCCTCAAACCTAAACCACAAACCCAAATCTAAGTAAACACGGATTTGGATTAATCCACGTCCTAGGGCGACTACATAAATTAGTCTCCGTATACAATCCACGGGAAACCACAAACAAAACAAACACCCACGACACGAAGTGACCAGCTGGAGAAGGAGAAAGTTGTTATCGCGATGCGGTAGCGTAATTAACTGCAGGGGCTTGCGCCTGCAGGGAAGAGCGTCCCCACAATCAAAAACCCCTCAACGAGGGGGAATCTGACGAAGTCTGCTACATCGGTCGCATCCGCTTAAACCTTCGATACATGGTGCCATAAATCAACTTGGCATCTTCGGAGAGGTAGACGGATAACACCAATTAGCATCTGCCCCGAATCTCAGGCAAGACAGTCCATGTCTCGGCCGTCATTCGGAGGGGAACACCCGCGTGCCAAGTATGTGGGCCCCTGGCGCGCAGTGCCCACGTGCCTATCGCGTGAGGCGCCAGCGTCCAGCGCCCGCATGCTAGGCACGTGAGGCGATGGCACCCACGCGTTCTTTGGACGCTATTCTTCCCCTTTTTTATATACACACACTCTATAACACTGTCCCCGTTAGAAAAAATTTCTAACGGGGCACTACCCCGCACCTCGCAAGGGGGCTACTAGCCCCCTTGACCCCCAGCTCGCTATCCGGGTAGCAGGACCCCCGTAAAACTCCACGGGGCCCCCGATATATCCAAAACCCCTCAAGGCACACATACGCACACTGCACATTGAGTTTGCATGACCTGTTTGACCCGTCAATCGGAGGTTCCTTCGCTCCAAAGGCGAGGGATAATTAACGATATTTTAGTTTGCGGCTGCCAGAGATTTGGATCCCCACAATCAATAAACCCCAGCCTACCCTTGGCAGGGGGAATCGGTAGTGCGCCTGACAAGTGCGCGCGTATTCCCATCTTAATAGGGTGATGAAAAACACCCTACAGAAATTTTTTGGAAGTGCTTAGAAAGATTCAAAGAAATTTTAATCAAATGTCCCTATCACGGGTTAGAACAGTGGTGATTGTGTCAGATTGTCTACGAGGGTTTAGACTCCAGTTCACGCATGATGTTAGAGTCCATGTGTCAGTGCAAATTTTTGAGTTATGGTGCTAAGGATGCATGGAACTTTTTAGAAGAACTGGCTGACAAAACCATTATGTGGGAGAGTGTGAGTGAGAAACCATCATCTGTGACTAGGAGTGGTGCACACATAGCCGACACCTCAATAGCAGCCGAAGCAAAAATCGCCGCTCTTGAACGACGAATGGAAACTTTAGAAGGAAAAAATTCACCGCTACCAGTCAACCAAGTTTCTCAAACCGTGTGTGCTAACTGTCAGCATCCTAGCCACATGGCAGAGGAGTGTCCATTTCTCATCGGATCCCAGGGACACGAAAACGTTAGTGCGCTGTATTAAAACCAGCGTCCCAGGAATGACCCTTTCTCACAGACGTACAATCCTGGTTGGAAGAATCATCCCAATTTCGCTTAGAATTAGGCACCTTTTCAAAACAACAATTCAATCCCGCCTTTCCAACAATTTCAAAATTCAAATTTTCAAAACCAGAAAATGGGATACCCAACAACCAGCCCCAATTGCCGAATCAGCCCAATCCAACCTTTACGCCCCTGGGTTCGTCCAAGATGACAAGAGGGTGTCATCCATTGGAAAAAGGGTTGGAAGCTTTGATTAAAACCTCTGCACAGACTACATCTAGTCTAGCTACTTTCATGTAAACGTCTGGTCAGTTGCATAGCGCTAACACACAAGCGATAGCCAGACTGAAAATCTAAATCAGTCAACTAGCTGCTGCAGTAAATGAACGTGAAAAGGGAACATTCCCTTCTCAACCGGTGACAAATCCTAGAGAGCAGAGAAACAACAACGCACATGTTGTTCAACAGAACAACATTGAGAATGCGAATGCCGTCATCATTCTCAGATCAGTACGCACGATTGACAACAAGGTTATCAAACCCAATGATTCATCCCAACGTGCGGTTGTCAGTTTACCAGCACGTGTCTCATCATCTGTTCCTTCTTCCGGTTCGTCTCCATATCCATTACCTTCTTCCTCTTCATCCTCTTCTCCCTCTTCTTATTCTTCTTCTTCATCATCATCGTCAGATGCACATCCTTCAAAGCAACCTGAGATATCACCGCAAATCCATCTCGCTGTTCCAGCTAGAACACTCACGCCTTCTACACCTGTTCCATCTGCAACTTCTTCGAACTAAATGTTTGAGCCCAAGGCTCCCTATCCCAATAGGTTGAAATCAAAGAAGCCCTCTGCAAGTATGGAAAAGGTGTTAGAAGTCTTCAAATGCTGTGAAGCCAACATTCCATTGTTGGATGTGGTCCAACAAGTCCCGGCGTATGCAAAATTCCAGAAGGATTTGTGCACGCAAAAACGACACACGAATATGCCTAAAACAGTCTTCTTGGCCGCCACTCTAAGCGATGTCTTGTCTAAATACATTCCAGTAAAATATAAGTACCTTGGCTGTCCTACTATTTCTTGCACTATCGGGGACAAGCAAATCAACCGTGTATTGTTAGAATTAGGGGAAAGCGTGAACCTTCTCCCATACTCGGTTTACAAACAACTGGGATTAGGAGAACTCAAGCCGACCAAGGTGACTCTGAAACTGGAAGATCGATCAACGAAGGTACCATGAGGAGAAATCGATGATGTTCTAATCAAGGTCGGGGAATTCATATTCCCTGTAGATTTCATTGTATTGGAGACTGAACCTGTCACCAATCCCAGCGGTCAGATTCCAGTCATACTGGGGCGGCCTTTCCTAGCCACATCTAACGCGTTGATCAATTGTCGTAACAGATCTATGAAACTCTCATTTGGAAACATGACGATTGACCTTAACATCTTCATGCTAGGAAATTAAGCGAGTGAGAGACACGACGACACATTTGAAGTCAACGCTGTACATGATATGTCTGAGGAGGGGACAACTGACTTCAAAAATGAGTGTCTTGATGAAACCTTTGAAGAGTTGTTTTCTAAGGAGCTTCTTTTCTTTGAGAAGCTAAGTCCTGAACAGGAATCCTACGTATATTGGGGGCCCCAATCTGAACCACTTCATAACAAACCGACCCCTGAAGTGCGACCATATGTTGAGGAGCCACCCAGACTTGACTTAAAAGTTCTTCCTGACCATCTCAAGTATGCGTACTTGGGCAATAATGAATGCTTCCGGTTATAATTGCAACCGACCTTGTGCCTGAGCAAGAGTTGTCCCTCATGGACGTTCTTAGAAAGAACATGGAAGCAATTGGTTGGTCAATGGCTGATATCAAAGGAATCAGCCCTGCTATCTGTCAGCACAGAATACACATGACTGATGATTCCAAACCCTTCAGAGATCCTCAACGCCGGCTTAACCCGGTGATGAAAGAAGCGGTGCGGAATGAAATGCTGAAGCGTCTTGACAATGGGATCATTTATCCTATCTCTGATAGCAAATAGGTAAGCCCCATTCACGTTGTACCAAAAAAATCGGGTATCACTATAATCACGAATGAAGCAAAGAGCTAGTCCCAACCCACACACAAACGGGGTGGAGAGTTTGCATTGATTACAGAAAGCTCAACGCAGCCACTCGCAAGGATCATTTCCCGCTGCCCTTCATTGATCAAATGCTTGAACGTCTAGCCAGACATGCCTACTATTGTTTTCTAGATGGATATTCCGGCTACAACCTGTTCCCTTATAAAAAAAGGAGGAGGGAAAGTTCCCCACTAAAAGAGCCCCCCCACATGTTTAACACGTGAGTGCCTATATGCAACGCATATAGGCACTGCAATTAAAACAATTGCTAGGCTAAAACAGCCCCACGTGTTTAACACGTGAGTGCCTATATGCAACGCATATAGGCACTGCAATAAAAACAATTGTTAGGCCAAAAGAGCCCCGCGTGTTTAACACGTGAGTGCCTATATGCAACGTATATAGGCACTGCAATTAAAACAATTCCTAGGCCAAAAGAGCCCCACGTGTTAAACATGTAAGGGCACTTCCCTACGTAGAATTAAATTCTACTCAACAAGGAACCGTTGGATCAAAGATCCAATGATGATTAAGCATAGGATTAAATTCTATTAAACTTTTAAATAAGAAATGATATTTTCTGTTAAATAGAAAGTTGGCAGATCAAAAATCCTATAAGCTGAAAATATTTTTCATATCTTCTTAAACAAAGAAGGATTGTGCTCCGTTAAACCAAGCACTCTTGGAGTAAAAATCCAACGGTGATTAAAAATCACCAATCTATAGAATAAATTCTATATGGGAAAATATCTTCCTAATCTTGTTTAAGAAATAAGAAAATATTTTCTGTAAAACAGGAACCCTTGGATTAAAGATCCAACAGTGGGTAAAACCCCCAAAATCAAGTAGGGTCTCTTAGTGAGAGATTTCCTAAAACTAATCTACAAACTTCTCTCCACTATATAATGAACCCATGACTTCAAGTAAAAAAAAAGGAGGAGAAGAAGAAAGAGAAAAAAATGGAGGAGAAGAAGAAAGAGAAAAAAAAAGAAAGAGAAAAAAGAGAGAAAGAGAATTCAATTCTTTAAAAGAAGAAGATCCCCTTTTTAAACAAAAAAAACCTAGGTAAGAATAAAATACAGAAATTATTATATTCTTTCTTTGCCTATTTAAGGGTTTAACCTTTCATACAAGAACTTAGTTCTTCCTCTGCTTGAGGTCTGCAGAAGCAGATCTCCCCACAAGTTGAGAATTAATTCTCATCGGGGAGATTCTATTATGCAGATTCAAAACTTAGGGGAAAGAACTAAGTTCAAAGAATTTAATTCTTACAAAATTATATAGGAATTTAATTATTCTGATAAAACTAGGGTTTAACCTTGTAAATAGAATTTAGTTCTTATAAAACAAGAGACTTGAAATTCTCTAAACTCAGATCCCAGCATCGTTAATATGAGATCAAGATCTTCATGCATATAGAAGGAAATACTGGTGATTCATTAGTATTCAACACTATAACGAAATCTCACGTGTTTTCCCACGTGAGCACTTCTGATGAACAAAAAAGAATGGCCGAGACCGAGTCACGGGTTTCCCACACGAGCGCCTAAAAGAAGAACAAGAAGTGCCTCCTAGGGCAGCCATGTGTTTTCCATGCAACCCCCAATCAAGTGTTTAGCACTTATATAAAAAAAGGAATAGACCCAAAAACAACGCTCACATTTTGAAGGCGCCTCACGTGTTCGCACGTGAGCACCGCAGGGTCCAAGTTCTTAGAAACTATAAAGGAAAGAGAAATAAAATCCAGAGAACTGTTCCCATTTCGGACGCCTCACGTGATCACACGTAAGCCTAATGCTTAGCACTTATAAAAGAAGAGGGAAGTAAAACCCAAAAAGGCAGTACCCAACTTTGGGACGTGTTACGTGCTCGCAAGTGAGTGCCACAAGAATTAAGTGTATAACACTTATATATAAACAGGGACTTGAACCCAATGTACAGCGCTAGCTTTGAGGTGCCTCACGTGCTACACGTGAGCGCCCCCGAAATTCAGTGTTTAACACTGCTTTAGAACCTCATGTGGGAACACGTGAGAGCTGAACGTATACTAGTGCTTAACACTATAGGAAGTCAACTCCAGCCTCAAGTTGGCTAAGTCTTCTTGAGATTAAAATATCTTCGATCTCCAAATAGACTGAGCCTCAATGCTCATGATTTCTCAAATTAATTCCAGTTTCAAACACGATAGATGACTCCTCAATTGATGATGACCAAAAAGATATTCATCCCACATTCCCCTGAAGAAATCTTAGTCTCAAAATACGACTAATGATTTCTGGGCTTGACTATCAATTCATTTTCCCTCGGATAGGGAAATTGGTTCAAGGGTACATCTCTCCACACCTCTGATACATGTCGTTGTAATTTCTCAACGTCTTCAGAAAGGTGGCGGGTCCCGATAACCAACTGCTCTTCGGTGCATTTCCTAAACTGACATGCACACCCTAGATCAAACCACATCCCAAGCTGGGTGTCTCCCATATCATCGTTGCTCATCCAGACACGTAACAAATACACGTGCGTGCAAGGACCGTAATGTCCTTAAACTAAACCCTCACCTTAAAAATGGTGACCTATGGGCCGAAATGTTCTTAAACTAACAACGGACCATAACGTCTTTAAACTAAAATAATAGAGCCAAAATACTCTTTTGTTGGATCTGAATGATCCTAAGACCCTGTTAAGTAGATCTTAGTTTCAAATTGGACTAACGCATCCTTAACAAAACTTTAAGTTGATCTTAATCTCAAATGAGATTAACGATCCTTAAATCAACCCAAACCCAAATCTAAGATATACGGATTTGGACTAATCCACGTCCTACGGGCGACAACATAAATTAGTCTCCGTATACAATCCATGGGTAACCAAAAATAAAACAAACACACACGACACGAAGTGAACTTCTAAAGCAGGAGAAAGTGGTTATCGCGATGCGGTAACGTAATTAACTGCAAGGGTTTGTACCTGCAGGGAAGAGCGTCCCCATAATAAAAAACCCTCGTAAACGAGGGGGAATCTTACGCAGTCTGCTACAACGGCCGCATATGTCCAAACCTCCGATATAAGGTGCCATAAATCAACTTGGTATCTTTGGAGAGGTGGACGGATAAACCCAAATAGCATCTTCCCCCCAAATTCAGGCAAGACGATCCATCCCGGGTCCGTCTCTGTTTTCGGCGGTAAACAGATTCTGGCACGCCCGGTGGGACCTCTTCCTCTTTCCACTCCACACTTCGTGAGTTGTGTTTTTCCCGCGATTAGATAATCGCGGTGTATATGTTTGTAGTTGCCCTTAGGTGATGTGATACTGAAGCTGGCATTCCGTCTTTTTCAAGAATGGTGTTCGCTTTCACTCACCGCAACTCAGGCTCTGTCATATTTGGCGGAGTCAAGTATGGGTCACTTGCAGCCTCTAATATCTGCAATCCGGCTCTTCAAGAAATCAACGGCCTTCGATTTAGGTCGATACCCCGACCTCCCACCCTTGGTGCCTCAACGCCGAGGGAGGAAGCCTTGAAGAAATCTGTCTTCCACAAGCTGGCTCCCTAAGATGCAGCTTTGCCAACGGAATCAGTCCTCAAACAACTGGCACCTTCCAAGGATCAAGGTCGACACGGAGGGCAGAATATTCAAACTCTCAAAGGAAACAGGTGGCAGGCTCAGCAAAATCCTGAGGCTAATCAAATCCCGGCTATAAGAAATGGTCAACATCGATATCGATGTCATACAAAACGAGACGGGGGCGGTTCTCCATCAGCATTGACTCTACCCGCTTCAACTCTGATGAAGAATGCTACTGTTCCAACCGGGAATAGCTTCAAACTACTGCAAAGGGCAAAGGGTTAGAAAAAATTCTCCCACCGCAGTATTGAATAAAACTCTGTAGCCCAGGGAGATCCTACGAGAACAGAAACCACTTCGCTCCCTAAAAGAAATTTCCTTGTCTATATATAAATATGGAAGCAGATGAAGGAATCCGTCATCAACCGCGGCTCTTCCCCTAAACGTCAGCCATATTCTGACAAATCCCCTTTCAAATACAAGGGGACTTATCCTAAGATGGATCCTGATACAACGATTCCCCCCAAAAAACCAAAGCGGCTTCTCACAAAATAAAAGGGCCTAATAAAGCTCAAGTGCCCGAGGTAAACTCCGAAGGCCAAAACTCCAAACACCCCAAGTCTAGGGGCACGGCAGTTCATGCAGTCCACATGGTGAACTCCAAAGATGAAGTTCAAGCATCTATTAGACACGGACCGCTTACTCGGTCCCTAAAAAAGGCTCAACTGCAACATGAAAAGCTGCAAGAGATGCTTGCTCAGGCACCAGCACTCGCTAATCCATCGTCTAACGCAAATCCCGAAGACACACCTGGAGAAAGAACATAGCACGAGTTGGATATTGATTTCCTAAATCATGCTCTTAAAAAGAGAGATGAAGAAGCGACAGAAATATCCGTAACGATGGTTCAATCGGAACCACAAGCAAATGAACTGCCGGTAGTCGCTCTTAAAGACAAGGGTAACATTTCAAATCCTCTACGAGTATCATCAACGACCAAAGAGGAAATGATTCCAAAAGCAAAGCTGAATGAATATATCGCTCAGCAAATCAAAGCTCACTACGCCAGTGAAGCCGCAAATAGATCAATCAAGACCGGCCGACCGTATCTGACGTGGTACGATCAAATACAATACCCGCCAAAGTACACACTTCTAACGTTCCACATGTATAAAGGTACTGGGAATCCTCGCCAGCACATTGCGCGATTTAAATCCATGTGCGGCAATTCTGGAGGAAATGACATACTACTCCTCCGACAGTTCGTCAGCGGTCTGGCGGGCATCGCCTTCGAATGGTATGTGGAACTCCCAAATGATTTCGTGAAGAGCTTAGACGAAATGGATATGCTCTTCTATCAGGGATTCACTAATGAAAATGAACATACTACCGTGACGGTGCTGGTCAACGAAAGGATTGGACCGAATGAGACTTGGGTTCAATATGTTATCCGATAGCGAAATCTCTGGTCAAATACGAGCAACGCATCGATAAAGTTGCAGCCATGGGAATGCTCATAGCTATCCTTGACCCAAATTCAAAGGCGCCCCTGTATATGGCCCTCTTCAAGCCAACGACCTTCCAAGAACTCATTGATAAAATGACTCGATTGGATCAAATGGGTCAAGACTATTTCTCATCCGATGATGACGAGTGAAAAGCGGAGGCAAGATAGCGTTTGTCGCCTACGCTCAACAAAAATAAGCAACTCTGAAGCAACCTATCGCCAAAATTGCGACGACGTGGGTACTCGTTCCCCCTGAGATATACACATGGGCATATTTCTCACTGGCAGAAGAATCTCTATGTAGAATGGTCCTTTCTTCTCAAAGGACAGGAAGGATATTAAGGGGCCTACAAACAGGTCCTACAATCTAGTGGAATTCCTCACTTAAAAAAAAATGGTACGTCCACAAGCGAAATGGGCACGGATGAAAACCTGGAAGGGCACCGTGAGTAAAAACAACAGGGCTACCGGCGAGCTTGTGAAAACCCGAAAGGGCGCAATCTCGTAAATTTTTCGCTTATGAGATCCTCTCGACTCGTAAGGAGAACTCCCCCTACGAGACCCTCGCGGCTCATAGGATTCAAAGTCTTAAGTTACAGGGATCCAAACCTGTCCTTAAGCCGTTATACTCCCTAAGTTGTCCTACAGGCGGTACAATGCTGGCCCTTGTATACAATCCATGGGCACAAATAAACGTTTCCCCCACCAAGTTCTACCAATCACGAGGAATGTCCTCATATGGTGAACGACACTTTTAAGTCCTCTCGACTTATAAGTAGAAAATACTCTTATGAGATCCTTACGACTTATAAGAGAAAACACCACTTAGAAGTCCTCACGAATTCTAAGGAGAACATACACCTATGAGATCCTGACGACTCGTAGGGAGAAATACCTTTATTCAAACACACAAAAGCAAATGATTATTCGCTCCTGGAAACATCCCAGTGGTAGCGATATTGATGCCTAAATTGGTATCAAATTCTAAGTCCTTTCAAGGAAAATGATGATTCGCTCCTGGCACTATTCTAGTCACAGTGATACTAATGCCTAAACAAGTGTCAATTTTCAAGTCCTTTCACGGCAAATGATGATTCGCTCATGGCAATATTCCAGTCGCAACGGTGCTGATGCCGAGATTGGTATCAGATCTCAAGTTTCATACTCGCAATAAAAATTAGCGAGCAAAAATGCAAATGGAATAGCTGAAATGATGGGACAACTCGCAATAAAAATTAGCGAGCTTAATATATGCATATAAAAATAGCTGAAATGCTTTGGTAACTCGCAATAAAAAGCATCGAGTAAAAATAAAAGAATAGCTGTAATGATTGGGCAATCGCGACTTTCGCGATATAAAAAGCTGAAATGATAGAGCATCACGGAAAGAAATAAAGAAAATGATGAAGCTTCTGCCCTGTAGGTTGTTAGTTATATGTATGCCCTAGAGGCCATTACTGTACATGAGATGTATATTGTAATGGATGCTTGGACATATATAGGGAGTACTTTCTTGCTCGACATGATAGTATGCTATCTGGTTACTCTTTATCTTAGCATGTACACTGATTGTCTCTCTGTTACATGTTGGTACAGCCCTTAGGATGCGTACTTGACTACCTAGATTATGATGGAGATCATACTAGTGGGACAAAGGTAGTCTGTGAGTACATCCTTTAATGTCCCTAGTCGTGGGTGTATCGAGACGGGGCATCAATATACCAGAGTAGAGTAGTGTATAGCTTCTCGACCCATGTAGATGGGCGATGGATGATCCCATATCCATTGGTGTTTGACATCAAAGATAATATACGGGTGCTCAGTAGAGACTGGGTATACTGGACGGACTCGCCGGGAACTCCCAGATGGTATTATACCTCACGTCAGATGGCGGTTCTCTGGTGACACTGGTACAGGTTAGTCTGTCGACCCGAGATCGTCATAGAGACTTGTGTGATTCTCACTGTGCTTTGATTTTCACCTTACCACGTTCATGAGAACGTGAAAAATGGTGGTTTTTGGGTACAGTCCCGTGTCACATGGAGGCAATGAGCGATAGGAGGGGATTCGTCTCTCCCGGTATTGGGGGTTGATGTTGCGCTGTGCTCGATTAGCTTTAACAGGAAAGTCCCTGGCCAGGGCTGTTTCAGAGATTTACTGGTAAGTGTTACCAGTAGTTTCTCGACCCGTTATAAGCCTCACATCGGCACGACTTATCGAGTTACTGGGGTCTGACGTTTACCACCCCTAGACGAGATATGCGATATATCAGACGAAGAGACCGGACTGTACAGTAAGTGTTACTGATTGGATTCGCAGGAGTATGAGCAGGCTTGCTTGTTTATCTTCTTATCGCTCAATACCCGGGTGGCCGTTACGTTTGGCACGCCTCTTGCGTCTTGTGGGTGTTTGATATGATCATCACCTACTGCGGCGTATTGATGAGTCTTTAGAGTCCTACACAGAGGTTTCCTGGCTCAAGCGAAAAGAAGTAGGAGCACATATGAGATATGTGCGGGACCGAGAATAATATGAGTATGTGTTACCATATTCTATTCTCGCGATTTGTGTTATCAGCCAGGTATATGTGATATAGCCGGATTATCGAATCAAGTGTTTGTCACGCCCCGCTTCCCAGTATACGATGAAGGGGACGCGACCGGTCCGCTACGTATATACTCAGAAGTACATACGCTAAGCGTATCTAAGAAATATAAAATAAATGCACAAGAGATAAGATATAATAAAAACAGCAACTTTTATTTATTAACATTCTTTTGTACAATGCATGAAAAGGAAATGCAACTGAAATAAAAACGATGCCTAAACAGTGGCATAACAAGAAATGAAAAGTACTGAATGGAAAAGTGTACAATGAAGCTAAAGTGCTGGATCATCGGAAAACTGCTCCAAGTCTTCTGCAGATGGCTCGATCTCTGCCGGGTCCAAACCACCTGACGACATTCAAAGAAGAAAGAAATAGAATGTCGTCAGCGAACAGGTCGTTCGGTAAGTCCCAAAGGTAAGAGAAAAGTAGAATAGAAAGAATAAGAAGATATCTTTTAAAGTTGTATAATATTGTTGTAATGTTGTGTTAACGCAGTTGTTTGTAGCTTGGTACATAAGGATGCCAGGGTATACGAGAGGGGTCTCTATATGCTAGAGACCAGGGCAAACGGAATGTACAAGGAACCGTTAAGCCACGGTACAACAGCAACGGAATATAGGTTTGGTGTCTTAATCTTACCGCCTCGTGCCACTTTTAACACCTTCCGTACCAATCTACCCCTTAAACCTCATAGTGTTTTAATTGTATTATTTGTCTTGTAATTTGTATTGATTATATAATTGATTGACTGACCGAAACCATGATATCAGTAAACGGATGTAACCGTAGAGTTATGTAAATGGAATAACTGGAGAACCATGTAAGTGGAATATATCCATGGTTCGGTTCAGTCAAGTCATATAGATTGATAATTGGATTCATGGATTCATGTGTTTCTATTGAATTGGAATATTGTAGATTGTAGATTGACCTGAATCATATTCAAGTCAGATTAATCAGACTCAAACCCGAGTCAGACAATTAGAAATGTAAGTCGAAATCTTGATTATTTCTTAAACCTATAATTGCTAGGGTCCTTAGGTTAATTTATAAACTTGAGGGGGTTTTATGTAAAATATACTTTTTATATACTTTTCAAAATACTCCCCAAGCATTTATTATTCGTCTTTAGAGTTGTAATAAGTGTGGATTTTATATTGTGATATTTCAAGTGAAAATATCCTAGTTTTATAAATAAAGGTATTTATCTGTAATATTGATTTATTTGAAATTCATGGTATTTTAGTGTAAATTTATTCTTAGGATTTTTAGAAAAAGTGGAATATTTATATCATAACAAAATAGGTATTTTAATGATAAATATACATATATTTATTATAAAAATAATTTTAATATATATATTTTATATTCTAAAAATCTCATTTTCTTAAGATGCGGTATTTTAAATCTTTCGAGACCGAATGCTCCTTGCGGAGGTCTGAATCTCGCACTACTAAGCCCGAGGATGTGCGATAATCCGCACCATCCCGAACGGGTTCCCCAAAGTGGGTTGTAGCGGCGCTTTGCAAAGATTGTAAAATACTAAATCCTTTAGAAAACGGTTTTATAAAGTAAATGGTATTTATTGGTAAAAATGTCAATTTTCCGTATTTTAGGTTCTAGGGTTTCCTAAGTCAACTAGACTATTTCTAAATGGTCTAAATGACAAGTCATGAGATGCCTCAAATTGCCTCTTCATCGCCAATTGTGGCCAGGTAAGTACAAGTGAAGAAAGGAAGGATCCGCTCACGAATCACCGTGAGATAAGACTTTTAAAGTTACCTTTCTCACTAGCCTAGCCTAGACACCACAAAGTCAGGTTTAGATAAACGACCGATGTCTACAACTTATCGTATTTTCATAATAAGATATATTTATTTAAAAGTGTATCAACTCTAACTCTTTTAGAAATAGTTTTATTAAGTGTATGGTATTTAAATGTAAATGCTTGTTTTCTCGTATTTTAAGGTTTCAATGGTATCGTATTAGGTTGTATGTAAGTGTGTGAGGAGGTAGGTCGTTACCTCGTGATCTACTTTAAATGTATAGCAAGTTTGATAGGTTAAATGAAGAATTGAAACAATGTGGTATTTAAGTGAAAAAATACGAATTTGAGAAAGCTTTCATTTCATGTGATGAAACTTGTTCAAATTGTTTAATTAGAATTTAATAATCAACATGAGGAAGTTTAAGAATTTTTGTATTAGTGAGAAGTTGAATTTATAGAAAACCGAATCGGAAATCAGATTTGTTCCGATTCCGTCGGGTTTTGTAATTTCGTATTTTTCTTGAATAGGGAAGAGAGATAGAAAGGGACTTACGGGTTTTTGATTACATTAGAGAGTGAGAGGGAACTAGAGAGATTGTCGATGTTGCGTCGTCGCCGGTAGTTCCTAAGACGTTCGCCGGAAGTTCCGCCTGAATTTCGTTGGAGCTTCGCCTCGAGCTTGTTTTCAAAGTACACGACCCTTGGAAAATTTTTGAGAGAGCAGGCTTAGGATTTTGGGGTGAGAGGGTAGAGGGTAGGGGGTGTATTTATAGGGTAGGCTAGGGGTAAGGTAGGTGAAGGGTTTTTAAATAAAAAAAATTGTAAAAAGTGTGAAAAATCATTAAAAATGGTTTAAATGGGGCATAAATCATTCTCTGGAACCGATCCATTAATTTAGAGTATGCAGGGGGTTAGAGAAGCTGAAAAGGCAGATTTTTTGTGTTGACAACTCGGTCGTCCGGCCGACTCCGGCCGGCGGCGCCAGCCCGAGTCAGCCAGTCCGCCGGCCGACTCGGTCGAGTCAGGCCGAGTCGGGGTGCCGGGGGTGGGGGTCGTCAGGTGAAGGCTCAGGTATTTTTAGTTTTTCAGGTTTAGTTCAACTTTTGGGAGTTATGGTGTGTGGACTGTTTGGCTTCCAAAGGATTTAAAACAAAATAATATTAAAAATAATGTGAGGCAGAGGATTTGAACTCTGGTGGCTTGGTTCGGCTGTGCAAGGTATTACCAATGAGCTACAAGCCCCTTCTTGTAATTATGGTGTGAATTAATTACTTAAAGAGATATCAGCAACATTAAATACTCCAAGTATACTTTGAATTTAAATCAATTCTTTGTACTTTAAAAATGGAGTTATTTAATTACTTAAGTCTTGTGCTCAGGTAATAAATACCCTTTTAAGGATTTTGAAAAATAAGAAATTTAAAAATTTGTATGGAAAAAGTGTATAAAAAAATTAGGGTTGTTACAGTGTTGATTCGATAAATTGATACACATGATATTAGTCGGTTATACGTTCTATGACCGGATCATTAAATCAAGTGTTGATTGAATGATTTAATGTATAATTATATATTTGATATATTACTTTACATTAACTATTATAGGCTCACTTAAGATTGTTTTCTCACTTGATTATGTTTTAAGTATATATGTGATATAACTTGTATACATGTTTGTGTCATGCTTGATGATACATGCAAACTTGGGTGTGTGTGTGACTTACACCATACTTACATATAATGTGGGGTTTTATTTATTTTAGTAAATCAAAATGAGGTGGAAAATTGGTCATGGTTTGAAGCTTCATGAAGCTTGTAGACCATTGACCAAAGTCCACTCATTTTGTTTTAGTTAAGATATTTTAAACCCAACCATTATAATTAATCCATGGTTAAGTCTCAACAATAGTTAGTATATGACACTAACTCATCCATGGTTGATATTCTCACCTCATTAGTTTTCCTTCTTCATTTTTCATGGTTGCTTTCTTCATCTTATTCCTCTTGCTAAATTGCTCCATGAAACATGAAGAAATATTGTGAGAAAATAAAATCTTAAGTGAGCCCACTTCCTATTTCATCATCCTATACACTTGCTTGGGTAGTAAAGGGTGTTCTCTTCACAAAGTTCTTGACCTAGTGAAGAGGTAGCTTGGGTTTGAATCTTCTCGACGTAGATCATCTTCGGCCTCGAAGACTTCGTGCAAGCTTGTTCATTTCTCCGATGGAACCATTCTAGAGTTAAGGAAATCTTCATTTGCCATGATCGCAGCGAAGGGACGTCAACACAGAGCTTTAGAAGTGAAGGACCGGTCTACAAAGGTTGTATTCCTTGCTCACTACTTGTAATGGTTGATTACATGTTATATTGTCGAGTTACTTTAGCTTGATCCTTGGGTTAGGGTTCATTAGCACCTTAGATTTTTTTAATTTGGCAAGGTAGTTGCTGTGAAAACCCTGTTCGGTGATAAGGAATCCCAAAAATCGTATCAAAGCCGGGCTAGAGTATTAGACGGTGTTTGTTAGATTACAAAACCGAAACTACTACGAAACGTGAAACATCGAGACCCAGTTTCTGTTGTTTTTAAAATGACCTCTAAATTTTTTTTAAACAAGTGCAGAATGTTGTATATGATGCAACATGAACACACAGGAAATTTAGCCCAAGGGCTCGGACATTGGTCGGTGACATGCACACCAGGTCCGGTGACCTCGGCAACTTGGTGGGGTTTTTGGCTAAATTTTTCAGGGTGTTCCAGAGACTAGGTTTTGATGTTTCAGGTGTTGTTTGTTTTTGCTAATTTTGCATGTGATATAATCTTACACTATAAACAATTCAGAGTGTTCGTATTCATAGTTTAACATTGTATTTGGGTTTTCACAAGTTGTCCAGGCGAAGTTAAAAAGTTCGATCGAATGTCAAAAACCCATTTTTCCAAGTTTAACGTATTCGGAAAAACATGCAAGTAATTCTGTGGACCCTCTAGAAGAATGAAACCCTAACTCGACTTTTTTGGATCGCGGAACCGCGGTCATACCCTAGGGTTTGCCGCCGTTCCGTGGCGACATGAGTGAGGCTTGGGTTTGCCCTTCTACGGTCGGTCCATAGGTACTGCGGCATGTTCCGGGTATTATTAAAACTGTGCTCAAGTATTGAGCTCTCGGGAAATTGTGGGCCTTTGATGAATCGATCGAAAAGTTTAACGTTGTCTGGATATTTATGATGGGATACAATAATTGGAATCTATCTAGTTGCATGCAAGTTTAACATTTCGGCCTCGGACGGAATCAGGAATCTTGTTGAATTATCCGACTTCTTTTGAAAAGTGTTTTCATGGTTGAGACCTAAATGTAAAATTTGCATTGTTAGGCATGAAATCCAGAATATGTGATATTCTGGGTTTATGATGTCTAAGGGCAGTGCGGATTCCAATTGTTGTAGTTTTTCACTTTATTTTCTGTGACCGTAAGTGTAATATATGGTGTATCGCCGGTTTCATTTTTATACGTCAACGACAATTGGGATACGCATATTTACTTACGTTGATGACATGTGATGTTATGTATTGCTGGGATATGTCATATTGGATCGTCGTGTCTGAATAGCCGGGTGTTTTTCATGTGAGATGAGAGTTTTTCATTTTCATTCATGTAAAATTCAATGTATGTAATATTCTATTATTGGGGCACTTCCGGGTTGAGGAAGACGTCACCGTTGATGTATATTATTTACTTTTCCGCATTAGGATAGACCCAAGGAGGGGAGCACAAGTAACCGGGTTCTAGAGTCGAGTGGGAGACCATCTCAAGGTGTCGAGTCCGGGTCTCCTAACTCTAGAACTGGTAAGGTTGCTTGCCGCTCTCGTAAGGGTTTAGGGATGTGGGTTTGGATATTCATCACGACCGTGGAATCCGTGTTTTATACAGGCTTAATATAAAACCCGGAAATCCTAGTATATCCAATATTTCATATGTTGTTTTCTGCTGCGATATCTGTGATGTGATCATTTGATATGTTGAGATAAATACTTTATATAGTATATATGATATATTATATAGACGTTGCTTATGTTTTACACCCGCGCTAACCCTGCCCCGCTCTACCGTTAGTTACCTAACCTAACGGTGCATGACGGGACATCGAGGCGAATGCGGGTGGCATAAGCGTACGTTGTATTTATTTGTGATGTTTAGGTAACTTAAATGATGGGACTTCATTAATGAGATTAATGAAAGAAAAGAAACCTAAAGATATTGTAGAAACTCGTTTTAAAAACTGGTAGCTCTAGTTCTTGCTTTGCATAGCGGTATTCCTTGTTGAATATCCATCACCTTATTCGATAAGGAAATAGCCGAGATCTCTTCACCGGGAGTGACCTCTTTAGCGAAACTAGCAGATGCTACAAACTCGGTTTGTCTTTTGATTGATTTTATAGTTTTTTGCTTTGCATAGTAGTATTTTGTGAAATATCCTGCACCTCATTCGATGAGGAAAGGGCCGAGATCCCTTCACCGGAAGTGACCTCTTTAGCAAAACTAGTAAAAGTCTAAAAAACACTCGTTTTCAAAATCACTCGATTCTACAACGATATCAAGTTCATTACGCAAAAGTTTTCTTAAAAACCTGTCGTAGCCCTCCGTCATTTCAAATAAGTGTTATTTTAGTATTCGTGCTACGATAGTTTGGCCTCCGTCAAGGCGTAGTGTATGGTAGCTAAATTAGTGCTTTTCTGCAGCATACGATGCTGTTCCCCTCCGAAAGACGCGATGAAGACGCGGCGGGCATCTTTCCTGAAATTCGGGGCAGATGCTAATTGGTGCTATCCGTCCACCTCTCCGAAAATGCCAAGTTGATTTATGGCACCATGTATCGAAGGTTTAAACGGATGCGTCCGATGTAGCAGACTTCGTCAGATTCCCCTCGCTTGAGGGGTTTTTGATTGTGGGGACGCTCTTCCCTGCAGGCGCAAGCCCCTGCAGTTAATTACGCTACCGCACCGCGGTAACAACTTTCTCCTTCTCCAGATGATCATTTCGTGTCGTGGATGTTTGTTTTGTGTTTGGTTGCCCGTGGATTGTATACGGAGACTAAGTTATGTTGTCGCCCGTAGGGCGTGGACAAGTCCAAATCTGTATCTTTCTTAGATTTGGGTTTGGGGGGGTTGTGTTTAAGGATACGTTAGCCTTATTTGAGGCTAAGATCAACTTAAACGTTTGTTAAGGATACGTTAGTCTAATTTTAAACTAAGATCAACTTAACGGGATCGTTTAGATCCGACAAGAGAGCAATCGGGGGGCTTTATTGTATAGTTTAATGACATTATGGTCGATAGGTAGTTTAAGGACATTGCAGTCCAATGTTAGTTTTAAGACGTTGCGGTCAAGGTTAAGGACATCATAGTCCGTGGATTTAAGGACTCCACAGTCCGGCATTAGTTTTAAGACATCACGGTCGAGGTTAAGGACGTTATAGTCCGTTGTTAGTTTTAAAACATCCCGGTCAAGGTTAAGGACATCATAGTCCATGAGTTTAAGGACCCCACAGTCCGTGAAATGTATGGTTGTTGGGACCCGTCACCTCTTTGAAGACGTTGAGGAATTACAACGACAAATATCAAAGGAGTGAAGAGATGTACCCTTAAACCAAGGTAGATTAAATGATCTGTAGCCCAATTTTGGAACCAAGACCAATTAATTATACTGTGAGCCCATTGGCTCGGTTAAGTCTGGATTGAGGACTTATGGCCAACTTGGGCTAAGTCCAACCGAGTTAGACCCTTTATTGGACTATTTGACATTTGTCTGGTTTTAGTCCACATTATTTTCATCTTTGATTTCCTCAATTTTGAGATTCAATTGAAGAAGAGGCTATGCCTCTGGAAAATTAGCCAGATTGGCCAAAAATAATGTTTAGACAATAGCGAGCAGCAGTGTTAAACACTAGAAATAAAGCTTTTAGATTAGTGTTAAACACTAGAGAATAATAGTGTTAAACACTGGAAAGTAAGATTCTCAAATTTGTGTTAAACACTAAAAGATAATTAGTGTTAAACACTGGGAATAGGATTCTCGAATTAGTGTTAAACACTAGCAGATAATCAATGTTAAACACTAGAAATAAGACTCTCAAATTAGTGTTAAACACTGGGAAAGAAGCTCTTGAATTAGTGTTTAAAATACTGAAAAGAAAAATCACGTGGGGACACGTGAGGGCGCCCAAAGGTGAGACCAGATCTCTTTTTCTTCTTTCTGCAAGTAAGCGTTAAACACTTTTTATATCTTCTTTGGAGCATCACGTGCTGACACGTGAGGAGGATTAGTGCGCTGATTGTTAGAGCACTAGCCAAGGGGTCACGTGGGAACACGTGAGAGCGCCCAAGACTTTTATTTCTTTTATTTTTTTCTATCTGTGTTCCGGGAGTCACGTGGAGCACGTGAGGCATTGCCTCTGAGCTTTTTCCTCCTTATTTCTGTGGGTCTTTACAGGGGTCACGTGGGGTACGTAACCCTGGTTCTTTGCCTGTTTGAAGATCTGTTTATCCTTTTTAAGAATTAAATTCTTCATAGGGTTAAACCCTAGCAATAACTTTAGAGGAATTAAATTCCTATTTTTCTTTTGAAGAATTATATTCTTGGATAGGGTTAAACCCTAATTCTTCTTCTGTGGGAATTAAACTCCCATATATGTAAGGAATCAAGTTCTGACATAGGGTAAAACCCTAATTTTATTTTAAGACGAATTAAATTCCTGTGAGTTTAAGAGAATCAAATTCTCGATTAGGGTTGAACCCTAGTTCTGTCCATCTTGAAGGAATTAAATTCCTATAATTTTGGAGAATTGAATTCTCATATAGGCTTAAACCCTAATTTTATCTTGGAGGAATTAAATTCCTATAACTTTGTGAGAATTAAATTCTCAAAACTCAATTCCTCCTCTATGTTTTAGATCTGCATGGCAGGATCTCGACCCGATGAGAATTAAATTCTCAACCTATGGGGAGATGTGCACTTTGCAGATCTTCAACCAGAGAAAGATCTAAGTTCTTTTTTTTATAGAAGAGGTAAACTCTTAGATTGAGAATTAAATTCTATTTTTATTGAAGTTTTGATCCCCTTTCTTTTCTTACCTAGGGTTTTTCTTTGTAGAGAATTAAATTCTCCTCTCTTTTCTCTCTGAATTTTCAAGATTCCAAAGCTCTATATCAAAAACTCTCCTCTGGCTCCTATTTATAGGAGAAGGAAAAGAATTAATTTGTTTAGTAAATCTTTCATTGAAAGATTTGATTTTTTTTCATCACTAATCCGGGCCTTTAGATTATTCGGTGAATTTTATTCACCGTTGGATTTTAAATCCAAAGATATTCCTTTTGTTATTTCGATGAGATTTAGGGGAAGTCTTTCCTTGTCCAAGATTTTTCCATAAATTGGTGATATTTTAATCACCTTCAGATTCTCAATCCAACGGTTCTCCATAATTCTTCTCTATTTTGGAAAGATTTAAATGATCTTTTTAGAATTTAATTCTGTTGAACAGCGAGGCTTTTAAAGCCAGTCACGTGTGGCCACGTGACCTTTGGTCACGTGTGGCCACGCGACCCCCGGTCACGTGTGAGCACGCGACCCCGGTCACGTGTGAGCGCGTGACCCCCTGAATGGACTCCTCTTCTGTGCTCTATTCTGTGCCGCTGCTTTAACCCTCACGTGCTAACACGTGACCATTGGGCACATGTGAGCACGTGATGCCTCTTCTGAAGCTTTTTCCTGATTTTTAATCAGGGAACAAATTCCCCCACAGCGTTGCTCTCACGTGTCTGCACGCGAGTGCAACGCTGCCACTTTTGTGACCGTTGGATCTTCCTTGGGAGTAGGGTAGATGAAACGTTTTCAATCCCATCCTATAAATGGAAGGGTCTCTACGGAAGCGCCTCCACTCTTCGTCTTCCTCCTTTGCTAACTTTCTTCCTTTGAGAATTTAATTCTCCTTTTCCAGAGCTTAGTTCTCTGCTCCACAATCTTCAGAGTTTAACTCTGTTCAGGGAAGACCCATCACTTCAGGTAGTGATCTTTGAACGATCGAGACACTTTCATATCTCTCTGGATTTTAAATCCATAGCAAGGGTTCTTACCCTTTTTAACAAGAACCCATTTTTCTTCAAACAGAAAACTATTTGATCTTCAAACAGTAGATCTTTTAGGTTTTCTCTAATCTTTAGGGAGATGATGGTGGCGGTTGTCTCCTCCATGGAATTTAATTCCGTCCCAAAAAAACTTCGAGTCTGGAAAGTGTTACTGGGAATTTAATTTCCCTCTCTTAACAAGGAATTTAATTCCTATGAAGAACTCAGTTCTTCTCAGGGGACTTCTTGGGTTTTCCTTGCCCTGAGTTCTTTTTCTCAACCGAGAGGAAGAAGTTTGTCATGTCCCTTCCTGGAATTTAATTCCCTTGATTCTGTTTGATTTGTCACAGAGTCCAAAATAGATCTCTTTCTAGGGGAATGTGTAGGGTCACTTGAAATCCACTGCTTATTTAATGAGAATCTTCCTTTTATCTCATTATAATTGCTTGGCCACATTATTGACGAGCCGCCATCTTGATTCTGTGGGACCCATGTGTTTTGTAGCCAATGGTCCCAAAAAAAAACTTGTTGTCGCTTTCTTCAACTGTCTTTATATACATCTATATATTTATAATCATATATATATATATATATATATATATATTGCTGGCTTCGCTTCTAACAGTTTTCCTCCTATTTTATTTCAGGTACAATGACTTCGGTTCCGTGCTTTCCTTTCACTCGCTCGGAGGCCACCTTTCCTTAGTCACCATCTGACGAGGAAGTGATGGCGATGATCAAGGCTCATGACCCGACCTGCACCAACTTGCTCTTGTGGGGGACCTGGTACGGTCATATTATCCGAGGGCGCCGAAGCTTCCTTTGCGAAGTACCAACGGAGCCCACCTTTCCGTTTCTGCCACTGGACTCACCAAGGACAGTCTTTGCCGTAGAGATGCCGAATGGGACTCCGATGGGGTGGCTCGAGCCTTCGACGACTGGTATCCCGAACCATCCGATCCCAGCTATAGATATTTTAGGACATCGTATTTGTCAGGGTGAGGCCCAACCATGGGGACAAATCTACAAGATAGGGCTCACCCCTCGACACCCTACGGGCTACCTCCTCTGGGCTCGTTATATCCTTTCTGCTCATCGCGCGCGACTGCAGAAAGTCGGGCTCTACCAGGCGATATATACGTCGCTCTTCCACTACCAATCCCCACATGTCTGGTGGGTTAATGCGTTCTTGAATCAGTGGAATCTCCCCACCAACACTTTTCTCCTGGGGGACCGGGAGGTTTCGATCACTTTGGAAGAATTTTATGTGATCTCGGGGCTGCCAATTCGGGGGGCACTTTATGAGGAGTTGCTGCCTCTCGATGAGTACGTCTTTGAGGCCGAGCCCGCAATCCCCGACGGCTTGTCGAGCGAAAATGCCGTGCGCCACAAGCGTCCGAGTCTGATTAAGGCGTTGGGTATCTTTGACCGGCTGTTCACAGAGTCAGAGGAGCAGGGCGTCACTTTCAAGAGCTTCATCGCTTGCTTCCTTCGCGAGGATGTCTTGTCGAAGACGGCTTTGAAGTTTGCAAACATCAATGACCCCTGTGGGTTTGGTTTGAACAGACGGCCGATTAAGGAAGAGAATTTACCGCAGTACTATATTCCTATCATGTCGGCGGTGTCTTTTGAATCGATTGCAGCTCCCGGTATAGATGTGGAGACCTTTTTTGTGGGTTTTATTAGTGTTTGGCTCAGCTGGTTCGTCATCCCTATGCATCGCCGCTTCATGAGAGTCTCGGTCATCTACCCAGCTCATCGTATTGCTGAGGGAACATGGTTGGCTGTAAGCATCCCGGCGCTAGCGCATCTCTATCACGGATTAGGCACCGCTGCTAACACCTCAACTCCCGGTGTAGACATAGTAAAGTTCTCCCTTCATTACTTCACATCCTAGATTGAGATGCACGTGTTCGGGGCTTTTGCTGCGCACCAGAGACCTAGTTTTTATGATGCTTACACTTTTCCGCGACTCATGCGGCTAGTGGATGCTTCTGCCCCTGATCCGACTTAGTTTGGGGCCATTCGCGTGTTGATCGCTCCTTACGCTAGCGCGGGCGGACTCGTATTTATTGATCGGGTTCTATCTGCTCCTTCAGGCCGACTCAACAACTCCATGACCAGTCGAAAGGTGAGGTGCCTTCTCTAAAGCCCCGGGAGGCCACGCACTTATACGCGATCAAACCGGGCTATCTCTTATTCCGTCAGAACAGTGCGGCTCTGTTTATGCGGTACAATCCACATCGCTTCGCCCGGCAGCTTGGATACGATCAGGGTGTCCCCTTTGAAGCTTTTACGGTTGCGCCGGTCCCTTCACCCACAACTGTTCGCGACGCCGCTCATCACTTCGTGAGGTTGAATACCGGTTCTTACTTCATTATCCCCGAAGTAGATCATACTCTCCAATGCGTGGGGGCCTTCAAAGGCTGGTATCTTCATCGGGTTAGCCCAGTTATTGATTAGGAGAAGAGGTTGCTTCTTGGCTATGGCGCTCTTGCTCCGGCTCAGGCCGCGGGGATTCTGCTTCGGCCGCGCACACCGGTCCGCTTTCCCTTGAGGGACACCAGTGTTGCGCTTATTCCGGGGGAATCAGAGGTGGACCTTACCCCCACCGTTGGTATGCCATTGGGTATCCGGTCGCGGGCCAATCGGGCTCCGATAGCAGCACCACCACCCGTGGCGTCGACAATGGCAGTGTCGTCCTCGGTAGCACCACCAAACAAGGGTGCCGGTAACGAGGGTGTTGAAGGTAAGGTGGGTCGGCGTCGTGCCAAGGCTCCACGGGAAAAGAAGCGAGCGTCCTCTGGCATTAGTTCCGGGCCAAAGAGGAGGAAGAAGACAGTCTCCCGTCTGCTCGATCTTTCAGAAGGATCCGAACCTGTCATTCAAGACGAACCCATATACATGATATCGCCGAAAGATAGTCTTCTTTTCCCAGGTTCATCTGCCGAGGAAGCCGCACAATTGGCTGAGGCTATAAGACGCTCGCAGCTTGAAGCTGAGAAGGTAAGGATCCTGTTCATATCAGATTTTTGCATGTTTATACCGCCCAATTTTTATCATATTGCTTATCGGTAGGTACTCTTGAGCCGTGTTTGCTAGTCAATTGCAGGATACAGGTTCTCAGCTCTAAACGGTGAAATTCATGGAAAAGCACGACAAATTCCGGATTACTGCCAACCACAGATAAAACACGGGTCTCCGCTCTCTATCCGGATGTTGCCGCACACCAGTTTAAGGGACAAAATGGCAAATCGATGTTATTTTCATGCACAAAGCTCAATGTCAACACAAGATCCAAAATATCTACGCGGAGCTCAAGGAAATCATGGCAAAAGATCCACATCACATCACCTTTTTTTCTGCTAAAATTCTGGAAAAATTGTGAAGAGTTTCTAAGAAAAAACATATACCACACTGCAGACAACAACAAACAGGAGAAAACCACCAAGTTTCAAGACCTAAGTCTCCTAAAGGGCCACGGTTCCGCGGCATAAGCATGCTTAGGCCGCGGAACCGCGGCCGTACGGGCTCAACAGATGATGAGTTTTCAGGGGAAAACTTGAAGCGATAGAGAGCAAATTTTCATCTCCTGTTCCTGCCGCTGTTCTTCCACTTCGTACCATTTGTGCTTGTTGTTCTGATCCTTCTCACTTAACCGATGAGTGTCCTTACAATCCACTATCCAAGGACAGGATCAGGTTAATGTTGCATTTCAGCAAAGACCGAGAAATGATCCATACTCTTCCACCTATAATCCCGGTTGGAGGAACCACCCCAATTTCGTCTGGAATCAGAATCAACATCAATTCCAAGGAAACAATTTCCAGAGGCCCCCTCCTCCGCAACAACAAGCGCAAGAACAAACTCAACACCAGTTTCAGCAGCCCTTCCAACCCCAACCTTTTCAAAATCAGACGAACAACTTTGCACCCAACAATTCTTTTCCTCAAAACAACTTTGTTCCGTCAAACAACGATAAGGTTTCCTCGCTAGAACGAAGTCTGGAGGCATTCGTTAAACAATCGACACAATCCACCGCAAACATCCAGTCGTCTATTCAGTCTTTGGTGCAACACACTACTGCACACGGGCAAAGCATCAAGACCATCGAGGCCCAGATTGCACAGCTGAATGCGGCGTTAAGCGAGCGAGATAAGGGAAAGCTTCCATCTCAACCACTCCCAAATCCCGGTCACCCACATAATGTATATGTTGCTCTTGAACAACAGAACCATAATGTGAGTGCCGTGACTACATTGAGATCGGGAAGGATGCTGCACAACAACATCGGCACAACAATTGAGGATAATGACACCCCGGCCGCTTCTTCTTCTTCTTCTTCTTCTTCTTCTTCTCCTTCCTCATCTTCTGAGCCTATTCTTCATTCTTCAAAAGGCTCTCCTTCTTCTTCTTCTGCTCTGAACGGACCCACTTCTCACTCCACGAAAACACCAGCTCTGGGATCTGTCCCAACTCCACAATCTCCTCCATAAGTATTGGACTCAACCAATTTTTAAAACGTTCCATTTCCAAACCGATTGAGGTCTAATAAACAAAATCCACAAATGGAGAAGATTCTGGAGTTGTTTAAGCAGGTTAACATCAACATTCCCCTTTTAGATGTTGTCCAATAAGTCTCGTCCTACGCAATAATCTTAAAGGACTTGTGCACGAAAAAGAGGAAGTCTCAGGTACCCAAGAATGTTTTCTTGGCTAGTGCTGTGAGTGATGCTCTTACCCAATCTTTACCACAAAAACGGAAGGACCCTGGCTGTCCTACGATTTCTATTACCATTGGGGATAAGAACATCAACCGCGCACTATTAGATCTTGGTGCCAGTGTTAACCTGCTTCCGTACTCAGTATATGAGCAATTAGACGTAGAAGAGCTGAAACCCACACACTGTACTCTCCAAATGGCCGACCGATCAATCACCCATCCTAGGGGTGAGCTAGAGGATGTGTTAATCAAGGTCGGGGACTTCATATTCCCCGTCGAGTTCATTGTATTAGACACACAGCTTGTAGCTAACCCCCGGAATCAAATTCCGATGATACTCGGTCGCCCATTCCTTGCAACCTCAAATGCTGTGATCAATTGTCGCAATGGCTCGATGAACCTATCTTTTGGAAACATAATAATTGAACTCAATATTTTTAGGTTGTGGAATCAGCCCACCGAACCTAATGCTCATATACTAGACGTTTGCTCAATCCAGGAGATCACCCCAGAAGAGTGTGAATTCGAGGAGTTTTTGTTCGATCACGATAACCTTAACGCCACTAGTGCGTTTTTCTTCGAACCTGCTGCTGTTTCTGCGCCCGACAATGACTACGAGTGTTTCACTTTCTCGAACGATCTTAGCCACTCACCACCGGAGTTTGAATCCTTCGAATTTCCGGATGAGTTACCTGAACCATCCAACTCGGTCGCTTACACTCGTTTTGAACCTTTGCTGGAATCCTTTGAGTTCGAGACCTTTTCACCAATCTTGCCTTCAATCGTTTCACCTCCAATGCTCGAACTCAAGCCTTTGCCGTCTCACTTTAAGTACGCTTACTTGGGTGAGAACGAGACCCTCCCTGTTATCATCTCGGCTTCTCTAGCTCCAGAGCAAGAAAAAGCCCTTCTTGCGGTCTTCCACAGCAATAGGCAAGCTTTTGGCTGGTCCATGGCGGATATCAAGGGGATTAGTCCCCTGATCGTTGAACATCGCATTCATCTGATGGATGATGCCAAACTAGCCAGGGATCCACAAAGGCGACTCAATCCAGTCATGAAGGAGGCTGTGAAAAAGGAAATCATAAAGTGTCTGGATAGCGGTATCATTTACCCTATCTCTGATAGCTAGTGGGTTAGCCCCATTCACGTTGTCCCCAAGAAATCAGGCATAACGGTCATCACTAACGAGGCGAACGAGTTAATCCCTACTCCCACCCAAACTGGGTGGCGAGTATGCATCGATTACAGAAAACTCAACGTCGCAACGTGGAAGGACCACTTTCCGCTACCTTTCATTGACCAAATGCTTGAACGATTAGCCGGACATGAGTACTACTGCTTTCTTGATGGCTACTCCAGCTATAATCAGATTCCCATCGCCGAAAAAGACCAGGACAAGACCACATTCACTTGTCCTTTCGGCACGTTTGCATATCGTCGCATGCCCTTTGGGTTATGCAATGCGCCCGCTACCTTCCAGCGGTGTAAGATGGGAATCTTCTCAGACATGGTGGAAAAATTCCTGGAGATCTTCATGGAAGATTTCTCCATCTTCGGCGATTCCTTCAACGAGTGTTTGCTGCATCTTGACGTTGTCCTTACCCGATGTAAGGACAAGAACCTCACTTTGAATTGGGAGAAGTGCCACTTCATGGTGCGCGAAGGTATTTTCTTAGGACATATCATTTCTCAAAATGGCATAGAGGTTGACAAAGCAAAGATTGAGGTCATTTCCAATCTCCATCCTCCCAGATGCGTCAGAGACATCCGAGCCTTCCTTGGCCATGCCGGTTTCTATAGACGGTTCATTAAGGACTTTAGCAAGATTGCTAGTCCCTTGACTCTTCTACTGGCCAAGGACACGCCATTCAACTTCAACTCGAGCTGTATGACTGCGTTCGAGTCATTAAAAAGCTCACTCACTTCTGCTCCCGTTCTTTCTTCACCTGACTGGACACACCCATTTGAGATTATATGCGATGCATCCGACTTTGCCATTGGAGCTGTCCTTGGACAACACATCAACAAGATGCCGCACGTAATCTATTATGCTAGCCGAACCCTAAACGACGCCCAACTTAATTATAGAACAACTGAGAAGGAATTCTTAGCTGTTGTATTTGCTTTAGAAAAGTTCAGGCCCTACCTCATCGGCTCTCCAGTCATTGTCTACACAGACCATTCTGCTCTGCGCCATCTTTTTGCGAAGAAAGATGCAAAATCTCGGCTAATACGTTTGATCCTCTTGCTTCAAGAGTTTGACCTTGTCATCAAGGACAAAAGAGGATGTGAGAACGTAGTCGCTGACCATCTCTCACAACTTCCTTCTTCGCCGTCGCTTTAAATTCCGATCAACGACGTTTTTCCGGATGAACAGCTCTTGACAGTAACTTGCGAACCCTGGTTCGCAGATATTGTGAACTATTTGGCCACAGGGTTACTACCGACTGAATGGTCAAGTCAGGACAGACTTCAATTCTTATCCCAAGTAAAACACTTTTACTGGGACGAACCCTATCTGTTCATGTACTGTCCCGACCAGATTATTCGTCGGTGTGTCCCTGACGATGAATTCAAGAGTGTGTTGTCATTTTGCCACGATCAAGCATGTGGCGGGCATTTTGGCCCCAGAAATACAGCTGAGAAGATCTTACAGGCCACAACTCTTCAAAGACGCTCATGACTACTGCAAGACTTGCTCCCGGTGCCAACACTTGGGCCGATATCCAGGAGGAACGAGATGCCGCTCCAACCAATCTTGGTTGTGGAGATTTTCAACGTTTGGGGGATAGATTTCATGGGGCCGTTTCCCAGCTCTTTTGGGAACTTGTACATCCTTCTTGCTGTTGATTACGTCTCTAAGTGGGTCAAGGCTGTGCCCAGCCGGACTAACGACAACAAGGTTGTCGTTAGATTTCTTAAGGAAAACATTTTCTCCTGGTTTGGGCACCCCCGAGCGATCATTAGCGACAATGGAACTTATTTCTGCAATAAGACTTTCGAGGCCTTGATGCGGAAATATTCCATTAATCATAAGCTATCTACGCCCTACCACCCCCAAACCTGTGGGCAGGCCGAAGTTTCAAATCGGCAAATCAAGCAGATACTGGAGAAGACGGTTTCCAAGAACCGTAAAGATTGGTCGTTGAAACTCACTGATGCCCTTTGGGCATTTCGAACTGCTTATAAGACCGATCTTGGCATGTCTCCCTATTGGCTTGTGTATGGAAAGGCTTGCCACCTTCCTATGGAAATAGAGCATCGCGCATTTTGGGCGATAAAGGAGCTGAATTTGTCTCTCGAAGATGCGGGCAGCCGTCAGAAGCTGCAGTTGAACGAATTGAGTGAGCTTAGGGATGAGGCTTACGAAAACGCGGTTGTCGTTAAGAAGCGAACGAAGGTGTTTCACGATAAACACCTTTTGCGCAAAACTTTCACACCTGGTCAACAGGTGCTGCTTTACGACACCCGACTACATTTCTATCCAGGTAAGCTCAGATCTTGCTGGAAAGGGCCATACTTTGTGCGGAATGTGTATCCGCATGGCGCTGTGGATTTGGAGAATCCAAAGGACGGTTCATTTTTCAAAGTAAACGGACACCGACTTAAACCATACCTTAGTGCCGAACCAACAGAGGAGCTCCTGGTCTTATAGGAGCCGGTTTACCCTGCATAATCTTTCTCTGCCTACCACCAAACTTCGGTTATCCAGCCAAGAACAGTGGACACTGTTCCAAATAAGTTTGGGGGTATGTATAAACCTTTTTGTATATATTTGTGAATATTCTTTTCCATTTTTACTATTTTTTCTTTTCTTTAAACACTAAAACAAAAAAAATTGTGTATACTAACCGACAATTTTGACCCTTCAATGATCTCTTCATGCAATGACAGTAAGGACACTGTCCAGTTTAAGTTTGGGGGTACGCTCGGTACGCATTTCTAACCTTCGCATTCATATGTATATTTTGCATCTGCATATTAAAATCCATATAATCCATAAAAATCAGAAAATTTTCTAAAAACATAAAAACTTTTCTGTCAAGTTAGCTAGTGGGAGAACTCTGATTCAACATTTCAACGATTTTGTTTGATAAGATAAGAATAACTAAATCTTATTTTTAGATTTTGAAAACCTGAAAGATAACTCTCCATTGAAGTTAACTATTGATGATATACATCTTTACATCACACTACACGTGTCGTGAATTTTGGAAATTAGATGACAAGTCTTTTATGTATAAAAACTATTAAATGGATAAATGATTTTCTGAGGATCAAATAGGTTTGTTCTAAAATAAGTAATATCAAGAATAGTTTATGAAGTGAAGTGAATATGAAGGGATATTATTGATGCCTTAATTGGAACTAATTCTGAAAAATAACCCATCTGAAACTTGATTGGAATGATTACACACATAACCCACTAAACACGTCTTTTATCCAAAAAAATAATTGAACTGCCAGTTATATCTCCGTTCGCATTGAATCATCATGATTTTCACGCTAAATTGTATTTTTTTGGGCCTAGGTAACTTGAGTAATTAAGTCCGCTGGGGTGTCTCTACACCTAATGCCCTAAAGCCAACTGGTTTGGGTGCATTGGCCCAAAGCTCGTTAAGAAGCCTAGAAAGTCCAGATTAAAACAAAGTCAAGCAAGTGTTCTCTCCGAGTTAAAATTCCTAACGGTTCTTTGTGTGAGAATAATCTTGACAAAAGACAGGTTTTTATAAAAAATATTTCTAGCGGAGATATGAAGGTTTTATTCTATGATAAAGACTATTGCACGTTCACAGAGGTGTGTATGAAATGAAAACAAGAAAAATGTGGAGTGAAAAATAAGACCTAGTTTCCTGTTAGGGAAGATAGAAATTCTGAAGTTGAAACTTTACTGGAAAACGAAACTTGAAAAATTCTTAACTCTTTATAAAACTTATGTGATCCTTTTAAAAATTTTATCTGGGCTTTATTGTGTGACATGATGACTTTAATCGATCCTTCTGGAACTTAACGACACTATTTGCATTGCACGTAAAGACATATAAAATCTTTAGTTAAATAAAAAGCGTTGTGTGAAAAATAAGGGTTCGACAGTCTAGACTTAGGATCATAGAATTGTTATTTTCTGAAACAAAACTTTAGGGTTTGAATCATAGTTATTTTGCAAAACTAGCTTGACCGGATTTTGTGGGTAGTATCCGCTGAAAACTCTCAGGACATAACACTCCTCCTACTAGGGACACCTAGAGGTTTAACGGCTTGTTGCACATGCTCAGTGCAATCGCGTTCCCTGGGAAAGTGAGGTTAGGAATTTTTGTGAATAAATTGGCTTTGCTCGGGACGAGCAAATGATAAGTTTGGGGGTATTTGTTCATATCAGATTTTTGGATGTTTATACCGCCCAATTTTTATCATATTGCTTATCGGTAGGTACTCTTGAGCCGTGTTTGCTAGTCAATTGCAGGATACAGGTTCTCAGCTCTAAATGGTGAAATTCATGGAAAAGCACGACAAATTCCGGATTACTGCCAACCACAGATAAAACACGGGTCTCCGCTCTCTATCCGGATGTTGCCGCACACCAGTTTAAGGGACAAAATGGCAAATCGATGTTATTTTCATGCACAAAGCTCAATGTCAACACAAGATCCAACATATCTACGCGGAGCTCAAGGAAATCATGACAAAAGATCCACATCACATCACCTTTTTCTGCTAAAATTCTGGAAAAATTGTGAAGAGTTTCTGAGAAAAAACATATACCACACTGCAGACAACAACAAACTGGAGAAAACCACCAAGTTTCAAGACCTAAGTCTCCTAAAGGGCCACAGTTCCGCGGCATAAGTATGCTTAGGCCGCGGAACCGCGGCCGTACGGGCTCGACAGATGATGAGTTTTCAGGGGTATTTTGGTCATTCTATATGGAGGCAAATTGTTGCCCTAGGTTTCCAGTTCCCTGCCTATAAATAGTCCAGAACTTGCCAAAGCCAAGGGTGCTTATTCTTGTATTTAGATTTTAGAATACATGTTGTTCTTCTTCTTCCTCTTCTCATCTCTTCTCCATTAAAAACTTGTAGTGAGCTTTTGTGAGTGAAGGATGAATAAATGAGTTCTTTTTGTTACTATGCTTGTCTTGTTATTTTGTTAATTATAATTGCTTGTATTTTTCATTTGGTAATTTAGTTGTTGTTATTTCTTGTTTGTTTCTTTCTTGTTCTCTTTTTTTTTATCCTTAAACAACAATGATGCTTAAGCTTGATCCTTACCAAAGTGAGGTCTCAATTATCTAGTTGTAATCTTCTAACCTCTTTCTTTCTATCTTCCTCCTTTGTTTTATTTTCCTTTTTCTTATAATGGGTGAGTAGTTTCCATACTTGTTAGGGTAGGATAAGGAAAGTTTGAGAGAAGGAAATCTCTCTCACTCTTTCCTTGCCCAACATCTTAATTCGGACTTCCGTTAATTGAACCACAATCCGCTCCCTACAGCACCCTATCCTACATGATAGCGGTGATTCCTTAGTGAGACCGGTTATGGTTGAATTAACCGGAGGTTAAGGCTAAGAGCCAAGAACGGACGGACAAGCACCAAAAGGAAGAACTTAAGCGTTGGAAAGCCAGGCTTATACTCGCAAGTTCCTTCCTAGTCGTGCTAATCCCCGTTGTTGCCGATTACCGTAACACCGATATTAAGAGTGGCAACGAAAGAAGCGAGCGACTCCTAACTCAAACTAACCTAATCCTAACCCTAACAAGCTCTCTTTACATATCATTTTAGCACATAGTTAATCTAAAAACAAACCTGGACATTTGGACTTAACTCGTTAAAGCACATAGAAAAAGATTCCCATCTCCCTGTGGGCGACCCGTACTCAACCGGCTAGCTACAAGCGAAACCGTCTTGATTGCGGTAATAAAATTGAACACGTAAAAACTCTACCAATCAGACCCCGAAGAGGCCTTATCCTGCCGTCATCTTTTATGAATATCCTTCGTGGATACGGCGGCGGTTCATCGGCCCTTTGGAGGAGTGGGGAGAAAGGGCCTTTAAGCAGGCTGCTTCGGAGGATGCCGCGGACGCGCTCTCCTTGTGGACGGGTGTCCACGAGTCCACTCTTGAACCCCGGCGAGCACACCTCCTTGAGAAGGAGCATCGGCTTGAAGAAGCCATATTGAAGGCTTCCCTACGCATCGGTATGTTTCTATATTTCTTTGCAGTACTTCATGTTGCCTGCACTTGTATATATGTATTCTTATTCTTGTGTGAATTGTGCAGAGACTTTGGTGATGGGGGAGGTTCCTACGGGGTTGTTGAAGATGGAGCCTGTTGACATCCCTAATGAAACATTGCTCGATGTGGAGGGGATCGACAACGCCGCGCGCCTCACGATAGAGCCTCCTGTGGCGGCTCTTGATCCTGGAGCATTCGCTCCTTTGGGAGAGGCACCCTTGGTGGTCGCCGTCCCGACGGCTCTTCCTGAGGGCGGCCCATAGGCTCGGATGGAGGTAGTCGGGACCCCCCTCCCTGCGTGGGAACCCGAGGTCACGGCGGAGGCCATTGAAGCTGCTATCCCCCCAGCTCAGAACGGGAGGAGCGTCGAAGGTAACCTTCTACATTTTAAACTAGTAATCTTTCTGTTATCTGAACTCTTTTGTCTTTTCAGAGTTGCGCGGACTGGCGGCCTCTATTGCCGATCTGTCTCCCCGGCAATCCTTTCAGCGTCTGCTGGAGATGGCCGCCCTGCAGGCGATATCTCCTCAACGCATCGTCCTCTCATCTGGGCAAGGTTAGTGCCGTTCGCTATTTCATAGCATTGTTGTTACTTTGCAAAATGATATTGATGTTCTTTACAGTTCTGGAGGCCGATGACGAGGTTGAGGTCCTCGAAGGGCCAGGGGAACCTTCAGCTCTTTCTTGCACGACCGTAGGTAAGTGAAGTCTCAATATGGTTCCACTTGTTCCTTTGCTTAAAAGTTTCGTTAATCATTTATAAATTTGAACAGCCCTGCTAGTTCTCACAGCGCTGGAGTCGCGCATTGCCATGCCGCCCGGCCCTTATGCTTTACGAGCCTCAGACCGTCTGGCAAAATTGAGCCTCGACTCCCTGTCATCCCTGATTGAAGAGCTTCGTGCGGGCAGTGTGATCACAGCTGAAGCATTTGATGCCGAAGCTAATGGTTCTCTTCCTTTTCTTGCCACCTACCATAGCGAAGCGGTGGTGCGAGTCTGGGTAGAGTTCTGTCGGCAGGTGGAGGCTTGCTTGCACGCACTTGAGTGTTCCCGTCTTTCCTCAGAGGTTGTGGTTGCAAAGGAGGGCTTGCGGGGGCTGATAGAGCGGTGTGCGGCAAACATGGTATCGTGCAAGAAGAGGCTCAGTTGCAAATTCTCGGAGAGGGAGTTGGCCTCTAAGGCACTGAACGAGCTCCGTGTCAGCCTTACAGCCAAGGCCACTAAAGCGTATGAACTCTGGGGAGTACTTCAAGAGTCTATCAAAGAGGTGGTGGCTCTTGACAAAGCTGTCGTGTTCACTCGTGAAAGGGTTGAGGCTCACAAGGCTATGGAGAAAGAGCTTGAGGGCCGACTCGCCTCGTATCAGGCCCAACAGGCTCAGGCGGAAGCCCATCTTCTGGCGATATTGAACCATGAAGGCGAGGCCCATCGGAAAAGGGATGAGCTAACCCAGCTGCTAAATCGCCCGCCGTCCTGAAGACTTGTATCTCTTTCTTTCTTTTTGTACGTACTCCTGAATGAGAGTATTTTTTTTGTTTTTTTTATGAATTGTACTTTGTATCCATTTTGGTTTATGAATAAAAGACATATTTTTCTTCTTGATGGTGTGTCCCCTTTTTATTGAATGTATTCTGTTGGATAGTCTATCTTGATCTCTTTGCAGGGCAACGATAGCTTAGGATTCAGGGTTAAGATCTGCCTCCTAAGACTTTTGAGCTTTATGAGCCGTGAGGGTCTCATAAAGAGTTTTTCTCCTTACAGGTCGAGAGGATCCCATAGGTGTAAGTTCTCCTTAAGAATCATGAGGATTCTTAAGCGGGTTTTCCCTTGGGAGTCGTAAGGATCTCACAAGAGAGTTTTCTTTCCTACAGGTCGTGAGGACCCACAAGTGCTGGGTGCGGTCGCCCTTATCCGTATTTCACGGGGTCAGGGGTTGCTTTAGGATGTTTTCCAGGGTACCGTAGTTTAAAGACATCGCGGTCGAGGTTAAGGACATCATAGTCCGCGGGTTTAAGGACTCCGCAGTCCCATGTTAGTTTTAAGATATCACGGTCAAGGTTAAGGACGTCATAGTCCGTGGATTTAAGGACTCCACAGTCCAATGTTAGTTTTAAGACATTACGGTCAAGGTTAAGGACATCAAAGTCCGTGGATTTAAGGACCCCACAGTCCGATGTTAGTTTTAAGACATCACGGTCAAGGTTAAAGACATCATAGTCCGCGGATTTAAGGACTCCACAGTCCGATGTGTGGTTACTGGGACCCGTCATCTCTTTGAAGACGTTGAGGAATTACAACGACAAATATCAAAGGAGTGAAGAGATATACCCTTGAACCAAGGTAAAATCAGTCTAGAATCATCATGGTTGATCGTTAGTTTTAAGACATTACGGTCGAGGTTAAGGACATTATAGTCCTTGGATTTTAAGGACTCCACAGTCCAATGTTTGCTCTGGATGCTTCACACGGGTTCACTGTCGTGCTCTGCGAGGACCAGGCTCCGCTCTGGACGTTTTCCGCGGGGTCAAAGAGTGACGTTATCCGCGTTCCACGTGACCAGGGATTTTGTTCTGGATGCTTCCCATGGGTTCACTGCCGTGTTCGGCAAGGACCAGGTTCCGCTCTCGATGCTTCACACGGGTTCACTGCCGTGCTCTGCGTGGACCAGGATCCGCTTTGGACGTTTTCCACGGGGTCAAAGAGTGATGTTATCCGCGTTCCACGTGATCAGGAATTTTGCTCTGGATGCTTCCCACAGGTTCACTGCCGTGTTCGGCGAGGACCAGGCTCCGCTCTGGGCATTTTCCATGGGGTCAAAGAGTGACGTTATCTGCGTTCCACATGACCGGGAATTTTTCACTAAATGCTTCACACGGGTTCACTGCCGTGTTCGGCGAGAACTAGGCTCCGCTCTAGACGTTTTCCATGGAGTCAAAGAGTGACGTAATTCGCGTTCCACGTGACCAGGAATTTTGCTCTGGATGCTTCCCACAGGTTCACTGCCGTGTTCGGCGAGGACCAGGCTCCGCTCTGGATGCTTCACACGGGTTCACTGCCGTACTCTGCGAGGACCAGGATCTGCTCTGGACGTTTTCCACGGGGTCAAAGAGTGATATTATCCACGTTCCACGTAACTAGGAATTTTTCTCTGGATGCTTCCCACGGGTTCACTGCCGTGTTCGGCGAGGACCAGGCTCCGCTCTGGACGTTTTCCACAGGGTCAAAGAGTGACGTTATCCGCGTTCCACGTGACCAGGAATTTTTTTGATTATATCCGCATTTCACGGAGTGGGGATTTGACTCTCGGTGATCTGTACATCGCCGAGCCATGGAACTGGGAGTTGCCGCTATTCCTCCTTGCTTGATGTTATGTCCGTTGTGACGAGACGAATGTTGAGATGATCTCTAGGCTATTTGTGGCCCTTCGAGATTTGGCTTCTTCTTTTGATGAAACCTGGGGAGGAGGAGTGTGATTCCTTCTTTGTTTGCGCCCCTGGATTGTATACAGGGATTGATGTAACATCACCTGTAGGGCATAAATTTCATTTTTATTTTATTTCTTTTTCCGCGATGCTCTACCATTTCAGCTTTTATATCGCGAAGGTCGCGATTGCCCCATCATTTCGACTATTTTTCATGGTGCCCAATCATTTCGGCTATTTATTTTATTTTTACTCGCTGCTTTTTATTGCGAGTTGCCCAATCATTTTGGCTATTTTTCATGCATACATTTTTACTTGCTGCTTTTTATTGCAAGTTGCCCCATTATTTCGGCTATTTCATATGCATTTTTAGCTCGCTGATTTTTTATCGCGAGTGTAGAACTTGGAATCTGGTGCCAATCTCAGTATCAGCATCGCTACAACTGGAATATTGCCAGTAGCGAATCATCATTTGCCATGAAAGGACTCGGAATTTGATACCGTTTTAGGCATCAGCATCGCTACAACTGGGATATTGCCAGGAGCGAATCATCATTTGCCTCTGTCGATGTCGAACAAAGATGGCTTAGTAAACAGGGTTAGGATTCTGTCGACTAAGGCTTTTGACTTCATTAGCCGTAAGGGTCTCACAAAGGTATTTCTCCCTACAAGTCGTGAGGATCTCGTAGGTGTGTTTTTTCCTTGGAAATCGTGAGGATTCCTAAGTGCGTGTTCCTCTGTAAGTCGTAAGGATCTTACAAAAGGGTTTTTTCCTTATAAGTCGAGAGGACTCACAAGGGTTGTTCACCGTGCGAACATATCCCCAGTCACGGATGGGACTCGGTTAAGGAAATGTTTATTCATGCCCGTGGATTGTATACAAGGGTCAGTATGAGCCGCTTGTAGGGCAATATTGAAGGTTGTGGGGGTTGCTTAAGAACAGGTTCAGGTCTCTGTAACTTAAGACTTTCAAATCTTATGAGCCATGAGGGTCCCATAAGAGAGTTCTCCTTACGAGTCGTGAGGATCTCGCAAGTGTAATTTTTCCTTAGGAATCATGAGGACTCCTAAGTGTGTTGCTCCCTTGTGAGTTGTAAGGATCTTACGCGGGTGGTTTCACCTTACAAGGTCGAGAGGACCCTGTAAGTGTCTTTTAATGAGGCTGCGCCCTTTCGGGTTTTCATAAACACTCGCTGGTAGCCCTGCTGTTTTTACTCACGGAGCCCTTTCGGGTTTTCATCCGTGCCCATTTTGCTTACGGACATACCGTCTTTCTTTTTTTTTTATTCTTTTTATTCTTTTTTCTAACGAGGTTGCGCCCTTTCAGGTTTTCACAAACACTCGCCGGTAGCCCTGCTGTTTTTACTCACGGAGCCCTTTCGGGTTTCATCCGTGCCCATTCTGCTTATGGACATACCGTTTTCATTATTATTATTATTTTATTTTTTTTATCGGCTTTAGGATTCCGCAATCCACCGTAGTTTATCGACATCTCGGTCAACAGCTAGTTTTAGGACGTAGTGGTCCGTCGTTAGTTTAAGGATGTTTCGGTCCGTTGTTGAAGAAGGCCGTCTACTACTTATAAAGTTTGGTCTTAGGAAGATAGCGAGCGGACATAGTCGTCGTCATCTATCATTGACCTGGGTTGTAACTCATTAAGCGTAGTATTTCTTTAGGAAGTGACCGTTTATTGGCCTGAAAGGTCTTTCACCGTGCATATCCATGACTAGATAGGCTCCACCCTGGTAGACCTCGTCTATGATGTACGGGCCTTCATAGCTCGGCTCGAATTTTCCCTGCTTGGCGCGATTGGGGATCATAGGTCTTTTGACCACTAGCACGAGTTCGCCTTGGCGGAATATCCTCGGCCTGGTCAATCTTTCATATGAGTGCGTCATCTTTGCTTTATAAGCCTCCACACTTTGTTGCGCTATGAGCCGGGTTTCATCAAGGGCATCAAGCTCCTCAAGCCGAAGGTGAGCATTTTCTTCGTCCGTCAGCTCGTGGTGGACTGCCACTCGCAGAGAGGGTAATTCTATTTCGAGCGGGAGTACTGCTTCTGTACCGAATACCAACGCGTACGGCGTTGTGTTCGTGGCCATCTTGAACGTAATTCGATACGCCCAGAGAGCTTCTTGCAGTCTCTCGTACCAGTCCTTCTTATTTCGGGACACCGTCTTCTTCACGATCTTTGTCAAGGTCTTGTTGAAAGCCTCAGCTAGACCGTTAGCTCGGGGATTATAGACTGAGGAATATCTCCAGTCTATGTTGTGTTGTTGCGCGAAGCAACTGATCTTGTGGCTTCTGTAGGCTGTCCCATTATCGGAGATGATCCGTCGCGGAGTCCCAAACCGATAAATGACGTGCGTCTTGATGAAATGGAGGATATTCTTCGTCTTCACTTCCCTCAGCGGTATTGCTTCTGCCCATTTGGAGAAGTAGTTAGTTGTCGCCAAAATGAATTGATGTCCCATGGACGATGCTGGTTCGATGGGGCCGATTACGTCAGTACCCCACATTTCGAACGGCCAGCTGGCCACTGTTGGATGTAGAGGATTTGGGTGCTGATGGATAAAGTCCCCATGGATCTGGCACGAGTGGTATTGCTTCACATATTCGAGGCAGTCCTGAATCATTATGGGCCAATAATAGCCCATCCGTTTAATCTTCAACTTCATCTTCGGGCCTGCTTGGTGAGAACCGCAGAGTCCGTCGTGAACTTCCTGAATGACTCTTTTCGCTTCGTCAGGTCCCAGACATCTCAACCACAGAGAATCAAACGACCTCTTGTACAGAGTATCATTGACGAAGGCGAAAAACATAGCTCGTTTCATAAGCTGATGTCTTGAGGACGCATCTTCAGGCGTTCGACGGGATTTGAAGTAGTCTATAAAGACTTCTCTCCAATCCTCAGCCTTTTCCTGGTCTTTTATTTGCATAGCCATTTGCTCAGTCACTCCCTTTTCTTCGGATGATTCTGGAGATATTTTTGCTGGGGCAAGTACCCGACGGCTTTGTACCATGATTCTTACGTCATCGAGGTTTTCGTCGGCCAGTTCTTTAGCTAGCTTGGCTAACGCGTCCGCCTTGCTATTTTCTGAACGCGGTATGCTTTCCAGCATGTAGGAGGGGATTTGAGTCAGCAATTTTTGTACTCTCTCACCATACTTTACCAATTCGGGTTTGCACGTTTGGTAGTCTCCATTTACTTGACTGACGACCAGTTGAGAATCTCCATATATGAGGAGGTTCTCAATTCCCATGTCGATGGCGATTTCAAGGCCTGCTATCAAAGCCTCGTATTCGGCTTCATTGTTCGTCCTCGGCTCTATTAAGGAGAAAGCGAAGCGCATTATCCCTCCTTGCGGGGTCACAAAGATAAGTCCTACCCCTGATTTGATTATGGGGGTGCTTTGTTTGCGCTTCTTCATGGAAGACGCTCCATCAAAATAGAGTTCCCATCGGGTATCGTCGATCGCATCAAACGCATGTTCGTCTGGCAGCTCGCAATTCAGAGGAGAATCGGCAGGTATCGGATGCTCAGCGAGGAAGTCGGCGATGGCCTGGCCTTTCACATTCTTAAGAGGCTGATAGGTTATCGAAAACTCCATTAAGAGCAGGGCCCATTTAGCGAGTCTCCCTGTCAATATGGCCTTCGACATTAAATATTTAAGAGGGTCCACCTTCGAAATGAGACAGACTTCATGCGCCAACGCATAGTGCCTGAGCTTTGTTATCGCGAAGATCAACGCCAGGCAGTGTTTTTCGATGGGGGGGTAATTGCTTTCTGCCCCCAGTAGAACTCGACTCAGATAGTAGAGCGCTCTCTCCTTCCCTTGGTCGTTCTCCTATGCCCACAATGCGCCTAAGGAACCTTCAAGGGCGGTTGTATACAGAATGAGAGGTTTCCCTTGACCAGAGCGGCCAACACTGGCTGGTTCTGTAGACACTGCTTGATCTCGTCCAGCGCGCCTTGGCATTTGTGATTCCGGGCGAACGGGGTTCCCTTCTTCATCGGATGACTATAAGGACGACACTTGCCAGAGAGATTGGCTATAAATCGCCGGATATACGCGAGCTTCTCTTGGAGAGACCGCAATTGTTTGAGAGTCCTTGGCGGAGGCATTTCCATGACCGCCTTGATTTTTTACGGATCTATCTCGATACCTCGATGCCGGACAATGAATCCTAGGAATTTGCCTGAAGAAACTCCGAATGCGCATTTGAGAGGGTTCATCTTCAAGTTGTATTGCCGAAGGCGTTGAAATACGATCTTCAGATGCTCGAGATGTTCCTCGTATGATTTGCTCTTAACCACGAGGTCGTCGATATAGCATTCGACAATTTCATATATAAGGTCATCGAAGATCTTCGTCATGGCCCTCTGATAGGTGGCACCGGCGTTCTTTAGACCGAAGGGCGTCACCTTGTAGCAGAATATTCCCAAAGGGGTCCGAAAAGCGGTGTGCTTCTGGTCTTCGGGATGCATCTTTATCTGATTATATCCTGATGAGCCGTCCATGAAGGAGAAAACTTCGTGAGTGGATGTGTTATCTATCATTAGCTCGGTGACCGGCACTGGGAAATCGTCCTTCGGGCAGGCTTTATTGAGATCCCGAAAGTCTACACATATGCGCACTGTTCTATTTTTCTTCATCACTGGGACGATGTTGGCGATCCAATCAGGATACTGAACCTCTTGGATGAAACCAGAGTCGATTAGCTTCTTAACCTCGGCGTTGATGCTCATCTCAAGCTCTAGCCGCATTCTTCTCGGCGCTTGTTTGATCGGCTTGACGTCCGGGGATATCGCCAATTTATGCACAGCAATTTCTGGATCTAGTCCCGGCATTTCGGAATAGTTCCACGCGAAGAAATCTTTATACTGCATAAGCACGCCTTTTAATGAAGCCACCCTTCCTTCAGACAACAGTTCACTAACGAATGTCGGTCGCGGGTCGTTCGCCGTCCCCAACTCAATTTTCTTGAGGTTATCCGTAGTGGTGTGTATTCCATCTTCCAGTTCTTTCAGCACTGGTGGAAATTCTGAGATTACCTCGTCATCATCGTTTTCGAGGCACCAGGGGAGTTTATCCATATTCTTGGGTTCTTCTTCCGACAGCGTTATCATGTGAAAGGTACGAGATCGCTTCCAAGACCGATGTTGATCCGGTTCCACTCTCGTGGCTTTAGGCTCATGCTTCTGTGGCGGCGTTACCCTCCAGCTGTTAGACAGAGCGAACTTACCGAGCTAATACTGATCTTCGACCCAATTCTTGAAGGTGAAGCAATCTTCGAGAGAATGGCCTATTACTCGGTGATAAGCGCAATAGTTTGGGTGAGAGACTTCACCTGCTTGCTCGGGATGCTTGGACTCTGGAAGCGTAATCATTTGATGTTTTATAGCGAGGTCAAGTATCTTCTTTGTTTTGTCTTGAGGAAAAGAGTATGCTCGACTCATCTTCTTCATGAGGGACAAATCCGGACCGCTCGATTCCCGACAGTGTGGCTTCTTGTTCTTGCTTTGTAGTTGTTGAATGCCTTTTTCGCTTTTAGACTTGTTTCTGCCTCTGCGTCAGGCCTTTCGCACAACAGGTTGACAGGGAGGAGCATTTTCATCTTTCACCTCCTGTTGAAGAAAGCGTTGCATCCTGGCTTTCTCGTAGATAGCCATTTCGCGGTTATGGTCGTCTCGAGCTTTTTGACCCGCTTTCCTGATAAGCTTGTCCATTCGTTCTTCAAATGACGGACTCGGCATTTTGATTGCAGGATCTAGTTTTGGTATGGGGTCGGCGTTTTCTGACAGGGCGTCCTCTTCTTCATCAAAGTTATATATGGCGTAGCTACCATGGACTCGTTCCCCTTTCCCGGATTTCACATATCCAAGCCCAAGCGTTTCCATTCTCCCGTTGGGCAACTTGCGCTGAGCCCCAGGGACATCCCAAATCCTGTTGTAGAACCAAGCTTGTCGAATAGTCTGTTTGAAGGGTACCCCTTAGCGCTTCAACAGCCTTTTTAGTCCGTTCGTGTAATATCTGGGCAAACGGATGGGTTGGAGCCTGTCAAGTATAGAATTTGCGCCGTGCCAGATTTCTTTCTCCACTCTTGTTTCCGTGGACCGGTAGAATAGGATCGCCTTTTCACCTTTTCGCCTGGGAGGGACGTAAAATGTCTGCAGGTCTTGCACATTGTAAGCTTCAAGTGCGTCAAGGTCTTTGTAGTACTCCCGCGGAATCATGGTAATTTGCAAACTCTGATCATCACCAGGGAATGCTTGTATTGATGGACGACTGGAGAACGCAGCATTAACCTCATCTTCCGAGTCGCTTCCGAAGATCAATATGGGAGCGGACGGTCCTGGGTTGTTGCGTCGAGACGGCCCAGCGTAGACTATCTCTTCTTCTTCTTCGGTATCACTCCCGAAAATCGGAATGGTGGCGGCGGCTTTGTTCTCTGGTTTGCGACACCTCTCTGTGTCCTCAAAATTTGGCAAAAAGTATTTTGCATCTTCGTACTTGCGGACTTCGTTCATGGAGAATGGGTTCAGCTCTCCTGTTACGCTATACTCGAGACCATCCTTGAAATACTTCATACATTGATGTTGCGTAGAAGGGATGATGTTGTACTCGTGTAACCAAGGACGACCGAGCAAGGCGTTGTAGCAGGTCTTGGCGTCAATGACGTGAAACTTAATATCCGTGATGAGTAGTCCGAAGCGTAATGTTAGTATTACAGATCCGAGAGTCCGTGATGACTGAGAATCGAAACCGGAGATAGTAATTTTATCACGAGAGAGGTGCTGAACGCTCATGCAGATTTCCTTCAACACTCGAACATTAAGGAGATTGACGGAGGATCCATTATCAACCAAGATTTTGCTTATCTTGATATCGTGGCAGTATCCAGAGACATATAGGGGACGGTTGTGGTCGCACATCCCAAGGAGAAGGTCTTCATCACCGAACGTGACATCGGCTGTGTGCACTTCTTCCAGTTCATCCTTCATCCTTTCTTCGGCGAGGAAGGCTTGGAATTGCTCGGGCTCTTGCAGCACCTTGATTAATGAATCTCTCTCTTCTTTTGATAATAAGAGGGCATCGAGAATGCTGATCTGAGAGGGTAGCTTCCTCAGGTGCGCTAGGATGTTGTAGTCCACCTTACTCTTCTTGGGCGGGTCCTTGGCAGTCATCTCTTTCATGACTTGGTCATCTAAAGCGATATCCTCAGCGACCTTTTCCTTTCCCTTATCTTTTCTAGTTGCGGGTCCGAGATTCTTTTCTGAAAGCGTGCGATTGCGCAGCTGAATGTTTTCGCAGGCCTCTGGTTCTTCCTCTTTCCCTAAGATGGATTCTTTAAAGAGAAGGCCAAGAGCCATTTCTTCGTCAGAGTCGCTCCCAAAGGTGAGAACCCGTGATCCTCCGGCATTGACTGTGCGACAGTTACCGGTACTTCTTTTGTGCTCCTCGGTCGTACTTCTCCGCTCCCGACGAGTTTTTCGTTTCATCCGTTTAAAATGTTGCCGGTAAGCAACATATCCCTTCCACCATCTTTTAAAAGCGTCGCACTCCTCAGTGGGGTGCGAAATCTTCTGATGATATGAGCAGTAATTAGGATGCATTTCTGCTCCACCGAGAGTGTTTTCTTCCGAGGGTGGTAGCTTCATTCCCATTGATATGGCTTTAGCAAACCTTTTCCTCGTCTTGAATCTGTTTTTATCCGCACCGGATGTCTTTTGATTTGGCGGGAGTGCCTCGATTCTTTCGTCTAGTCGCCGGCGTTTGGCTCCTTCCAATATGGCCATCCCACGCTCCCGATCGGCTTTACTTTGCAGACGAATTCCGGCTCAGGCTCTGCCCCCGGTCTTTCTGTGCAGGGCGCTTCTTCATTGTCTAGCGATGAATGAGAGATCACATGGCAACTTTCTACGTAATCCTCAGATCCATCTGACGAGTCTTCCCCATCATTTTCGTCCTCAAGGACGTGGCTAAGGAACTCTTGGAGTGTGATGGGGGTCCGCGCTTTCTGATTATATTCTTCCAGTGCGTCGATCTGTTTCTGCAAGTCCGTGCGCTTGTCACCAGGCTTCACAGGCTTTTTGGATCTCTTCTTCTTTTTCACAGATTTCGACGGCTGGGTGTGAGCGCTTAGGCCCTCACCACCGATCTTTGGATGGGGGCGCGGCTTCAGCATCCCTTCGATGATCTAGGGTTCCAGCGGGTTCTCCCACCTGATCACCGGGCATGTTTGGAGATCATTCAGCATCCTTTTGGTTTTGGATGAAAGCACGACTTCCCATGGGGCTTCTTCAACAAAAGAACAAGTTGCCCCCGGTGTGTCCGTCCTCGGAGTGTGCGGTTGTGGTAGGTTTATTTTCCACTTCTCGGACAGCGCAAACTTGCCTTGTAGGTACTGATCTTCGATCCATCCTTTAAAAACGAAGCAATCCTCAATCGGATGGCTTACCGTTTGATGGTAAGGGCAGTAATTGGGGTTATTCACCTCGCTGGGTTGCGGCGGTCGCCTTGGATTCGGCAAGTTGATAAGCCTGTTGCGCACAGCCAGCTCGAATAGCCTCTTCGTCTTATCCCGCGGGAATGAGTAAGGGCGCTTCATTTTCTCATTATAATACCGCCGTCTCTCTTCCAGTTGATCCGTTAGCTTTGGGGCACTGGGTTGCTGTTGAGCGTTCGCAACGAAGGTTGCCTTCCCTTTACCCTTTGCCGTTTCAGAGGTTCCGGCTTCAGGGGGGACGGTCTATGACCCATCTGGTCCATCTGGGCCAGCTTGTCGATCAAAGCCTGGAACGTGGTCGGTTTAAAGAACATCATGAACTGTGAAATAGTTGCATGAGGGTCTAGGGTGCCCACAAACATGCCCACCACTGGTGCTTCTTCGATGCGCTGCTCGCACTTCGACTACAGGTTCCGCCATCGGATTGCATATTGGACCCAAGTTTCACCCGGCTTCACTCTTGCATTAATCAAAGCTGTTATCGAGGTGCGTTCGCTGGCGCTTGCGAAAGGCTGGGTAAACAATAATTCCATTTCAGCGAAAGTTTTGACGGAGTCATTCGAAAGTTCGGAATACCACTCAAATGTCATTCCGATAAACTGCCGACGAATTGGCGAAGCAAGAGCTTATCGTCGCCGCCAGTGTTGCCGCAGAGACCCCTGAACTGGGCCACATGTTGAAGGGGGTTGCCTGTCCCCTTGTAGACATTGAATTTTGGGATCGTGTAGCCCGGCGGGTATTTGATCTGATCATACCAGCTTGGATATGGTCGCCCTGTTTTGATAACTTGGCTGGCTGCCTCAGTTGCCTGGTGGACTCGTATTTGCCGAGCAATGGAGTCATCCAGGGCAGCTTTGGAAATTGTTTCCTCTTTGGCTGCTGAAAGAGCCGGAGGTGGATTTGACATTTCTCCTATGTCATCTTCAAGGACAATCGGAGGATCTTCAACAGGAGGATCTTGCTGGATCATCATACCCACCATGTCCTGGAACAGAAGGGCCATTCGTTTTATATTGGCTGCTTGTTCCGCAGCCTCTTAGTCCTTCTTTTCCAGTATTCTCCGAAGGAATTCGGCATCGGTTTCTTGCTCCTGGCGTTGATCCGAGGATGCTTCTGGGCTTTCTTTTGGCCCAGTGAGCGCGGCCATCGCAGTCAGCATTTCTTGGACCTTCTGCTGCTGCTCTTGAGCTTTAGTCACCGATCGCGTAAGCGGTTGATGACCTGTGGATATACGGCTATTCTCTTTCCCGGACGCCATGTAGACGGTATGCACCACCATGCCCCCAGACTTAGGGCATTTAGGCTTACTGTCTTTGACATTTGCTGCAGGCGTAGGGACTTTCCCCTGCTTTCTGCTCTTGGGGGCAGTTGATGTTGAGGGGGCCGTTGCAGCGGGCACCCAGGTAGTTGTCGTCCTTTGCGGTTTGACAGGACGGTTATTTTCTTCATGAAATTTCACCCTCTTCTGCCGGTGAGAGTGATCTCGAATGATTACTGAGTCCTTAACTCGTCGCCAGACCTTGTAAATTTTGGAGGACAGCCGTTGAGGGGGCTGCTCTGGCTTTGTTTCTGTAACATTCTCCGCAGGTGGAGGAGATCTTTTCAGTGCGGCAGTCGGAGAGTTCTCGCGTACCCTCCTTAGCGGTTCAAAACTGTTCCCAGTCGGAACAGCAGCATTGATTTCCACCGTTGGAGCTGGTGGGGTTAGCACAGAGGGGGAGTTGCCCCCGGCCTTCCTTACTCGGCGCCAGTTGCGACGTCGAGCGTGTCGAGCTGTTGGGGCTGATTCGGCGATGTGGATGATTTTGTCTTGCCCCCTGTCTAGATGAGGCCAGCCTCTTGAAGACTGATGTCTTTTGAGTAGCGGTATCCAATCTGTCAAAGACAGACCTTCGAGCAGGAACGGGAGCCGGAATAATCAGTCTTGTAAAGACCGACTCTCTGGCAGGAGAAGCCGCCTTGACGACTTCAGGAGCAGAGATGGCTATCTTCCTCGGGATGGCCACTTAAGGGGTCATAGGCTTCTTGGCAGGCCCATCGGAGTTCAGGCTCAGTCTGGTGAAGACCGAGGAGTTGGAATTGGACAATACATTGAGAGGGGCCATGGTAGTAGTGAGCCGATCGAAGACCGAATTCTTTTGCGCTTCCTTCAGCAGCGGGATATTAATGTTCGTTGGCGAGAGGATGGTACCAAAGAACAGACCGGTGGTAGCCTGAGTTACTTGTTCCACAGGCATAGTGAATAGGGAAGTAGCCTGCGGTCCATAGGCTACACCTCCAGGTGAGGCGGAGCGTCGGTTGCATTTGCAGTTCGAGCAGTTCGAGCAGTTGAACGCCATTGATCCTTTGTTTTCTGCACCAAGAAAAACGCCAAATCTTAGTACCTCGCAACCCAAGGGCAACCATTAGCAAACCGCGCTTGGTTCACGAACACGACATACGAAGTGTGGAGTGGAAAGTGCAAAAGGTCCCACCGGGCGTGCCAGAATCTGTTCCCCTCCGAAAGACGCGACGAAGACGCGGCGGGCGTCTTGCCTGAAATTCGGGGCAGATGCTAATTGGTTCTATCCGTCCACCTCTCCATAAATGCCAAGTTGATTTATGACACCATGTATCGAAGGTTAAACGGATGCATCCGATGTAGCAGACTTCGTCAGATTCCCCCTCGCTTGAGGGGTTTTTGATTGTGGGGACGCTCTTCCCTGCAGGCGCAAGCCCCTGCAGTTAATTATGCTACCACACCGCGGTAACAACTTTCTCCTTCTCCAGATGATCACTCCGTGTCGTGGATGATTGTTTTGTGTTTGGTTGCCCGTGGATTGTATATGAAGACTAAGTTATGTTGTCGCCCGTAGGGCGTGGACTAGTCCAAATCCGTATCTTTCTTATATTTAGGTTTGGGGGGGTTGTGTTTAAGGATACGTTAGCCTTATTTGAGGCTAAGATCAACTTAAACGTTTGTTAAGGATACGTTAGTCTAATTTTAGAATAAGATCAACTTAACGGGATCGTTTAGATCCGACAAGAGAGCAATCGGGGGGCTTTATTGCTTAGTTTAATGACATTACAGTCGATAGGTTTTTAAGGACATTGCGGTCCAATGTTAGTTTTAAGACGTTGCGGTCAAGGTTAAGGACATCATAGTCCGTGGATTTAAGGACTCCACAGTCCGGCATTAGTTTTAAGACATTACGGTCGAGGTTAAGGACGTCATAGTCCGTTGTTAGTTTTAACACATCCCGGTCAAGGTTAAGGACATCATAGTCCATGAGTTTAAGGACCCCACAGTCCGTGAAATATATGGTTGTTGGGACCCGTCACCTCTTTGAAGACGTTGAGGAATTACAACGACAAATATCAAAGGAGTGAAGAGATGTACCCTTGAACCAAGGTAGATTAAATGTTCTGTAGCCCAATTTTGGAACCAAGACCAATTAATTATATTGTGAGCCCATTAGCTCAGTTAAGTCTGGATTGAGAACTTATGGCCAACTTGGGCTATGTCCAACTGAGTTTGACCCTTTATTGGACTATTTGACATTTGTCTGGTTTTAGTCCACATTATTTTCATCTTTGATTTCCTTAATTTTGAGATTCAATTGAAGGAGAGGCTTTGCCTCTGGAAAATTAGCCAGATTGGCCAAAAATAGTGTTTAGACAATAGGGAGCAGCAGTGTTAAACACTAGAAATAAAGCTTTAGATTAGTGTTAAACACTAGAGAATAATAGTGTTAAACACTGGAAAGTAAGATTCTCAAATTAGTGTTAAACACTAAAAGATGATCAGTGTTAAACACTGGGAATATGATTCTCGAATTAGTATTAAACACTAGCAGATAATCTGTGTTAAACACTAGAAATAAGACTCTCAAATTAGTGTTAAACACTAAAAGATGATCAGTGTTAAACACTGGGAATGAAGCTCTTGAATTAGTGTTTAAAATACTAAAAAGAAGAATCACATGGGGACACGTGAGGGCGCCCAAAGATGGGACCAGATCTCCTTTTCTTCTTTCTGCAAGTAAGCGTTAAAAACTTTTTATATCTTCTTTGGAGCATCACGTGCTGACACGTGAGGAGGATTAGTGCGCTGATTGTTAGAGCACCAATCAAGGGGTCACGTGGGAACACGTGAGAGCGCCCAAGACTTCTATTTCTTTTATTTTTTTCTATCTGTGTTCCGGGAGTCACGTGGAGCACGTGAGGCATTGCCTCTGAGCTTTTTCCTCCTTATTTCTGTGGGTCTTTACAGGGGTCACGTGGGGCACGTGACCCTGGTTCTTTGCCTGTTTGAAGATCTGTTTATCCTTTTTAAGAATTAAATTCTTCATTGGGTTAAACCCTAGCAATAACTTTAGAGGAATTAAATTCCTATTTTTCTTTTGAAGAATTATATTCTTAGATAGGGTTAAACCCTAATTCTCCTTCTGTGGGAATTAAACTCCCATATATGTAAGGAATCAAGTTCTGACATAGGGTAAAACCCTAATTTTATTTTAAGAGGAATTAAATTCCTGTGATTTGAGAGAATCAAATTCTCGATTAGGGTTGAACCCTAGTTCTGTCCATCTTGAAGGAATTAAATTCCAATAATTTTGGAGAATTGAATTCTCATATTGGGTTAAACCCTAATTTTATCTTGGAGAAATTAAATTCCTATAACTTTGTGAGAATTAAATTCTCAAAACTCAATTCCTCCTCTATGTTTTAGATCTGCATGGCAGGATCTCGACCCGATGAGAATTAAATTCTCAACCTATGGGGAGATGTGCACTTTGCAGATCTTCAACCAGAGAAAGAACTAAGTTCTTTTTTTTATAGAAGAGGTAAACTCTTAGATTGAGAATTAAATTCTCTTTTTATTGAAGTTTTGATCCCCTTTCTTTTCTTACCTAGGGTTTTTCTTTGTAGAGAATTAAATTCTCCTCTCTTTTCTCTCTGAATTTTCAAGATTCCAAAGCTCTATATCAAAAACTCTCCTCTGGCTCCTATTTATAGGAAAAGGAAAAGAATCAATTTGTTTAGTAAATCTTTCATTGAAAGATTTGATTTTTTTCATCATTAATCCGGGCCTTTAGATTATTCGGTGAATTTTATTCACCGTTGGATTTTAAATCCAAAGATATTCCTTTCGTTATTTCGATGAGATTTAAGAGAAATCTTTCCTTGTCCAAGATTTTTCCATAAATTGGTAATATTTTAATCACCTTCAGATTCTCAATCCAACGGTTCTCCATAATTCTTCTCCATTTTGGAAAGATTTAAATGATCTTTTTAGAATTTAATTCTGTTGAACAGCGAGGCTTTTAAAGCCAGTCACGTGTGGCCACGCGACCCCCGGTCACGTGTGAGCACGCGACCCCCGGTCACGTATGAGCACGCGACCCCCGGTCACGTGTAAGCGCGTGACCCCCGGTATGGACTCTTCTTCTGTGCTCTGTTCTGTGCCGCTGCTTTAACCCTCACGTGCCAACACGTTACCATTGGTCACGTGTGAGCACGTGATGCCTCTTCTGAAGATTTTTCCTAATTTTTAATCAGGGAACAGATGCGATTTGATTAGGGTATTCGTACGGCGTAGTTTGGCCTCTGTCAAGGGTCGTGCGAGTGGGTCTAATTCAATCAGGAAATGACGGATTGAACTTAACTAGCGGACTATGGGTAGTTTGGCATCCGTCAAGGTCATAGAATGCTAGGGGCAAAATATTATCGGGAATTTCAAATGTTGAAATTTGCAATGAGATTGCATACCTTCTATGAGATAGTTGGATCCTGATACCCACTGCGAGTAGTTGTTACTCTTGGGAGAGTTTTACACATTACAATTAGCCGATCAAGTAGGTGTCTAGAAAGGTGTCAACGGGATTACGCCCCTGGAAAAATGAGGTTTACTTTAATTAGGTTCGTGTGAAAACACGGGGAACCTTCCTCAAAGTACCGGCATTAGCCTGGCTGAAAAATTAGCGAAATTGTAGGGTGTAATTAATCCCGGCTAGTCTTTCCTTTTAGAGTTTGAAGAAAGATTTGATAAAAACAGTAGGAGCCATCCTGATTAGATAAAATAATAACTAATCTGATCTTGCAAGAGTGCATGCAAAGTGTTTTCTTCTCACTCTCTCCAGGTAGTGACCATGTCACGCCTTAATCAAGATAATAATATAAATATATTGAACGAACCCGCTTATTATACTGAGCTGGGGAACGTTGGTCCTGCTCCAACTTATAATTGTTATAAGATCGAGCAAGAAATAGGGGATTACCAGAATTCCCGTGCCCCCCAAATGAAGAAAGTGCATGATGATGCATCTTCTTCGGGTGTGTTCATTACCGAGAACTGTTTTTCAGTATCCTCTATATCCTGGGTATATGATACCGGATCAGGATCCCACATATGTAATCTGTTACATGGGCTACAGATAGGTAGAGAACTGAGAACGGGTGATAAAGTTTCAAGAATTGGAAACTGTGCAATTGTTGCAGCCAAAGTGTTGGCAGTTATCACCCTGTATTATCAAGTACATTGATTCTGAACGAATGTTATTAGATACCGAACCTGATATACAACATCATATCAATCTCTTTATTTAGTAAAGAAGGATATAATTTTATATTGTTGGATAATGTTTTAAACATTTCCTATATCAAGAGTTGATCGGTTCGGGCACGTTATGTAAAAGCATATACGTTCTAAATCAAACTACAGTTCTCAACGTACAGAACACACAAGAGGAAGAGTTCAGAAATGAACGAATCCTTCTTGAGGTATTGTAGACTAGGTCATATCAATGCGACCCGACTAGCTAAGTTACATAAAGATGCATGTTTAAATCAGTTTGAATCTACATCTTGTGAAACTTGCCCACCATATCACAAAGATAAAATGACCATAGCTCCTTTTATTAGAAACAGAGAAAGAGTTAGTGAACTCGTGGGATTGATACATGATGATGTATGTACGTCCCCTGTCTACACATGCCAGGACTGGTTCTTTGTACTTCATTACATTCACTGATGATCTCTTAAGATTCGGACATATGTTCCTGTTGAAACACAAGTCTGAAGCTTTTGAGAAATTCAAAGAATATAAGTCAGAAGTAGAGAACCAAAATGGGTATAAGTATTATGTCATATGATGAGATCAGGGAGGAGAATACTTGAGCACGGAATCCCTGGACTATTCTAAAGGAGGATGAGATTTTCTCTCAGCATTACTCCTCCGTATACACCACAGCACGCTGGTATATCGGGGCGGAGCAATCGCACCCTATGTGATAAGGTGTGCTCTATGATGAGTACTACTGAGTTGCCTATTTCCTTTTGGGAGTTATGCACTCGAGAAGTTGCATGTTTATTGAATAGGGTTCCAACTAAATCAGGAGCCTACTACTCCATATGAGATATGGTATGGGAAGAGCCCATCTCTTAAGTTAAGATTTAGGGTTTTCTGGCCTATGTCTAAAAGCAAAATCTGGACAAGCTCGAGGCAAGGTCAGTTCTATGAAAGTTTGTTGGATATCCCAAGCATTCGCAAGGGAATATCTTCTACCACACTAAGGATCAAAAGTTGTTTTGTTTCTCAGCATGCCACCTTTTGGAAAGGGAATTTCTTGTGAAGAAATTAGTGGTCATGAGGTTGAACTGGAAGGAGTTCCAGCTATACAAACTACAGCTGACGATTTGGTAGAACCGGAGGATTCAATAGCTCCCGACGAACCTCAGCCTCTTCGCCGATCTAGTAGGGTTCCTCATCCGCCTGAAAGATACTTCGGTTTTCTCTATGACAGTGGGAGCGAGGATTGCATCATGAGATGATGACCCAACAAGTTTCGAGCAGGCCATCAAGAGTAGGGACTCTGTAAGAACGGCCGGATGCTTAACGATCTGAGATGGAATCCATATACACCAACAAAGTATGGGCTTTGATTGCTATATCTGAAGGGTTAAATCCTCATCAGGAGCAAGTATATCTTAAGAAGATTACTCGGTGTACATGGAAAAGTTGAGACTTTCAAAGCTAGACATGTTGCAAAAGGTTCTCGTCATCGACCAGGTGTGGATAATGATGAAACCTTTTCTCCAGTGGTTATGCTTAAGTCCATCTGGATCCTACTTGCCATTGCTACATACCATGACTACGATATCTGGCAGTTGGGTGTCATGACTGCTTTTCTAGATAGTGATTTAGAAGAGAGCGTCTATAAGTACACAGTCAGAGGGCTTCGTAAACAGTGGGAGCAGCGGAAACGTGCGCAAGATGCTTTACAGGTTAAAGCAGGCGTTGCGGAGTTGGAACATCTGTTTTGATGTAGTCAAAGCGTTTGACTTCATCAAAATAGTAGATGAACCTTGTATATACAAAAAGGCAGTAGAAAGTATGGTGGTATTCCTCGTATTGTACGTGTATAACATACTCTTGATAGGAAAGGAGTTTCTTATGCAACTCTCGGTCAATCTCCTCTTATCACAAGGATTCTCCATATATGATCAAGGTGATACCTTTTAAATCCTGGGTTTTGGATTTATGAGATAGATCTAAATGGATGTTAGGATTCTCACTAGGTGTAGTGAGATGGTATCAATAGATCCTGGGGAGAATCACTGGATAGCTTCCACGGTGGTAAGGTCGACTGAATGTCATTCACAGGCATTGTCTTTACCCTCAGTGGAGGGATGGTATGTTGGAAGAGTTCCAAGCTAAATACCGTGGCAAACTAGACGATAAAGGATGGATACATCGCTACCAAAGATGCTACCAAAGAGGATGTCTGGGTGTATATTAATTCATGAGATGAACTTCGTTCCTACTATTGTGTGACAATAGAGTTGTGGCTTAGGCCTAGGAACCCCCGTCCCATCAGTGATCCAGAAATATTCTAAGGCAGTATCACCTAATCATGGAGATGGTGAATCTCTAGGGGATCAAGGTTAGGAGAGTAGACTCAGGGGACAATATGGCGGATCCACTCACAAAGGCCTTTTTACACAGAGAGAGACTTTTATGGGATGGTTGAGTATGAGATACTACAACCACTGCTATATGATGGCCCTAGTGCAAGTGGGAGATTGTTAGTTATATGTATGCCCTAGAGGCCATTACTGTACATGAGATGTATATTGTAGTGGATGCTTGGGTATATATAGGGAGGACTTTCTTGCTCGACATGATAGTATGCTATTTGGTTACTCTTTATCTTAATATGTACACTGATTGTCTCTCTGTTACATGTTGGTAAAGCCTTTAGGATGCGTACTTGACTACCTAGATTATGATGGAGATCATACTAGTGGGACAAAGGTAGTCTGTGAGTGCATCCTTTAATGTCCCTAGTCGTGGGTGTATCGAGACGGGGCATCGATATACCAAAGTAGACTAGCGTAAAGCTTCTCGACCCATGTAGATGGGCGATGTATGATCCCATATCAATTGGTGTTTAACATCAGAGATAATATACGGGTGCTCAGTGGAGATTGGGTATACTGGACGGAATCGCCGAGAACTCCCAGATGGTATTATACCTCACGTCAGATGGCAGTTCTCTGGTGACACGGGTACAGGTTAGTCTGTCGACCCGAGATCGTCATAGAGTCTTGTATGATTCCCACTGTGCTTTGATTTCCACCTTACCACGTTCATGAGAACGTGCAAAACGGTGGTTTTTGGGTACAGTCCCGAGTCACATGGAGGCAATGAGCGATAGGAGGGGATTCGTCTCTCCCGGTATTGGGGGTTGATGTTGCGCTTTGCTCGATTGGCTATAACAGGAAAGTCCCTGGCCAGGGCTGTTTTGGAGATTTACTGGTAAGTGTTACCAGTAGTTTCTCAACCCGTTATGAGTCTCACATTGGCACAACTTATCGAGTTACTGGGGTCTGACGTTTACCACCCCTAGACGAGATATGCGACATATCAGACGAAGAGACCGGACCGTACGGTAAGTGTTACTAATTGGATTCGCAGGAGTATGAGTAGGCTTGCTTGTTGATCTTCTAATTGCTCAATACCCGGGTGGCCGTTACGTTTGGCACGCCTCTTGCGGCTTGTGGGTGTTTGATATGATCATCACCTACTGCCGGCGTATTGACGAGTCTTTATAGTCCTACACAGAGGTTTCCTGGCTCAAGTGAAATGGATTAGGAGCACATATGAGATATGTGTGGGACCGAGAATAATACAAGTATGTGATACCGTATTCTATTCTCGCGATTTGTGTTATCGGCCGGGTATATGTGATATAGCCGGATTATCGAATCAAGTGTTGATTCGATAAATTGATACACATGATATTAGTCGGTTATATGTTCTATGACCGGATCATTAAATCAAGTGTTAATTTAATGATTTAATGTATAATTATATATTTGATATATTACTTTACATTAACTAGTATAGGCTCACTTAAGATTGTTTTCTCACTTGATTATGTATTAAGTATATATGTGATATATACTTGTGTACATGTTTGTTTCATGCTTGATGATACATGCAAATTTGGGTGTGTGTGTGACTTACACCATGCTTACATATAATGTGGGGGTTTATTTATCTTAGTAAATCAAAATGAGGTGAAAAATTAGTCATGGCTTGAAGCTTCATGAAGCTTGAAGACCATTGACCAAAGTCCACTCATTTTGTTTTACTTAAGATATTTTAAACCCAACCATTATAATTAATCCATGGTTAAGTCTCTACAATAGTTAGTATATGACACTAACTCATCCATGGTTGCTATTATCACCTCATTAGTTTTCCTTCTTCATTTTTCATGGTTGCTTTCTTCATTTTCTTCCTCTTGCTTACTAGCTCCATGAAACATGAAGAAATATTGTGAGAAAATAAAATCTAAAGTGAGCCCACTTCCTATTTCATCATCCTATACACTTGCTTGGGTAGTAAAGTGTGTTCTCTTCACAAAGTTCTTGACCTAGTGAAGAGGTAGCTTGGGTTTGAGTCTCCTCGACATAGATCATCTTCGGCCTCGAAGACTTCGTGCAAGCTTGTTCATTTCTCCGATGGAACCATTCTAGAGTTAGGGAAATCTTCACTTGCCATGATCGCAACGAAAGGACGTCAACACGAAGCTTTAGAAGTGAAGGACCGGTCTACAAAGGTTGTATTCCTTGCTCACTACTTGTAATGGTTGATTACATGTTATATTATCTAGTTACTTTAGCTTGATCCTAGGGTTAGGGTTCATTAGCACCTTAGATTTTTTAATTTGGCATGGTAGTTGCTGTGAAAACCCAGTAGGGTGCTAAGGAATCCCAACACAGGTGAGTCCATACTGACCCCTGTATACTATCTATAGGCACAAATGAAAAGGGAAACTATGTTTTTCTACCAAGCTCCATTAAAGGGAGAGCCAGATCTTGATGGCAACATCTACAGCCTGAAGATTACAATGTTTCATTCCAGCGGGATGCAGATACGACGTCAACAAATGACCCCAGGGTCAAAACAAAATGGAGCCATGGCAAAGTCCCTAGTTCTAAGCCTCGACAGTTCACCAACAACCTAGAGACTACCTCGGAGCCATGGCAAAGTCCCTAGTTCCAGGTCCCGACGGTTCACAAACTACCTAGAAACCACCTTGAAGTTCGTCTCGATACAGCAGACGCAATGTCACCCTAGCGTTCCTTCTCAACTCCAGCAGGATGCAGATGTGTCAACAAACGACCCCGGGGTCAAAACAAATGGAGCCATGGCAAAGTCCCTAGTTCTAAGCCTCTACGGTTAACCAACAACCTTGAGACTACCTCGGAGCCATGGCAAAGTCCCTAGTTCCAGGTCCCGATGGTTCACAAACAACCTATAAACCACCTCAACGTTCGTCTTGATACAGCAGACGCAATGTCACCCCGGCGTTCCTTCTCAACTCCAGCAGGATGCAGATGCAACGTCAACAACCGACCCCACGGTCAAAACAACGGAGCCACGGCAAAGTACCTAGTTCCAAGCCTCGACGGTTCACCAACAACCTAGAGACTACCTCGGAGCCATGGCAAAGTCCCTAGTTTCAAGCCTCGACGGTTCACAGACAACCTAGAGACAAGCTCAACATTCGTCTCATTACAGCAGACGTAATGCCAGCAAACGAAGCAAAGGAAAATTCCTAGCTTCAGGGTCTTGACGGCAAATCAAATAAAACCCGAAAGACTATCGGAGATCATCCCACACCAGCGCGGAGTGGTTATGACTCATCGGGGCTCCCAAAATGAGCCTAACCTCAAGTAAAAAGCGGCATGGAAAATCCCTAACGCTTGCTCTTCCGATGGTAATATAACCTGGGAGATTACTTGAAGACGTCTTGTCTAGCCCCCGAAGGGATCAGAGACATGACAATCGCGGGGCTACTCGAACAACAAGACTGCATATCAGGGAATGCATAAGCCAACACGATGGTACGACGGACAAAAAAACCTAGTACCACAGACCCTAACGAACCTCTATCGTAAAAAACAGAGGTTAACTATGACGTTAGGACCAGTTTGCCTATAAGCCCAAGTGAGGTAAACTAAACAAACTCCGAAATGAGTTCATAAACTAGAGACTTCGGGATGAGTGAATAAACTGCAAGCTCCAAAATGAGTTCATAAACAAAAGACTCCGGGATGAGTGAATAAATTACAAACTCCGAAATGAGTATATAAACTACTAAGCCAAGACATCAAAAGAAAGAAAAGCGCTAGTATGAAGAAAAATATGTCTTTTATTCATGAATCAAAATGAATACAAGATACTCTTATTCATGAATGAATAGAAAAAAGAAAAGAAGAAGAAGGAGAATATGCAGCGACAAAAAAATGTTTAAGCCGGCGGACGGTGCAATAGGCTAGTAAATTCGTCATTCTTACGCTGGACCTCAGCTTCAAGTTCCGTTAGTGCGGCAAGACGGGTCCCCGCTTGAATCTGTTGAGTTTGGTGTGAAGCAAACTGACTCTTAAGCTCCCTTTCGGCCACTTTGTAGGCTTCGACCATCTCACGGATTAAAATAACGGCTTTCCAAGAGCTACCACCTCTGTAATGGATTCTTGAAGCACCCGCCAAATTTCATACACGCGGGTGGTCTTGGCGGTAAGCTGAGCCTGAAGTTCCTCCAAAGCGTTTGAAGCTGACTCCCTCTCCAAAAACTTCTGGTTGAGCCTCTTCTCGCATGACTGTAGATTGGCTGCACACCGTTCGATCTATCCCCGCAGACTCGATTTTACAGTTAAGATGTCGGAGGGAAAGCGGATGCACTCAAGCCCGTGTAGGAAGACCTCCATTCGGCGACAGTACTCAACCCAGACACGCACCAATACTTCGTCATGATAGGTGGCAAGAACAGACAAGGAAGTGTTGTCTTCGACAGCAAATTCTTCGGCTGTGACAGAGGTAACAGCGCGGAGGTCTTCAATGAGAGCCGTCAAGGAGTAAATGCTTTGTTTCGCCATCCTTTTAGACGCACGCCGGGCATAGAGGCCAGGTAGCATGAGGATCAGAGATTCTAACGGGGTTAGGGTGGGCAGAGCTGTCAAGATTTATGAACAGTCAGTGAGATTTACAAACATGGAATAGACAAAACAATGCCAAAGATAAAGCCTTGCTTACCCACAGTCATGCAAGGGGGGTTTGAGAGATCCCCAGACCCATCAAGGATCTCGACTTCGTCATCGGCTTCCAGAACTGTAGAGCGCATATTAGCATCATTATAAAAAATAATAATAATAAAAAAGGGGTCAAAGAACACCGACCTTGCCCAGAGGAAAAGACTATGCTTTGCAGGGGTATCGCCTGTGGGGTAGCCATATCAAGCAAACGCTGGATGGTTTTCCTAGGAGATAGATCAACGATAGAAGCCGCTAATTCCCGCAATTCTGAAGGAAAGAAGGGTTCAGATAATGGTGGGATCGTTAAAACGAAATGCAGAAGATTACCTTCGATACTTCGCCCGCCTTGACCTGGAGGGATGGCAGCTTCTGCAACCTCCTCCACACCCTCAGGTACATCACTTGGGATATGTGCCAGTGTGGCAACTTCCAATTGAGAAACAACAGCCGCCACTTTAGGCTCCAAGGAGAGGACAACGGTCTCGGCAATCCATTCTACACCCTCCAAGGCACCACAAGAGAGATCCATTGGATCTATAGCCGGCGATGTCACCTCTGCTGAAAGTATAAATACTGAAGGGATGGAAGTCACCACCGGGAGCTCCAAGACAGGACTAACAGCTTCAGTAATCTCTTATACACCCTTCGATGCATCACTAGAGAAGTCCATGGGATCTGTGGACGGTGAGGTCACCTCTGCTAAAGAAATAGACACGAAAGGGACATCAGCCACCACCGGAAGCTCCACAGCACGGATGGCCACTTCAGTCACCTCCTCTACACCCTTCGGTGCATCAAGAGAGAGGTTTGTAGAATCTGCAGCTATGGCCTGATCCGGACTCAAACTCGCTTCTACTGCAGAAGTCCCTACAAAGTTTTCGCAAAAATGAGAAGACATAAAAGTAATATATATTATTTGCTAAAAGAAGGACATGAGAAAGACACATACCAATACGCCAAGGAGCATGAAGTAGGGCTTTTTCGTGACGTTTTTCCTTTCTGGCTAAGTACGCTCGCCGAGGTTCAAGCACAAATGAATGACTACCTGTCTTTAATGCAAGCTCGTCTTCGAAGGCAACCGTTTTGGGCTGTTTGAGGGCCCGTTCTTCTTCCATTAGCAAAGGAACCATATGTACCCGCCGTAATGATGGATCAATGTCATAGAATATAACAGGTGGGTATAGCTTTTTCGGGACGCGCACGTTCTCGGTCCCATCTTATGAGCGCCTCAAAGCGCCAGCTAATTGCGCGGCCTCCTCGGCAGAAAAACCAGGATAGATAAGACCAGCATCCGACTCCTCCATAGCTATCGGTTTGTCCTCAATAAATAGCTCGAACTCAAGTAGGGTGTCGAGTAAGCCGGCAACCGATTTCTTCCTCCTCTTGGAACTTGTGCTAACACTAGTGGAAGAACGCTTCCTCCCCCTCGGTGCTTTGGCGCGATGTTGACCAACCTCACTTCCGGTATCCCCTTTTGGTAACACCAATCCTGATGACACCGCCACTGGTGACACTACCGCTGGCGCTTCATTAGAAGCCTTTGCTTTGGCTCTGGTGCGCACCGGCATACCAGCAGTACGAGGCGTCGATTCTATTTCGGCGGCTTTAGAGATAAGTATCAGACCGCTATCCCTCAGTGGAGGGTGAACCACTAACCGCGGCCGCAACGGAGCGCTAGTGACTTAGGACGGAGCTGGAACTCTACATTCGAAGAGTACCCGCATCTCCTCGGTAATGATAGGACCGACTCGATGGCGATACTGTTAGTTATATGTATGCCCTAGAGGCCATTACTGTACATAGGATGTATATTGTAGTGGATGCTGGGACATATATAGGGAGGACTTTCTTGCTCAACATGATAGTATGCTATCTGGTTACTCTTTGCCTTAACGTGTGCACTGATTGTCTCTCTGTTACATGTTGGTAAAGCCCTTAGGATGTGTACTTGACTACCTGGACTATGATGCGGATCATACTAGTGGGGACATGGTAGTCCATAAGTACATCCTTCAAAGTCCCTAGTCGTGGGTGTATCGAGACGGGGCATCGATATACCAGAGTAGACTAGCGTATACCTTCTCGACCCATACAGATGGGCGATGGATGATCCCATATCCATCGGTGTTTGACATCGGAGATGATATACGGGTGCTCAGTAGAGACTGGGTACACTGGACGGACACGCCGAGAACTCCCAGATGGTATTATACCTCACGTCAGATGGCAGTTCTCTAGTGACACTGGTACAGAGTAGTCTGTTGACCCGAGATCGTCATAGAGTCTTGTGTGGTTCCCACTGTGCTTTGATTTCCATCTTACCACGTCCAAGAGGGCGTGCAAAACGGTGGTTTTTGGGTACAGTCCCGAGTCACATGGAGGCAATGAGCGATAGGAGGGGATTCGTCTCTCCCGGTATAGGGAGTTGATGTTGCGCTGTGTTCGATTGGTTATAACAGGAAATCCCTGGCCAGGGTTGCTGAGATTTACTGGTAAGTGTTACCAGTAGTTTCTCGAATTGTTATAGACCTCATATCGACACGACTTATCGAGCTATTGGGGTCTGACGTTTACCACCCCTAGGCAAGATATGCGACATATCAGACGATCAGACCGGACTGTACGGTAGTGTTACTGGTTGGATTCACTGGAGTTTGAGCGGGCTTGCTCGTCGATCTTCTGATCGCTCAATACCCGGGTGGCCGTTACGTTTAGCAGACCGCTTGCGGCTTGTGGGTGTTTGATATGATCATCATCTGCTGCCGGCGTATTGACAAGTCTTTAGAGTCCTACACAGAGGTTTCCTGGCTCAAGCGAAACGAAATAGGAGCGCATATGAGATATGTGCGGGACCGAGAATAATGCGTGTATGTGATACCGTATTCCATTCTCGCGAAGAATGTGTCGAATGGTTGTATGCGATATAACCTAGTTATCGAATCAAGGATTGATTCGATAAACCGATACATTGGATATTAGTCGGTTGTACGCGATATGACCGGATCGTTAAATCAAGTGTTGATTTAATGATTTAATGCATAATTATATATTTGATATATTACTTTGCATTAACTAGTATTGGTTCACTTTAAATGGATTTTCTCACTTGGTTTGTGCACATTGTATATGTGATATACTTTTGTACACAAGATTGTATCATGTTTGATGATACATGCTTTTTAGGTTAAGTGTAAAGAATTAATCTTGGTTAAGTTGTTGATTAGGGTTTTTACTTATTCATTTATCTTATTTATTTATTCATTTTGAATAAATTGAAAGATTAATGAATGGTGGCTTCATTTGTTTTTAGTTGAAGTTTCATGAAGCTTTGACTAATTGACCTTTTTGTTCTCATCCTTAACCCTAACCATTCAACCCAACCTTAGTCAATTCTCTACACTTAACTAAGGTTAAGATTATGATAAGTGTTCATTTTTATAATCTATTTTAATTAACTTATCATAATATTCATCTTCTTCTTCTTCTTCATGACTTGAAGAAAACCTTTCTTCATCAATGGTGGATTGATGAAACAAGTGAGAAATCCAATTCTAAAGTCTACCCACTTCCTATATCTTCATCCTCTACCTCTTGCCAAGTAGTAGAGTGTGTTTCCTTCACAAGTTTTCATGGCTTGGTGAAGGTGGAGCTTGATCTAGTGATGCTTCGACGTAGATCATCTTCGGCACGTCGTCGATGACCAAGCCCGTCCATTCTCCGATGAATCCGACGCTAGAGCCCGGGATCCGTCTTGGACAGCGAGGAGACTTCATTGCGGAGCCGTGGAGGTGGAGCACCAGATCTACAAAGGTTGTATATCCATATTCTCATAGTTAAGTGTTAACTAGTTTATCTTTTCGCCTAGTTTTCTAGCAAACGATCCGTAGACGGGTCTCTCGGCACCTAGATTTTTTGAAATTGGCATGTTCGATGCCTTGTGAGACCTCATGAGAGTGCCTAGGAACCCTACAGATACCAACCCTTAAAAGACCACACAGACCTTGGAAGATAGTCGGGCTCTGGGATCATGAAAAGGGAGCCGGTGTTCAGCCGCATAAAATGATGGATGATGTCACGAATGACTTCCAGAGACAAAGTAGGCTCAACTAAAAATGCCTCGAAAGGGATACCTTGGTTATAGCCCAAATGCTGGGAAAAGCAGTGTAGATTATACCGTATAAAGAGAACTGTGTCATTCTGACGAAACACCAAATAGCCCGGCCTAATCGAGTACAGGTGCATAATCTCTTTGGGCTTTAGAGATGGCGCTCCACCCTTTGACAGATCAAACAGCTGCTGAATGGGCCCGCGGAAGCAGATAGGACTCGGTCGCTAAAAACCATCCCACCCTCATTTCAGTATGGGTTAAGCAACACGCGGAGGGCCCCTAGCTGAGTCGGATCGGGAGCGGAAGCATCCACCAGCCTCATAACTCATGGGAAGGTATAAGAGTCATAAAAATCTGGCCTCTGGTGAGCAGCAAATGCTCCCAATACATGCATCTCGATCCACGACGTGAAGTTGTAGAGGGAGAAATTTACAATATCCGCGCCTGGGGTCGAAGTATTAGCTGCAACGCTTAATCCATGATATATGTGTGACAATCCTGTAGCACCAACGGCCAATCGTGCCCCTCCAGCTATGCGATGAGCGGGGTAGAAAGAGGAGGCTCTCATAAAGCGTCGGTATGGCAAACCAACTGAGCTAGAGACTGATGAAGCCAACGAATAAGGTCTCTTCATCCATGCCGGGAGCCGCAATTGCATCGAAGGAAACGGCCATGCCGGGAGCCGCAATTGCATCGAAGGAAATGGCTGACGAGGTCGGAATATAGAACTGCGGAAAATCTTCCTTTTTGGCTGGCAGTTTATTCAACCCGAATCCAAAAGGGTCGTCGATGTTCGTGAACTTTGGTGCCTCTTTGGATAAAGCGTCTCTACGGAGAAAGCAGGCAATGAAGGTCTCAAAAGTGCCGCATTGCCCTTCTGACGTCACGAACGGTTTCTCAAAAATACCCAGAGCTTTGATTAGACTTGGGTACTTATGACGGACAGCGTTTTCAGTCGTCAGGCCGTCAAGCATAGCAGGCACGGTTGCGAACACATACTCATCGGGAGGCAGCAACTCTTCATAATTCTCTCCCCTGATTGGAAATCCAGAGATCTCACAGAACTCTTCCAGTGAAATCGAGACCTTGCGATCCCCTAGCAAGAAGGTGTTGGTGGGAAGATTCTATTGGTTCAGAAAAGCTTTAACCCACCAGACATGAGGGGCCTGGTAATTAAATAGAGACACGCACACCGCTTTATACAGCCCAACCTTCTGTAACCGTGTACGGTGGGCGGAAAGAACGTATCGAGCCTAGGGAAGGTAGCCTACTGGGTGGGGGGGGTAACGCTTACCTTATAAACTTGTCCCAGGGTCGGGCTTCACCCTGACATATGCGGTGCCCCAGAATATCTATAGCCAGCAGGGGCTGGTTGGGTATCCCAGTTGTTGACGGCTCAAGCCGGCCTGTAGGAGTCCAGTTAGTCTCCTCCACCGCATAAGCGGTCTGTGGGCATTCCATGGGCGATATTGGGTGGAGGGGCTCTGTTGGCACCTCACAAGTAAAGCTACGGCGGCCCCGGATGATATGATCATACCAAACCCCCTATAAGAGTAGACTCGTACAGTCCTTGTCATGTACCGTGATCATTGCTATAGCTTCCTCGTCCGACGGCGATTGCGGAAAAGCGGCGTCTGAGCGAGTATAAGGAAAGTAAGGAAGTGAAGCCATTGTTCCTGAAACAAGGGAAAGAAAAACCATTAATAAATCATATATATATAATAACAGAAGAAAATGACAGGATGTTTGTTCCATGGGACCACTGACTGCAAAACCAATGGACCTCACAAAATCAATATGGCGGCTCACCAATGATGAGGCAAGATAATCATTGCAAGAATAAAAAAGGATTCTCATTAAATGGACGTTGCATTTAAACAACTCTTAACATCCTCAAAGAAAAATGAAGTCCGTTAAAATACCAAACGAATTAAAATATGCCTAAGAACACTAGGGAATAAATTTCCCAAAGGGCCTCTAAATCTTTCAGAGCTAAGCTCTGTAATGAGGAATCAAATTCCTTTTAAACAATGGAATTGAATTCCAAAGTTCCTCAAAGATCAGAGGAGAAAACGCCCGATCTTCGAAAACATCGGGGTTTACTACACAAAAGATTATGTCTTTTTGGATCTCTAAGAAATCAGTCCCAGAAAAGAGCAAAGCTTTTACGATGGATTTAAAATCAAAAAAAATTATTAAAAGAAAAGGGTTGCTTGTTCCTAAGACACAAATGGTGGTCAGGATCCCTACCCGAAAGAGTTCTTTTTGCAGAGTTTAACTCTGAAAGATCTAAGGCAGAGAGCTAAGCTCTGAAGAAGAGAATTAAATTCTCAAGAAAATAAGAAAGAAGATGAAAGAACAATAGTCTTCTCAGAGGCAAATACCCCTACATTTATAAGACATGATGGAGAGCGGTTCATCTTCCCATTCCCCTAGGCAATCCAACGGCTGTGAGGGCAGACAGCGTTGCACTCACATGCGAGCTATGTGAGAGCAACGCTGGGGGGCATTTGTTCCCTTATAAAAAAGGAGGAGGGAAAGTTCCCCACTAAAAGAGCCCCCCACATGTTTAACACGTGAGTACCTATATGCAATGCATATAAGCACTGCAATTACAACAATTGCTAGGCTAAAACAGCCCTACGTGTTTAACACGTGAGTGCCTATATGCAACGCATGGTAGGATCTATAATTTATGTGATACTATGTACCCAACCAGATGTAGCTTATGCGCTTAGCGTTGTGTGCCGCTATTAGTCTAACCCAGGTGAGAACCACTGGACAACTGTTAAGAACATTCTGAAGTACCTGAGAAGGACTAAAGAACGGTTCCTGGTATTTGGTAATGGAGACCTCCAGGTGGAGTCTTTTACCGATTCGAGCTTCTAGAGTGACAAGGATGACATCAAGTTTGTCTCGGGTTTTGTGTTTACCCTCAACAGAGGGGCAGTCTGTTGGAAGAGTTCCAAATAGGATACCGTCACAGACTTGACGATGGAGGCTGGATACATTGCTGCCAACGATGCCGCAAAAGAAGCCGTCTGGATTAAGAAGTTCATTACTGAACTTCAGGTGGTTCCATCCATTGTTAGCCCAATACCTATGTATTGTGATAACAATGGAGCTATGGCTTTATTAAAGGAACCATGGTCCCATCAGAAATCCAGCCACATTTTGAGGCGGTATCACCAGATCAGGGAGATCATTGATCGCCGGGAGATCGAGGTGTGGAGAGTGGACACAAAAGACAACACTGCGGATCCTTTCACCAAGGCCCTTCCTCAAGCACAGTTCGAGAGACTTTTTGAGATGTTGGGTATTCGATTCGCCAACAACTGGCCCTAGAGCATACGTTGGGTACTCGATACGCCGATGTAAATGGCCTTAGTGCAAGTGGGAGATTGTTGGATATGTATGCCCTAGAGGCTATTATTGTATATGTATACATTTGGATGCTTGGCCATATATATGTACAGAACAATCTTGCTCGATATGATAGTATGCTATATGGTTTGTCTTTATCTTAACATGTGTATGTTTTACTTGCTATTACATATTTTATAGTGCATGTTAATAAAGTCCGTAGGATCATTGCTAGACTACCTGTGTTATGATGGAGATCATACTTGTGGGAGCTGGGTAGTCGGTACGCACATCCTTAAATGGTCCCTAGTCGTGGGAGTATCGAGACTGGGCATCGATATTCTGGAGTAGACTAGTGTATACGTTTCTAGACCCCAACGAGGGGAAATGGTATGGTCCCGCAACCATTGGTTTTTCACACCTAAGATCATATACAGGTGCTCACTGGGGTGAGTACACCGGACGGACTCGCCGAGAACTTCCAGATGGTACTATACCTATCGTCAGGTGGAAGTTCTCGGGTGACATGTGTACAGGTTAGTCTTTAGATCTGAGATCGGCATTTGTCTCGTGTGAGTTTCCACTATGCTTTGATCACTACCCTACCACGGCTCTATTGAGCCGTGCAAACAGGTTTTGGTTGGGTACAGTTCCGAGCCATATGGAGACAGTGAGCGATTTTCGGGGATTCGTATCTCCTGATATAGGGAATTGATATCGCACTGTGTTCGATTGGTCAGGACCATAAGACCTTAGCCAAGGCAATTGGGATTTACTGATAGGCTGATCAGTAGTTTCCCGGATTGGTCTTGAGCCGCATCAGCACAAATTACCAGGTTATTAGGGTATGACGTTTACCACCCTCCGGATTCGGTATGCGATACTCTCAGACGAAGAGACCGGACTGTACGGAGATTGTCACAGATAGGCTCAGTAGGGATCCGGATGAGTTTGCTCGTCGGCCTTCCTTTTCAACAGGTACCTGGGTAGCCGTTACGTACAGCTAGTGCTGCTGACGTGCTTGTGATTATGGATTTATCCAGTAACTCACTGCCAGCGTACTGTCGAGTCTTTAGAATTCCACACAGAGAGTTTCCTTGGTTTAGGAGAAATGATGTAGTAGCCGTATTGGATACGTTCAGGGTTCCGATCGATTGATGTACTTTATACCCAGACTTTCGATTGGACAGTTGGTAATACTAGTCGGCTCGCGTTTTGAGCCGGATTATTAAGTCGGGTATTGATTTGATAATTTACATATATGTATTTCGATATGTATATTTTAGTATTATGTTCTTCGTGTTATTCTATCTCTTTGGGCATTCGTGTTTTTATCCGAATGCATGTTTGTATATACAGCAGACTGCAATCCGTATTTTATTACAAATTACCTTCTAGAAGGTGAACACCTCATCATAGATTTTTCCATTTATTGATAAATGGAAATGATGTGGAAATTAAGGAGAGGGAGGCATAGTGAGTGGCATGGCTTCAATAGTTGAAAAATGAATTCTTTATTCATTTGTGGTTACTATTGAAGCATGGCTACACTTGTTTATTCATGGAAATTGATACACAAAACCATTGTGTTGATTTTCTCTCACATGCATGCTTCATTATTTTTGAGCTCCCATTTTTCTTCACCCTCCTCCCTCCTCTTAAGTTTCCTCCACTGTCATCATCTTCCTCTTCACTATCCTTCTCATGAGTTGAGAAACAAGTGAAGAGGCAAGAAAGAGATAGTAAACACGTAGATCTTCACACTAGATCCTAGACTACTTGGCTTAGCAACCCAAGTTCTCTAGTTGCTTCACTTGACATATTGTGTGGAGCTAGAACCATGGATCACATCCCTCAGGTGGATCATCTACGATAAAGGAGGACCAGAGAATAAGCTCGATCCCAGAGAACCGATGGAACGGGAAAAGAAGATCAAGAATGTTCAAGGTGGTCACATGGAGCTAACGACGAGGAAAGAAGACCGAAGGACTTGGATTGTTTGGTGAGACTTCTTTCATAGTAATTAGTTCATCTTATTTAGTTTTGCTAGATAGCTTTATGGAAAGATCTGGGTTTTCATTGGGTTAACTTAGCGTCGTTTTTAAACTAGTAAGAAAATTTTTGTTCCGCAAACCATCACGTTCGATGGATCTGGCGTTGAGGTAACCCAACATATAAGAAACTTGTCCTAACATTATAGTTAACCCCTGCTCTTTGCGACAGAGGTCCGTTAGGTTTTTTGGTACTAGGGTTTTTTTTGTCCGCCGTACCGTCGCGTTGGCTGATGCATTCCTCGATATGCAGACTTTACGGTGTTGTTCGAGTAGCCCCGTGACTGCCGTGTCTCTGATCCCTTCGAGGGCTGGACAAGATGTTTTCAAGTAATCTTCTTATGCAGTTTGACCATCGAAAGAGTAAGAGTTAGGAATTTTGCCATGTCGCTTTTTAGTTGAGGTTAGGCTCAGTTTGGGAGCCCCGATAAGTCATAACCACTCCGCATTGGTGTAAGATGATCTCCGATAGTCTTTCAGGTTTTATTTGAGTTGCCGTCAAGACCCTGAAGCTAGGAATTTGGTATTCGCTTCCTTTTTATTTGGCTATTTTGGAGCTTTTGTTGACACAGCGTCTGCTGTAACGAGAAGAATGTCGAAATAGTCTTTAGGTTATTTTGTGAACCGTCAAAACTTGAACCTAGGAATTTTTCCATGGCTCCATTTTGTTTCGACCCTGGGGTCCTTTGTTGACGTCACGTCTGCATCCTGCTGGACTTGAGAAGGAACACTGTTGTTGACATTGCGTCTGTTGTAACGAGAAGCATGTCGAGGTAGTCTTTTGGTTGTTTTGTGAACCGTCAAGACTTGGAGTTAGGAATTTTTCCATGGCTCCGTTTTGTTTCGACCCTGGGGTCTTTTGTTGATGCCGCGTCTACATCGTGCTGGAATGAGAAGGAACGTCGTTGTTGACATTGTGTCTGCTGTAACGAAAAGCATGCCAAGGTAGTTTTTAGGTTGTTTTGTGAACCGTCAAGACTTGGCTCTTTCTTTGATGGAGCCAGGTGGAAAAATGTGGTTCCCTTTTTATTTATGCCCATGGATTGTTTACAGGGGTTGATGTGGACTCACCTGCTGGGCATATGTTTCATTTCATTTTAATTCTTTCCGCGATGCTCTATCATTTCAGCTTTTTATATCGTGAAAGTCGCGATTGCCCAATCATTTCGGCTTTTTATCGCGGTGTCCAATCATTTTGGCTATTCTTTCTTTTTACTCGCTGATTTTTATTGTGAGTTGCCCAAATATTTTGGCTGTTTTTATATGCATATATTTTGCTCGTTGATTTTCGTTGCGAGTTGCCCCATCATTTCAGCTATTTCATATGCATTTTTTTGCTCGCTAATTTTTTTGTTGCGAGTATGGAACTTGAGATCTGATACCAATTCTGGCATCAACATCGCTGCGACTGAAATATTTCCACGAACGAATCATCATTTGCCTTGAAAGGACTTAGAATTCGATACCTGTTCAAGCATCAGCATCACTGCGACTGGAATATTGCCAGGAGCGAATCATCATTTGCCGTGAGAGGACTTGGAATTTGATACCGATTTAGACATCAGCATCGCTACGAATGGAATATTGCCAGGAGCGAATCATCATTTGCCTTTGCTGATTTGAATAAAGGTGGGTTAGTAGACAGGGTTAGGATCCTGTCGACTAACGCTTTTGACTTTATGAGCCGTAAGGGTCTCATAAAGGGTTTTCTCCCTACAAGTCGAGAGGATACCATCGGTGTAGGTTCTCCCTAGAAGTCGTGAGGACTCCTACGTGATATTTTCTTTTTCAAGTCGTAAGGATCTTACAAGAGTGTTTTCTCCTTACAAGTCGAGAGGACTTATAAGTGTCGTTCACCATATGAGGACATTTCTCTTCATTGGTGGAACTTGGTGGGGCAAATCGTTTATTTGTGCCTGTGGATTGTATACAAGGGTCAATATGGACCTCTTGTAGGGCAACTTAGGGAATACGACGGCTTAAGGACAGGTTTGGATCCCTGTAACTTCAAATTTTGAATCCTATGAGCCGTGAGGGTCTCATAGGGGGAGTACTCCTTATGAGTCGAGAGGAACTCATAAGTGAAAATTTTATGAGATTGCACCCTTTCAGGTTTTCACAAGCTCGCCGGTAGCCCTGCTGTTTTTACTCACGGCGCCCTTTCGGGTTTTCATCCATGCCCATTTTGTTTGTGGACGTACCTTTTTTTAACAACGAGATTGCGCCCTTTCAGGTTTTCACAAGCTCGCGGGTAGCCCTACTGTTTTTACTTACGGCGTCCTTTCGGGTTTTCATCCGTGCCCATTTCTCTTGTGGATGTACTATTTTTTTAACAACGAGATTGCGCCCTTTCAGGTTTTCATAAGCTCGCCGGTAGCCTTGTTGTTTTTACTTACGGCGCCCTTTTGGGTTTTCAACCATGCCTATTTTACTTGTGGACGTACCTTTTTTTTACAACGAGATTGCGCCCTTTCAGGTTTTCATAAGCTCACCGGTAGCCCTGCTTTTTTTACTCACGACGCTCTTTCGGGTTTTCATCCATGCCCATTTTGCTTATGGACGTACCGTTTTTTTTACTTGGGTTGCAGTCTTTGCCGTTGGAGTTTTGATTTCAACATAAATCCCAAGAGAAGATATCGCCATATTTGGGGCGATACGCCATGTTTGAGGCGGAGTACTAGTTTAGGGACATTTCGGTCCATTGTTGTCGTGTTTGAGGCGACGCGCCAGTTTAAGGACATTTCAGTCCATTGTTAATTTAGGGACATCTCGGTCCATTGCCAGTTTAAGGACGTAGTGGTCCATTATCACCATTTTTTTTAGGTGAAGCTTTAGTTTGAGGACATTACGGGCAGTTGTTAGTTTAGGGACATTTCGGTCCATTGCCAGTTTAAGAATATAGTGGTCCATTGCTAGTTTAAGGACATAGTGGTCTATTATCACCATTTTTTGAGGTGAATCTTTAGTTTGAGGATATTACGGTCCGTTGTTAGTTTAGAGACATTTCGGTCCATTGTTAGTTTAGGGACATTTCGGTCTATTTCCAGTTTAAGGACGTAATAGTCCATTGCCAGTTTATGGACGAAATGGTCCATTACCACCATTTTTTGAGGTGAAGCTTTAGTTTGAGGACATTACAGTCCATTGTTAGTTTAGGGATATGTTGGTCCGTTGTTAGTTTAGGGACGTAGTGGTCAATTATCACCATTTTTTGGGTAAAGCTTTTCCGAATACCACTTAGTGTTTTGAATAAGGAAGATAGCGAGCGGACACGAGCGTCGTCATCTATCATTGACCGAAGTCGTGACTCGTCATGCGTGGTATTTCTTAAGGAATCGGCCGTTTATTGGCCAGAAAGGTCTTTCGCCATACATATCCATGAGCAAATAAGCCCCACCTTGATAGACCATGTCTATGATGTACGGGCCTTCATAGTTTGGCTCAAATTTCTCCCGTTTTGCACGATTGGGGATCATAGGTCTTTTGACGACTAGCACGAGTTCGCCTTAGCGGAATGTTCTCGGCCTAGTCAATCTTTCGTATGAGCGTGTCATCCTTGTCTTGTAAGCTTCTAGGTTTTGTTGCGCTATGAGGTGAGTTTCATCGAGGGTGTCGAGCTCCTCATGCCGAAGATGGGCATTTTCGTCATCTGTTAGCTCGTATCGAACCGCTACTCGGAGAGAAGGGAGTTCTATTTCCAAAGGAAGAACCGCTTCAATGTCAAATACCAACGCGTATGGTGTTGTATTCGAAACAGTTTTAAACGTCGTTCAGTACGCCTAGAGAGCTTCGTACAGTCTCCCATGCCAGTCTTTTTTGTTTCTGGACACTGTTTTCTTTATAATCTTAGTCAAGGTCTTGTTGAAAGCTTCAGCTAGACCGTTGGCACGAGTATTATAGACAGAGGAGTATCTCCATTCTATTTTATGTTGTTCTGCGAAGCAGCTGATTTTATGGCTCCTATAGGCTGGTCCATTATCCGAGATTATCCATCGCGGAGTGCCGAACCGGTAGATGACATGTGTCTTGAAGAAATGGAGGATGTTCTCCGTCTTCACTTCCCTTAGTGGTACTGCTTCTGCCCACTTAGAGAAGTAATCGGTTGTTGCTAGTATGAACCGATGTCCTTTAGAGATGCAGGCTCAATGGGGCCGATTTTATTGGTTCCCCACATTTCGAACGGCCAGCTAGCTATTGTTGGGTGTAGCGGATTTGGATGTTGGTGGATGAAGTCCCCGTGAGTCTGACACGAGTGACAATGCTTCGCATATTCGAGGCAGTCCTGAATCGTTGTGGGCCAGTGGTAACCCATTCTTTTGATCTTCAGCTTCATCTTTGGCCCGGCTTGATGAGACCCGTAGAGTCCGTCGTGAGTTTATTGAACGACTCTTTTTGATTCTTCTGGTCCCAGGCATCTCAGCCACAAACAGTCGAATAATCTCTTATATAGAGTATCATTGATGAAAGCGAAAGACAGAGCCCATTTCATGAGCTGATGTCTTGACGACGCGTGTTCGGGTGTTCGATAGGATTTGAAGTAATCTATGAAGACTTCCCTCCAATCCTTGACCTCTTCTTTGTCTCTTATTTGGAGGACCGCTTGTTTGGTCGTTTCTTTTTCCTTCAGATGGCTCAATCGAATCCTCTGAAGGTATTTCTGCTGGCGCGAGAACCCGGCGGCTTTGCACAACAATCCTTACGTCATCGAGATCTTCGTCAACCAGGTCCTTAGCAAGCTTGGCTAATGCATCCGCCTTGCTATTTTTCACATGCGGTATGCTTTCCAGGATGCAGGAGGGGATTTGTGTCAGCAGTTGCTGCACTCTTTCACCATACCTGATCAGTTCTGGATTGCACGTCTGATAGTCACCATTTACTTGGCTAATGACCAGCTTGGAGTCTCCATATATGAGGATGTTTTCGACTCACATATCGACAGCGATCTCAAGACCCGCTATCAAAGCTTCATATTCAGCCTCTTTGTTTGTTCTTGGTTCCGTTAAGGAAAGGGCGAAACACATTATCCATCCTTGCGGAGTCATGAAGATGAGGCCACCCCGACTTTGATTAAAGCGGTGTTATGCTTCCACTTCTTCATTGAAGATGCTCCATCGAAGTAGAGTTCCCATTGGACATTATTTTCCTCCTTCCCTTCGATTGTGTCGAACGCGTGTTCGTCCGGCAATTCGCAATTTAAGGGAGAATCGGCTGGTATTGGATACTCGAAGAGAAAGTCGGCGATGGCCTCACCTTTCATTGCCTTGAGGGGTCAATACGTTATCGAGAACTCCATCAAGAGGAGGTCCCACTTGGCAAGCCTTCCTGTTAGTATGGCTCTTGACATTAAATATTTAAGAGGATCCACCTTTGATATGAGATGGACCTCATGTGCTAAGACGTAGTGCCTGAGCTTTGTTATAGCGAAGATCGGTTCCAGAAATGCTTTTCGATGGGGGAGTAGTTGTTTTCTGCCCCCAGGAGAACTCGACTCAAGTAGTAGAGAGCTCTCTTCTTTCCCTGATCATTCTCCTGTGCCCATAGCGCGCCTAAAGAACCTTCAAGGGCCATTGTGTACAGGATGAGGGGCTTTCCTTTGACCGGAGCGGTCAATACTGGTGGGTTCTACAGGTATTGCTTGATTTCTTCCAGTGCACTTTGGCATTTATGATCCCAAACGAACGGGGTCCCCTTCTTCATTAGATTGCTGTAGGGGCAGCATTTGCCAGAGAGGATGGTTATGAACCGCCGGATATACGTGATCTTTCCTTGGAGAGACAGCAGTTGTTTGAGAGTTCTTGGCGTGGGCATTTCTATAATTGCCTTGATCTTTGATGGGTCTATTTCAATGCCTCGGCCGTATGATGAATCCTAGGAATTTGCCTGAGGAGACTCCAAATGCACATTCCAGAGGATTCATCTTTAGATTGTATTTCCGAAGACGTTGGAACACTAAGTCTAGATGCTCCAAGTGCTCATAAAATTTGCTCTTCACCATAAGGTCGTAAATGTAGCATTCAACAATCTCATGAATGAGGTCGTCGAAGATCTTCGTCATGGCCCTCTAGTAAGTAGTGCTTGCATTCTTCAAACCGAAGGGCATCACCTTATAGCAGAATATGCCCAGGAGTCTGGAAGGCGGTGTGCTTTTGGTCTTCAGGATGCATTTTTATTTGATTGTAACCTGAAGATCCATCCATGAAGTAGAAGACCTCATGAGTGGACGTGCTATCGATCATCAGCTCGGCAACTGGTACTGGGAAGTCATCCTTTGGGCAAGCTTTGTTGAGGTCCCGAAAGTCTATGCAGATGTGCACCGTCCCATTTTTCTTCATCACTGGAACAATGTTGGCAATCCAGTTGGAATACTGAAATTCTTGGATGAAGCCGGAGTCAATTAGTTTCTTGACTTTGGCATTGATACTCATCTCGAGTTCGAGTCGCATTCTTCTTAGTGCATGCTTGACTAGCATAACGTCTGGCGATATAGGCAGTTTATGCACCGTTATTTTTGGATCCAGTCCCAGCATCTTGGAAGTCTTTATATTGCATAAGCACGTCCTTTAGTGTGGTCACCTGTTTTTTAGACAACAACTTACTGACGAACGTGGGTCTCGGCTCATTTTCAGTACCCAAGTCGATTTTCTTCAAGTTGTTTGTCATAGTGTGTATCCCATCTTCCAGCTTTTTTGGTGTTGGTGGAAACTCTGAGATCACCTCCTCCCTGTCCTCATTTATGAAGCACTTGAAGAAGTCATCCATATTCTCGTGCTCTCCCTCCTTTGAGAGTGTCATCACACGGCAGGTACGAGTTCATTTTCAAGCTCGATATTGATCCGGCCCTACCCTCATAATATAGGTTCTTTCTGGCTCCTGCTTTCGCGGTGGGGTTACCCTCCAACTGTCGGATAGAGCGAACATGCCTTGTCAATACTGATCTTCAACACAATCTTTGAAGGTGAAGCAATTTTCAAGGGGATGACCTATTGCTCAGTGGAAGGAGCAATAATCTGGGTGATGAACCTCATTTATCTGTTCGGGGTACCGAAGCTCTGAGAGCATCATCATTTGATACTTAATGATAAGGTCGAATATTTTCCTTGTCTCGTCTCGAGGAAAATAGTATTTTAGACTCATCTTCTTCATAAAATACGGATTCCAGCTGACTTTTTCTCGATTGCGTGGCTTCTTGGATCCGCTTCGCTGTTTTAGAACATCATTCTCGTTCTCTACCATGTTTTTGCCTCTGTGTTAGGCTTTTTTCTTGTCGCGAGAACTTACAGCGGGCTGAGGATGAAAGGCATCATAATCTTCTCTTTCCGTGGATTGTTGAGTGAGAAGTTGCGTCTTGGCCATTTCGTAAATGGCCATTTCGCGGCTGTGGTCATCCCAAACCTTTTGACCGGCTTCTCTCATTAGCTTGTTAATTTTTTCTTCGAATGACGGACTTGGCATTCTTACGACGGGATCTCGCTCTGGTTGATCAGTGCTATCTAGAAAGGCATCCCTTCTCCACCGAAGTTATTTATGACACGGCAGCCATGGAATCGCTCACGTTTCTTGGACCGAACGTATCCAAGCTCAGTCGTCTCCATCCTCCCGTTGGGAATCTTTCCCTGAGTCCCGGGAACGTCCCAAATCTTTTTGTAAAATTGGGCTTGTCGAGCAGTTTGTTTGAAGTGTACGCCTTGGCATCTTAATAGCCCTTCCAATCCCTCTGCATAATATCTAGGCAGACAGATTGGATGAAGCCTGTCAAGTGCAAGCTCGACACCATGCCAGACTTCTTTCTCCACTTTGGTCTCCGTAGATCAGTAGAAGAGGATCACCTTTTCACCTCTTCGCTTGGGAGGAATGTAGAAAGTCTGCAGCTCTTGTACGCAATATGTATTGAACGCATCAAGTTCCCTGTAATGCCGTTGTGGAACCAAGGTGATTTGTAAACTTTGATCAGCTTCAATAACGGTTTGTGCTGACAGGCGTGTGGAGAACACGACGTTGGCTTTGTTCTCAGATTCACTTCCGAAGACCAAAATAGGAGCAGATGGGCCGGGCCTGTTACCGTGGGGTTGTCCCGAGTAGAATATTTCTTCATCTTCCTCGGTATCGCTCCCAAAGACCAGGATGGTGGCGACGGCTTTTTTTTTAATTCTCCGGCTTATGACATCTTTCCGTGTCTTTGAAGTCTGGTAGGAAGTACTTTGCGTCTTCATATTTTCGGACTTCATTTACGGAGAATGGATTTACTTCCCCCGTAACGGTGTATTCGAGGCCATCTTTGAAATATTTGAAATACTTCATACACTGGTGTTGTGTAGAAAGGATGACGTTGTACTCGTGTAACCAAGGCCGGCCGAACAGGGCATTGTTGCAAGTCTTGGCGTCAATGACATGAAATTTGATGTCGTTGATGAGCATCCCAAAGCGTAATGTAAATATCACGGACCCAAGAGTCTTTGATAACTGCGAGTCGAACCCGGAGATGGTAATTTTGTCCCGAGCCAGGTGATGAACGTTCATGCAAATCTCCTTCAGCACCTTTACGTTGAGAAGGTTGACGGAGGACCCGTTGTCGACCAGGATCTTCCCTATCTTGATGTCGTGGCAGTACCCGGTGACATATAGAGGATGGTTGTGTTAGTTATATGTATACCATAGAGGCCATTACTGTACATGCGATGTATATTGTAGTGGATGCTTGGAAATATATAGGGAGGACTTTCTTGCTCGATATGATAGTATGCTCTGGTTGCACTTTATCTAAACATGTACACTTATTGTCTCTCTATTACATGTTGATAAAGCCCTTAGGATGAGTACTTGACTACCAGGATTATGATGCAGATCATACTAGTGGGGCATAGGTAGTCGGTAAGTACATCCTTCAAATGTTCCTAGTCATGGGAGTATCGAGATAGAGCATCGATATTCCAGAGTAGACTAGTGTATATGCTTCTCGACCCATATGATAGGCGATGGATGATCTCATATCCATTGGTGTTTGACATCAGAGAAGGTATACGGGTTGTCAGTGGAGACTGGGTACACTGGACGGACTCGCCGAGAACTCCAAGATAATATTATACCTATCGTCAGATAGCAGTTCTCTCGTGACACTGATACAGGTTAGTCTGTCGACCCGAGATCGTCATAGAGTCTTGTGTGATTCCTACTGTGCTTTGATTTCCACCATACCACGTTCAAGAGATCTTGCAAAAAGGTTGTTTATGGGTACAGTCCCGAGTCACATGGAGGCAATAAGAGATAGAAAGGGATTCGTCTCTCCCGGTATTGGGGGTTGATGTTGCCTATGCTTGATTGGCCATAACAAGAAATCCCTGGCCAGGGTTGCTGAGATTTACCGGTAAGTGTTATTAGTAGTTTCTCGAACCGTTATAGACCTTGCATCGGCATGACTTATCAAGCTATTAGGGTCTGACGTTTTACCACTCCCAGGCAGTGATATGCAACATATCTGACGAAGAGACCGGACTGTACGGTAGTGTTACTGATAGGATTCATAAGAGTATGAGCAGGCTTGCTTGTTGATCTTCTGATCGCTCAATACCCGGGTGGCCGTTACATTTAGCAGACCGCTTGTGGCTTGTGGATGTTTGATATGATCATCACCTACTGCCGGCGTATTGACGAGTCTTTAGAGTCCTACACAGAGGTTTCCTAGTTTATGCGAAATGAAATAGGAGCACATATGTGATATTTGTTGGACCGAGATTAATGCGCGTTGTTCATATCATAATATTGCAGTTTATATTCCCCAATTCTTATTCGTTTTATAAATAAACAGGTGCTTTTGACGCATGTCTGCTGCATGTTACAGGTTATAGGTTCTTGGAGCGAATACAGTGAAAAAGACGAAAGTTGATACAGAAAAGGGACTTTTGACCAACAAGTAGACGGATCCTAGTCAATCCCAGACTAATAACAGTTCACATAGGTACAAGGCAGCGCAAGGGCCAAACATGTCAAAGTGAAACGGTTAAAAGACCAATACGAATTTTCACTGAAGATCTGGAAAAGAATAATAAGCCAAACAGAGAAAAGGAGTGAAGAATAAAGAAGCCCTAACACCCAAGATGCAGCCCAGAAAGTTTGGTGAGCTGAGCTCACCAAAGGGCCGTGGAACCGCGGCCCAAGGCCCACATTTGCCGCGGTTCCGCGGCCATTAAGTGCGCACGTCGGTGCAAATTTCCTGTGTCGGTGCGTCGGTGCGTGGGTTGGGATTTTCTGTGGGCATATCTGTAAAATCACGTGTGTGAGAATCTGTAATCCTAGTTTCCCTGTTTACTTATAAATTGTAATCACAAATCTGTAAAACCCATGCCTCTTTTCATTTCACAAATTCAGATCTGTTCTACATTATTGTTTGGAGGGAGCCATCAATAAAAATTAGTAAGTTACTTTTATTTCTTAGTTTTAATTCTCTTTTAATTAGAATGTCTTTTAATCCCCTAATGAGCGAGTAATCTCCTCGCTTGTTAGGGTTAGCCTTAGGAAAATGTTTGAGAGATGAGATCTCTCACCCTTTTCATGCCATTCACACCTAAGAATTAGAACTCCATGCATGCACGCACACCCCGCTCCCTACGACACTTTATCCCTCGAGGTAATGGTGACACCGTAGTGTAAAGGACCGGTTGCGCGTGTTTTCCATGGAGGTTAGGGTAAGTATCGATAAAGGAAGGACAAGAATCTAGAGGAAGAAACATCTTCCCAAAAGATTCTAATCCAGTTTATTGATAATTACTATAACATCTAATAGATCTAAAATAAGGTATTGAAAGCGGTGAGGAAACCTTTAATCTCCCAACTTCCCCTAAGCCTAACCCTAGCAAGACTTTAATTTAGATTAATTTAGTTTATCGATAGATCTAGGTTTCTTAGATTTAATAAATCAATACAAACAACATTTGGACTCAACTCGTAAAAACACATTAAGAAAATTACACATCTCTGTGGATCGACCCGTATTCACCGGCTAGCCGCAAAGCGACGCCGTTTCTGATTGCGGTTAACATATATATCTTTGAACTAATCACGCGTATGTGATACCGCATTCTATTCTCACGATATGTGATATCGGACAGTTATATGAGATATAGCCGGATTATCGGATCAAGTATTGATTCGATAGATTTTTACATTTGATATTAGCCGGTTGTATGTGATATAGCCGGATTATTGAATCAAGTGTTGATTTAATAATTGAATGTATTAATATATATTTTATATATTGAATTTCATTAACTAATATTAGCTCACTTGAACATTTATTTTTCTCACTTGTGTGCATATAGTATATATGTGATATATATTAATGTACATTTTATTTGTGTTGTGCTTGATGCCACATGCTTCATGGGTGTATGAGACTCACACCATGCTTGATATAATGAATGGTTTTATTTATTTAAAGTTAATCAAAATTAGATGGAAATTGGTTTAATGGTTGAAGCTTGGAGAAACTTGTGGAACCATTGACCAAGTCCACTAATTTTGTTTTACTTATATATATTTATTAACCTAACCATTATTGCTTAGCCATGGTTTATTCTCTATATGAGTTAGTGTATGACACTAACTCACCCATGGTTGCTATTCTCACCTCAAGAGTTTCATTTTCATCTCCACTTCATCTTCTTCTTCCTCATAGAAACGCTTTCTAGCTTTTGAAAAGGTGATGAAATATTGTGAGAAAAATTAATCTAAAGTGAACCCATTTCCTACTTCATCATCTTCTACTATATTAACCATTAGTTTAGGGTGTTTGCGTCACTAATCTACCATTAGTTAAGAGATAGCATGAACTTGATTCTCCTAAACGTAGATCATCTTCGGCCTCGAAGATATCGAGCAAGCTTGTTCATTTCTTCATGTGAACCTTTACTAGAGTTCGGGTATTCACTACTTGGAGCGAAAGGACTACTACACGGAGCATTAGAAGTGAAGGACCGGTCAACAAAGGTTGTATTCCTCATTCACTTAGATGTAAAGTTTTTTGCATTGCTAGTTCGTCTAAATCTCTAGTTAAGATTCTAGGGTTAGGCTTTTTTAGTACGGCAACTATTTGAAAACGGTATGAACGATGCCTCCCGAAACCTTGCTGCCGCCCTAGGGATCCCAACAGTGGTATCAGAGCCAGACTAGAGAATTAGATGATGTTTGTTAGAATTACGAAACCGAAACAGCTCCGAAACACCCGATATACAATCCTAGTTTCTGTCAAATTTTAAATGGCCTCTAAAAATTTTTTAGCAACTGCAGAATGTTGTATGTGATATAACATGAACACCATACAAATTTGAAGCAATACCACATGATTTTGGCCGGCCACAATGCCTCAAAATCCGAGCTCACCGGTTCCTCTAAGGCGTTTTGGCTTCAAATTTTTAGGGTGTTCCAGTCTCTGAGCTTTAGTGTTTCAGGTGTTGCTTATTTTTGCTAAATTTGCATGTGATATTAACTTTCTGCAAAGGCAATTCGGAGTGTTTCGTAATCGTAATTATAACATCTTTTCGGGTTATTTAGACGACTTTAAAAAGTTTGAACGGATATCAATAACTCATTATTTCCCTCGCTGGAAATTTTCCAAAAGTTGGATTTTTCCAAGTTTAAAATCTTCAGAAAATCATGCAAGCGATTTTGTGGATCCTCTAGAAGAACGATACCCAAACTTGACTTTTTGGATCACGGAACCACGGTCAAACCCTAGGGTTTGCGGCTGTTCCGCGGCGACATGAGTGAGGCATGGGTTGGCCCTTCTACGGATGGTTCATAGGAGCTGTGGCATGTTCTGGGTACTTTTTGAACTCCGCTTAAGTGTTGATCTCTTTGGAAAATTTTGTGTGTTTATTTATTCGATCGAAAAGTTTAACATCGTCTAGCTATCTGTGATTGCGATATAATATTTGGAATCCACATAATTAGTTATGAGATAACTGGTTTGAATTTTATAAATCTAGCAATTTAGTCTCATTTGATCGGTTGCCATGGAATTTTGATGTGGATCAAAAGTCCGTCGCAATTACGTAGTGTACGCGGATATTTGCTGAGTAACCTTACTAGATAACCACGCCCCATAGCCCCGACCAAGTGACTGTAGGAGAACCCCGTCACCAAAAGCATCCGTTCGGGTGCTCGCGGCCGCGGTGTTCCGTCTTAGTGCACTTCGTCGACGGTATCGGGGGTGCGGCCGTCTACTAAAGTTTCCGACGAGCATTCGATCAAGTTATCGGGAATCTTGTTGAATTACCCGACTGGTTATTGAAAAGTTTTTTCAATATCGAGACTAAAATGCGGGGTTTATAAATGTTAGGCCTGTGATGTCTGAGAAATTCATTTGGTAAGGCTTGAAATTCAAAGTATGTGATACATTGGATTTATGATGTTTGAGGTAGTTGCGGATTCCAATTGTTGTAGTTTTTCACTTTCTTTTCTGCGACCGTAAGTGTAATATGTGGTTTATCGTCGGTTTCGTTGCTATATGTCAACGACAATTGGGATACACATATTTACTTACGTTGATGATATGTGATGTTATGTGTTCTTGTGATATGTTATATTGGATCGTCGTGTTTTGAATAGCCGGGTTTTCTTATGTAAGATGAGAGTTTTTCATTTTCATTCATGTAAAAACTTATATGTAATATTCTTTTATTGGGGCACTTCCGGGTTGAGGATGATGTCACCATTGATGTATATTATTTACTTTTCCACATTAGGATAGACCTAAGGCGGGGAGCACAAGTAACCGGGTTCTAGGGTCCAGTAGGAGACCATATCGAGGAGTAGAGACCGGGTCTCCTAACTCTAGAATTGGGAGGGTTGCTTGCCGCTCTCGTAGGGGTCTAGGGATGTTGGTTTGGCAATTCATCGTGACCGTGGAATCCGCGGTTTTTATTGGCTTAATTAAAACATGGAATTCCTAGTATATCCAATATTTCATATGTGTTCTTCTGCTGCTGATATTCTGTGATGTGATCACTTGATATGTTGAGACGAATGTTTATATTATATATATGATATATAATTAATATTGATGCTTTCGTTTCTTCTGTGATGCTTAGGAAGCATAATTGATGGGACTTCATTAATGAGATTAATGAAAGAAAAGAAACCTAAAGATGTTGTTGAAACTTATTTTAAAAACTGGTAGTTCTTGCTTTGTATAGCGGTATTCCTTGTAGAATATTCAGCACCTTATTCGATAAGGAAAGAGCCGAGATCCCTCTACCGGGAGTGACCACTTTAGCGAAACTAGCAGATGCTACAACCCACTCGGTTTTTCTTTTGATTGCTTTTTTAGTTCATGCTTTGCATAGTGGTATTTGTAAAATATCATGCACCTTTTTCGATAAAGAAAGAGCCGAGATCCCTTCACCGGGAGTGACCTCTTTAGCAAAACTAGTAAAAGCCTAAAAAACACTCTTTTTCAAAATTACTCGATTTTACAACGATATCAAGTTCATCACGCAAAGGGTTTTCTTAAAACCCTGTCGTAGCCCTTCGTCATTTCAGATAAGTGCTACTTAGTATTCGTGCTATGTTTGTTGGCCTGCGTCAAGGCGTAGTGTGCGGTAGCTAACTAGTGCTTATCTTCTACATATAATGCGATTGGATTAGGGTAGTCGTGCGACTTTGTTGGCCTGCGTCAAGTGTCGTGCGGGTGGGTTTAATTCAATCATGAAATGTATAGGTAGAACTTGACTAGCGGACTATGGTTTGTTGGCCTGCGTCAAGGTCATAGGATGCTAGGGGTAAAAATATTATCGAGAATTTCAAGTGTTGAAATTTGCAATGAGATTGCATACCTTCTATAAGATAGTTGAATCCCGATACCCACTGCGAGTAAGAGTTACTCCTGGGAGAGTTTTGCATATTACAATTAGCCGATCAAGTAGGTGTCTAGAAAGGTGTTAACGGGGTTATGCCCCTGAGAAAATGAGGTTTATTTTAATTAGGTCCGTGCGAAAGCATGGGGACCCTCCCTCAAAGTACCGACACTGGCCTGACCGAAAGATTGGAGAACTTGTAAGGTGTAATTAATCCCGGCTAGTCTTGCCTTATAGGGTTTGAAGAAAGATTTGATAAAAACCGTAGGAGCCATCCTGATTAGATAAAATAACAACCAATCTAATCTTGCAAGAGCGCACGCAGAGTGTTTTCTTCTCTCTCTCTCTTCTGGTAGCGACCATATCACGCCTTAATTAAGATAATAATATGGATATATTGACTGAACCTGCTTATTATACTGAGCTGGGGAATGTTAGTCGCTCTATCTTATAACTATTATAAGTCCGAACAGGAAATAGGGAAATATCCGGATTCCCATGCCACCCAATTGAGGAATGAGCATATTGATGCATATTCATTGGGTGTGTTCATCACCAAGAACCGTTTCTCAATATCCTATACGTCCTAGGTATGAGATACCGGATCATGATCCCACATATATAAGAGTTACATGGGCTACTGAATGGTAAAGAACTGGGATTGTGTGATATATCTCTAAGTGTTAGAGAATGGTGCAATTGTTGTAGCCAAACCAGTTGGCAAATATCACCTTATATTAATACATTGATTCAGAACAAATATTATTAGATACCGAACTTGATATACAATATTACATCAGTTTCTTTATTAAGTTAAAGAAGGATATAATTCTGTATTGAAGGATAATGTTGTGAACATTTTCCTGAATCAAGAGTTGATTGGATCAGGCATGTTATGTAATGGCATATAAGTTCTAAATCAAACCACAGTTCAAAGTATCTAGAACACACACAAGAGGAGTAGTTCAGAAATGAACGAATCTTTCTTATGGCATTGTAGACTAGGTCATATCGATGTGACACGACCAGCTAAGTTACATAAGTATGAATATGAGAATCTGTTCAAATTTTCATCTTATGATACTTGCCAGTCTTGTCACAAAGGTAAAGTGACCAATACTCCGTTTACTCGAAACAGAGAAAGAGTTACTGAACTCTTGGGACGGATACATGATGATTTATACGGTCCTATGTCTACTAATGCTAGGGCTGGTTCTTCGTACTTCATTATATTCACTGATCATCTTTCAGGATTCGGACATATGTTCATGTTGAAACACAAGTCTAAAACTTTTGAGAAATTCAAGGAATATAAGCTTGAAGTTAAGAACCATACGGGTAGAAGTATTAAGTCTTTCGATGTGATCGAGGAGGAGAATACTTGCGCATAGAGTTCTTGGAGTTTCTAAAAGGAGAATGAGATTCTCTCTCATCCTACTCCTTCGTATACACCACAGCACAACGGTGTATTGGGGTGGAGGTATCGCACCCTATGAAATATGGTGCGCTCTATGATGAGTACCGCTGAGTTACTTGTTTTCTTTTGGGTTTTATGCACTTAAGAAGCTGCATACCTATTAAATAGGGTTCCTTCCAAATCAGTGCCTACCACTACATATGAGATATGGAATGGGAAGAGACCATGTCTTAAACGAGTTAAGATATGGGGTTGTCCGGCCTATGTTGAAAAACAAAATCCGAACAAGCTCGAGGCAAGATCAGTTCTGTAAGTTTGTTGGATATCCCACACATTTGCAAGGGAATATCTTCAACCATACTGAGGAGCAAAATGTGTTTTGTTTCTCAGCATGCCACCCTTTTTAGAAAAGGAACTTCTTGTGAAGAAATTAGTGGTCATGAGGTAGAACTGGAAGGAGTTCCAGCTAGACAAACTAACAGCTGATGATTTGGTGAAACCAAAGAATTCAATAGTCTCCAACGAACCTCAGCCTCTCCGCGAATCTGGCAGGGTTCCTCATCCACTTGAGAGATACTACGGTCTTCTCGGTGACAGTGGGACTGAGGATTGCATCATGGTAGATGGTGGCCCAACTAGGTCCATAGAAGCCATCATAAATGGAGACTTTATGAAAAAGCTGGATGCTATGCAATCAGAGATGGAATCCATGTACACCAATAAAGTATGACTTTCATTATTGCACCTAAGGGTAAACCCATCAGGAGCAGACGGATCTTGAGAAGATTCTTGGTGTAGATGGAAAAGTTGAGACTTTCAAAGCTATGCTTAAGTACATCAGGATTAAAGCAAGCATCGCAGAGTTGGAACATCTATTTTGATGTGGCAGTCAAAGAGTTTGACTTCATCAAAATGGTAGATGAACCTTGTATATACAAGAAGGTTGTAAAGAGTGAGGTTGTCTTACACGTATTGTACGTAGATGACATACTCTTGATAGGAAACGGTTTCCTATGCTACACTCGGTCAAGCTCCTCTTATCACGAGGATTCTCCAAGGAAGATCTGGATGATACCTACTACATCCTGTGGTTTACGATCTATGGTGATAAATCTAAGTGGATGTTGGGAGTGTCCTAAATCCAGGTACATTAACACCGTATTAAAGGGGTTTAGTATGGAAGATTCTAAGCAGGGTGGTTCACCCACTACCTCCGGAATCACTCTCTCCAAAAAGATGTTTTCCAAAACTGATTTGGAGAGGGCTCGCGTGCAAGAGATACCCTATGCTTCGGCAGTAGGCTCTATCATGTATGCGATATTATGTACTGAACCAGTTGTAGCTAACTCACTAGGTGTAGTGATTAGGAATCAATCGGATCTTGGGAGAATCACTGGGCAGCTGCGAAGGACATTCTTAAGTACTTGAGAAGCATTAAAGAAATGTTCTTGGGGTTTTGGTAACGGTGAACTCCAGTGGGAGTCTTTTACCAATTCGGGCTTCCAGAGTGATAAGGTCAACTGAAAGTCACTCACAGGCATTGTCTTTACCCTCAGTGGAGGGACAGTGTGTTGGAAGAGTTCCAAGCTAGATACCGAGACATACTAGACGATAAAGGCTAAATACATCGCTACCAACGATGCTACCAAAGTGGATGTCTGGATAATTTTTGTTCATGAGATGAACATGGTTCCTACCATTGAGCGTCCAATAACTGTTATTGTGACAAGTTGTGGCTTTGGCCTAGGAACGCCGGTCCCATCAGCGATTCAGACATATTCCGAGGAAAGTATCACCTGATCATGGAGATGGTTGATCTCCAAGGGATCGAGGTAAGGAGAGTTGATGCGAAGGATAACATGGCGGACCCACTCACAGAGGCCTTTCCCTAGAGAGACTTCTATAGGACGTCGAGTATGAGATACTACAAAAAATGGCCTTAGTGCAAATGGGAGATTGTTAGTTATATGTATGCCCTAGAGGCCATTACTGTACATGCGATGTATATTGTAGTGGATGCTTAGACATATATAGGGAGGACTTTCTTGCTTGACATGGTAGTATGCTATCTGGTTGCACTTTATCTTAACATGTACACTTATTGTCTCTCTATTACATGTTGATAAAGCCCTTAGGAAGAGTACTTGACTACCAGGATTATGATGCAGATCATACTAGTGGGGCAGAGGTATTCGGTAAGTACATCCTTCAAATGTTCCTAGTCATGGGAGTATCAAAACGGGGCATCAATATTCCAGAGTAGACTAGCATATACGCTTCTCGACCCATATGATGGGCGATGGATGATCCCATATCTATTGGTGTTTGACATCAGAGAAGGTATACGGGTGCTCAGTGGAGACTGGGTACACTGGACGGACTCGCCGAGAACTCCAAGATGGTATTATACCTATCGTCAGATAGCAGTTCTTTGGTGGCACTGGTATAGGTTAGTCTGTCGACCCGAGATCGTCATAGAGTCTTGTACGATTCCCACTGTGCTTTGATTTCCACCATACCACATTCAAGAGATCGTGCAAAAAGGTGGTTTTTGGGTACAGTCCCAAGTCACATGGAGGCAATGAGCAATAGGAGGGGGTTCGTCTTTCCCGGTATTGGGGGTTGATGTTGCGCTATGCTTGATTGGCCATAACAGGAAATCCATGGCCAGGGTTGCTGAGATTTAATGGTAAGTGTTATCAGTAGTTTCTCGAACCGTTATGGACCTTGCATTGGCATGACTTATCAGGCTATTAGGGTCTGACGTTTTGCCACCCCCAGGCTATGATACGCGACATATCTGATGAAGAGACCGGACTGTACAATAGTGTTACTGATAGGATTTGCAGGAGTATGAGTAGGCTTGCTTGTTGATCTTTTGATCGCTCAATACCCGGGTGGCCGTTATGTTTAGCAGACCACTTGCGGCTTGTGGGTGTTTGATATGATCATCACCTATTGCCGGCGTATTGACGAGTCTTCAGAGTCCTACACAGAGGTTTCCTGGTTCATACGAAATGAAGTAGGAGCACATATGTGATATGTGCGGGACCGAGATTAATGCGCGTATGTGATACCGCATTCTACTCTCGCGATATGTGATATCGAACGGTTATATGAGATATAGCCGGGTTATCGGATCAAGTGTTGATTCGATAGATTATTACATTTGATATTAGCCGGTTGTATGTGATATAGCCGGATTATTGAATCAAGTGTTGATTTAATAATTTAATGTATAATTATATATTTGATATATTGAATTACATTAACTAATATTAGCTCACTTGAACATTTATTTTTCTCACTTGTGTGCATATAGTATATATGTGATATATATTAATGTACATTTTATTTGGTCGTGCTTGATGCCACATGCTTCATGGGTGTATGAGACTCACACCATGCTTGATATAATGAATGGTTTTATTTATTTAAAGTTAATAAAATTAGATGGAAATTGGTTTAATGGTTGAAGCTTGGAGAAGTTTGTGGAACCAATGACCAAGTCCACTAATTTTGTTTTACTTATAGATATTTATTAACCTAACCATTATTGCTTAGCCATGGTTTATTCTCTACATGAGTTAGTGTATGACACTAACTCACCCATGGTTGCTATTCTCACCTCAAGAGTTTCATTTTCATCTCCACTTCATTTTCTTCTTCCTCATGGGAAAGCTTTCTATCTTTTGAAGAGGTGATGAAATATTTGTGAGAAAAATTAATCTAAAGTGAGCCCATTTCCACTTCATCATCCTCTACTATATTAACCATTTAGTTTAGGGTGTTTGCTTCACTAATCTACCATTAGTGAAGATCTAGCATGAGCTTGAGTCTCCTTGACGTAGATCATCTTCGGCCTCGAAGATATCGAGCAAGCTTGTTTATTTCTTCATGTGAACCTTTACTAGAGTTCGGGTGTTCACTACTTGGAGCGAAGGGACTACTACACGGAGCTTTAGAAGTGAAGGACCAGTTAACAAAGGTTGTATTCCTCATTCACTTACATGTAAAGTTGTTTGCATTGTTAGTTCGTCTAAATCTCTAGTTAAGATTCTAGGGTTAGGCTTCTTTAGTACGGCAACTATTTGAAAACGGCATGAACGATACCTCCCGAAACCTTGCTGCCGCCCTAGGGATCCCAACAGTGGTATTAGAGCCAGGCTAGAGAATTAGACGATATTTGTTAAAATTACGAAACCGAAACAGCTCCGAAACACCCGATATACAATCCTAGTTTCTGTCAAATTTTAAATGGCCTTTAAAAATTTTTTAGCAACTGCAGAATGTTGTATGTGATATAACATGAACACCATACAAATTTGAAGCAATACCACATGATTTTGGCCGACCACAATGCCTCAAAATCTGAGCTCACCGGTTCTTCTAAGGCGTTTTAGCTTCAAATTTTTAGGGTGTTCTAGTCTCTGAGCTTTAGTGTTTCAGGTGTTGCTTATTTTTGCTAAATTTGCATGTGATATTAACTTTCTGCAAAGGCAATTCGGAGTGTTTCGTAATCGTAATTCTAACATCTTTTAGGGTTATTTAGACGACGTTAAAAAGTTCGAACGGATATTAATAACTCATACTTTCCCTCACTGGAAATTTTCCAAGAGTTGGATTTTTCCAAGTTTAAAATCTTCAGAAAATCATGCAAGCGATTTTGTGGATCCTTTAGAAGAATGATACCCAAACTTGACTTTTTGGATCACGGAACCACGGTCAAACCCTAGGGTTTGCGGCAGTTCCCCGGCGACATGAGTGAGGCATGGGTCGGCCCTTCTACGGATGGTTCATAGGAGCAGTGTCATGTTCTGGGTACTTTTTGAATTCCGCTTAAGTGTTGATCTCTTTGGGAAATTTTGTGTGTTTATTTATTCGATCGAAAAGTTTAATATCGTCTAGCTATCTGTGATTGAGATATAATATTTGGAATCCACATAATTAGTTATGAGATAACTGGTTTGAATTTTATAAATCTAACCCCCCTAAATTTCCTATACAAATTTTTTCAAAATATTTTTTCAAAAATCCATAAAGGGGTATTTATTGCCTGAGCATAAGACTTAAGTAATTAATTAGCAATTTAGTTACAAGAAGGAGCTTGTGGCTCATTGGTAATACCTTGCACTGTTGAACCAAGCCACCAGAGTTCAAATCCCATGCCCTACATTATTTTTTTTATTTTGTTTTAAATTCTTTGGAAGCCCAACAGTCCACACACAATAACTCCCAAACTTTGAACTAAACCTGAAAAACTAAATATACCAGAGGCTATACCAGACGACCCCCCACCTCCCTGACCTCCGACTCTGCCCGACTCGGCCGACTCGGACGGCGGACCGGACGACTCGGCATGGCGCCGCCGGCCGGACTCGGCCGGACGACCGAGTCGTCAACACAAAAAAGTTGACTCTTAGCCTCCCCTACCCCCCTATATACTCTATTTATTTAGATCGGTTCCAGAAACCTTTGAAATCCCCATTTACTCCATATTTTAATGAATTTTAATATATATTTATATTTTTTTATTTAAACTCTTCACCTACCATAACCCTGGCCTAACCCTATAAATACACCCTCTACCCTCTACCATCTCACTCATATTTTTGAGCCAACTCTCTAAAATTCTCAAGAGATCTTGTGTACCTTGAAAACGAGCTCGAGGCGAAGCTCCGATGAATTTCCCGGCGGAACTTCCGGCGATCGTTTTAGGAACTACCGGCGACGACGCAACACATCGGTTATTCCACTACTTCCCTCTCACCCTCTTGTGTGTTCTAAAACCCGTAAGTCCCACTTCCTTCCCTCTTTTCTATTCAAAAAATACGAAATTACAAAACCCGACGGAATCGGAACAAATCTGATTTCCGATTCGGTTTTCTATAAAATTCCACTTCTCACTAATACAATCATACTTAAACATCCTTATGTTGACTATTAAACACTAATCAAATAATTTGAACAAGTTTCATCACATGAAATGATAGCTATTTCAATTTATCTTATTTTTCACATAAATACCACATTTTTCAATCCTTCATTTAACTCCATCAAATTTGCTATACATTTAAAGTAGATCACGAGGTAACGACCTACCTCCTCACACACTCATATGCAACACCCCCGAGAACCTAGAATACGAGAAAACAAACATTTTCATTTAAATACCATATACTTAATAAAACCAATTCTAAAAGATTTAGTTTTGATACACTTATTAAAGAATTACCATTTATTATGAAAATACGATAAGTTGTGGACATCGGTCGTTTATCTAAACCTGACTTTATGGTGTCTAGGCTAGGCAAGTGAGAAAGGTAATTTTAAAAAGCCCGTCTCACGATGATTCGTGAGCGGATCCTTCCTTTCTTCACTTGTACTTACCTGGCCACAATTGGCGGTGAAGAGGCGATTTGAGGTATCTCACAACTTGTCGTTTAGACCATTTAGAAATAGTCTAGTTGACTTAGGAGACCCTAGAACATAGAATACGGAAAATTAACATTTTTACAAATAAATACCATTTACTTTATAAAACCGTTTTCTAGAGAATTTAGTTTTTACAATCTTTGCAAAGCGCCTCTACAACCCATTTTGGGGAATCCGTTCGGGATGGTGCGGTTTATCGCACATCCTTAGGCTTAGTAGTGTGAGATTCAGACCTCCGCAAGGAGCATTCGGTCTCGAATGATTTAAAATACGACATCTCAAGAAAACGAGATTTTTAGAATATAAAATATTTATTAAAATTATTTTTGTATAAATATATGTATATTTATCATTAAAATATCTATTTTTTTATGATATAAATATTCCACTTTTTTCTAAAAATCACAAGAACAAATTTTACACAAAAATACCATAAATTCCACATAAATCAATATTACAAATAAATACATTTATTTATGAAATTAGGATAATTTCACTAGAAATATCACAATATAAAATCCACCTTCATTACAACTCTAAATACGAATAACGAATACTTGAGGTGTATTTTGAAAAGTATATAAAAGTATTTTTACATAAAACCCCCTCAAGTTTTATAAATTTCCCTAAGGACCCTAGCAAATTATAGGTAAGAAATAATCAAGACTGCGATTTACATTTCTAATTGTCTGACTCGGGTTTGAGTCTGATTAATCTGACTTGAATATGATTCAAGTACAATCTATAATCTACAATCTTCAATCTATAAATCTTCAATATTACGATTCCATATGAATCCATGAATCCAATTATCAATCTATACAACTTGACTGAACCGAACCATGGATATACATTCCGTTTACATGGTTCTCCAGTTATTCCATTTACATGATTCTACGGTTGCATCTGTTTACTGATATCATGGTTTTGGTCAGTCAATCAATTATACAATCAATACAATTTACAAGACAAACAATACAATCAAAACACTACGGGGTTTAAGGGGTATATTGGTACGGAAGGTGTTAAAAGTGGCACGAGATGGTAAGATTTAAGACACCTAACATGAATCCAATTGTCGTTGTTCCGGGCCATCTAACGGAGCCTTGTACTCTATATTCTGTTTGCCCTGGTCTCTAGCATATAGAGACCCCTCTCGTTTACACTGGCATTCTTCTGTACCAAGCTACAAACAACAGCGTTACTACTAAATGCAACATTATAACAATATAGTACAACTTTAAAAACTACTCTCTCTCTATCTTACTCTTTGTCTATTCTCCTCCTATCTTTGGGACTTACCGAGCGACCTGTTCGCTGACGACATTCTCTTTCTTTCTTCTTTGAATGTCGTCGGGTGATTTGGACCCGTCAGAGATCGAGCTAACTACAGAAGTCTTGGACCAGTTCTGTGAAGACCCCGAGCTCTAGACATTGTACATTTTCCATTCAGTACTTTTCATTTCCTGTTATGCCATAGTTTAGGCATCGCTTTTGTTTCGGTTGTATTTACTTTTCATGCATTGTACAAAAGAATGTTAATAAATAAAAGTTGTTGTTTTTATTATATCTTGTTTCTTTTGTATTTACTTTTATATTGCTTAGATACGCTTAGCGTATGTACTTCTGAGTATATACGTAGCGGACCAGTCGCATTCCCTTCGCCATACACTGGGAAGTGGGGTGTGACAAAAGAAGTCCATCGCTGTATGCTGGAGGGATGATTTTCCTCTTATCGAACCTTCATTTTCTCCGGTTGACGAGAGTAGTTCTTGTTGATCACAGAATCTCTTTCCGCCAGACTCTGTGGATCTGAGAGGACAGCCGCTGAGGGGGCTGCTCCGGCTTTGCCTGCATCAAGTTTTCAGCAGGAAGTGGAGATTTCTTCAGCACCGCGATTAGAGAGTTCTTTCGCACCCTCCTAAGCGGTTCGAAGCTATTTCCGGTTGAAATAACAGCGTCAACTTCCACCATTGGAGCTGGTGGAGTAAGTCCAGAGGGGGAGTTGCCCCCAGTTTTTCTCACTCGACGCCAGTGGCTGAAAGGTTTGTCTAGCACCCTATGAAGAGTTTTGAAGCATCACATGTCTCAAAGTATGTATTTTTATGGTGCTAAACGAACATGCAAAGGAATCGATCCTAGAAAATTAGGGTTTCGAAACTTTAAGCTAATAAAAAATTAGGGTTTGAAGGCTACAACCTTTATAGCTCCCCTTTTTCTTGACTACTTAGTCTCTAGGGTGTTGGAAGAAGGTCCACTTGTAGTCCTCTTTCGTCCACAACGATCCACCCGAAGTTTCCCGTCCAAGCTTGCAACTTTGGAAAAGCAAAGAGAACACTCTAATCAAGTTGGCTAGACTTGAGTAGAATGATGTTGTGGCTAAGGATCTCACTTCAAAAACCTTTCTTTAATTGTGTTTAACTCACTAGAAAAAACTAGAGAGGAAAAGATGAAGGAGGATGAAGATGGTGGCTATTTTTAACAAGAGGTGAAAAATAACCCTTAGTTGCAAAGAAATGAAATATAACCTTTTATATTTTATTCCTTCTTGTTTTCAACCATGATTAAATGATGGATAGTTAATTTAACTTGGGTTTTAAATGATAAAGAGAAGGATAACCCTAGGTTAGTGGTAGTTGAGCGTGGTTAGGTCAAAGAAAGAATGTAGAAGCTAGAATGATTATCCTTTCCTTTTCATTTTCTTTTAAATCCAAAATCAAATAATAATCCATTATTTAATCCATGGTGTGAGTCTTATATTGCCACCATTTCCATATGCTAACAACCATGATGGATGGGTGTATGTATGTATGCATGTATGCACATCCATATGTGCATGAAACTAGAATGAAAGAAAGAAACACATGCATGCTTACATACATCCATCACATACTAGAAAGGTTTCAAGTGAGAAAACTAATAGTTAAATGATAAATCAACACTTGATTCATCAATCCGGCCATATCACATATGACCCCACCAAAAGCAAGCCGCCCGATCAATGTTCGGTATCATATACGCACATTTCAATCGGGTGCATGCGCATATCGCATACGCGCACCACAACGTTTCGCCTGGACTGGGTAACTCCTTTGTGGGACTCTAAGACTCGTCAATACGCCGGCAGAGGGTGATGATCATATCAGGTACCCTCAAGCCGCAAGCGGTCAGCTAAACGTAACAGCCACCCGGGTATTGAGCGATCAGAAGAAAACAAGCGAACCTGCTACAACTCCCGTCGAGCGAACCGGAAACACTACCGTACAGTCCGGTCTCTTCGTCAGATATGCTGCATATCGAGCCTAGGGATGGTCACGTCGACCCTAATAACTCAATAAGTTGTGCCGGTGAATGGTCTATAACAGATCGAGAAACTACTGATAACACTTATCAGCAATTCTCAGCAGCCCTGGCCAGGGACTTACTGATTTAACCAGTCGGGCACAGTACAGCATCAACTCCCAATACCGGGAGAGACGAAACCCCTCCTATCGCTCATTGCCTTCGTATGTCTCGGGACTGTACCCAACGGCCACCTGCTTGCACGACTCAGTAGAGCCGTGGTAGGGTGGTAATCAAAGTACAGTGGGAGAACACACAAGACTCTATGACGATCTCGGGTCTACAGACTAACCTGTACCAGTGTCACCTGAGAACTGCTATCCGACGATAGATATAATTCCATATAGGAGTTCTCGGTGAGTCCGTCCAATGTACCCAGTCAGCACTGAGCACCCGTATATGATCTTGATGTCAAACATCGATGAATGTGGGAACATCCATCGCCCATCACATGGGTCTAGTATCTTATACGCTAGTCTACTGTGGTATATCGATGCCCCGTCTCGATACACCTCCGACTAGGGACATTTCGGGATATGCTTATAGACTACAAATGTCCCACTAGTATGATCTCTATCATAATCAGAGTAGTCAAGCCGATATCCTCAGGGCTTTATCAACATGTATGAATGAATAAAAGCATGATCAAATCAACATGTCAGATAAAGAAGAACTAGATAGCATACTATCATGTCGAGTAAGAATGCAAACTGAATATATATACATGTATAGATACATCCATTATCACATAATGGCCTCTAGGGCATACATATATCCATCAATCTCCCACTTGCACTAAGGCCAGTTATTGGCGTATCTCATACCCAACATCTCAAAAAGTCGCTCATGCTGTGGCTGAGGGAGGGCCTTGGTGAGTGGATCCGCGGCGTTGTTCTTTATGTCTACTCTCTTAATCTCGATCTCGCGGCGATCTACAATCTCCCGGATCAAATGAAAACGCCTCAGGATGTGTCTGGACCGCTGATGGGACCTGGGCTCCTTGGCTAACGCCATAGCCCCATTATTATCACAATACAAGGGTATTGGATCAATAATGGTTGGAACTACTCCTGGCTCCGAGACGAACTTCTTCATCCAGACGGCTTCCTTGGCGGCATCATTTGCAGCAATGTACTCAGCCTCCATCGTAGAGTCTGCAACGGTATCCTGTTTGGAACTCTTCCAACTTACCGCCCTCAATTGAGGGTAAATACAAACCCTGAGATAGATTTGTTGTCATCCTTATCACTCTGGAAGCTCGAATCGGTAAAGGCCTCCATTTGGAGATCTGTATTACCATACACCAAGAACAATTCTTTAGTCCTTCGCAAGTACTTAAGAATGTTCTTCACAGCTGTCCAGTGGTTCTCCCCTGGGTTGGATTGATACCTGCTTACAACACTAAGTGCATAAGCTACATCTGGGCGTGTACATAACATCGCATACATTATAGATCCTACATGCGAGCTCTCTCTTCATCGGTCTTTGGACAAGAATCCTTGGAGAGAGAGACTCCATGGCAAGCGGGTAAGGCACCCCGCTTGGAGTCTTCCATACTAAACCTTTTTAGGATGGTGTTGATGTACCTGGTTTGGGACAATCCCAATAACTTTTTGGATCTATTCCTATAGATCCTTATGCCCAGGATGTATGTGGCATCACCCAGGTCCTTCATGGAGAACCTCAGTGATAAGAATGATTTGACCGACTGTAGCATAGGAATATCATTTCCTATCAGAAGAATGTCATCCACGTACAATACGAGGAATGTGACAGCTCTTCCTACAGCCTTCTTATAAACACAAGGTTCATCTGGATTTTTGATGAAATCAAACTCTTTGATGACATCATCGAAACAGATGTTCCAACTCCGTGATGCCTGCTTTAACCCATATATGGATTTAAGCAATTTACATGCTTTCCCGCTGCTCCCACTGTCAATGAAGCCCTCTGGCTGATCCATATAAACGTACTCTTCTAAATTTCCATTTAGAAACGCGGTTTTAACGTCCATATGCCAAATTTCATAGTCGTAGTGAGCAGCAATAGCAAGTAGGATCCGAATGGATTTAAGCATGGCTACGGGCGAAAAAGTTTCGTCATAGTCCAAACCTGGTCTTTGAAGAAAACCTTTCGCCACAAGTCTTGCCTTATAGGTCTCTACCTGCCCATCCACACCAATCTTTCTTTTAAAGATCCATTTGCACCCTACAGGTTTTACCCCAGGGGGTACAACGTCCAAAGTCCATACTTTGTTGGTGTACATAGACTCCATTTCGGATCTCATGGCATCCAGCCACTTCACAGAGTCACCACTCGTGATAGCTTGCTGAAAACTGGTAGGATCATCATCATCCATGATGCAATCTTCTCCGTCACCATCAATGAGGAAACCGTAGTACCTCTCCGGTGGGCGAGAAGTCCTACCAGACCTACGGAGTGGCCGAGGTTCTTCAGTTTCTGTTGCAACAGTCGGTTCAACCAAATCGTCATTTGTAGTTTGTGTCTCCAGAACCTCTTCTAGATCTACTACCTTGCCATCATCTTTATCTGTGAAAAACTCTTTTTCCAAGAATGCGGCATACTGAGAAACAAACACTTTTTGTTCCTCTTTGTGGTAGAACAGATATCCATAAGAATTCTTTGGATATCCCACAAAGTTACACATGACTGACCGTATCTCGAGTTTGTCCGGATTCTGCTTTTTAATATAGGCCGGGCAACCCCAAATCTTAATTCTCTTAAGAGATGGTCTCTTCCCATTCCATATCTCATATGGCGTGGTAGACACGGCTTTGGTTGGAACCCTGTTTAGCAGAAACGCTGCAGTCTCCAATGCATGCCCCCAAAACGAGACTGGTAACTCAGCGTCACTCATCATGGACCGGACCATATCTAATAGGGTCCTATTCAGTCGTTCTGACACACCGTTGTGCTGTGGTGGGTAAAGAGGAGTGAGCTGAGAGAGAATCCCATTCTCTTTTAGGAAGTTTGCAAATTCTGTACTGAGATACTCTCCACCTCGATCTGATCAAAGTATCTTAATACTCAAGCCGGTTTGTTTTTCTACTTCTTGTTTATATTCAATGAATTTCTCGAAAACTGCGGACTTGTGCTTTAATAAAAATACATGACTGAATCTTGAGAAATCGTCGGTGAATGTAATGAAGTATGAAAAACCGCCTCTAGCCTGTGTAGACATTGGCCCACATACATCACTATGTATGAGGCCAAGGAGCTGAGTAGCTCTTTCTCCGTGTCCGGTAAACGGAGTTTTGGTCATTTTACCCTTGATACAAGACTGGCAAGTCGCATAAGATTTATATTCAAAAGAGTTTAAATATCCATCTTTGTGTAACCTGTTTAGTCTTGTTTCGTTAATATGACCAAGTCTACAATGCCAAAGAAAAGCTTCATTTAATTCTGAAAGTTTTCTTTTATTAGTGTGTTGTATACTGAAAACTGTGTGTTGATTTAGGACATATATTCCGTTATTAAGCGTACCATACCCAACCAACATTTGATTTAGGTGAATGTTCATAACATTGTTCTGCAACACAAAATTATATCCTTCATTGTCCAACAAAGAAACGGATATTATATTACATAGCATACTTGGTACAAAATAATATGGATTCAAAATCAAAATACATCCAGATGGCAACCCCAAGTGATACTCTCCCACTGCGACTGTATGTACATTGGAACCATTTCCAACGCGGAGAGTATGGTCACCTGTCCTCAAAACCTTGCTATTTCTCAGCCCCTGCATAGAATTGCAAATGTGAGAACCTGAACCGGTATCCAATACCCAGGAAGCAGAGTTTATAGAAAAACAGTTTTCAGTCACAAACGCACCTGAAGCAGAAGCATCACCATGCTTCTTCTTGAGACTTAGGTACTCCGTGCAATTGCGCTTCCAATGTCCTGTCTTGTGGCAATGAAAACACTCGCCTTTCCCCGAGTCTCCAGCTTTGGACTTTCCCTTTCCCTTCACCTTTTTAACTCCGCCCTTAGGATTAGTGGGTTTCTTCTTTTTCTTTCCCTTGGCCTTAGCTTTCGGGCGAGAAGAAGAAGATTGTCCAATAGTCATAACGGGAGTTTTTGCTGACTTCATAGTTCTCTCTGCACTCCTTAACATATTAAGGAGTTCAGGGAGTTCCTTTTCCATGCCATGCATGTTAAAATTCACTATGAACTGAGCAAAGGTGGAGGGGAGGGACTGCAGAATAATATCTATATATTGTTCATTGTCCATTGTCCATCCAAGGTCCTCAAGCTCTTCTAAAAGAGCTATCATCTTCAAAACATGGTCTCCTACTGGTGTGCCATGGGCCATTCGTATCTGAAACAGTTTCTTTGATGCTTCGTATCGTAATACGCGGGATTGCTCCCCATAAAACTCCTTTGTATGGAGCAATATACCATGAATGTCCATGTCCTCATGCTTCTTTTGATGTGTGTTGTCCATCGATGCAAGCGCGAGACATTTTGCCGTGGCACAGTCAGCGTCCCATGTCTTGCGGACTTCAATGTCCGCAACTGAGGATTTTGGACCTGGGACGGGCGGGGCTGAAGCCGTGAGGACATATGATACTTTATCATAAGTCAAGGCAATTTTCAGATTCCTCAGCCAGTCTTTATAGTTGGTCCCATTCAGTTTGTTTTTATCTAGTAGAAGCTTAAGTCCAGTCATTGGTATCTGCCATTAAGAGAGAGAAAAGAATACACTCAGCGAAAGCCCTTGCATAGATTAGATTGGTTTATTATCTTGTCTAATCGATGTTTCCCACTGCTTTTATCGAGTTTTTCTTTCAAACCTTAAAAAGAAAAACTAGCCAGGATTAATTACAGTCTACAACTTCGCTAACCGTTCAGCCAGGCCAGTGTCGGTACTTTGAGGGAGGTTCCCCGTGCTTTCGCACGAACCTAATTAGAGTAAACCTCGTTTTCCCAGAGGCGGAGCCCCATTAACACCTTTCTAGACACCTAATGAGTTAGCTAATTGTAAACTGTAAAACTCTCCTAGGAGCAACTATTGCCCACGGTGGGATCGGGATCCAACCATCACATGGAAGGTATGCAATCTCATTGCAAATTTCAACACTTGAAATTCCCGATGTAATTTTTTCCCTTAGTACTTATGACCTTAACTATGGTCAACAAATCATAAGTACCAGTCAAGTTCTACCTGTCATTTCTTGATCAATTAAACCCACCCATATGACCCTTAACTATGGTCAACAAAGTCGCATGAATGTCCTAATTAATCTGCATCATATGCAGTGTAGGAAGACATCACTTAGCTACCGTACACTACGCCTTAACTAAAGTCAACAAACGTAGCACGAATACTAAGTACACTACTTCCTAAAATGACGGAGGGTTGCGAATGATTTTTAAGAAAATCTTTAACGCTTTGAACTTGATATCGTTGTAGAATCAAACAGTTTTCAAAAGGAGTGGCTTAAGCTCCGCAGTTTTGAAATATAGCTTTTTCATAAATAGCCGAGTAGTTTTCAAATCCGATTCTACAACATCTTTTTAGGTTTATTTTCTTTACATTAATCACATTAATGTAATCCCATCATTTAAGTCCTTAAACCAATCACAGAAAAGAAACGAAAATAACACGTACGCTTATGCCATCCGCATTCGCCGCAATGTTCCGTTATGCACCGTTATGTAACATTTCGAAATAATAAAATATTAATTTTGGGGAATTTCTATAATTTAATATTATTTTATTGAATATTTTAATATTTAGGTATTTTTAAATACAAACAAATAGGAAAAATATGAGAAAAATTGTGGAAAATTAAGAAAAATTCTAAAATAGGGTAAATTAGTGAATTATGACATTTTTAAGTTGTTGTGATCATTTTGACACTAATTTAGTGCTAATTGCGATTAAAAATCGCTAATCGGGTTTTAGCAATTTTGAGCAAAACATGCACACACCACTTTTTCTACACTTGTGCATTTCTTTCATGTCATTTGGGGTTTCTATTTATGTGAGAAGGGTTTTGATTAGAAAAGAAAAGAAAAAGAGAAAAGGAAAAAGAAAAAGAAATGAGAGTAGGTGAGAGAGAGAGAGAGAGGCATGGGCTTCTTTGACTCCACACTTAGCCATTTCTCTCTTCATTTTTCCCTCCCTCTCTTCCTCCTACTGCTGCTGCTGCTTCCTTTCCCCTTTCCTCCCCTCTTCAATCCCTCAAATCATCTCTAAAACTATCCCAAAACCCTATATCGGTTTCACAAAAAGTGTGCACAAGCTTGAGATCTACAAGATGGACTAAGAAAGCATGGATTTTGGCCACTAGGGGCAACTCAAGAAAATTCTTGAGTTGCTAATGGAGGTAATTACTGAACCCTTAGCTCAATTTTAGCATTTCCTATACCCCTATGCAAGTTTTGTATCGATATTGTGTGAGATAATGGACATGATGAAAACCTAGTTAGGGTTGTGATGAGTTGGTGTTGTATTGTGAAATTGAGACCAGTAGAGGACTTATAAACACCCTAGTGCATGAATTGGAACCCAAAACCTGAAGCTAGAACTAGAAATACGGATTTTAGAAACCGATGTCGGGGAAAATGTGAAATCTGTGCAGGTTAACTTGGATCTGCTATCACCCCGAGGACCCTAAAATGATTTTGAGTGGGAATTGAGATGTGCAGGCACAATAGAGGCAACACCCCAAACCCTAGCCCCCAACTCCCATTCCCGGCCGCCAATTCTTCCCTTTTGGCCGCCAATTGCGGCCTGGGTCCCACCATCCTGTCTCGTATTGGTTCTGTAGATTCTACATTGTTAGTTTAGGCCCCTGGTATATATAGTTTTGTATAAAGTGACCTAGGGTGAAATCTGGGACATATTTCAAGAGTTGCTGTTTTGGATTTTTGTTTCCGTATTCCGTATTTTCATTTCTGCATTGGTTTGTTTCGTTCTACCTCGACTATTTGGCGTTTATACGACGATATAGAGGATTTATTGATGGTTTTGAAGGCGTGCCATAGGTTTTCACCTATAGGCCCCTTATCGTGTCGTTTTGGACTTCGTGTGCCGTTTTAGCTTTGATTTGGTTTTGATGCGATGCGATACGTGTGTTATGTGTAGGTACACAGCGACGATCCGAGACGATGCGGAGGATGACAGTGACGTCGACACCGACACGCAGGACACAAGTGAGTAGATTATATCTACAGGGGGAAGTCGGGTGGATGGCGTATAGCACCCCCGCAGTCCGTAGTTAGTTATGCTATGTAATTGGGATATATGATAGTGTTAGTGTATTGTAGCTTTGTGTTAGAAGCATTATGGTTAGTTAGGGTTAGAAGTAACTAGTGTAGTTCCTAGTCGCGAACCCTAGGATAGATTCGTACCCACATTCACGCACTTGGATTTTCCCTATACTTTCACTTGGTTGATGATATTGATGACTTTGGAGATGAGTCGATGGTGTGGGCTTGGTGCCCTGGGATCGGTGATTTGATACGATTCATATGTGGGATATGATTTGTGTTTCTTGCGGGCTTGGGATATGTGTTTACCCCCGCATGCATACTTCATTGATGGTATCGATTTGTACTAGGCATAGAGTAGTACCCCAGACTTTATGATCTGATGATAGTGATACCTATTATGTGACGAGATAGTGAGATGTTGACCCTACCCAGCTATTGGGGATGCCGTACGATGATTTACCGTACGAGCCGATATTGATGATAGATCCGCACTCATAACTCGAGGATACCTTACGATATGACATTGAGGCGGGATCACCGACTATATATATATATATCGACTCAGAGGTTAGGCGGTTCCCTTACCTGTAGTTCAGCCGTATAGTTAGTATAGTTGTTAGAGTAGATGAGACTTCTTACCTATTTCAAAAACTAACGAATCGTGGGTATTTTTTTTAAAGACAGCTCAAGGGAATCTACGGATATTTCAAAAACGACGTATCTTTTCATAAAAACACCGTAGCCCCTATTTTCAAAACCCCATGATTCGTGTTATTTCAAAAGGCACCAATTGTAGGACTTATGTTAGATCAATGCAGATTAGTGTTGGTTACGTCTAGTTTGAGCTCCCACTCCCCTTTCTGTGGTTCGCTTTGCATCGCATTTTTTTTATACTATGTTTCATGCTCCAGTATTAATATCATGCTGATAGGACACCAGCACCATTATCGATGATGCATCTGTTCCACGTACACTTGTTGCCGGCTCACACACTCATCATCGATAATTGCCATGTCACTACACTGTAGTACCATTACATTCATTATATGATTCTTACATGACATGATGATGTACATACCTTCTTTACATGTAGCATACATCATGGATTGATTGCATAATACATCGCATTGGATTTATTTCTTGATGATTGGATGTTCATGTGATTTCTGGATTTGGGAACCGAGGATGTCTTTAAAAGAGAATACATTATTGTTTTAAAAACCCGGTTACCCTTGATATGATATTTGGTGCGTCCACCATGTGTTTTCTCGGTGCTGAGAGCGACATGTGAAACCCGAATCGAGGAGGCGGATGAGGCCGATTGCGGGTACATGGTGGACCCGGTAAGGTACCCCGGGGCAAGAAGACGTGGTGATGACGATGAGCCTGACAGGGGGAGACTACCTACCGGTGACTTTACCCGACGCGTCGGATATCCGGAGGATACCGTCGTGGTCTGAGATTTATGGTAGGGGCCGGTCTGGACTGACGGCGCCCTAGATATGATGGTTGAGACTTTGAGATATCAGGATATTGGGATTTCGTTTGTGCCGATGCTAGGCACAGTTTTATGCTGATTTCATTATGGTACCTCATCTTTTAAAATACAGGGAAATCTCACTAAAGTATGAAAACTGTTGCTTCATGTAGATGTATTCTGTTTTCTCGCATTCATATCTCATTCTTTTGCTATATTGTTATCTGAGGCACTGACACAGACACATTGAGATTGCACTCGGGTTAGATATTTACCCTAGCCTTATTATAGGCTACATGCTTTATATTGAGGATTTTTATACCGATCGTTGACTTAGGATTATGTCTTGCATTCGGTTTCTGCTTGTAGATGTTTCTATTCACGAGTTGGCAACTCACCCCCGTTGTGCCACAGTTCTTGCAGGTCCTGCCGTACAGGTTTCTTTGCGGCATTTCTGGCACCCTACCTTCTTGCGGGTGATTTGCTATTGGTAGGTGGATTCTTTTGCATCAAGAATCCCCATTTGTATTTATTCATTCATTGTATCTAGAAATGTCCATCAACCAAAACTTGTATTTTCTTTCAGAGACAGTGTTGTATTATTCGACCTTAGAGTCGCGCTTAGTAGTATTGCGGTTTTCTGTTGCTTTTGAGCTTTCTTTGATTTTGATCCTCGCCACTTGGCGTTGTATATTATTATATCATTGCGTGGTTGTGACCGTCGATTGACGAAGAGCTAGCTCCCGCTTGGGGATGCCTTTATCATGTTATATCTTGTTATTATCGTTTTACCCCATTCGGGGCCAGTTTTACAAGAGAAACTCTGCCGAAATTTCTAGAAAAGACTGTACCGTTTTTAAAATGCACATTCGGCTTAGTTATTTTGAAACCTTGATTTCAACGTGTTTTCTTTACTTCTTTAAACCAGTTTTCTTTACTTATTCTTTAAAATGGTTTTAGATTTCTGGGCTTTTGGCTTACTTGGATCAGATGGAGTCCTATAGGCTTCATATGGTTCAAGGGCCAGTCACGTGCTCTTTCGGGTCGTGACAAAGTTGGTATCAGAGCGCTAGGTTGACCTTGGTTCGAGTCTGAGTTTGACTATGTGGAGCCTAGGGCGTTATCTATATACGGAACTTAGGCTTGACCTTACGGAACTTAGACTTGGTCGAGGGGGTACTAAACCCGAACTTTCGTCGTTTTAGGATGACCCTTGGTTGATGGATTAGGTGACTAAAGTAGAGTGACGTACCGTTGGTATGTTCCGCGGCATACTTACGACACGCCACTCCGCTTAAGGAACCTTAGGATGTGCATATTTCTTGAGATCAGTGATTCTTTTCATATCCAGGATTATTCATCCATTTGAGATCCCCGATTCTATTAGTTTCATGATCATACCTTCATTGATGCTGTTCCTTCCTATGATCATGTATCCACTCTGGATCCGTTGTTTCCTTTCTTGCCACTGATGTGCTCTCTTTGATACTCGATTGAGATTCCTGTCACCATGGTTGAGCGCAGTTGGGCTGCTGCTAGGGTTACGGCCGGTGTGAGCTCGTTTGGTACGGGGGCCGACCGTTGTGTTTTCTGGTGACATGGGAATGTCTCGAGTTAGTGTTGGTGTTTGTGACCTCTAGTGGAGGCGAGTGCTTGGTTTGCACCGGATGATCGTGCCTTGGTTAGAGCTGCCAGCTGAGAGAGGACTGTTGATGTACAGCGTACCTCAGAGATTGTGATGTCGCCTACCGTGCAGACAGATGGACCAGTTGTAGCTGAGATTGACAGGATGTTGCTTTCGGAGCTTACGAGCTGAGATTGCCGGAGCTTTCAGGCAGATATGCGACAGAGGATAGCTAGTCTACCCGATTTGAGAGACGAAGGTGATTCGTCCGAGTTTGCGCCAGAGCGGGCCTAGTTGAGTTGAAGATTTCCAGTGTGGAGAGTCTTACTCAGATCGAGAGCAGACCGACGCAGAGATGACCGCTTTTGTGTTGCCTTTCCTGGAGGATTGAGGCGTTGTTCGGCGTACAGGCATTTGAGCCAGTTGTTGCTGCGAATGATGAAATATCGCCCAGATGATTGGAGCTACTGCAGCATGAGCATGTTCTTAAAGAGTTGATAGCAAGTTGCTAGTCACCGAGGATGAATGACTAGGACATATGGTTCGTTCGTTACCGATGCGAGGTCATCAGATAGATTGTTTCCAGCTAGAGACGATTTCACGCAGGTTCGTTGAGAGTCGATTGAGACGATCGAATGTCGGGAGCCCATTTTCCAAGTTTAAAGTATACGGAAAGACATGCAGGTGATTCTATGGACCCTCTAGAAGAATGAAACCCTAACTCGACTTAATGACCGTGTGAAAGCCTTTGAACCTTCGGGTTTGCGGCGGTTCCTCGGCGCCATTAGTGAGGCTTGGGTTTGCCCTTCTACGGCTGGACCACCGACGCTGTGGCATGTACTCGATACTATTAAACTGTACCCGAGATGTGAGCTCTTGGGGGATTATGAGGTTCTGACGAGTCGATCGGATGATTCGACATCTTTCGGATATCGTGATGGGATACTGCTTGGGAGACTCCAGAGACGAGGATAGCCGTCGGAGCGCAGTTCGTGTAGCCACGATGAGACGAGTCCGGATCAGTCGACATTTTTAGCAGAGTGAAGAAAAGAGTTCGCACGAGATTTCGATGGGATGACATTCCACTCCGCTGACATCAGAGACGTGATATGCACCCCGAGGCGTGGTATATGGATATATCTTTCGGAAAGAAGCGCGACAAGTATGCAGCCGTTCCGGAATGAGCTTTAGCTTCAGCATTGGATGATGACGTCCGGGCTTTTCGGCAAGACTGAGATTTGAGGAAGGAACCTCGACAGGACTTTTCCGGAATACGACACGAGAGAAGACCTAGACCTAGGAGTGGTCATTTTGCGCACCACCAGCAGGCCAGAGTTCGGCATCGTCGATGAGGTAGTTGACCAGGTTCGAATAAAGGGACTTACCCAGATGCGTTGCGAATTGATCAAGGGCGGACGAGTGACGAGTATTCCTCCGAGGGTTGAGACGTGTTCCCGAGGATCTGTTCGACCAGACAGCTTCTACAGGATGATGAAGCTACAGAGTACGCGATTTCGAGTCCGTGCGAGAGACTTCAGATTGACCGGTTTCCGAGAAATGCTGTGCTGAGGACACAGATGCCCTTTGAGCGAGAAGAGGTAGTACAAGAGAGCCAGCATCTGTACAGATCGGCATAGGCATGATTGGAAGAGACCTTGAGCTGGATTCCTTCCAGGACATTGCTGCAATGATGTTTACACCCAGGATCAGATGTGTGACGTGCATTCAGAGAGTCAGAGGCCGACGCCAGTGATATGCCGCCTTACGAGTGGTCGTGAGGTTTGACCGAGAGGTGACCAGAGAAGTACCAGAACGGAATCGTCCCCGTTAGCACACCTGACAGGGCCGATGAGCCGATTGACCGCGAGATAGGAAATCCGCAAAGAAGATAAGGACCCAGAGTCAGAGGACGCCAGACTGTGAGCAAGAGGCAAGTAGATATCCTGCGCTGCTAGCAGTGGATGCACCGACTCCTTCTCGACCTTGAAGGATGAATTTACCGACGACGGTACTTATGATTTGTGATTTTGTGATTCGATTATCACGTATCCGTCGTTATTGGATTTCGGTATTTTGGGCGTTCTGTTTGCATGATTTAGTTTTGATGATTGAGTTTCCTGATATTTGTTTCATGCACCCACTGGATATTTATATATTTCACGCATAGTTATTACATTGAGATATTGATTGAGATTTCATGCCTATCGTATTCAGTGATTTGATTTGCACTTCCAGCGTAGCTTTCATGCACCTTTAGTGTTTTGACATACGATTCTAGTGCACACCAGATGCACTGAATCGGGATTCTTCGTGCATGTTATATGCACCTGATTTGGTTGCTGTCAGGCATGCACGTTGCCTACGGCAGATGTTTCGTGCACACCCGTTGCACATAGTTGTTGTTCTATACACCTGTTTGACACATATTTGGATTTTGATTCCTTGCGCACCAGACGCATAGGATATTCCTATATATGCATTTTGAGGATGGATTTCTAGTATGGCAGTACATTTTATGATATTCTCTCTGTATTGATATTTTCGGAGCCCCGACAAAATTGGATTTTTCTGAAATGTTTTGGAAATTGGGGGGATTAAATTTAAATTCGGGGACCGAATTTCTTTAAGGGGGGTAGATTGTAACATTTCGAAATAATAAAATATTAATTTTGGGGAATTTCTATAATTTAATATTATTTTATTGAATATTTTAATATTTAGGTATTTTTAAATACAAACAAATAGGAAAAATATGAGAAAAATTGTGGAAAATTAAGAAAAATTCTAAAATAGGGTAAATTAGTGAATTATGATATTTTTAAGTTGTTGTGATCATTTTGACACTAATTTAGTGCTAATTGCGATTAAAAATCGCTAATCGGGTTTTAGCAATTTTGAGCAAAACATGCACACACCACTTTTTCTACACTTGTGCATTTCTTTCATGTCATTTGGGGTTTCTATTTATGTGAGAAGGGTTTTGATTAGAAAAGAAAAGAAAAAGAGAAAAGGAAAAAGAAAAAGAAATGAGAGTAGGTGAGAGAGAGAGAGAGAGGCATGGGCTTCTTTGACTCCACACTTAGCCATTTCTCTCTTCATTTTTCCCTCCCTCTCTTCCTCCTACTGCTGCTGCTGCTTCCTTTCCCCTTTCCTCCCCTCTTCAATCCCTCAAATCATCTCTAAAACTATCCCAAAACCCTATATCGGTTTCACAAAAAGTGTGCACAAGCTTGAGATCTACAAGATGGACTAAGAAAGCATGGATTTTGGCCACTAGGGGCAACTCAAGAAAATTCTTGAGTTGCTAATGGAGGTAATTACTGAACCCTTAGCTCAATTTTAGCATTTCCTATACCCCTATGCAAGTTTTGTATCGATATTGTGTGAGATAATGGACATGATGAAAACCTAGTTAGGGTTGTGATGAGTTGGTGTTGTATTGTGAAATTGAGACCAGTAGAGGACTTATAAACACCCTAGTGCATGAATTGGAACCCAAAACCTGAAGCTAGAACTAGAAATACGGATTTTAGAAACCGATGTCGGGGAAAATGTGAAATCTGTGCAGGTTAACTTGGATCTGCTATCACCCCGAGGACCCTAAAATGATTTTGAGTGGGAATTGAGATGTGCAGGCACAATAGAGGCAACACCCCAAACCCTAGCCCCCAACTCCCATTCCCGGCCGCCAATTCTTCCCTTTTGGCCGCCAATTGCGGCCTGGGTCCCACCATCCTGTCTCGTATTGGTTCTGTAGATTCTACATTGTTAGTTTAGGCCCCTGGTATATATAGTTTTGTATAAAGTGACCTAGGGTGAAATCTGGGACATATTTCAAGAGTTGCTGTTTTGGATTTTTGTTTCCGTATTCCGTATTTTCATTTCTGCATTGGTTTGTTTCATTCTACCTCGACTATTTGGCGTTTATACGACGATATAGAGGATTTATTGATGGTTTTGAAGGCGTGCCATAGGTTTTCACCTATAGGCCCCTTATCGTGTCGTTTTGGACTTCGTGTGCCGTTTTAGCTTTGATTTGGTTTTGATGCGATGCGATACGTGTGTTATGTGTAGGTACACAGCGACGATCCGAGACGATGCGGAGGATGACAGTGACGTCGACACCGACACGCAGGACACAAGTGAGTAGATTATATCTACAGGGGGAAGTCGGGTGGATGGCGTATAGCACCCCCGCAGTCCGTAGTTAGTTATGCTATGTAATTGGGATATATGATAGTGTTAGTGTATTGTAGCTTTGTGTTAGAAGCATTATGGTTAGTTAGGGTTAGAAGTAACTAGTGTAGTTCCTAGTCGCGAACCCTAGGATAGATTCGTACCCACATTCACGCACTTGGATTTTCCCTATACTTTCACTTGGTTGATGATATTGATGACTTTGGAGATGAGTCGATGGTGTGGGCTTGGTGCCCTGGGATCGGTGATTTGATACGATTCATATGTGGGATATGATTTGTGTTTCTTGCGGGCTTGGGATATGTGTTTACCCCCGCATGCATACTTCATTGATGGTATCGATTTGTACTAGGCATAGAGTAGTACCCCAGACTTTATGATCTGATGATAGTGATACCTATTATGTGACGAGATAGTGAGATGTTGACCCTACCCAGCTATTGGGGATGCCGTACGATGATTTACCGTACGAGCCGATATTGATGATAGATCCGCACTCATAACTCGAGGATACCTTATGATATGACATTGAGGCGGGATCACCGACTATATATATATATATATCGACTCAGAGGTTAGGCGGTTCCCTTACCTGTAGTTCAGCCGTATAGTTAGTATAGTTGTTAGAGTAGATGAAACTTCTTACCTATTTCAAAAACTAACGAATCGTGGGTATTTTTTTTAAAGACAGCTCAAGGGAATCTACGGATATTTCAAAAACGACGTATCTTTTCATAAAAACACCGTAGCCCCTATTTTCAAAACCCCATGATTCGTGTTATTTCAAAAGGCACCAATTGTAGGACTTATGTTAGATCAATACAGATTAGTGTTGGTTACGTCTAGTTTGAGCTCCCACTCCCCTTTCTGTGGTTCGCTTTGCATCGCATTTTTTTTATACTATGTTTCATGCTCCAGTATTAATATCATGCTGATAGGACACCAGCACCATTATCGATGATGCATCTGTTCCACGTACACTTGTTGCCGGCTCACACACTCATCATCGATAATTGCCATGTCACTACACTGTAGTACCATTACATTCATTATATGATTCTTACATGACATGATGATGTACATACCTTCTTTACATGTAGCATACATCATGGATTGATTGCATAATACATCGCATTGGATTTATTTCTTGATGATTGGATGTTCATGTGATTTCTGGATTTGGGAACCGAGGATGTCTTTAAAAGAGAATACATTATTGTTTTAAAAACCCGGTTACCCTTGATATGATATTTGGTGCGTCCACCATGTGTTTTCTCGGTGCTGAGAGCGACATGTGAAACCCGAATCGAGGAGGCGGATGAGGCCGATTGCGGGTACATGGTGGACCCGGTAAGGTACCCCGGGGCAAGAAGACGTGGTGATGACGATGAGCCTGACAGGGGGAGACTACCTACCGGTGACTTTACCCGACGCGTCGGATATCCGGAGGATACCGTCGTGGTCTGAGATTTATGGTAGGGGCCGGTCTGGACTGACGGCGCCCTAGATATGATGGTTGAGACTTTGAGATATCAGGATATTGGGATTTCGTTTGTGCCGATGCTAGGCACAGTTTTATGCTGATTTCATTATGGTACCTCATCTTTTAAAATACAGGGAAATCTCACTAAAGTATGAAAACTGTTGCTTCATGTAGATGTATTCTGTTTTCTCGCATTCATATCTCATTCTTTTGCTATATTGTTATCTGAGGCACTGACACAGACACATTGAGATTGCACTCGGGTTAGATATTTACCCTAGCCTTATTATAGGCTACATGCTTTATATTGAGGATTTTTATACCGATCGTTGACTTAGGATTATGTCTTGCATTCGGTTTCTGCTTGTAGATGTTTCTATTCACGAGTTGGCAACTCACCCCCGTTGTGCCACAGTTCTTGCAGGTCCTGCCGTACAGGTTTCTTTGCGGCATTTCTGGCACCCTACCTTCTTGCGGGTGATTTGCTATTGGTAGGTGGATTCTTTTGCATCAAGAATCCCCATTTGTATTTATTCATTCATTGTATCTAGAAATGTCCATCAACCAAAACTTGTATTTTCTTTCAGAGACAGTGTTGTATTATTCGACCTTAGAGTCGCGCTTAGTAGTATTGCGGTTTTCTGTTGCTTTTGAGCTTTCTTTGATTTTGATCCTCGCCACTTGGCGTTGTATATTATTATATCATTGCGTGGTTGTGACCGTCGATTGACGAAGAGCTAGCTCCCGCTTGGGGATGCCTTTATCATGTTATATCTTGTTATTATCGTTTTACCCCATTCGGGGTCAGTTTTACAAGAGAAACTCTGCCGAAATTTCTAGAAAAGACTGTACCGTTTTTAAAATGCACATTCGGCTTAGTTATTTTGAAACCTTGATTTCAACGTGTTTTCTTTACTTCTTTAAACCAGTTTTCTTTACTTATTCTTTAAAATGGTTTTAGATTTCTGGGCTTTTGGCTTACTTGGATCAGATGGAGTCCTATAGGCTTCATATGGTTCAAGGGCCAGTCACGTGCTCTTTCGGGTCGTGACACGTTAGGTTACTTAACTAACGGCATACCGGCACGGGACTAGCGCGGGTGTAAAACATAAGCAACGTCTACTATATATCATATATATAATATGTCATTCGTCTCAGATATCACAGAACACAGGCAGCAGAAACATAGATATAACGTGGGATATCCTCGGACGTCCGTATTTAGTATTTAGCTAGAATAGAAAATACGGATTCCACAGTCGCGATGAATAGCCAAGCCCATACCCTGGACCCCTACGAGAGCGGCAAGTGACCCTACCAATTTTGGAGTTTAGGAGACCCGGTCTCGACTGCTCGAGATGGCCTCCCACTGAACCCCAGAACCCGGTCACCTGTGCTCCCCTCCTTGGGTCCAACCTAATGCGGAAAAGTAAATAATATACAACACTGGTGACACAAACTCAACCTGGAAGTGCCCCAAATAAAAGAATATTACATGAATGAAAATATAAAACTCTCATCTCACATAAAACCCCACGGCTATTCAATCGCGACAATCCTGCACATCATATCTCAGCAACACATAATATCTCATATCATCAACGTAAGTAAGTATGCATACCCCAATTGTCGTTGACGTATACAAAGAAACCGGCGATATCGAACATACTACACTTACGGTCACAGAAAAGAAAGTGTTAAACTATAATATTTGGAATCCACATTCTCTTTAGACATCATAAATGCGAAATATCACATATTTCATATTTCATGCCTAAACTATATGAATTCCACATATTGTATCACATTCTAGATAAACAGACAGTATTAAAGTTTTCGAACGAACGATCAAGTACCCAAGATTCACTAAAGCTCAACACTTGAGCAGGGTTCAAAAATCCAAAGTGTGACACAGTAGTAGCGGTCCAGCCGTAGAAGGGTCAAGCCAACGCCTCACATGTGGCACGCCGTACTGCCCCAAACCCTAAGGTTCAAAGGGCAGTTCGAGACGGTCACATAATCGAGTTAAGGTTTGTTGTCTTCTAGAGGGACCACCGCAAAAAGACTTGCACGTATCTCCAAAATATTTAAACCCCGTGAATAGTGAGCAAATGATACTCGTTCAAACACTTCGATACTTTCTAATTTACCCGGAAAAGCTACGAAATGAAAATCCCGATCGAATCGACGAGTCCAAAACCATCTCCAGAATTTTTCAAAACTAAATACAGATTAAAAATACCCAAAAAATTATACAAGCAGATTAATGAATTACTGTAAAACAATTATCCAACAATTAATACATACGGCCGCGGAACCGCGGCCTAAGCAAGCTTAAGCCGCGTTTCCGCGGCAACAATCACTGTTCATGGAATAATTTTTGTACCGTAATCCTTATTTTTTCCTGCTGTATTTTTTACATATTTTTAATTCTGAAAAATGTCAATTTTTAGAAAATTTCCAGAGAGCACCCTAAAAAACCGTATTTCGGTTCGATCGGAGTTTTGACTTCATAAAAAGGTCGCCTAATGTTCTAGGTCGGCTCTGATACCAATGAAAGGTTTGTCTAGCACCCTATGAAGAGTTTTGAAGCATCACATGTCTCAAAGTATGTATTTTTATGGTGCTAAACGAACATGCAAAGGAATCGATCCTAGAAAATTAGGGTTTCGAAACTTTAAGCTAATAAAAAATTAGGGTTTGAAGGCTACAATCTTTGTAGCTCCCCTTTTTCTTGACTCCTTAGTCTCTAGGGTGTTGGAAGAAGGTCCACATGTAGTCCTCTTTCGTCCACGACGATCCACCCGAAGTTTCCCGTCCAAGCTTGCAACTTTGGAAAAGCAAAGAGAACACTCTAATCAAGTTGGCTAGACTTGAGTAGAATGATGTTGTGGCTAAGGATCTCACTTCAAAAACCTTTCTTTAATTGTGTTTAACTCACTAGAAAAAACTAGAGAGGAAAAGATGAAGGAGGATGAAGATGGTGGCTATTTTTAACAAGAGGTGAAAAATAACCCTTAGTTGCAAAGAAATGAAATATAACCTTTTATATTTTATTCCTTCTTGCTTTCAACCATGATTAAATGATGGATAGTTAATTTAACTTGGGTTTTAAATGATAAAGAGAAGGATAACCCTAGGTTAGTGGTAGTTGAGCATGGTTAGGTCAAAGGAAGAATGTAGAAGCTAGAATGATTATCCTTTCCTTTTCATTTTCTTTTAAATCCAAAATCAAATAATAATCCATTATTTAATCCATGGTGTGAGTCTTATATTGCCACCATTTCCATATGCTAACAACCATGATGGATGGGTGTATGTATGTATGCATGTATGCACATCCACATGTGCATGAAACTAGAATGAAAGAAAGAAACACATGCATGCTTACATACATCCATCACATACTAGAAAGGTTTCAAGTGAGAAAACTAATGGTTAAATGATAAATCAACACTTGATTCTTCAATCCGGCCATATCACATATGACCCCACCAAAAGCAAGCCGCCCGATCAATGTTCGGTATCATATACGCACATTTCAATCGGGTGCATGCGCATATCGCATACGCGCACCACAACGTTTCGCCTGGACTGGGTAACTCCTTTGTGGGACTCTAAGACTCGTCAATACGCCGGCAAAGGGTGATGATCATACCAGGTACCCTCAAGCCGCAAGCGATCAGCTAAACGTAACGGCCACCCGGGTATTGAGCGATCAGAAGAAAACAAGCGAACCTGCTACAACTCCCATCGAGCCAACCGGCAACACTACCGTACAGTCCGGTCTCTTCGTCAGATATGCTGCATATCGAGCCTAGGGATGGTCACGTCGACCCTAATAACTCAATAAGTCGTGCCGGTGAATGGTCTATAACATATCGAGAAACTACTGATAACACTTATCAGCAATTCTCAGCAGCCCTGGCCAGGGACTTACTGATATAACCAGTCGGGCACAGTACAGCATCAACTCCCAATACCGGGAGAGACGAAACCCCTCCTATCGCTCATTGCCTTCGTGTGTCTCGGGACTGTACCCAACGGCCACCTGCTTGCACGACTCAGTAGAGCCGTGGTAGGGTGGTAATCAAAGTACAGTGGGAGAACACACAAGACTCTATGATGATCTCGGGTCTACAGACTAACCTGTACCAGTGTCACCTGAGAACTGCTATCCGACGATAGATATAATTCCATATAGGAGTTCTCGGTGAGTCCGTCCAGTGTACCCAGTCAGCACTGAGCACCCGTATATGATCTTGATGTCACACATCGATGAATGTGGGAACATCCATCGCCCATCACATGGGTCTAGTATCATATACGCTAGTCTACTCTGGTATATCGATGCCCCGTCTCGATACACCTCCGACTAGGGACATTTCAGGATATGCTTATAGACTACAAATGCCCCACTAGTATGATCTCTATCATAATCAGAGTAGTCAAGCCGATATCCTCAGGGCTTTATCAGCATGTATGAATGAATAAAAGCATGATCAAATCAACATGTCAGATAAAGAAGAACCAGATAGCATACTATCATGTCGAGCAAGAATGCAAACTGAATATATATACATGTATAGATACATCCACTATCACATAATGGCCTCTAGGGCATACATATATCCAACAGTGGCGACGTCGAGCGTGTCTTACATACGAGATCACCTCAGTTGTGGAAGTGGCTCCGTCATGTAAGTCGACCTTAGCACCACCATGAGGTTCTAGAGGCATCAAGCATGCCAAATTTTAATTTTTATTAGGTGCTAAGTTAGACTAACAAGATCTTTACTAGATTATTAGGGTTTTCCTTTGTGATGTGATGAACTAAAGAGAAGAAAAGAGCATACAACCTTTGTAGTTCGAGTCCTTCTCTTCAATAGCTCCGGGTTGAAGTCCACGCGACTCTACTAGGCTCCTCTTTGAGTTGAACGAACCTCCTTCATGATCTTCGTGCCAAAGATGATCCACGCGATGTCCCTCCACCTCAAGCTACCTCTACACTAAATTCTTTAGCGTAGGAAACATGCTACACTCGATCGCTAGTCAAGTGTTGGATGGTGAAGTAGGGGATGTTAAAGCTCACATGTTTGTGTTCAAGCTTCATGATTCACATCTCATGTGAGGGTTGAAGCTTGAATAATGGAAATGAGGAAGATAAAGATGCTAGAGAGCAACCATGGAAGCAACTAAGGAAAATGGCTAAGTGTTGAGAATGGGCTTAGAATGAATGGCAACCCTTGACCCCCACTCATTCAAGCATGAAATTTTGCAATATAAAATTGCAACCATGCTTGAATAGTGAGACAAGATGAATAAACAAAAATAAATCCCATACTTGCAACCATGCTCTCATTTTCCACCTCATTTCTATTTTCACAAAATAGAATTGTATACCATGCTTCATTATATATATATATATATATATATATATATATTATGAAGAATAATTAGTGAGATAATGATATTAGTTAAGATATAATTATATCACACATAATGTATATCACATTATTAAATCAACACTTGATTTAATAATCCGGTTATATCACATATGACCGACTAATATCATTTAACTGTATATCACATGATCAAATCAATACTTTATTCGACAATCTGGTTATATCATATATAATCGAACTGATAACAGATAACTGCCAGATTACAATACGGTATCATATACACATATTTAATCAGGCCCACACACATATCACATATGTGTCCTACTTTGTTTCGCTTAAACCAGGGAACTTCTGTCTGGGACTCTAAAGACTCGTCAATACGCCAGCAGTAGGTGATGATCACATCAGTCACCTACAAGCTGTCAGCGGTACTAGCTGGACGTAACGGCTACCCGGGTATTGAGCGATATGAAGATCAACAAGCAAGCTTGTCCATACTCTCTGTGAAGCCTATCAGTAACATTACCGTACAGTCCGGTCTCTTCGTCTGATATGTCGCATATCATGTCTAGGGGTGGTAAACATCAAACCCCAGTAACATGATAAGTCATGCCGATGTCTGGCCTATAACGGTTCGAGAAACTATTGATAACACTTATCAATAAATCTCGGCAGCAGCCCTGGCCAGGGACTTCCAGTTATAGCCAATCGAGCATAGCGCAACATCAACCCCCAATACCGGGAGAGACGAAACCCCTCCTATCACACATTACCTCTATGCGACTCAGGACACATCTCCTTTGAGATTGGTAGGGAAGAAATCAAATCATGGAGAGAGCCGCACAAGACTCTATGACGATCTCGAGTCTACAGACTAACCTATACCAATGTCGCCAGAGGACTGCTATCTGACGATAGGTATACTACCACATAGAAGTCCTCGGCGAGTCCTGTTCGGTATACCCATTCTCTAATGAGCACCTGTGTACAATCTCTGATATTGCACACCAATGGTTGTGGGATCAACCATCGCCTTCTAAGGGACAAGAAACGTACACACTAGTCCACTCTAGAATATCGATGCCCTAGTCTCGATGTTCCCTTGACTAGGAACTGATTAAAGGATATACTTTTGGACCACCCTGGCCCCACTAGTATGATCTCATCATAGTCCTGGTAGTCAAGTACATATCCTAAGGGCTTTATCAACATGTAAGAGACAGACGGTATAAATACCAGTCTACATGTTAAGATAAAGGTAACTTGATAGCATACTATCATGTCGAGCAAGAAAGTCCTATATATATATATATATATGTGTGTGTGTCCAAGCATCCACTATATCAACAATAATGGCCTCTAGGGCATACATATTCCTAACTATCTCCCACATGCACTAAGGCCAATTGTTATAGTATCCCATACCCAACATCCCAAAAGTCTCTCGAATAGCATCTGGGGGATGGCCTCGGTGAGTGGATCCGCTGTGTTATCCTCTGTATCAACACTCCTGACATCGATCTCCCGGAGATCAACTATCTCCCTGATCAGGTGATACTGTCTAAGAATATGCTGGATCGCTGATGGGACCGGGGTTCCTAAGCCTAAGCCACAGCTCCATTGTCATCATAATACACAGGTATTGGATGCCCAATGGTAGGAACCTAGTTCATCTCATGAACTCTATTCATCTAGACAACCTCTTTGGCAGTATCGTTGGTAGCGATGTAATTAGTCTCTATCAACAAGTCTGCTACGGTATATAGCTTGAAACCCTTCCAACATACCGTCCTTCCACTGAGGGTGAAGATAAAACCTGAGACTGACATTCAGCCGTCCTTATCACCCTGGAAGCTCGAATCGGTAAAGGACTCCATCTGGAGTTCACCGTTACCATACACCAAGAAAATCTCTTTAATCCTTCTCAAGCACTTAAGAATGTTCTTCAGCTGTCCAGTGGTTTTCCCAAAGATATTTTCGATACTTATTCACTACACCTAGTGAGTAAGCTACATCTGGTCTGGTATATAACATCGCATACATGATTGACCTGTCTGCCAAAGTATAGGGTATCCCTTGTATGCGAGCCCTCTCCAAATCGGTCTTGAGAGATATCTCTTTGGAAAGAGTGATTCCTTAACAAGCGGGTATATTACTACGCATAGAATCATCCATACTAAACCCCTTTAGCATGGTGTCTATGTACCTGGATTTAGACAATCCCAAATCCATTTAGATCTATCTCTATAGATCTATATTCTCAGGATGTAGGAGACATCGGTTAGATCTTTCATGGAGAACCTGTGTGATAAGAGGTGCTTGACCGAGTGTAGCATAAGAACACCCTTTCCTATCAAGAGTGTGTCATCTGCGTACAATACGAAGAAAACAACCATACTCTCTAAAACCTTCTTATTTATACATGGTTCATCTACATTTTTGATCAAGTCAAACTCTTTGACAACTTCATTAAAATAGATGTTCCATCACCGCGATGCTTGCTTTAACCCGTAGATGGATTTAATCAGCTTGCACATGCTTCCGTTGCTCCTACTGTCTACGAAGCCCTTTGGCAGTGTCATATACACGCTCTCTTCTAAATCACCATCTAGAAAAGCTGTTTTGACGTGCAGTCTGTCAGATATCGTAGTCATGGTATACAGCGATGGCAAGTAGGACCCGATGGACTTAAGCTTAGCGACAGGTCTAGCTTTGAAAGTCTCAACTTTTCCATCTAGACCAAATTATCTTTCTTAAAAGATCATCTTGCTCCTGATGGGTTTTACCCCTTCAGGAGAAACATCCAAAGTCAATACTTTGTTGGTGTTAGTTGTATGTATGCCCTAGAGGCCAGTATTGTATAGATGTTGTATATTATATTGGATGCTTGGACATATATAGAGATGACTTTCTTGCTCGATATGATAGTATGCTATCTGGTTACTCTTTATCTTAACATGTACACTAGTCTCTTTATACTGTCTTGTAGTTACATGTTGGTAAAGCCCTTAGGATGTGTACTTGACTACCTGGACTATGATGGAGATCATACTAGTGGGGACATGGTAGTCCATAAGTACATCCTTCAAGGTCCCTAGTCGTGGGTGTATCGAGACGGGGCATTGATATACCAGAGTAGACTAGCGTATACGCTTCTCGACCCATGTGATGGGCGATGGATGATCCCATATCCATTGGTGTTTGACATCAGAGATGGTATACGGGTGCTCAGTGGAGACTGGGTACACTGGACGGACTCGCCGAGAACTCCCAGATGGTATTATACCTCACGTCAGATGGCAGTTCTCAGGTGACACTTGTACAGGATAGTCTGTAGACCCGAGATCATCATGGAGTCTTGTGTGATTCCCACTGTGCTTTGATCTCCACCTTACCACGTCCATAAGGGCGTGCAAAACGGTGGTCTTTGGGCACAGTCCCGAGTCACATGGAGGCAATGAGCGATAGGAGGGGTTTCGTCTCTCCCGGTATTGGGGGTTGATGTTGCGCAGTGCTCGATTGGCCGTAACAGGGAAGTCCCTGGCCAGGGCTGATCAGAGATTTGCTGGTAAGTGTTACCAGTAGTTTCTCGACCCGTTACGAGCCTCACATCGGCATGACTTATCGGGTTATTGGGGTCTGACGTTTACCACCCCTAGACTTGATATGCGACATATCAGACGAAGAGACCGGACTGTACGGTAAGTGTTACTGGTCGGATTCGCAGGAGTGTGAGCGGGCTAGCTCGTCGATCTTCTGATCGCTCAATACCCGGGTGGCCGTTACGTTTAGCAGACCGCTTGCGGCTTGTGGATGCTTGATATGATCATCATCTGCTACCGGCGTATTGACGAGTCTTTAGAGTCCTACACAGAGGTTTCCTGGTTCAAGCGAAACGAAATAGGAGCGCATATGAGATATGTGCAGGACCGAGAATAATGCGTGTATGTGATACCGCATTTCATTCTCGCGATAAATGTTTCGATAGGTTATATTCGATATGACCTAGTTATCGAATCATTGATTCGATAAATCGATACATTGCATACTAGTCGGTTATGTGCGACATGACCGGATCATTGAATCAAATGTTGATTTAATGATTTAATGTATAATTATATATTTGATATATTACTTTGCATTAACTAGTATTGGTTCACTTTAAACGGATTTTTCTCACTTGGATTGCACATTGTATATGTGATATACTTTTGTGCATTTTTTGTATCATGTTTGATGATACTTGATCATATGGTTAAGTGAATAGAATTAAACCATGGTTATTATGATAATTAGGGTTTTGCATATTTATTTATTTATTTATATTTTCATTTGTTTATTTGGAAATGATTTAAAAAGGATGGTGGCTTTCTTTGTCATTTAGTTGAAGCTTCATGAAGCTTTGACTACTTATCTTTTCTTATCATCATGCTTAACCCCAACCCATCCATTAACCATGGTATATTCTCTACACTTAACCCTAGTAAGAATTATGATAAGTATTGCTTTTTCTTTTTATTTTAAAAAAAGACTTATGATAATAGATGATCATCTTCTTCATCTTCTTCTTCTTCAAGCTTGCTACTCCAATGGCAACTTGAGTATTAGTGAGAGAAATCCAAATCTAAAGTGAACCCACCTCCTATTTCTTCACCCTCTACCTCTTGCCAAGTTGTTTTGGGTGTTTACTTCACTAGTTTCACAAGTTTGTGAAGTCGGAGCTTGAACTTGCGATGCCTCGATGTAGATCGTCTTTGACACGAAGCCGGCGACCTAGCTCACCCGTTTCTTCGACGAAGCCGACGCTTGAGCCCGGGGTTCAACATGGACAGCGAGGTGACTTCGTTGCGGAGCCGTGGAGGTGGATATCCGGATCTACAAAGGTTGTTATTTCCATATCCAAGTAGTTAAGTGTTAACTAGTTCTTTTTCGCCTAAAATTCTAGCGACGATCCGTAGTCTAGGGTTTCTCGGCACCAAAAATTTTAAATTGGCATGTCCGATGCCTTGTGAGACCTTACTAGAGTGCCTAGGAACCTTTCACTGGTATCAGAGCCTAGCTAGAGCCTTAGGCGAAGTCTAGACGGGATTTGAAGTCCGAACGAACCCGAAACCCCGAATCAAACTTGCTCTCTGTCCAGATTTTAAAATTGTGGATTTTTCAAGATTAAAAATATCCAGAAAATCAAGCAGGGTTTTCTAAGAATTACTGTAAATTTCGTGGACCTGATTCCATTTTCCCACCGCGTTTCCGCGGCACGAGCATGGCTCGTGCGGCGGAAGCGCGGCCGTTTTGTCTTTTCTGGCATCCAATTTTGTACAGTAATTCTTTAATTCCAGTGCTTCTTTTTCTGGGAATTTTTAATAATTTTTCAAGAGTTGAATTTTCTGCAGTTGTTTTGGGGATTCGTATGTTCGATCGGATTATCAAATTTTGTCTGTGTGGCTTTCCGGATAAATTCCAGAATATGTTAAAAAGTTCGACCGGATATAAATACCCAATTTTTCCCCTGTCGGGAAATTTCCAAGTGTTGGATTTTTCCGTAGTTTAACGACGTTCTAAGTAGTGCAAGTAACGCGATGGACCCTCTAGAAGACAACAAACCTTAACTCGATTATGTGACCGTCTTGAACTGCCCTTTGAACCTTCGGGTTTGGGGCAGTACGGCGTGCCACATGTGAGGCGTTGGCTTGACCCTTCTACGGCTGGACCGTTGGTACTGAGGCACGAACTGAATGTTGCTAGACTTATTTCATGTGTTGGACTGTATCGGGAAAACTTGGGTATTCGACTGTTCGATTGGAAAGTTTAACATTATCTGTTTATCTGGAATGTGATAAAATAATTGGAATTCACAAACAGTTATGAGATAACTGGATGAATGTTATAAATTTAGCAGTTTAGTCCCTTATGATATTGAAAAGAGTTTTCGATAATGAGACTAAAATGCGGGATTTATATCTGTTAGGCATGTGATGTCTAAAAAGGTTGCGGATTCCAATTGTTGTAGTTTTACACTTTCTTTTCTGTGACCGTAAGTGTAGTATGTTCATATCGCCGGTTTCGTTGCTATACGTCAACGACAATTGGGGTATGCATACTTACTTACGTTGATGACATGTGATGTTATGTGTTGCTGGATATGTTATATTGGATCGTCGTATTCGAATAGCCGGGGGTTTTTATGTGAGATGAGTGTTTTTCATTTTCATTCATGTAAAAACTTGTATGTAATATTCTTTTATTTGGGGCACTTCCAGGTAGCGGAAGATGTCACCTTTTGTATATTATTTACTTTTCCGCATTAGGATAGACCCAAGGAGGGGAGCACAAGTAACCGGGTTCTGGGGTCCAGTGGGAGACTAACTCGAGGAGTCGAGTCCGGGTCTCCTAACCCTAGAATTGGCAGGGTTGCTTGCCGCTCTCATAGGGGTCTAGGGGTGTGGGATTGGCTATTCGTTACGACCGTGGAATCCGTGTTTTATACTGGCTCGTATTGAAAACATGGACTTCCTAGTATATCCAATATTTCATATGATTATTCTGCTGCGATATCTGTGATGCGATTCTGTGATGGATATAGTATATAGTATATATGATATATTATATAGACGTTACTTATGTTTTACACCCGCGCTAGCCCTGCCCTGCTCTGTCGTTAGTTACCTAACCTAACGGTGCACGAGAGGACATCGAGGCGAATGCGGATGGCATAAGTGTACGTCATATCTATCTGTGATGTTTAGGTATTTAAATGATGGGACTTCATTAATGTGATTAATGAAAGATAAGAAACCTAAGATGTTGTAGAATCGAATTTTTAAAATAAAACAGGTAGCTACAGTTCTTGCTTTGCACAGCGGTATATATGATATACCCCGCACCTTATTCGATGAGGAAAGGACCGAGATCCCTTCACCGGGAGTGACTCCTTTAGCAATAACTGGCAGATGCTACAGACTCGGTTTGCTTTTGATTGCTTTTGGGTTTTTGCTTTGCACAGTGATATATATGATATATCCCGCACCTCATTCGACGAGGAAAGGACCGAGATCCCTTCACCGGGAGTGACTCCTTTAGCAAAACTGGGAAAAGCCTCAAAATCACTCCATTTCAAAACTTCATATGATTCTACAACGATATCAAGTTCATTACGCTCATGGTTTTATGAAAACCTGCGTAGCCCTCCGTCATTTCAGATAAATCCTACTTAGTATTCGTGCTACGTTTGTTGACCTCCGTCAAGGCGTAGTGTGCGGTAGCTAACTAGTATTTGTCTGCTTATGCATATGATGCAGATTGGATTAGGGTAGTCGTACGACCTTGTTGACCTCCGTCAAGGGTCGTGCGGGTGGGTTTGATTCAATCAAGAAATGACGGGTTGAACTTGACTTGCACCCTGTGGTTTGTTGACCTCCGTCAAGGTCATAGGATGCTTGGGGCAAAATATTATCGGGAATTTCAAGTGTTGAAATTTGCAATGAGATTGCATACCTTCTATGAGATAGTTGGATCCCGATACCCGCTGCGAGTAAGAGTTACTCCTGGGAGAGTTTTACACAGTGCAATTAGCCGATCAAGTAGGTGTCCAGAAAGGTGTTAACGAGGTTACGCCTCTGGGAAAACGAGGTTTACATTAATTAGGTTCGTGCGAAAGCACGGGGGACCTCCCTCAAAGTACCGACACTGACCTGGCTGAAAGATTGGCGAACTTGTAGTGTGTAATTAATCCCGGCTAGTCTTTCCTTTTAGGGTTTGGAGGAAGATTTGATAAAAAGCAGTGGGAGCCATCCTGATTAGATAAGATAATAACCAATCTGATCTTGCACGAGCATACGCTAAAGTGTTTTCTTCTCTCTCTCTCCAGGTAGCGACCACTTCATGCCTTAATCAAGATAATAATATGGATGTATTGACCGAACCCGCATGTTATACTGTGCTGGGGAACGTTGGTTCCGTTCTTTCCTATAAGAGTTATAGGAATGAACAGGATATAGGGGAATACCAGGATTCCCATGCCACCCGAATGAAGAAAGTACATGTTGATGCATTTTCTTCGGGTGTGTTCGTTACTGAGAACTGTTTCTCCATTTGCTCTACGTCCTGGGTATTGGATACCGGGTCGGGATCCCATATATGTAATCAGTTACATGGGCTAAGGAAAGGTAGAGAACTTGGAGAAGGTGATAAAGACATTAGAGTTGGAAATGGTGCAATTGTTGCAGCTAAGACTGTCGGGGAATATCACCTTGTATCACCAACTGGTAATACATTGGTTCTGAACGAATGCTATTACATGCCGAACCTGATATGCAACATTATATCGGTTTCTTTATTAAGTAAAGAGGGATATAATTTTGTATTACAGGACAATGTTATGAACATTTTCCTTAACCAAAAGTTGGTTGGATCAGGCACGTTGTGCAATGGCATTTATGTTCTAAATCAATCAACAGTTCTGAGCATAACAAACACACACAAGAGGAAGAGTTCAGAACTGAACGAATCCTTCTTGTGGCATTGTAGACTAGGTCACATTAATGTGACACGACTAGCTAAGTTGCATAAAGATGGATATTTAAATCCGTTTGAATTTTCATCTTATGACACTTGCCAGTCATGTCTCAAAGGAAAGATGACCAAAACTCCGTTTACGGGACACGGAGAAAGAGTTACCGAACTCTTGGGACTGATACATAGTGATGTATGCGGTCCCATGTCTACACATGCCAGGGATGGTTCTTCATACTTCATTACATTCACTGACGATCTCTCTAGGTTCGGGTATGTGTTCCTGATGAAACACAAATCAGAAGCTTTTGAGAAATTTAGGGAATATAAGCAAGAAGTTGAGAACCAAACCGGAAAAAGTATTAAAATCCTACGATCTGATCGAGGAGGAGAATACTTAAGCATTGAATTCCTGGACTTCCTAAAAGAGAATGGGATTCTCTCTCAGCTAACTCCTCCATATACACCACAGCACAATGGTGTATCGGAGCGGAGAAACCGCACCCTATTAGATATGGTGCGCTCTATGATGAGTATAGCTGAGTTACCTATTTCCTTCTGGGGATATGCACTGGAAACAGCAGCATACCTACTGAACAGGGTTCCCACCAAATCTGTGCCTACCACACCATATGAGATATGGGAAGGGAAGAGACCATATCTTAATTTTATAAAGATATGGGGTTGCCCGGCTTATGTCAAAAGACAAAAACCGGACAAACTCGAGGCAAGATCTGTTTTGTGTAAGTTTGTTGGATATCCCAAACATTCGCGAGGGTATATCTTCTACCACAGTGAGGAACAAAGAGTATTTGTTTCTCAACATGCCACCTTTTTAGAAAAGGAATTTCTTGCAAAAGAAATTAGTGGCTCTGAGGTAGAACTGGAAGAGGTTCCAGCTGAACAAAACACAACAGAAGATTTAGTGGAACCAGAGCATTCAGTAGCTTCAGACGAACCTCAGCCTCTCCGCCGATCTAGTAGGGTTCCTCGCCAAGCTGAGAGATACTACGGTTTTCTCATGGATGGTGGGAGCGAGGATTGCATCATGGAGGATGATGACCCAACTAGCTTCGAGCAGGCCATCATGAGTGGGGACTCAGTGAAATGGCTGGATGCTATGCGGTCTGAGATGGATTCCATGTACACCAACAAAGTATGGACTTTGGAAGTTGCTCCTGAAGGGGTAAAACCCATTGGGAGCAAGTGGATCTTCAAGAAGAAACTTGGTGTAGATGGGAAAGTGGAGACTTTCAAAGCTAGACTTGTAGCAAAGGGTTTTCGTCAAAGACCAGGTGTGGACTATGACGAGACCTTTTCTCCAGTGGCTATGCTTAAATCCATCCGGATCATGCTTGCCATCGCTGCATATCATGATTACGAAATCTGGCAAATGGATGTTAAGACCGCCTTTCTAAATGGTGATTTAGAAGAGTGCGTGTACATGACTCAGCCAGAGGGCTTCGTAGACAGTGGGAGCAGCGGGAAGGTGTGCAAACTGCTTAAATCCATTTATGGATTAAAGCAAGCATCGCGGAGTTGGAACATCTGCTTTGACGTCGTAATCAAAGAGTTTGATTTCGTCAAAAATCCAGATGAACCTTGTATCTACAAGAAGGTTGCAGAGAGTAAGGTTGTCTTCCTCGTATTGTACGTGGACGACATACTCTTGATAGGAAATGATGTTCCTATGCTGCAATCGGTCAAGCTCTTCTTATCACAAAGATTCTCAATGAAAGATCTTGGTGATGCCTCCTGCATATTGGGAATCAGGATCTATAGAGATAGATCCAAACGGATTTTGGGATTGTCCCAATCCAGGTACATTGACACCATACTAAAGAGGTTTAGTATGGAAGAGTCCAAGCGTGGGAACATGCCCACGATCTCTGGAGTCACTCTCTCCAAAGAGATGTCTCCCAAGACTGATTTGGAGAGAGCTCGCATGCAAGGGATACCCTATGCTTCGGCAGTAGGCTCTATCATGTATGCGATGCTATGTACCAGACCCGATGTTGCATACTCACTAAGTATAGTGAGCAGGTATCAAGCTGATCCTGGAGAGAGTCACTGGACAGCTATGAAGAGCATTCTCAAGTACTTGCGAAGGACTAGAGATATGTTCTTGGTGTATGGTAACGGAGAACTCCAAGTGGAGTCCTTTACCGATTCGAGCTTCCAGAGTGATAAGGACGACTCTAAGTCGCAGTCGGGTTTTGTCTTTACCCTTTACGGAGGGGCGGTTAGCTGGAAGAGTTCCAAGCAGGAAACCGTGGCAGACTCGACAATGGAGGCTGAATACATCGCTGCCAACGATGCTGCTAAAGAAGCTGTCTGGATCAAGAAGTTCATTACTGAACTTGGAGTGGTTCCATCCATTGAGCATCCAATACCTTTGTATTGCGATAACAATGGAGCGGTGGCTTTGGCCAAGGAACCCAGGTCCCATCAGCGATCCAGGCATATTCTGAGGCGGTATCACCTGATCCGGGAGATAGTTGATCGCCGGGAGATCGAGGTCAGGAGAGTTGACACGAAGAACAACACGGCGGATCCACTCACGAAGGCCATTCCCCAGACACAGTTTGAGAGACTCTTCGGGATGCTCGGTATGCGATACTACAGCAGCTGGCCCTAGTGCAAGTGGGAGATTGTTAGTTGTATGTATGCCCTAGAGGCCAGTATTATACAGATGTTGTATATTATATTGGATGCTTGGACATATATAGAGATGACTTTCTTGCTCGATATGATAGTATGCTATCTGGTTACTCTTTATCTTAACATGTACACTAGTCTCTTTATACTGTCTTGTAGTTACATGTTGGTAAAGCCCTTAGGATGTGTACTTGACTACCTGGACTATGATGCAGATCATACTAGTGGGGACATGGTAGTCCATAAGTACATCCTTCAAGGTCCCTAGTCGTGGGTGTATCGAGACGGGGCATCGATATACCAGAGTAGACTAGCGTATACGCTTCTCGACCCAAGTGATGGGCGATGGATGATCCCATATCCATTGGTGTTTGACATCAGAGATGGTATACGGGTGCTCAGTGGAGACTGGGTACACTGGACGGACTCGCCGAGAACTCCCAGATGGTATTATACCTCACGTCAGATGGCAGTTCTCAGGTGACACTTGTACAGGATAGTCTGTAGACCCGAGATCGTCATGGAGTCTTGTGTGATTCCCACTGTGCTTTGATCTCCACCTTACCACGTCCATAAGGGCGTGCAAAACGGTGGTCTTTGGGCACAGTCCCGAGTCACATGGAGGCAATGAGCGATAGGAGGGGTTTCGTCTCTCCCGGTATTGGGGGTTGATGTTGCGCAGTGCTCGATTGGCCCTAACAGGGAAGTCCCTGGCCAGGGCTGATCAGAGATTTGCTGGTAAGTGTTACCAGTAGTTTCTCGACCCGTTACGAGCCTCACATCGGCATGACTTATCGGGTTATTGGGGTCTGACGTTTACCACCCCTAGACTTGATATGCGACATATCAGACGAAGAGACCGGACTGTACGGTAAGTGTTACTGGTCGGATTCGCAGGAGTGTGAGCGGGCTAGCTCGTCGATCTTCTGATCGCTCAATACCCGGGTGGCCGTTACGTTTAGCAGACCGCTTGCGGCTTGTGGATGCTTGATATGATCATCATCTGCTACCGGCGTATTGACGAGTCTTTAGAGTCCTACACAGAGGTTTCCTGGTTCAAGCGAAACGAAATAGGAGCGCATATGAGATATGTGCAGGACCGAGAATAATGCGTGTATGTGATACCGCATTTCATTCTCGCGATAAATGTTTCGATAGGTTATATTCGATATGACCTAGTTATCGAATCATTGATTCGATAAATCGATACATTGCATACTAGTCGGTTATGTGCGACATGACCGGATCATTGAATCAAATGTTGATTTAATGATTTAATGTATAATTATATATTTGATATATTACTTTGCATTAACTAGTATTGGTTCACTTTAAACGGATTTTTCTCACTTGGATTGCACATTGTATATGTGATATACTTTTGTGCATTTTTTGTATCATGTTTGATGATACTTGATCATATGGTTAAGTGAATAGAATTAAACCATGGTTATTATGATAATTAGGGTTTTGCATATTTATTTATTTATTTATATTTTCATTTGTTTATTTGGAAATGATTTAAAAAGGATGGTGGCTTTCTTTGTCATTTAGTTGAAGCTTCATGAAGCTTTGACTACTTATCTTTTCTTATCATCATGCTTAACCCCAACCCATCCATTAACCATGGTATATTCTCTACACTTAACCCTAGTAAGAATTATGATAAGTATTGCTTTTTCTTTTTATTTTAAAAAAAGACTTATGATAATAGATGATCATCTTCTTCATCTTCTTCTTCTTCTTCAAGCTTGCTACTCCAATGGCAACTTGAGTATTAGTGAGAGAAATCCAAATCTAAAGTGAACCCACCTCCTATTTCTTCACCCTCTACCTCTTGCCAAGTTGTTTTGGGTGTTTACTTCACTAGTTTCACAAGTTTGTGAAGTCGGAGCTTGAACTTGCGATGCCTCGACGTAGATCGTCTTTGACACGAAGCCGTCGACCTAGCTCACCCGTTTCTTCGACGAAGCCGACGCTTGAGCCCGGGGTTCAACATGGACAGCGAAGTGACTTCGTTGCGGAGCCGTGGAGGTGGATATCCGGATCTACAAAGGTTGTTATTTCCATATCCAAGTAGTTAATTGTTAACTAGTTCTTTTTCGCCTAAAATTCTAGCGACGATCCGTAGTCTAGGGTTTCTCGGCACCAAAAATTTTAAATTGGCATGTCCGATGCCTTGTGAGACCTTACTAGAGTGCCTAGGAACCTTTCAGTTGGTGTACATGGATTCCATCTCAGATCGTATAGCATCCAGCCATTTCACATAGTCTCCACTTGTGATGGCCTGCTCGAAACTAATTGGGTCATCATCTCCATGATGCAATCTTCGCTCCCACCGTCTATGAGAAAACTGTAGTATCTCTCAGATGGATAAGGAACCCAACTAGATCTGCGGAGTGGTTGCAGTTCGTCGGGGACTACTGAATCCTCCGGTTCCACCAAATCGTCAGTTATAGTTTTCTTTGCTGGAACTTCTTCCAGTTCTACCTCATCGCCACTAATTTCTTCCATAAGAAATTTATTTTCTCAAAAGGTAGCATGTCGAGAAATAAAACTTCTTTTGTTCCTCAGTGTGGTAGAATATATATCCTCGCGAATGGTTGGGATATCCTACAAACTTGCACAGAACTCACCTTGCCTCGAGCTTGTCCGGATTTTGCTTTTCAACATAGGACAGACAACCTATATCTTAACTCGTTTAAGAGATGGTCTCTTCCCATTCCATATCTCATATGGAGTGATAGGCAACAAATTTGATCGGAACTCTATTCAATAGGTATGCATCTTCTCAAGTGCATGTCCTTAAAAGGAATTAGGCAACTCAGCAGTACTCATCATAGAGCGCACCATATCTCATAGGGTGCAATTCCTCCACCCCGATATACCGTTGTGCTGTGGTGTATACGGAGTAGTAAGCTAAGAGAGAATCTCATTCACTTTTAAATAGTCCCTGAAGTCCATGCTCCAGTATTCTTCTCCTCGATCATATCGCAAGATTTGAATACCTTTACCCATCTGATTCTCATTCTTGTACTTATATTCCTTGAAATTCTCAAAAGATTCAGTTTTGTGTTTCAACAAGAACACATGTCTGTATCTTTAGAGAACATCGGTGAATGTAATAAAGTACGCGGAACCATCCCTGGCATATGTAGACATAGGGCCGCATACATCACCATGTATCTGTCCAAGAGTTCAGTAGCTCTTTCTCCGTTTCCAGTAAACGGAGATTTGGTTACCTAGTCTTTGAGACATGACCGGCAAGTTTCATAAGATGTAAATTCGAACGGATTCAAAATATGCATCCTTATGGAACTTTAACTAGTCTTGTTTCATCGATATGACCCAGTCTACAATGCCTTAAGAAGTCTTTGTTCATCTCTGAACCGTTCCTCTTGTGTGTATTCTGTACGTTTAGAACTGTAGTTTGATTCAGAATGTGTATACTGTTATATAACATACCTTACCCAATCAACACTTGATTTAGGAAAATATTCACAATATTATTGGTACGAAATAACAGTCGTTAAGAATCAATGTATTACCAGTTGGTAATACTAGGTGATATTTACCAACTGCTTTGGCTGCAACAATTGCACCATCTCTACTACTAGAGACATATCACCCTTTCCCAATTCTCCTCCTTTCCATAGCCCATATAAAAAATTACATGTGTGGGATTCTGATCCGGTATCCAATACCCAGAACGTAGAGGTAACTGAGAACAGTTCTTGGTTATGAACACACCCGAAAGCAATGCATCAACATGCTTATTCTTCGTTTGGGTGGCGTGGAAATCCGGATATTCCCCTATTTTTTGCTCAGACTTATGACAATCATAAGATAGAGCGGAACCTAGCCCAGTATAATAAGTAGGTTCGATCAATACATCCATATTATTATCTTGATTATGGCATGTCATTGGTCGCTACCAGGAGAGAGATATGGATAATCACTTTGCGTGCGCTCTTTGCAAGATTAGATTGGTTATTTTATCTAATCAGAATCGCTCCTACTGTTTTTATCAAATATTCCTTCAAACCCTAAAAGGTAAAATTAGCCAGGATTAATTACACCCTACAGGTTCGCCAATCGTTCGGCCAGGCAGGTATCGGTACTCCGAGGGAGGTTCCTTGTGCTTTCGCACGGACCTAATTAAAATAAATCTCGTTTTCCTAGAGGCATAACCACGTTGACACCTTTCTAGACACCAACTTGATTAGCTAATTATAAAGTGCAAAACTCTCCCATGAGTAACTCTTACAAGCAGTGTGTATCGGGATCCAACTATCATATAGAAGGTATGCAATCTCATTGCAAATTTCAACACTTGAAATTTCCAATAATGATTTTACCCCTAACGTCTTATGACCTTAACAAAGGCCAGCAAACCATAGGGCACTAGTCAAGTTCAACCCGTCATTTCCTAATTGAATTAAACCTACCCGCACGACCCTTGACAAAGGCCAACAAGGTCGCACGATTACCCTAATCCAATCGCATCATACGGTTGCAGATAAGCACTAATCAGCTACCGCACACTACGCCTTGACAAAGGCCAACAAACGCAGTACGAATACTAAATAGTACTTATCTGAAATGACGGAGAGCTACGCAAGTTTTTAAGAAAACCATGAGCGTAATGAACTTGATATCATTGCAGAATCTAATGTTTTTGAAAAAGAGTGTTTTTGAGGCTTTTGCTAGTTTTGCTAAAGAGGTCACTCCCGATAAAGGGATCTCAGCTCTTTCCTCATCGAATGAGGTGCAGAATATTCATGAATACCACTATGCAAAGCAAGAACTAGAGAAGCAATCAAAAGACAAAACCGAGTGGGTTGTAGTATTTGCTAGTTTCGCTAAAGAGGTCACTCCCGGTGAAGGGATCTCGGCTCTTTCCACATCGAATGAGGTGCTGGATATTCATCAAGGAATACCACTATGCAAAGCAAGAAATAGAGCTACCCTTTTTTAAAATTTGATTCTACAACATCTTTAGGTTTCTTTCTTTTCGTTAATCTCATTAATGAAGTCCCATCATTTAATGTTTCTTAAACATTACAGAAAAATGAAACGAAAATAGAACGTACGCTTATGCCATCCGCATTCGCCACGGGGCCTCGTCATGCACCGTTAGGTTACTTAACTACCGGCAGAGCGGGGGCTGAACTTGCACGGGTGCAAAACATAAGCAACGTTTATTATATATCATATATATAATATTACATTCGTCTCACGCAGTTATATGATCAACATCACAGAATCAAGCAGCAGAAGCAATATATGAAATATTGGATATACTAGGATGTCCGTGTTTTAAATTTAGCCAGTAATGTAAAATACGGATCCACAGCCATGATGAATAGCCAAACCCACATCTCATAGACCCCTACGAGAGCGGCAAGTAACCCTACCAATTCTAGAGTTAGGAGACCCGGTCTCAACTCCTTGAGATGGTCTCCCACTAAACCCTAGAACACGGTTACTTATGCTCTCCGCCTTGGGTCTAACCTAATGCGGAAAAGTAAATAATATATAACAATAGTGACATCATTTTCAACCCGGAAGTGCCCCCCATAAAAGAATATTACATACAGATTTTACATGAGTGAAAATAAAAACTCTCATCTTACATAGAACCCTCGGCTATTCAATCACGACGATCCAATAAAACATATCAACAGCAACATATGATATCACATATCATCAACGTAAGCAAATATATGTATCTCTAAAAATCGTTGACAAATAGCAAAGAGATTGGGAAACCCCACATATTACACTTACAGTCGCAGAAAAGAAATTTAAAACTATAATAATTAGAATCTGCAATATCCTTAGACATCATAAATCAGGAATATCTCATATTCCGGATTTCATGCCTAACTTATAAAACTTGCATTTTAGTCTCAAATTGAAAACTCTTTTCAATTAGTTGTCGGATAATTCAACAAGATCCCCGACTTAGTGATCGCGTACAATACACAATTGCGACGGAGTTTTGATCCGAATCAAAACTTTGTGGCAATCAATCAATTGAGACTAAACTGCTAGATTTACAATATACTAACTAGTTTTCATAAAACGAATTAATCCGGATTCTAATAATTGTATCACACATCACAAAGCTCGTAAAGTAACCGCGACATTAGAATTCCGCACACAATTAGCAAACTAAACCAATTTTTCCAAGACATGAAAATCCAGTGAGCTAAAGTTCCAAAACCGATCGTTTTAAGCCAATCCGAGAGTCAAAACGAACTCGAAACCCGCCCGAACATTCGCGGGGGAGAAGATCCCAAAATTAACTATCGAATAGGGGGCCTAAAAAGGGTACCCTACCCCCGAGGCCACCACGAGGTGGCCAGGGGGTGAGGCAGACCCGAAACTGCCTGAGGTGGGGCAGTTTCGAGTCCCCACTGCCAAGACCACCTTGCGGTGGTCTTGGGGAGTGGGCTCAGCCGTTCGGTCCCCCCTCGGGGTGTCCCCGGGGTGCGCACACTCCACCCCGCGGCTTCTCGGTTCAAATCGTGAGCCCGTGGGGTGTGCAAACAACTCAAAACATCATTTTGGAAAACTGTTTTTATCGACAGTTTTTGCACGACAAAAACGGCGGATTTCTAACGTTGCTACAAGTTACCCTAATGTTCTAGCTTGGCTCTGATACCATGTAAGTCGACCTTAGCACCACTATGAGGTTCTAGAGGCATCAAGCATGCCAAATTTTAATTTTTATTAGATGCTAAGTTAGACTAACAAGATCTTTACTAGATTATTAGGGTTTTCCTTTGTGATGTGATGAACTAAAGGGAAGAAAAGAGCATACAACCTTTGTAGTTCGAGTCCTTCTCTTCAATATCTCCGGGTTGAAGTCCACGCGGCTCTACTAGGCTCCTCTTCGAGTTGAACGAACCTCCTTCGTGTTCATCGCGCCAAAGATGATCTACGCGCCAAAGATGATCTACGCGAAGTCTCTCCACCTCAAGCTACCTCCACACTAAACTCTTTAGCGTAGCAAACACGCTACACTCGATCGCTAGTTAAGTATAGGATGGTGAAGTAGGGGATGTTAAAGCTTACATGTTTCTGTTCAAGCTTCATGATTCACATCTCATGTGAGGGTTGAAGCTTAAATATGGCAATGAGGAAGATGAAGAAGCTAGAGAGCAACCATGGGAGCAACTAAGGACAAATGGCTAAGTGTTGAGAATGAGCTTAGAATGAATGGCAACCTTTGAACCCCACTCATTCAAGCATGGAATTTTGCAATATAAAATTGCAACCATGCTTGAATAGTAAGTCAAGATGAATAAATAAAAATAAATCACATGCTTGCAACCATGCTCTCATTTTCCACCTCATTTCTATTTTCACAAAATAGAATTTTATGCCATGCTTCATTATATATCTATATATATATATATATATAATGAAGAATAATTAGTGAGCTAATGATATTAGTTAAGATATTATTATATCACATATAATGTATATCACATTATTAAATCAACACTTGATTTTATAATCCGGTTATATCACATATAATCGACTAATATCATTTATCTGTATATCACATTATCAAATCAACACTTGATTCGACAATCTGGTTATATCACATATAACCGAACCGATAACAGATAACTGCCAGATTATAATACGGTATCACATACACGTATTTAATCAGGCCCACACATATATCACATATGTGTCCTATGTCGTTTCGCTTGAACCAGGTTACTTCTGTGTGAGACTCTAAAGACTCGTCAATACGCCAGCAGTAGGTGATGATCACATCAGTCACCTACAAGCTGTCAGCGGTACTAGCTGGATGTAACAGCCACTCGGGTATTGAGCGATATGAAGATCAATAAGCAAGCTTATCCATAGTCTCTATGAAGCCTATTAGTAACACTACCGTAGTGTCTGGTATCTGCGTCTGATATATCGCATATCATGTCTTGGGGTGATAAACGTCAGACCCCAGTAACGTGATAAGTTATGCCGATGTCTGGCCTATAACGGTTCGAGAAACTACTGATAACACTTATCAATAAATCTCAGTAGCAGCCCTAGCCAGGGACTTCCAGTTATATCCAATCGAGCATAGCGCAACATCAACCCCCAATACCGGGAGAGACGAAACCCCTCCTATCACTCATTGCCTCCATGCGACTCGGGACTGTACCCAAAATCCACCTGTTTGCACGTCTCATTTGAGCATGGTAGGGAGGAAATCAAAGCACAGTGGGAGTCGCACAAGTCTTTATAACAATCTCGGGTCTTCAGACTAACCTGTACCAGTGTCACCAGAGGACTGCTATCTAACGATAAGTATACTACCATATAGGAGTCCTCGGCGAGTCCTGTTTGGTGTACCCATTCTCCAATGAGCACCTATGTACAATCTTTGATGTCAAATACCAATGGTTATGGGATCAACCATCACCCTCTAAGGGACAAGAAACGTACACACTAGTCTTGTCTGGAATATCGATGCCCTAGTCTCGATATTCCCTCGACTAGGAACTGATTAAAGGATGTACTTTTGGACCACCCTGGCCCCACTAGTATGATCTCATCATAGTCCTGGTAGTCAAGTACTTATCCTACAGGCTTTATCAACATGTATGAGACAGACAGTATAAATACCAGTCTACATGTTAAGATAAAGGTAACCTGATAGCATACTAACATGACGAGCAAGAAAGTCCTCTATATATATGTCCAAGCATCCACTATATCAACAATAATGGCCTCTGGGGCATACATATTCCTAACATGTCGTGCCCCCTGCATTGGTTAGGGGTTTCTGCTGGTGCCAACCTGTCGAAGACTGACGTCCATTGAGAAGGAACGGCCAATCTTTCGAAGGCTTATTTTCTGGTAGGGGAAGCACCTTTGACGACTTCACTTGCCGTAGGAGTTGGGAGGACTATCCATTTTCGGATAGCCCCTTCTGGTATCGCGAGCCACTTTGTGGGCCTACAGCTTCGGCTCAGCCTATTGAAGACTGAGTTGGCTGACTTGAACGACCCGTGGAGTGGGGCCATAGTGGTTGCGAGTCAATCGAAAACCGACTTCTTGGGAGATTCCTGTGGTGGCACTGGGGCACTGATGCTTGCTGGCGAGGGTATGGTCCCGAAGAACAATCCAGTGGTGGCTTGAGTCACCTGCCCCACCAGCATTTAAAAGATGGAGGCCGTATTAGGCCCGTATGTCACTCTTCCAGTTAGAGCGGAGCGGGAGTTGCTGTTGTAGTTTGTGCAGCTGGAAGCCATTGATGTTATCTTCTTCTTCTGCACAGGAACAAGACACCAAATCATAGTACCTCAAGTCCAAGGGCAACCATATCAAACCGCGATTTTGTTCGCGAGACATGACACACGAAGTGTGGAGTGGAAAGAGGAAAAGGTCCCACCGAGCGAGCCAGAATCTGTTCACCGCCGAAAGACACGATCGAGACGTTAGGACGTCTGGCCTGAATTTTGGGGGAAGATGCTATTTGGATTTATCCGTTCACCTCTCCGAAAATGCCAAGTTGATTTATGGCACCGTATATCGGAGGTTTGGATGGATGCGATCGTTGTAGCATACTTCGTCAGATTCCCTCTCGTTTTGCGAGGGGTTTTTGATTGTGGAGACACTCTTCCCTATAGGAGCAAGCCCCTGCAGTTAATTACGTTATCGCATCGCGATAGCCACTTTCTATTGCTCCGGAAGTTCACTTCGTGCCGTGTGTGTTTTTATTTGTTTAGGTTGCCCGTGGATTGTATACAGAGACTAATTTATGTTGTCGCCCGTAGGACGTGAATTAGTCCAAATTCGTATTTTTTAGATTTGTGGTTTTTTTTATTTAAGGATCGTTAATCTGGTTTGAGATTAAGACCAACTTAAATGTATGTGAGCAGTTGGGGCTTGGTTGTTTTTTTGTTAAAGATACGTTAGTCCAATTCGAGACTAAGATCTACATGACAAGGTTTTATGATCATTTTTGTTCCAGATCCAACAAGAGAGCATTTGGGCTCTGTTGTTTTACTTTAAGGACGTTTCGGTCCGTTATCGCCATTTTGGAGGCGAAGTTTTAGTTTAAGGACATCTCGGTCTGTTGATCACCATTTTGGAGGTGAGATTTTAGTTTAAGGACGTTACAGTCCGTTGATCACCATTTAGGGGTGAGATTTTAGTTTAAGGACGTTTCGTCCTATTGATCACAATTTTGGAGGTGAGATTTTAGTTTAAGGACGTCTCGGTCCATTGCCCATCTTGCGTGCACGTATATTTATTACATGACGGGATGAGCAACGAGGATATGGGATGCATCCAGTTTGGGATGTGGTTTGATTTGTAATGTGTACGTCAGTTTGGGAAGTTCACCAAAAAGCAATTAGTTATCGGAACCCGCCACCTCTCTGATGACGTTGAGGAATTACAACGACATGTATCAGAGGTGTAAAGAGATGTACCCTTGAACCAGTTCCCGTATTTGAAGGAAAAAGGAATCAGTGGTAAACCCAGAAATCATTAGTCGTATTTTGAGACTAAGACATCTTCAGGGGAATGTGGGATGAATATCTTTTTGCGATATCATCAATTGGAAGATCGATAGTCGTATTTGGGACTAAGATCAGTTTAGGAAGTAGTGAACACATGGGTTCGGTTGATCTGAATTAGGGACCTACCCAACTTGGGCTCAGTCCACTTAGTTTTCTTTTTATTTGAAAAGAAGTGCTAAGCACTTATTTGGGCTCGGTCACTTTTTTTGTGAAAAAAGTGCTGAGCACTTATGTAAGTTCTGATGCTCACACCTAACCATGTGGGGTTTTCAGTCATGGGGATTTTCCCAATAAGTGTTAAACACTTTACACTTTTTGTCTCTTTATGGATTGCTGAGCACTTTTTATGGCGCCCACGTGCGAAGCACGTAAGGCTCTAGGCGCTGCCTAGTGAGTGTCAAGCACTTTTTACTCTGTGGCGTCCACATGAGGGATACGTGAGGCGCTGGGTGCTAGGCACCGCTCACTGAATGCTAAGCACTCCTTTATTTTGTAGCGCCCATGTGAGAGGCACGTAAGGCGTTGAGCGCCAGTCATTGAGTGCTAAGCACTCCTTTAATTTGTAGCACCCACGTGAGAGGCACATGGAGCGCTGGGCGCTGAGCGTCAGTCACTGAGTGCTAAGCACTCCTTTATCTTGTAGCGCCCATGTGAAAGGCACGTGGGGCGCTAGGCGCTAAGCGCCAGTCACTGAGTGCTAAGCACTTCTTTATTTTTATTTATCTAATATTCCAAGAAGAGAGTTCTTCTTCGAGAATTTAATTCTCTGATCTTTCTGAAGCTTATGGGGGTTCCACCTCATTTCCTCCTTTTCTGGAAAGAAGGATCATTGGTCGTTGGGACCCACCACCTCTCCGACGACACTGAGAGATTACGGCGCCATATATTGAAGGTGTGGAGAGATGTACCCTTTGAACCATGTCCCACTCATCAGGGGGGAAGAACGGGTTGGAGCTTAACTTTTAACTGCTAAAAAAGACTTCTTTGCGTTCGTGTACGTGTGTCGCACGTATTGGGTGCACATGCATCACACGTGGCGGGCGCACGTGCGCCTCATGTGTTGTGCACGGCATGGATGCATGAGCGTCGCACGTGTTGCATACTTGGTGGGCGCACGTGCGTTGCACATGGTGTGCATGTGGCGGGCGCACATGCGTCGCGCGTGGCACTTGCACATCATGAGGGCAACTAAAGCCCTTACTTGGAGAACTGAGCTCCTATGAGGATTGAATCTTCGCACGTGGTGCGCACGTGGAGGGAGCACGTGCGTTGTACGTGGTGTGCTTGTGGAGGGCGCCCGTGCATTGCATGTAGCGCACATGGCGTTTGCGCATATGCGCATTATGGGGGCAGCTAAGGCCCTAACTTTGAGAACTAAGCTCCTATGGAGAACTAAGCTCCTTTGAGGATTGAATCCTCTCTTTTCTAAGGGGTATCCCCTTTTATTTATAGGGGAGTAGTAGAGAAGGGATATCTCTTTTTCCCGATCTGAGACTAAAAATGTATCCCCTATGTAGTAGAGCATTACTTAGATTACACGTGCATAGCACATTTCCTCATAACTTTTGATTCCGGATGAATTATGAGGCCCATAATATATCAAATCGAAGGATTTTTTGAGTCTCTTTTGATACCATCAAAATTTAGTTGATTCTCATTCAGGAGTTTCTCAAAATACAACCCGGAAAATACTGGTTTGCATTTTCTTAAGCGTATCGCTGTCATTTAACACCTTGGGCTCTTTTGTGCAGAAATTTTTGGCGGGAACAGGACTCTTCGAGTGTGACTGGAGATCGCGCTTTCTGGTTATATTCCTCTAATGTGTCGATATATTTTTGCAGATTAGTCCGACTGTCTACATATTCGGTCGGCTGCACGAGCTTCTTCGCCTTCTTTTTCTTTTTCTTAAAAGACTAGATTTGGAGGCTTTTCACCTTATCAGCAATTTTCGGCACGGGACGCGGTTTTAACATACCTTCGATGATTTCAATTTCGAGTGGGCCTTTCCATTTAATCGCCAGGCATGCTCGTAAGCCTTCCAACATCCTTTTTGTTTTTCACGAGAGGACCATCTCCGATAGAACTTATTCCACCCGCGAACATAATGCTTCCTGCATATTAATCCTTTCGAGAGTATGTTTTTGTGGCGGATCCACTTTCCATTTATCCGACAACATGAATTTTTCTTGTTTATATGGGTCCTCGGCCCAGTTCTTGAAGACATAGAAGTCCTCGATCGGGCGGATTACCACTCGATAATAAGGACAATAATTTGGGTTATTGACTTCACTAGCTTGGGCTGGTCTCCGTGGCTCGGGCAAAGTTAGCATTCTGTTCTTCATGGAGAGCTCGAACATCTTCTTTGTTTTATCGTGAGGGAACGAATATTTGCGCCACATGCTTTCTTCGAAAGTCAGATCTATACGATTGTTGTTTTGGCGACCGGATGCTTTAGGTCCGCTCTACTGTTGCTGTGCATTGGCGACAAACACCGCTTTGCCCTTCCTTTTATAGTTTCGTGAGTCTCCATCCGAAGTGGAAGGTCCATAACCCACCGAATATAGCTAACTAACTTATCAATGAGCTCCTAAAAGGTAGCAGGCTTGAAAAAGGCCATGAACGGGTACACCAGCGAATTCCGGTCGATGGTAGTTATAAACATTCCGACGGCTGGATCTTTACCGATGCACTACTCGCATTTAGACCAAAGGTTTCGCCATCGGATAGCATATTGAACCCATGTCTCATTCAGTTTGATTTTTTCATTGACCAATGCCGTCATGGTGGTGTGTGCGCTTGCAATGGCGAATCTTTGGCAGAATAGAATTTCCATTTCATCAAAAGTCTTCACGAAGTTATTAGAGTGCTTCGAATACCATTCGAAAGCAGTGCTTGCCAGACTGCTAACGAACTGACAGAGAAGCAGCACGTCATCTCCTCCGGTGTTGGCGCACATGGCTCTAAACTGGGCGATGTACTGGAGAGGATTCCAGGTCCCTTTGTATATGTAGAACATCAGAAATGTGTATCATGACGGGTACTATATCTGATCGTACCATGCTGGATACGGTCGGCCGGTTTTGATCAATTTATTTGTTCCTCACTGGAATGGTGAGTCTTAATCTGTTGGGCGATATATTTGTCTAACTTTGTTTTCAAAATCATTTCCTCTTTAGCCATTGATGGGGCTTACAGAGGATTTAAAGTGTCACCCTTATCATCAAGAATGACTACCGGGGGTTTGCCTGCCGGTGGTTCTGATCGGACTATCATCCCGACTATGCTTTGGAGCAGTAGGGCCATCTTACTCATCTTAGCATCCATTTCTGCCACATTTTCGTCTTTCTTCTCGAGAAGGTGCCTCAGGTAGTCGGTATCGGACTCTTGCCCTGTTCTTTCTTCTGGAGTGTCCTCTGGGCTTGTATTGGGCGGTAGACTAATGAGTTTCACCGCTTGAGCCAGTATCTCATGCAGCTTTCGATCTTTCGTTATAGACCGAGTAACTAATCTATAAGAAACAGAATCCTGACTCTCATCTTTAGGGTTCATCATATAAACAGTATGAACCACTAAGTCCACTGACTTTAGGCGCTTGAAATCTCGGCCCTTGGAATTTTCCTCGGACGCTTGGACTTTCTCCAGTCTCTTTCACTTATAAGAAGCCGGTTTGGGAGGAGCTATCTTTGAAGGAGCCGCCTTCGGTTTGGGGGAAGATTTGTTAGCATAACTCTTCGTTTTCTTGAATTGGAGAGAGTAATTTTTACTGATGATGGACCCATGTAGTTCTTTCCAGACCTTATGTATAGTCAAGGAAATTCGCTTGAGAGAACATGTCACGACCCGAATAAGGAACGTGACTGGCACTTGCATCAGGTGAAATCTATAGGACTACACGTAATACAAGTAAGCCAAAAGCCCAGAAATCTAAACCTTTTAGGGAAAATATTGGAGGTGAAGTTTTGAAATAAGATATAATGAAAACAAGTTCTTCTTTAAAACATAGATAGTAGTATACGAAAACCCAATGTTTGTATCCACTTGAAACATTTTCGTCATTGAAAATTTGGGCAGCACCTCCTTTGTAATTTTAACTCAAAAACGGTACAAGTAAATATAAATATAGGCATCCCTAAGCGGGAGCTAGCTCTTTACCAATTGGCGGAAACAACCACGCAAGATAACATGAATATACAACGCCGAAGGGCGAGGATCAAAACTCAGAAGAAAGCAAGAAAACTAAACATCATCAAAATACCAGAAGCAACAATAATCCACGAGCGCGACTCTAAGGCCGAAAGAATATACAAGATGTGGTTATCTAAGTCTCATAAAAATACAAGTCTGGTTGATGGAGCTTAACTAGATACAAGTGAAATAAATATACAATATATACTGGTGGTCATGAAGTAAATGTATCCTACCTATCCAGCAATCACCCGAAAGGAAGTGAAGTGTCAAAAAACCACTACGGAACCTATACGGCTAAACCTGCAAGAAATTGTGGCACAACGGGGGTGAGTTGCCAACTCGTGAGTAGAAGACATCACCGGGTAGAAATCGCATGCATGACGATCTCCAAGGTCATAAAACAAAGTACTCAAATATAACACAGGACATCTAGTAGTGGCAGGGTAATAATCTATGCTTAAGTGTAATACTCAGTACTCGTGTCAGTGTCACTAAGCATCAACAAGTTATATATCTGATGTACGAATGCATCATGAATGAAACAATCAACCACGAAATCTAGATATATCTGGTATAAGAAAATCTGTGTTTTTATCTTAGTAAAACATGTATAATAAAACTGGAACATCATCAGTGAAATCGACAGAAAATCTGTGTCAAGTATCGACACAATATATGTATATCTCAATATCTCGATGTCTCAATATCTCAATATCTCGAGCTCTGTCAGTCCGGATCGGCCCATATCATCAAATCTCATGACTACGGTCGGTATCCTCCGGATATCCTCCACGCCAGACATCACCGGTAGGTAGTCTGCCCCTGCCAGGCTCATCATCTACAACTCGAGCTTCTTGCCCCGGGGTATCTTACCGGGCCCACCATGTACCCGAGACGGTTCATCCTACTCCTCGAATCGGGTCTCAAAAACTAACAGAAATCAAGAAAACTCATGGTGGACGCCACATACATCATATCACGAAAAAACCGCAACTTGCATTTTAAAATGATAATGAGTTTATCAAAGTTATGATGTTTTCCCCTAAATCCAGAAATCTCATAGAAAATCCAAAATCCTAAAATCAAGAGTCAATAAGCAGTGAATATCGTCATAAAGCCCACAATATTGCAAAACAGAATGGATATATAAATGCACGGGGTATCTAAGCAAGGAATGCAATATCTAAACTAGCATATGAGAGCAAGCATAATAATAATATGTTGAAACTACCAGCTAGCAGGTTATACCAATGAAGTAATGTTTTCTAAAGTGTACGTGACATGGCAATTACCGATGATGATGATGTGTGTGAGCCGGCAAACAAGTGTATGTGGAACATACGCATCATCGGTAATGGTGCCGGTGTCCTCACATACGGGATTCATAATAGTTAAAGAAACACATGTATGAATCATGCAATGCGATGAGAACAACATGAATATAACAGAGAATGAATAGTAAACACAACATTGTAGAATATACATATCTAAATATGAGTCATACAGTCTTGGTGTTTGAAATAGCACGAATCGTGGTTTTTAGAAAAATAGGGGTTACGGTGTTTTTAAGAAAAGACATGTCCTTTGAAAATCCGTAGCATCCCTTGGATTTTCTTTTGAAAATACTCATGATTCATTAGTTTTTGAAAATAGGTATGACTCGAGCCTAGTCTAACATCTACCTAATCAACTAAAAGACTAAATTAAGAAACTAGTCGAAAGGGTAAGAAAATCTACCTAAATTCCGAGTCGATATACCTAGTAGTCGGCGATCCAGCCTCATAACGTCACGTACTGTATAATATATAGTACGGCATCCTCGAATCAAGAGTGCAGATCAATCATCATATCTATACCTCATACGGTAAAATCCATCATACGGCATCCCCAAAATCGAGGGTACGGGTCAACTATCATATATACATCATCATTCATATGACATCATCATCGATCAATATCATGATCAGGGGTACGGTTTTAAATTCTCGTATATTCCAATATCATCAACACATATTATCGTATATATGAATACACATTGTCCAACGATCCACTATAATATCACGCCATATATCATATCATTACTCAATCACATATTAAATCTCACGGCATCATACCCGATCATATCGACTCATCTCCAAGTATCGTATACTATCCTCAACTCACGTGTGTGTGTGTGTAACCTACATACATACATACATACATATATATATATATATATGCACACATATACACCAAGTCAAGTGTGCGTGTGTGTGTGACTACATGAAACCTGCAATTCGCCTCCAAAGTAATCACCCTCTGCATAGGTCTTCCTAAATCCTCATAATCTAACCTAAGGTATTCTAAATACCCTACTCGCTAAGAATCCAATATTGCATCCAAACTCATAATAACATGGTAACAACCCTATTCTACAATTGCGGGTGTGCTATACGCCATCCACCCGACTTCCTCCGTAGATAAACATCTACCCACCTTGATCCTCGCTTGCCGGAGTCAATGACGCCACGCTCTTCCTTGTTGTTCGAAGTCCATGTGTGGATGTCTACATATAGAAACACATAGTATCGTAAACAGAAATCGCATACGAAAACCAAAACAGCAACTCAAGAAAACGCTCCCAGATTTGTCTCAGGTGAGAATTAGGAAAAGTTGCATATATGGTAGGTCTAATTAGAAGATAATGGAGCCATGGAAGAAACACGGGGCAATTACCTCGTACCAAGGCCGCAATTTGCGACCAAAAGGAGATTATTTGCGGCCACACTAAGGAGTTGGGGCCTCGGGTCATGGGGATAGCTTCTAGGTAGCCTGCACACATCTTAGTAATCACTAAATATTTTTCAGGTCCCCCGGGTCATAGCAGATCTCCATAACACATCACTAAAATCACAAAATCCGATATCGGCCAAGTTCAAGTTTGCATTTTGGCGTTTGGTCTCAGGTTTTGTCCAGAATTCGAACACTATAGGGGTTTATAGCCTCTACTAATCTCAATTTACACTTCACAACACATAAAATCCCTTAACCCTCATCTTGGAATTTTCCAAGATCACTAAACCTTAATTACTAAGCTCTAAACTACAATAAAGGTTAAAGAAACTCAAATTATAACTATGGGTGCAGATATTATCTCATTTGGCAACTAAGGAAAATTATAGGGTTGCCCAAAGTCTTCAAAGTCTTGTCTTGATGCCTCCATAGGGTTTGTGATGGTCTTGTGATCAATTTTAGTGATGAGAGTATAAGGTTTTAAATGGGTTTTGGGTGGTGTTGTAAGGAGGTAGAGGACATGGAGGAGTTATAGAGAAATGAAGGAGATGAAGAAGAATGAGAGATGAAGAATGAAGAAGGGCCATGAGGAGTCTAGAATTTTCTCACTCCCCCCCCCCCTCTCTTGCCATAACTCATGGTCCCCACCTTCACATAATCTCTTTTCTCATCCTTTTCCATTTTTCTAATTTGAAACCAAAAAATCAATAAGCAAGTAAAGAAATATAACCATGGTCAATAGAAATGTAACAAGTGTTTGTAACATGTTGTGGTGTAAGTCATGCACATAAGCTAGATTAACGCAAAAATTTATGAAATGCTAATCGAGTTTAGTATTAAACTCGTATACAAATAATTATATAATAATTTATAAAATGTCCAAATCAACTAAACACTTTCAAAATAAATAATTCTTATAAATTTTCCAAACTATTGGTATATAATTATACCATTTCATTAAAACCAATCTCCATATATTAAAATATTCCTAATATTTATTATTTTAATTATTTAAATTCTCAAAAATAATATTTTATTTTCTGAAATGTTACAATCTTCTCCCATAAATAAATTCGGTCTCCGAATTTAAATTTAAACCCCCCAAATACTTATAACATTTCAGTCAATTACTCAAATCAACGGCGCTCCGAGTATCATGAATACACAAAACATATCGTGGCGCAATGCAGGCGCATGAAAAACGAGTGTAAAACTCAAAATCAAAACTCCGTCAAGTATCACGCAATCATCGGAGTTATGGAGAAAGTACAATGTCAAAACCCAATACGAAAACCAACATAATGTAATCAAAACCATAACATGTATATAGTACGCATCGTTTTAAAATCGTCAAAACATCCAAATAGAAATGCATGCAAAACCTCTTTCAAATTGTCGTGCGATGCGCGCATTACGGCACAAGTAGCGGATGTTCATTTATAAGGAATATATATATATATATATATATATATATTTAACATATACGTTCCGCCTTTAGAAAAATGAATTAGAAGGGTTTTCCTTTGTAAAGTTTCGCGTCATCTTGGACACGTAGGGAAAATATTGAGACTACAGCTCCTTTTCGGAAATCCCTTCGGCAAATATCGATGCATGAAAAAATACTCAGGTACTGTTCTCAGAACAGTCCTATTCGGTTACTAAACTGTATAGTATATACATAAAACATGCTGCTCTTAAAGAAACCAATTCCAAAAATGTATAAAAAGAACGCCACGTGCGTCTGGTGCGCACGGAAATCGAAATCAAATACAGGTGCCATAAATGTGCACAGAAACAAAACTGAGTGCAACGGGTGTGCACAAAAACATTTGTCAAGTGTAACGGGTGTGCCTGACAACAATATCAGGTGCATCTGATATGCACAAAGAATCCCGATTTAGTGCATCTGGTGTGCACAAAATCACATCAAGTGCGCCAAATGTGCGCAAGAATCTTAATCAAGTGCACATGATGCACGAAAATGAATATCGAGTATAAAAATCAAAATCAACGGTATACGACATACACCAATTCAAATCAAGTATACCATGGCATAAACACTCGTAAACCTGTGCATCTGTGTGCACGCAAAACCAAGTCAAAGTGCTAAAAGCTCACGTAAACTGCCCGAATGCATAAGTTAAATCATGTGCATACCATATGCATGAAATCAAATCAATTAAATCAAAGTGTAGGAAATCAAAATCAAATACCTCATAATATGTAGGAATCAAATCAGGTGCAATGGGTATGCACAAAATGATCATCAGTACGACTGATACATAAAAATACCAGTCAAGTGCAACTGTGGTGCACATATGAAATATCAATCATAAAACGAAATCCTCACAATACCAGAATCCAAAATAATGGAAAATTCAAATCCGAATCACCAAATCACAAATTATACATGACCGTCGTCGATGTGTCCTTCCTTCAAAGTCAAAAAGGTGTCAGTGCATCCAAAGCTAGCAGAGCAAGATATCTACTTGCCACCTGTTCATGGTCTAGCGCCTTCTACCCTTAGGTTCTCATCTTTCTGCGTGGATTACCAATTATATGCCTCTTCGGCTCTACAGCCCGATTTGGCGCTTTTCAGAAGATCTCCTGACCAATTAGCATGGTAACTCATAACATGCCTCATCAATGATGGCAACTCTGACCCACTGAATGTGCATGATACAATCATTCCTGGTTCCAAGTCTTCTCATGTAGTATTCCAGAAAGATCCTGTCGAGGTCTCTCCCAAATCTCTTCTCTGCCAAACTGCCCAGAAGTTATCACCCGTTACTCAACCCATTCCTTGTTCCGGGACAGCTGCATTCTCTTCATGACTTTTCTCTAGAATTATGACTGCATTCAACGCCTCTGCATACATAACAAGTCTCTGACATCAACGGATGGGAAAGTCATTTCATCAAGATCTCGTACGAACCTCTTACTCCGCGTTTCTTCGATGTGGACCAATTTGGGATCATCTACTGGCAGCTGTATGGAGTGCGCTACAATTGACTATAGTCATATCTAGAGTCTTCCTTCCGAAACTACGAACTCGACAGCTCAATATCTTATGATAGGTATCTGGCCAATTACATTCTCGGGAACTCTTCCAAATCGTCGGAGGAATACTCTTCATTCGTCCGTTTTCGATCGACTCGCAATGCATCTGGGTAAGATCCTTCTATCCAGAGCTGGTCAACTAACTGATCCTACATCGGAGCATCCAACGAATAACGCCTTTTCTTGGTCGACTCACAGCACGTCTGTGTGAGGGCTTCTTCTAGCTTAAGTTAGTCAATCTAGTAATCTCGCATAGGGGTATCCAAATGAACCGCATGTCCTAGTCATTCATCCATGGGTGACTAGCGATCTTCTACCATATCCCCAAGTGTAGACCCACGCTGCATTAGCTCCATTGATCTGGAAATGATATCTTATCAACTTAGCAGCAGCTGGCTCATCTGTCCGCACGGTAGACAACGCCTCAATCACCTGGAGTGGACGGTACCCTAGTAGTCTTTACAATATGACTAGCCTCTGGCAATAGCCCAGTCATCTGGGGCAGATCTCAAACGCTCGTATCAACGGAAAAATCTAAATAACAATATATTGACGTGTTTCGTATGCTACCGGAATCAACCTGGTCAGTCCTCATTCCTGACGAGCTCGTGCTGACCACACCTCTAACCGCAGCTCTCTCTCTCTCTCTGCTCGTGTAACCAGGGTAACAAAAACTACAATCCGACATTGATAAGGATAGATCATAGGAATGAATAGAATACGGTGCAAAGAAATGTACATCTTAAGGCTTCTTAAGCGGAGTAGCGTATCGTAAGTATGCCGTGGAACATACACACGGTACGTCACTCTACTTAATTCACCTACTCCATCAACCAAGGTCAACCCACGCGACGAAAGTTCGGATCTAATACCCCCTCGGTCAAGTCTAAGTTCCGTAAGGTCAAGCCTAGGTTTCGAATATATATATATATATATATATATATATATATATATATATATATATATACGCCCTAGACTCCGCATAGTCAAACCTAGACTCGAATTAAGGTTAAACCTAGCGCTCTGATACCAACTTTGTCATGACCCGAATAAGGCACGTGACTGGCACTTGCATCAGGTGAAGTCTATAGGACTACACCTAATACAAGTAAGCCAAAAGCCCAGAAATCTAAACCTTTTAGGGAAAATATTGGAGGTGAAGTTTTGAAATAAGATATAATGAAAACAAGTTCTTCTTTAAAACATAGATAGTAGTATATGAAAACCCAATGTTTGTATCCACTTGAAAACATTTTCGTCATTGAAAATTTGGGCAGCACCTCCTTTGTAATTTTTAACCCGAAAACGGTACAAGCAAATATAAATATAGGCATCCCCAAGCGAAAGCTAGCTCTTCGCCAATTAACAGAAACAACCACGCAAGATAACATGAATATACAACGCCGAAGGGTGAGGATCAAAACTCAGAAGAAAGCAAGAAAACTAAACATCATCAAAATACCATAAGCAACAATAATCCACAAGGGCGACTCTAAAGCCGAAAGAATATATAAGCTGTGGTTATCTAAGTCTGCTAAAAATACAAGTTTGGTTGATGGAGCTTAACTAGATACAAGTGAAATAAATATACAATATATATACTAGTGGTCACGAAGCAAATGTATCCCACCTATTCAGCAATCATCCGAAAGGAAGTGAAGTGCCAACAAACCGCTACGGAACATGTACGACTAAACCTGCAAGAAACTGTGGCACAACGGAGGTGAGTTGCCAACTCGTGAGTAGAAGACATCACCGGGTAGAAATCGCATGTATGACGATCTCCTAGATCATAAAAAAAAGTACTCAAATATAACACTGGACATCTAGTAGTGGCAGGGTAATAATCTATGCATAAGTGTAATACTCAGTACTCGTGCCAGTGTCACTAAGCAGCAATAAGTCATATATCTGATGTATGAATGCATCATGAATGAAACAATCAACTACGAAATCTGGATATATCTGGTATAATAAAATCTGTGTTTTTATCTTAGTAAAACTTATATAATAAAACTGGAACATCATCAGTGAAATTGACGGAAAATCCGTGTCAAGTATCGACGCAATATATCTATATCTCAATATCTCGGACTCCGTCAGTCCGGATCGGCCCATATCATCAAATCTCACAACTATGGTCGGTATCCTCAGGATATCCGCCGCGCCAGACATCACCGGTAAGTAGTCTACCCCTGTCAGGCTCATCGTCTACAACTCGAGTTCCTTGCTCCGGGATACCTTACCGGGCCCACCATGTACCCGAGACGGTTTATCCTATTCCTCGAATCGGGTCTCGAAAACCAACAGAAATCAGGAAAACTCATGGTGGACGATACATACATCATATCACGATAAAACCGTAACTTGCATTTTAAAAAGATAATAAGTTTATCAAAATCTTTCCGTTTCCCCCCAAATCCAGAAATTTCATAGAAAATCCGAAATCCCAAAATCGAGAGTCAATAAGCAATGAATATCGGCATAAAGCTCACAATATTGCATAACAGAATGGATATATAAATGCACGGGGTATCTAAGCAAGGAATGCAATATCTAAACTAGTACATGAGATCAAGCATAATAATAATATGTTGAATCTACCAGCTAACAGGTTATACCAATGAAATAATGTTTTCTATAGTGTACGTGACATGGCAATTACCGATGATGATGTGTGTGAGCCAGTAAGCAAGTGTATATGGAACATACGCATCATCAGTAATGGTGCCGGTGTTCGAACAGACGAGATTCATAATAGTTAAAGAAACACATGTATGAATCATGCAATGCAATGAAAATAACATGAATATAATGGAGAAAGAATAGTAAACGCAACATTGTAGAATATACATATCTAAATACGAGTCATACAGTCTTGGTGTTTGAAATAGCACGAATCGTGGTTTTTAGAAAAATAGGGGCTACGGTGTTTTTAAGAAAAGATATATCCTTTGAAAATCCGTAGCATCCCTCGGATTGTCTTTTGAAAATACTCACGATTCGTTAGTTTTTGAAAATAGGTATGACTCAAGCCTAGTCTAACATCTACCTAATCAACTAAAAGACTAAACTAAGAAACTAGTCGAAAGGGTAAGAAAATCCACCTAAATTCTGAATCGATATACCTAGTAGTCGGCGATTCAGCCTCATAACGTCACGTACTGTATAATACATAGTACAGCATCCTCGAGTCAAGAGTGTGGATCAATCATCATATCTATACCTCATACGGTAAAATCCATCATACGGAATCCCCAAAATCGAGGGTACGGGTCAACTATCATATATACATCATCATTCATATGGTATCATCATCGAACAATATCATGATCAGGGATATTGTTCTAAAGTCTCGTACATTCCAATATCATCAACACATATTATCGTATGTATGAATACACATCGCCCAACGATCCACTATAATATCACGTCATATATCATATCATGACTCAATCACATATCAAATCTCACGGCATCATGCCCGATCATATCGGCTCATCTCCAAGTATCATATACTATCCTCATCTCGCGTGTATATGTATGTATGTATGTATGTATGTGTGTGTGTGTATAAACCTACACACATACATATATATATACACATATACACCAAGTCAAGTGTGCGTGTGTGTGTGACTACATGAAACCTGCGATTCGCCTCCAAGATAATCATCATCTGCATAGGTCTTCCTAAATCCTCATAATCTAACCTAAGGTCTTCTAAATACCTTACTCGCTAAATATCCAATATCACATTCAAACTCATAATAACATTGTAATAACCCTATTCTATAATTGCGGGGGTGCTATACGTCATCCACATGACTTCCCCTATAGATATACATCTACTCACCTTGATCCTCACTTGCCGGAGCCAACGACGCCATGCTCTTCCTTGTTGTTCGAAGTCCACGATAGGGTGCCTACATATATAAACACATAATATCGTAAACAGAAATCGCGTACGAAAACCAAAACAACAACTCAAGAAAACGCTCCCAGATTTGTGTCATGTGAGAATTAGGAAAAGTTGCATATAGGGTAGGTCTAATTAGAAGATAATGGAGCCATGGAAGAAACACGAGGTAATTCCCGCGTACCAAAGCCATAATTTGCGGCCAAAAGGAGATTATTTTCGGCCACTCTAAGGAGTTGGGGCCTCGGGTCTTGGGGATAGCTTCTAGGTTGCCTGCACGCATCTCAGTAATCGCTAAATATTTTTCAGATCCCCCGGGTCATAATAGATCTCCATAACACATCACAAATACCACAAAATCCGATATCGTCCAAGTTCAAGCTCACATTTTGGGGTTTGGTCTCAGGTTTTGTTTATAATTCTAACACTAGAGGGGTTTTATGGCCTCTACTAATCTCACTTTACACTTCACAACTCATAAAATCCCCTAACCCTCATCTTGGAATTTTCCAAGATCACTAAATCTCAATTACTAAGTTCTAAACTACAATAGAGGTTAAAGAAAATCAAATTATAACTATGGTGTAGAGATTACCTCATTTGGCAACTAAGGAAAATTCTAGGGTTGCCCAAAGTCTTGTTTTGATGCCTCCATAGGGTTTGTGATGGTCTTATGATCAATTTTAGTGGAGAGAGTATAAGGTTTTGAGTGGATTTTGGGTGGTGTTGTAAGGAGGTAGAGGAGGTGGAGGAGTTAGAGAGAAATGAAGGAGATGAAGAAGAATGAGAGATGAAGAATGAAGAAAGGTCATGAGGAGTCTAGAATTTTCTCCCCCCCCCCCCCCCCTCTCTCTTACCATAATGCATGGTCCCTACCCTCACATAATATCTTTTCTCCTCCTTTTCCATTTTTCTAATTTGAAACCAAAAAATCAATAAGCAAGTAAAGAAATATAGCCATGGTCAATAGAAATGTAACAAGTGTTTGTAACATGTTGTAGTGTAAGTCATGCACATAAGATAAATTAATGCAAAAATTTATGAAATGCTAATCGAGTTTAGTATTAAACTCGTATACAAATAATTATATAATAATTTATAAAATGTCCAAATCAACTAAACACTTTCAAAATTAATAATTCTTATAAATTTTCTAAATATTTTCCAAACTATCGGTATATAATTATACCATTTCATTAAAACTAATCTCCATACATTAAAATATTCCTAATATTTATTATTTTAATTATTTAAATTCCCAAAAATAATATTTTATTTTCTGAAATGTTACAGAACATGTTGGCTGCGTTTCGCTTGGCACCTCCATAGGAGGTGGAAACTTCTTTAGTACTGCAGTGGGAGAATTGCGCTTTACCATCTTAAGCGGTTCAAAATTGTTCCCTGTTGGAACAGCAGTACGGCTAACTGGGGTTGGCAGAGTCATTCCAGATGGGAAGTTGGCCCCAGCCTGTCTTACTCGACGCCAGTAAGAACGTTGAGCGCCTCTTATAGCAGGTAAATATTTGGATTTGGAAGATGTATGGGCCTGCCCCCTGCATTCTTGCGGAGCTTGGACATTCTCCCCCTTTTGTCGTTCTTGACCTTCGACAGGTGCCAGTCACTGAAAGACTGATGCCTTAGGAGGAGCAAAGATATAAACTTGGGGTGCCAATCTTTTGAAGGCAGACTGGCTTGGAGGTGAAATGCTCTTCGGTGCCTCGAGAACAGTTGACGCCTCAAAGGACAATCGCTTGAAGACAGCCCTCTTTGGAATCATGGGCTTTTTAGAGAGGCCCACGGAGTATGTTCCCAATATTTTGAACACGGAGCCTTCAGGCTTATCAACAGAGCCAGAAGTGGTAGCCAGCCAATCAAAGATCAACTTTCTTGGAGCTTCCTCCCTTGGCTTTGAGGCACCAATAATAAAGAGTGGGGCATCTGCCCAAACTGGAATCCATTCAGATTTTGTTGGATTTGAGCCATCGGAATGCCCAGTAGTGGCATCATGGCTTATCCTGACCAGACCACTCCGGATGGGGTGGTGTTGGAACCATTCTTACAATTGCAGTTGTTGCAGAAAAGAGACATTGATCTGTATGAAGGTAAAATACTGGCTTCAGTATCCCAACATCCAAGAGAAACATAAACATGATATACCGTGATTAGTTCGCGAAACACGACACACGAAATATGGAGTGGAAAGATAAAAAGGTCCCACCGGGTGTGCCAGAATCTGTTTACCGCCGGAAACCAGACTGAAACGCGGGGAGCGCGTCCAGCCTGAATCTAGGGACAGATGTTATTTAGAACATATCCATCCATCTCTCCGAAATACCAAGTTGATTTATTGGGGCAGATGTTGTTCGGAACATATCCAACCAAATTCCTAAAAACACTTGAATCTACTCTAAGCAACGCAAAACCAATTCTAGATTTAAATTAGATAATACTTTTAGTTGTTTTAGGGTTGAATTTTCTATAGGTAGTTGGTCGATGAGTATAAGAGGTGTTTGCACTAATAAATCACTATGCAGGATAAATAATGCTATGCAGGATAAAGTGAAAGGGTGTTTTATGAAATTAACCCTTAAAATTCTCATGTTCTTAATGCAATGCATTCGAGTAGGTTATAAATAAAGTTGAATTATGATGGAGCTTCGGATCTCCTTCAGATGCTGTCCTCCATCGATCCTGCAATGGCTGTCTTGGACGGCTAAGATTTTGTTTTGGAGTTGTTGAGTGTGGATCTTAATGAGTTGGTTTTTGACGCTGAGCTACTTGCAGAGAAGTCCCGGGGTGGGTGACTACCGGGAGACCCTCCTGAGGAATAGGAGCAGAGTAGTGACGTATTGAGATAATTCGAGTTACCTGAGTCATCTGAGAGAGGGGATTATATAGGGGTCACATGGAGCGAGCAGGCGAGATAATCGCCGTTCGTTACGCCCCAGCGTTATCCTCGCCTTGAAAGGTGGGATGCGCCCATTAATGGAAAGATGCTCTAGCGTGGGACGCGGATCGTGGGGAGGCATATATCTCGCCCTAGTGATATACGCGGAGTCGTTGCGGGACGCATAGGATCTACGCTCCCGGTAGATCGGGGGAGGCCGAGGAAGCTCGGAATGTCGGAGGCTCGGAGACGAGCCTGGAGGCCGAGGAAGCTCGGTACATCGAAGGCTCGGAGACAAGCAAGGAGACTGAGATAGCTTGGAGGCGAGCTGTTGGTAGATTCCCAGATGAAGGTGGAATGTATTCAGGGAGGTCTCCTAGAAGGTCGGACACGTTCCTCAGGACGAAGTCCCGAGGAATCCTCAGAATGCAACTCATTTATTCCGCCTTCGTAGCCTTTGGGACACGTCATCCGCCACGTATCGTGATCCGAGGAGACACCACTTGTGAGCATCATCATTAGCCCCCCACTCTCATTCTGACCTATCCAGGGGTCGGGTTGAGAGTGGTCTACTCGAACTTTCTTCCGCTCAATTTGGCGCCAAGGATCATAATGCGGAAAGCCCGGGAATGGCACGACGTCGTTTTGATCTTTTTGTGCCACGTGTTATCTCGCTGTGCGCCTAAATCTTCGCGCGTATCCCCGATGGTGTAAGCGGATCAAATGAAATGATCGCGCTTTAAAAAGGGGGCACTGTTTCTGTCGGTCGCCAATTGGGATACGGACTACGTGTCGGACGTCGGTTGGCGGACGTGACAGGCTATCACTTCTACCTACAACCGAAGGGACGTCCCCAATGGCCGATCGCCACGTGGAGCTAGGCGTGACGTTTCGTTTTGGCGGGAGTCGATCTGGGCCGTCGGATGCTTTCTTTGGAGTGTATAAATAGGAGGGGATCCCCCTTGGGCCAACACATCCACCATAATTTACTTTCGTTGTCAAAGATTGCTCGGCATTCCTTCCTTTTAGATCGGATCACCCGCTTATCTTCCTCGATGATCCCATTCCCTTGAATCAGGTTAGATGTCTTCATCTGAGAAGTCTGTAGAGATAGTTAGGGTTGAGTTAGACGATGAGGCTCCGGTTGTTGGAGCCGAGTCCAGCGGGTCTCCTCGGCTTTAAATAGCCGAGAGGGTTCTTTTGCCTCGTCGTCTGTGTCGGGCTCGCCCCCTAGAGCCAGGGCTACCCGCGTCGTTTGCCATCAGGTGGCAACAAGGGCCCCTAAGGCGTGCATCGGGAACGCCCGCGATGCACCCTCTGTTTTGAGGAATGTGGAAGAGCTTACCGAGATTCGGGCTCGATTCCATATTCCCTCCAACTATTCGCTTCGCTTAGCTAGAGAAGGTGAGTGGGCAGACCAGGTGCAGGATAAGGAGATTGCCTTGTATTTGGAAGCATTCCGGGCCGGAATGTGTCTGCCCTTCTCAGCCGAGGTATGTGGGGTGCTTCGCTGCTTCCATCTTGCCCCATGCCAGCTAGCACCAAACTCGTGGAGAATCCTCCTCGTGTTTCTGGTCCGGTTGAAACTTGAAAATATCCCCTTCAGTTTGACCCTTCTCATTTCCTTCCTCTGGTATAAGAATCACCCTGGCACCAGCAAGGATGAGCCGAGCTGGGTGTATTTTTCCTTCAAAAAACGTAAGGGCAGGGTGGCTGGGTCGGGTGTGGTAACCATCCCCTCTTCCATCCATGAATGGAAGGAGAAGTTCATTTTCGTCGGGCCACCCGAGGGCGAGAATTGGCCCATGCTTACACAGTGGCACATGGTCGACTGCCCGAGAGCGAAACAGTCATCTTCACCTGAGGCAAGGGTGGTGTCTTTGTGGGAGCCGATCCATCGAGCTGACATCCTGCTTTCTGAGCAGGCTCTGAGCTGGGCTGGGTTCAGCCCCGCATGCTTTCTGGGTAAGTTAGGGCAGTAGACGATCCATTTAGACTTTGATGAATTTTCTTTTCCCTTTTCAGCGTCACTAACTCTCTTTGTGTATTCCCCTATTTTTGCAGAGCAAATGGACCAATCAAGTTCTTAGCTACCATGGCCGCGAAGGCCAAAAAGAAGAACGGGGACGGAAGCTCGTCCCGACCGGGTCCGAGCTCGGCCCTGAGGCCTGCCCCATCGAGCAAGCCTTCAGCTGCGTCACCCTGAGTCTATGAAGAGCGCCGTGAGGGGTCCAGAAGCATGCGCGGGATCCGGTGCCCGGGGAGAGGGAGGAGGAGGAGGAGGATGAGGAGGCCGAGCCCACCGACGCCCCCCTAAAAAGGCACAAAAAGACGGTTTCTCGGGCGCCTTCTACCGGGATCCCAATGCAGGAGGGGGGCTTCTGCTTCGAGGTGCCCTCGGGGCTCTCCGTCACCGACAGCTTGCTTTTCAACATGAAGCAAACAGCTGGGGGAAAAATTCCCCGAGGGACCCTGAAGGCCCAGGTCGCCGCCATCGTTCAGGAGGCAGTTCAGATCGGTATCCGTTTTCCTTTAAGAATCTTCTTAAACATATTTTTTTCAGTTTGAACGTTTCCAACTCCTTTTGCTGCTTTCCTCGGTTACTCCACCACTGCGCCCTCATTGTGAATATGGAATCCGAAGAGATAGCCCCGTCCATGAAGAAGGCGGGCGAATCGTCCTCGTGGGAGGAGGATCTGTGCCTTCGGCTGCAACAAGCGGAGGAGAAGATAGTCACTCTCGAAACCCGGGTGGTCGCCGAGGAGCTGACAAACTCCAAGTATAAGGAATCTCATCGACTTCTGAATGAATCCAACCAGGCTATCCAGACCAATTTGGAGGAGGTTGGTAACCTCTATAACGTAATGAAGAAGTCGAGGGACGTCAATAGGAAGGACGCACGGGTGGCGCTCGAGGTCGTGAAGCTTGCCGAGGTCCGAGCGGTGAAGTCCGTGGAGAGGGATAAAGCGTTGGACCAGTTCTACGCCGACCTCGCCGAAACCTCGGCCATCGTTTGGCACCAGACTCTCGACGCCGTCAAGGCGTTGATGTCGGAGTTCATCGAAAGTGAGATCCGGGTCTAGTACCCTCTCTCCGAGGATGTGCCGCAGGTGGAAGCTGCCAGGGCGGCCGCCGGGGGTGAGGCTGCCGGGGAGGCCACCGGGGTTGAGGCTGTCGGTGGAAGCACCGATCCAGAGGTTGCCGTTTTGGTCCCCGACGCTGGCTTCGAGCAGGGCGAGATCCTTCCCGAGCCTATGGCCTGAGCTTTCCTGCCTAGGGGATTTTTTTCTTTTTTCAAAGTTTTGTAAGCCTCCGGGCGTTTTTGTAAGGCTGAAGAGACCAAAATACCTTGTATTTATTTTCGAATCATAAATAAAGTGCACCATCTTCTTCATTGTCCAAATGTTTAGCTCATATACTTTTGTTTGTATTTCTGCAAGTATATTTAGCTCGTCAATAGTCACATCCTGCCTGTTAGGTTGTGGGTCGGTGTCCGTCCTTTTTATGTGACGATCGCGCATCGAGTGTAAGTCGAGTAATAGCCAAGTGTAGGAAGGTCAGTACCCTCCCGTTCCCCGGAGTCGAGGTGGCGATCGTTCATTTAGCATGAATCGAAAAATAGCTAAGTTAGAATAGGTCGATGTTGACTGATTCTTCCTTGACGAGGGCGTTGGATCCATCTTTTCTTAGGGCAGGAACCTATCCCATACGGACGAGCCGAATAGGAGAATGTTCGGTGGCCTCTGGGTGAGGGCTTTAGATCCTTAGCGTTGTTGGGCAGGAAGCTGCCTGCTGATGGATAACCGAGCAGGAAGCTACTCGGTCGCCTCGTGAGGAAGGCTTTCGATCCTTAGCGATGTTGGGTAGGAAGCTACCCGCTAGGGATAGGCCAGCAGAAAATTGCTCGGCGGCCTCGAGAGGAGGGCTTCAATCCACAGCGTTGTTGGGAAGGAAGCTGCCCGCTGGTGGATTACCGAGCAGAAAGCTACTCGGTCGTCTCGCGAGGAGGGCTTTGATCCACAGCGTTGTTCGGCAGGAAGCTTCCCGCTGGTGGATGACCGAGCAGGAATCTACTCGATCGCCTCACGAGGAGGTCTTTCGATCCTTAGCATTGTTGGGTTGGAAGCTACCCGCTAGGGATGGGCCAGCAGAAAATTGCTTGGCAGCCTCGTGATGAGGGCTTTGATCCACAACGTTGTAAGGCAGGAAGCAGCCCGCTGGTGGATGACCGAGCAGGAAACTACTCGGTTGCATCGCGAGGAGGGATTTGATCCACAGCGTTGTTAGGCAGGAAGCTGCCCGCTGGTGGATGACCGAGCAGGAATCTACTCGGTCGCCTCACGAGGAGGGCTTTCAATCCTTAGCGTTGTTGAGTAGGAAGCTACCCGCTAAGGATGGGCCAGCAGGAAATTGCTTGGAGTCCTCGTGATGAGGGCTTCGATCCACAGTGTTGTTGGGAAGGAAGCTGCTTGCTGGTGGATGACCGAGCAGGAAGCTACTCGGTGTTGCATTGTTGGGTAGGAAGCTACCCGCTAGGAATGGGCCAGCAGGAAATTGCTCGGCGGCCTCGAGAGGAGGGCTTCGATCCACAACGTTGTGGGGCAGGAAGCTGCCCGCTGGTGGATGACCGAGCAGGAAGCTACTCGGTCGCCTCGCGAGGAGGGCTTTGATCCATAGCGTTGTTGGGAAGGAAGTTGCCCGTTATGGATGAGCCTAGCAAGAAGACATTCGTCGGCCCTATAGGGCGTTTTAGCATGTAACAAAGAGAAGTAATTCAGATTGCAGGGAATCAAGAATCTTTATTATTGAATAAAATACAGATTATGTACTTCAATTTAAATTCTCCTGCATTGAATGACCGGTTTCGGTAGGTGTTCTTGCTGCTCGGACTTGGGTCAGTCGGCGATGACCATGATCTGTCCGATCGTCAGCTATCCGTCTTTAATTTGATCGGCTTGCCCCCTATCTGCTTGATGTTTATCTTACAGGTACTTTGCCAAGTGACCGGAGCGGATCAGCTCCTCGATGTAATCATGTGGCTGTTTACAATCCTCGGTCAGATGTCCTTGCATCCGGTGATAGGCGCAATACGGGCCTCAGAGCCACTTTCTCGTGCTTTGGGTAGCCGGCGAGAGCCTGAAGAACCTCTCGCCCATAGCTTCCTCCAACAGCTCGGTCTGGGAGATGTTAAGAGGAGTGTACTCCTGCAACTTCGAGGAGTAAGGTTTTGGTCGGTCGATCCTATTTTTATCTTCTCTGCCCCTCTTCTTTTGGTCGGCTCGGTCGCCTCTGGGCAGATTTGGGTTCACATCCAATTCGAGTTGGATCTCCTGCTCGGTCCAAGCTTTTACTTCGGCCACGGTCTTAGGTTGCGCTAATGCACAAGAGCAGAGCCACTCTTTGTGCCTAAGACCCGACCTCAGTGCGGTGATGAGCGTTTCATCACGGTGCTCGGGGAACTCGAGGAGCGCATTGTAGAAGCGGGTGGCATATCCTTTGAAGGATTCTTTGTCTCCGCTCTTGAAGATGAATAGATAGTCGACCATCCTCTTCTGCCGTCAATTCACAACGAAGTGACCGAGGAATTGGGAGGCCAGCTCGTCGAAGGTCGAGATGGAGTATGACGTAAGTCCTCGGAACCAGTCTCGTCCAGCCCGGATGAGGGTGGTAGGGAAGGCTCGGCATTGGGCTACGTCGGAGTTATCCTAGAAACTCATGCCCACCGTAAATGCGTCTAGATGGTTCTTCGGGTCGGATTTCCCGTCGAAGAGGGCCACTTTAGGCAGTTTGTTCCTGGACAAGACGTGCTCGGCCAGCAGTTCTTCCGTAAAAGCTTTCGTCAGCAAATCAGCGGAGTATCGGGCCCCTTCGCCGAATGCTTGGCCATCCCGGTGTATGCTCTCAATTTTCTTCTCAAGGGCCTTGAGTCGGTTGTGGTAACCCGAGGATTCTGCACAGTCGGAGTAGTGGCTATCCCCGCTTCGGGGCTGCGCTAGGGTGCGGCTTCGATTCTGCTCTATCAGGTGTCTCAGGTCCTCGAGCGAGGCCTTTCTCGAGCGGTCCCCGCGCTCGTCGTTCGCACGATCCCGGCAAGAGCGGGGGTGTCGGTCATGCCTGGAAGAAAGCAAGCTGACCGACACCTCCTCAGGAGGAGAGAACACGCGACAGGCATTGGGGCGACAGCCCAGTCTTCCCTGTGACCATGGCATGGAGCTGTCCGGCGCCCAGCGGGTTATGGAATCAGTCGCCGCGTATGGGTTGAAGTGGCCGGAGTCGTCCCACCGGCGCTCAATGGCGATGTGACGAGAGTAAGGTAGATCGAGGGCTTGAGTGTGCCCGTCCATCCTTCGGCGGACGTCGTTATCTCGGGGAGGCAGAGCCACTCTCTGGTGGTTAGGGCCCGACGCTTGAACGCGGACGAGGGCATCTACCAGCGTCATAAGCCAGTCTATCGGGACGCACAAGGTGTGGATGGTATTAGGAGGGGGAGGCGAGCCGCTCCCACCTCCATTGTGGCGGCTCGTATTTAGATCGTTGTGGTCGTCACTCGCCACTGGATCGAGGGCACAAGGTCAATTTTTTTGGTGAAACAAAATAAGTCTTTCGTTCCCACAGACGGCGCCAACTGATAGAGTTTCGGATCTCCTTCAGATGTTGTCCTACGTTGATCCTGCGATGGCTGTCTTGGATGGCTGAGATTTGGTTTTGGAGTTGTTGAGTGTGAATCTCAATGGGTTGGTGTTGGACGCCGAGCTACCTGCAAAGAAATCCCGAGGTGGGTGACTACCGTGGGACTCTCCGACGATCAAGTTAGAGCCGAGGAATAGGAACAGAGTAGCAGTGTATTGAGATAATTCGAGTTACGTGGTTGGCCTGAGAGAGGGGTTTATATAGGGGTCGCGTAGAGCGAGCAGGTGCGAGATCACCACCGTCTGTTACGCCCCAGCGTTATACTAGTCTTGAATGGCGGGATGTGCCCATTAATGGAGAGACGCGCTAGCGTGGAACGCGGATCGAGGGGAGGCGGATATCTCGTCCTGGCAATATATGCGGAGCCGTTGCGGGACGTATGGGATCTGCGCTCCTGGTAGATCGGGGGAGGCCGAGGAAGCTCGGAATGTCGAAGGCTCGGAAACGAGCCTGGAGGCCGAGGAAGCTCGGCATGTCGGAGGCTCGGAGAAGAGCAAGGAGACTGAGATAGCTCGGAGGCGAGCTGTTGGTAGATTCCCAGATGAAGGTGGAATGTATTCAGAGAGATCTCCTGGAAGGTCAGACACGTTCCTCGAGACGAAGTCTCGAGAAATCCTCAAAATGCAACCTATTTATTCCACCTCCGCAGCCTTCGGAACACGTCATCCGCCACGTGTCGTAATCCAGAAGACACCACTTGTGAGTATCAAACTATTTGGACATATTTTTTTTAATGACCATATATATAGCTAATGAATAGAATTCATAGTATTTTATGTTTTGTTATGTTTGGAATAGTCAGCAAATGAAAATACATTCGTGCTATATAGTTCACAATGGATTGCTTGTAATACGAACAAAATCTCTGGGTCGGATTGGTGCCATCTATATTTGTATCATAAATGGGCGAGCATGTCTTCTTCAGGTTAGCTGTATTTTGTTGTTCGTATAATAGAATCATCTCGATTAGAATTGCAATCCTTGCACCAATTTTCAGTTTTGTTGTCATGTTTTGAATGAGAAAATAATTAACCACTTTGTATCGATACCTCATTGCTTGCAACAAGAGAGACCTCATTCAATGATAAGCACGTTCTCGATTGCTTTACTAGAAGACATACGTGATTGTAACCAAAATGAGCATTCATGAATCTCACAAGCTCATAACCAAGGATCCAACTAATTGATAAAGAGATTCGTACTGGTTAGGGTTAGGTTTATATTATCCTTAGAAAAACTATATTCATGTTGGTGAAGGTGGGCATGCACAGTTTTTTGCTTTAAAATCTTGATCATGACCATATTAAATTAATCATTTAGGTGGGAAAATGATTAGTTGCCGCAAACTTGCAATCCGTGAGACTTTTGGAAGGCTCATTTCTTAATGGAGGTGATTTTCTCAATTTGCTCAAAAAAAAACCATTGAACTAATCGATTCAAATTGATCTGGTCATTCAGCAGCGAATTAACTTGAGTTAACATCAATGTTTGTGGTCTTCGGCGCATATGTCCATCCTAAATTGCAGAAGTTATGAGTCTTTCATCCTTCTATTTTCTCGCTATCCGTAATTTTTCAAGACCAAAATCTACAAACTATCACAAGGAAAAAGCATCAATAGGAGTGCTAAAGTTGAGGGTTTTTTTTTTTGGATAAATAACCGGTGGTACCATGCTTCATTAAAGAGGAAATAACAAAACAGAACAATCCAACAATAGCGTACAAACCAGTTCAAAAGAGGGCAACTAAAAACCCCCTCAAAGCACCAACTACGAAATAGGATACAATCATAAGGCAAGCAAATAAAACTACATAACCAGGAGAGGCTAATTATTTTCTTATTCGAAAATTGTGACGACACCAATAGGGAGCAACCCCTGATAAGTCCAGTGAGGCCGGGATCGTCACTGTTGGGAATGTGGATGCGTCGACAACCAACCCTTATGGATCTAAATCTAGATCCCTTTAAAACGACTAACAAAAATCGTACAAACGCAATAATAACACAAGAAGAGATTTAGGGAGTAAAGGGGAGAAGTTTTATTAGAACTTTAAGAGAAAAAAAACTTTACAGAAAATTACAATTAACCATCACCTTACGATCTCCAATGAGATCTTCCAGAAGTTCTTTTTAGTTGATCATCTTAATCCCTTATGGAGCCGCCGACTCCCTTTAAAAATTTATGATCAAAACCAATCACCCTAAACTTTAATCCTAAGATCTTATATATAGCCTATACATATCTGAGTTATAATAAGATCCCAGAAATTGCAAAACTGTCACCCAGAAACTAATTTTTCAAGATAAAACTCGAACTGGAAATTCACACTTATCTTCAACAGACGTCTGACCCTATATGGGGAAGATGTATGCTCCTTCTCTGTTATTTTAATAGAGTGTCACCAGACGTCTGACCTTATAGATGCAGACATCTGGACCTCTATAGCGTGACTGGCCAAAGAACAGGCAAACGTCTGAGCTCATTGCATCAGACGTCTGCGCCTCCTCTGGAAATTTGGGACTTCATTGCCAGACGTCTGAACTCATGACTCCAGACGTGTGACCCTTCTCTGGATCTGCAGTCTTGATATACAAGACATCTTTCACAACAATCACCACCCTGGCTTGTATATCGTTATAACCACCTTAAAAACTTATTGCCCTTGTCTTATATCCTTAGGATTTCCTTAGTTGTTCTTCTCGTTTCCCCTGCTGGCACAGCTCCAAAACCTTGAAATCGCGAACTATCACAATTTTTCTCCAGAATTATGAAACTGTTTATATCACAGTCTTTTATCAGAACTGCGAAATTGGTGTGACCCTCCTACCAAGGTCGTCCTTTCTTACACTTGAGTACTTGAATAGAAACCAAGATTGTCTTGAACTTCTCCGTAGGAATGAGCTTCGTTAGCATGTCTGTTGGATTCAGCTTAGTATCGATTTTAATCAAATCGATCTCATTTTCGGCCCACTCTCTTATCTTGTGATACCGCACGTCGATGTGCTTAGTTCGACTGTGGTATATCTGATTCTTCACCAAATGAATAGCGCTTCGAATGTCACAAAATAACAGAACCGACCCATTATCGAATCCGAACTCGCCAACTAAGCCCTTTAACCATAAGGCCTCCTTATATACTTCCACTGCCGTCATATATTTTTCCTCCGTTGTTGAGAGCGCCACTATATCCTGAAGTGTCAAATTTCAACTGATTGGAGATTTTGCCTCCGTCGTTGAGATCTTCTCTTTTCCAAGTCAACAGCATAATTCGCATCTACGTATTCTTTCAACTGGATCGATTTATCTTCTAACTTGTGAAAGAATAATCCGAGATCTTTAGTGTCTTTTAGATACCAAAGTATCCACTTTACAGTTTCCCAATAAAGCTTTCCTATATTTGACATGTACCGGCTAACCAGACTTACCACATAGGATATGTCTAGACGTATGGATACCATAGCGTACATTAGTGATTCCACCGCACTTGCATATGATACTCAAGACATCTTTACCTTTTCCTCCGCTGATTTCGGACACTCCTTGGAGGATAGCTTAAAATGACCGACGATATGTGTACTCACCTATCTAGAGTCCTTCATATTGAATCTCTTTAACACTTGCTCTATATATCTTCTTTGGGATAGCCAAAACTTTCCAATCTTCCTGTCTCGCAAAATCTCCATCCCAAGAATCTTCTTTGCTTCACATAAATCTTTTATATTAAATTCTACACTCAATGTAGTTTTGAGCGTCATTATTTTTGCCATACTCTTCACAGCGATCAACATGTCATCGACATATAGAAGTAGATATATCGAAAACCCATCCTTAAGTCGTTTCAAGTATACACAGCAGTCATACTCACATCGAGACTAGTTGGTCTTCCTTATGAAAGAATCGAAGCACTTGTACCACTGCCTGGGAGACCGCTTCAACCCATATAGAGACCGCTTGAGTTCACATGCATGATCCTCCTTGCCGGGCTCTACAAATTCTTCAGGTTGCTTCATGAAAATTTTCTCTTCCAACTCACCAGGCAGAAATGCCATTTTCACGTCCATTTGCTCCAACTCTACATCTTAAGTAGCTATCTTTGCCAACGAAACTCGAATAGACGTATGCTTGACTACAGGCGAGAAAATCTCGTTGTAATCAACCCGCTCCTTCTGAGCAAAATCCTTCACAACTAACTGTGCCTTGTATTGCTCGTTCTCCTTTTTCCTGAACACCCACTTATAGCCAATAGCTCTTTTTCCTTTCGGTAGCTATGTCGATCTCCATGTACCGTTCTTTCGAAGTGACTCCATCTCTTCAATCTTCGCAACAATCCATCGATCTCTATCCTCTTTCCCAATGGCCTCCTGATAAGAGCTGAGATCTCCACTTTCAATGATTAAAGCGTATGCGAGCATATCTTCGAGACCGTACTTGACTAGTGCCTTATTTGTACAGGTTGATCTCTTCAATGCTATTGTTTGTGGGTTCTATTGGGGTTGGTTCTCACCGTATGTCTTTGTGTTCTGCCCGTCCACCTCCGCATCAATAGGCTGAAATTGTGCTTCGGTGTACATGTCCTTATGAGCGCTAGAAAACTCCACCTCCACTGGATCATTGTCACTTATGCTCCACCTGCCACCTTATTATCTCCAGCAACGTCTTTCAACCTATTGATGTGGAGATTACATCTTGGCTAGTGAACGCCCTTTTATTTTTGAGATTCCATAACTTATATTCTTTGACTCCAAATTTGAATCTCAAGAAAACACACCTTTTTGACTTTGAATCCAGCTTGGTCCCATCCTTCTGATTCACGAGCGAGTAAGCAGGGCACCCAAACACTCGGAGAGAATCATAACTGACTATCTCTCCCCTCAATATTTCTTCTGGGATCTGAAAATTTATGGTCGTAGATGGAGACTTGTTGACCAAATAGCACGCATGACTAACCGTCTCTGCCCAGAAGTCTTCCGAAAGTCCGAATTGCAACTGCATGCTTTTGGCTCTCTCTAGTAGTCTCATACTCATGCTCTCCGCTACCCCATTCTGCTCTGGCTGTCCTAGAATAGTCTATTGCCGATGTATGCCATGTTCTTTACAGTAATCTATAAAATCTTTCGAGATGTATTCACCTTCATTATTTGTCCGCAAATACTTCACCGATCGCCCTTTTTGCTTCTCCACGGCCACTTTTCACTCCTTAAAATTAGAAAACACATCTGATTTGTATATAAGGAAGTAGGCCCATACCTTCCGTGAGAAGTCATCAATGAAAGTGACGTAGTATACGGTACCTCCCTTTGATGCAACCGGTGATGGCCCTTATACGTCTGGTGAATGTAATCAAGAATTCTTTCGGTCTTATGCACAGCTTGCTTGAAGCCGGTCTTATCTTACTTTCCTATCGTGCAATATTTGCAGAAATCTAATTTGCACGAGATAATATCTTTCATCAACTCCCTTCTCATTCATGTGGCCAAGACGCATATGCTACAGTTTTACGGTATCCTCCACCTGTTTCTCCGTAGCCATGGCTGCACTACCAGTTACCGTACTGCCGTCTAAACGATACAAGTTCTTCATTCGTTGTCCCTTCATAACCACTAGGGCACCCTTGACAACCTTTAGCATTCCTGCTTGACCAACGAACTTGCATCATGATGCATCCAAAACTCTAAGAGAAATCAGGTTTTTCTTTAGTTCTGGAACGTGTCGTACATTTACAAGAGTTCGCACCACACCGTCAAACATGCAGACTTTGATATTCTCTATGCCAATGGGCTTGCACGCCATATTGTTCCCTATAAGAACACCACTGCCATTGAATTCCGTATAAGTGTCGAATAACTCTTTCTTCGGGCACAAATGGTATGAACATCCGGAATCAAGAATCCAAGTATCAGAATCTTCCTTCCCGGTGTCTACCATGAGTACATCACATGGATTTTCTTCTGATTCGATCGCAATACTGGCTTCATTCGAACCCTTTGTACTGGCACCTTTACTCTTCTTCTCCAACCACTGTTTGTACTTTTGGCATTACTTCTTCAAATGACCTGGTTGTTTGCAAAAGAAGCATGGTCCACTCTCTTACCCAGATGATTTGGATTTCCCCCTTATGCTTTTGCCTACGTCTTTATTCTTCGACCTTCCCCTTTCACCAGCAAACAACCTTGATGACTTCTCTGATGGAGTTGATTTCTTCATGATCTTATTATTGAGAAGTATCATTGTAATCTCCTCCCTCTCAAGAGTCTCCTTTCCATTAAAAATTATTGTCACCAAGTGTTCATATAAATTTGGAAGCGAAGATAGAAGCAAAAGCGCTTGGTCCTTCTCCTCTAACTTGACTTCAAGGCATAGAAGATCGCTTACCATCTTGTTGAAGCTGTTTAAGTGGTCGTGAATCGGAATCTCTTCCTTCATGCGTAAACTATAGAGTTACTTCTTTAAGTATAGCTTGTCAGATAAGGACTTTGTCATGGACAAGCTCTCTAATTTCAACCATAAACTTGTCGCAGAAGTTTCTGATATGACATTGTATATCATGTTCTCCGTCAGACAAAGCTATCGTGCATTGTTCCTTTTGATCCATGTCTCCTCATGTATCATCTGTCCTATCGGTAGATTTATTACCGCCAAGAACCTTAAAAAGACCTTCTTTTAAAAGAAGTGTTTTAACCCTTCTCTGCCACATCAAGAAGTTCTCATTTCCGTTGAATTGCTCCACCTCGAACTTGATGCTATTAACTTTGTTATTCGCCGTCTTTAATTCCAAAGAAAAAACATTTCTCTCGGATTCTTATGAACTACTATCAATATAATCACAATCTAAGAAGATGGATAGTGGACACAAGTGTCGTCGCCTACCGTAAATTTAAATTGCAAAACAACAGAACGTAGCTCTGATACCGGTGGTTGGGAATCGAGGGCGCAGCGGATGTGTCAAAAACCAATCCTTTTGGATCTAATCCTAGATTCCTTTAAAACGAATTAAAAAACTAGAAACTCAATAATAACATAAGAAGAGATTTGGGGGGAAAATGGAGAACCTTTATTAGAACTTTAAGAGAAAAAGAAAACCTTACAGTAACAATTATCCATCTCCTTATGATCTCCAACGATTTCTCTCTCTCTCTCTCTGCGCGCGCGCGCGCTCAAGTTCTCCTTAGTTGATCGTCTTGATCTCTTATGGAGTCGCTGTCTCCCTTTAAAACTTTATGATCAAAACCAATCATCCTAAACTTTAACCCTAAGATCATATATATAGCCCATACAAATATGAGTTACAATAAAATCCTATAAATTAAAAAACTGCCCATCCAGAAACTGATTTTTCGAGATAAAACTCGAACTGGAAATCCACACTTATTTTCAACAGACGTTTGACCCTATATGGAGCAGACGTCTGCGCCTTCTCTATTATTTTAACAGAGCGTCGCCAGACGTCTGATCTTATAGGTGTAGACGTCTGGACCTCCGTAGTGCGACTGGTCGGATAACAGACAAATGTCTGAGCTCATTGCATAAGTCGTCTGCCTTCTTTGGAAATTTGGGACTTCATTGCCAAACCTTTGAGCTCATAGCTCCAGACGTCTGGGCTTTCTCTGGATCTGCAGTTTTGATATACAAGATATCCTTCACAAGAGCCACGCCTCTGGAAGCCTCCAACGCCATCACTCGCGAGACTGGTCGTAGTCAAACATCGGTCTCAAGCGCTTCATCCCACGGGACCTCTTTGCACCTGACCAAAAAGCAGAGCAATCAAGAATCTTACATAACAATGTAGATAAGGGAATCAATCAACATTTTAGCAGAGCTAAAGTTGAGGTTAAAGGCTCATTCTTATCATTCTCCGATGAATGTTTTATGGATTGTCTTATAATCCTATCTTAAACTGACATTTAGCGAGCTCTACCTATGATTAATTGAAGAGACTTTAGAAAGACAGGAAAGCATATATGAGTTTGACTAGTTCACAAATATAATCTCAAATGAGATCTTTTATTTATAGAGCAAAGAGTAACTATGTAATTTTCTTACACAACAATTACACAACAAACTACTTAACAAATTTCCTCTCCAAAATAAGAGGTTGCAAGTCTATTCTCCGAAAGGGTTGATTTCCAACAAAAAAAAAACCAGAAACCTATACACACTCAAACACTTGGTGTGGGGTCTATGCACTTAAGTGTGGGACCCACTGATTTTGTGATTGTTTTTATAGAAACACTTTTCCCTTATTTATAAATGTCATTGGCATTTATGTCGACACTCTAAATCGAATTTTGATCTGGTGCCCATGAAAAAAGTTACAGATATGCTTTGAATTACAAATTATATTACTTTATATGCTTATTATAACAATGATTATAGACAAGGGGATAATAAGAAGACAACTATAAATATCAAAATTTAGCTTGAGATAATATCTTATCCCAATGGTAAACAAACTTTTCATGCAATGTAGAATATTTCAGTCATGGTTAAATTTCACCAAAATGTCCACATATAATTTATACGAAAGTTTCCATTCTCAATTACTAGAATTTATGCATGCACGAACACACACGTGCGGGAGTGAAAATTTTGCCATACCCATGATTTTTGGGTACATTCTTGATAGTCATTAATTCAAAGACTTTTTAATCAAGTTTGTTTATTTTCCATAGAGAATGTATTTTCTCTTGAGTATTGTTGAAGAGTATAAAGATATTAACTTATGTAAGAGAGAATGACATGACATGCTTTCATTCTAGAATCCTCTCAGGGCTGCTTGGTTGAGAAATTTGGGTTGTATTTATGAATTTTGGAGACCAAATCCACATGGATTTGATAGTTTTTTGTTTGATTGGTGTATTTGGTTTGGAATAGATTTATTGCCACATAAGTAAAAATCTAGATTCATGAATTCAAAAAAAGTAAGGATTTGAGAGAAACTCTCTCCACCTAAGTTTTTTTGTGAATAAAAAATTGATCTGCTCACCTTTTTTGAATCCATATCAATTTGCTACAACTAAATAAAGGATTGGAAACTTTTTTGGATCATAATCTTTAACTTTAGTACAATTCAAACAAAAAATTACTAAACCCGAGGTTTTTCTAAATCTATTTTTATGAATCCCCAAACCAAATAGGCCCTCATGGGTAGAGTGTTGTTTGACACTCCATGGAGATGGATACACTCGTATTTCAGGGTTGTACAAATTCCTCCTGTACAATGATAGGAATAGGTTTATTGATTATAAGGATTTTAATCTCCGACAGCCGCGAATAAAATCGCAATTAATTACCCTTCGCCTTAATGGGAGGGAACCTCCGATTGATTGGTTATGCATATCATGTGAACTCATTCTGTGATATGTGTGTCGTGCTTGAAGAAAATTTTAGGCCTTCTTGGCCATCACACGGGGGTCCCGCTGCATGGTCAGCAGGCTGGAGATTAAGGGAGCTAGCAGCCTCCTTGCAGGACTCAGGACAGCACCCCGAAACAAAAAAATTCTTGGAGGGAAGTGACTTGAGTGTGTCGGAATGCTCCCGGGAGAGAGAGGGAGAGAGAGAGAGAGAGAGATGGTCAAAGCGGTGTGGACTCCTGAGAAGAGGTCCCGAAGCGGTGGACCACCTAAACGCGTCGATTTTTTATCTACATGATATACTCGTGGTGCTCTACGAACCCAAGTGATTAAAAATCGAAATTTGAACGTGTTTCAGAACGTGAAAATCAAGCAACAAGAATTATGACTCTGGCATTTCTACACGTAAAAATTTGGTTTTCCCAAAACACCGAAGAGAGAGATCCCTTTGATGGGATCCTGAGGCCGGACACTGGTTATCCCGTGTTCTTCTTCTTCTTTTCTTGTATCCTTCTTTTTACAGGGAATATGGGGTTATGACCCATGCTCCTGTTGGATATAGGTGCCCTCGAGGCAATTATTGTAATTGAAGGAAGACATATACGGAAAAAAACAATTTTATTCGAGATGATAGTATACTATCTGGTTTGTCTTTATCATTCATGTGTATACATTTTACTCGTTATCACGTATCGCTAATACATAATGATAAAGCCCATAGGATATTTTCTTGAGTACCAGGATTATGATAGGGATCATACTAGTGGGTCCTGAGTACTCCATAAATACATCCTTAAATGTCCCTAGTCGTAGGAGTATCGAGACTGAGCATCAATATTCCAGAGTAGACTGGTATATACGTTTCTTGACCCCGACAGGGGCGATGGTTGATTCAATATCCATTCATGTTTGACACAAAAGATTGTATATATGTGCTCATTGATGAATGAGTTTTACTGGACGGACTCACCAGAGAACTCCTAGATGGTATTATACTTATCATCAAATAGTAGTTCTCTTGTGACAAGAATACATGGTACTCTGTAGATCTGAGATTGTCATATTGTGTTGTATGTATTCCCACTGTACTTTGATTACTACCCTACCACGGCTTTAAAGAGTCTTGCAAACAGATTTTAGTTAGGTACATTCTTGAAGCACATGGAGGCAGTGAGCGGTCGAGGGGTTTCGTCTCTCCCGGTACAGGGAGTTGATATTGCGTTGTGCGATTGGCTATAACCATAAGTCCTTTTCTAAAGCAGACGGGATTTATTAATAAGTGTTATCAGTAGTTTCTCAAGTGGTTATGAGCTTGATATCGACACGAATTATTGGGTTACTGGGAGTCTGACGATTTTCACCTCCTAGACTCAATATGCGATACTCTTAGACGAAGAGACCAGGCTGTACGGAGATTGTCACTGATAGAATTTATAAAGATCGGATGAGCTTACTTGTTGACCTTCTTTCGATCGACACATAGGTAGTCGTTACATGCAGTTAGTACCGCTGACGTGCTTGTAGACTATGGATATGATCATAATTTACTGCCAGCGTATTGTCGAGTCTTTAGAGTCCTATATAGAGGTTTCTCGGCTCAGGAAAAACGATGTAAAGTGCCTATATGGATATGTGCAGGAGTTCGATTAGGCACGTGTATTTGATACACGTACTTTATTCAGGCGTTTATGTGTGTGTGTGTCCGGATTATTAAATCAAGTGTTGATTTAATTATTAATAAGTATATATATTGATATATGTATATATTTACTAATATCATGGTTACTTTATTTTTTCCTCTCTTTATAATTATTTGCATTTGATACAAATATTTGTATTATGTATTTTGATACATGATACTTGTGTGTATGAGACACACATGGATGATTATAGTTGTGTGTATATGACTCATAAAGAGAAGAGAAGGGAACAATAAGTCATGGCTTGAGATAATTGACTTCTTTTATTCTTATCTCATGATAAGTATGGCTAGGATTTTTGTTTCTCATCATTCATTATCATGATCATCTTCTTTCTCTTAGAAATTTTAATGAAGTGAGCTAAGATACTAAAAGAGAGGAAAAAGAGTAAGAAAACATTCTACATCACTTGCAACACTTTCTTAGCAAGTTTATGATACAAGTTGCTTCATGAAGATGTGATCTTGTGAAGCTAGAGCTTGAGTTGGACTTCTTCAAGGTGGATCATTTTCAAAGAGGAGATCAATGTGCAAGCTTGTTCCGAACCAAGTGGAGACTATCCGGAGTCCAAGAAGAGGTGGCTAACGTGCTACAAAAGTTGTAGCACACAAACTCTCTCTTTTTTTTGTTTTGCAACTACTAGAATTTTGATATGATCTATGGTTGGAATCGGTGCTAGGTTTACTTAATTTTTGTTACGTTTTCCGCCGATGGCGACCCTAGCACCGTTCCTAACAGTGGTCTCAACCAGATCGTGTCCCGACAAATAATACAGGTTTAGGATTACTCTACGGAGAAGCGCACGGGCAGCCATGTACTAGATTGCAGCGGATGTCCATATCAAGGAGTTGAGACCGGGTCACTCGATTCTAGGATTGGTGGTTGCTTTCCATGTTTATAGGGGGTATAGGATAGATCCGCGGATTAGTACTCAAATCATCTGATTCGAGAAAATGCTCGGTGGCCCTTCATGGTGATGATGCTGGGTTGCCTCATTTCATGGATTGGCAGGTAGTTTGCTGCACTCATAGGGGTCTGCTTTTGGTTAGGCACGGGCTATTTACGCGACCGTGAAATGTTGCGTTTCGTTTGTGGCTTAAAAGAAACACGGGATTCCTATGTAATTTGACTATTTCCATTTCTGTGATGTTCATTGTATGCTTGTTGTAACGACTCTGAAATCACTATACAGAAATTTCTTGTTATTGTACAGAATAGGGTATTACAGCGCGTGTAAGAGTTAAAAGTTATTTTTGTTAAATAAAAGCAAGAAACAACTTGTAGCTCACTGGTAAAGTCGCTACACTGCTGTGACATAGCCTGTGCGTTCGAATCCCATCAGACCCAATTATTTTTTTTAGATTTTACTTTTTATTTTTGGAAGCCCAAGAGTTGCACGTGCAATACACGGCGAAATGAAAAGTTTCAGAAAAATCAAACATGCGCAATGAGGTGTACACACCCAACTTGACACGTGGCATAAATCTTGAGACAGATCGACAAAATCCGACCGCCCGTATCCTTGATTTGGCCGGCGCCAACGGTCCAAAGTGCTCCAAATCACCCCATGCTTTGCACACTTTTCCCTTCGACCCCTCTTAACTCCCCTGCACTGTTTGATTTTCCTGCAATCAAACAGAGACTCTTCAATTCACTGTTTAATATTTTTTTAATGCATTTTAATCCATATTTTTAATTCCCAAACCCTAATTCTTCACTATAAATACCACCTCATGCCTTAGCTCTTCACCATTCTGAAATTTTAGCAAAAAATTCTCTCAAAATCCTCTAAATGCCAAGTGGAGTTAAGCCCCTCAAGTGGAGTAGCGAGCCAAACTCGACGACCGGAGCATTTCCGACGAAACCACGACCCCCGAGTGCTTCTTCGATCTCTTCTTAACCATCTAAAAGCCGTAAGTCCCTCTTCTCTCCATTTCTTTCATCTCAATTCCTTTTTTAAAACAAACCGACAAAAGAGGAGTTATCTCCGATATCGCATTCTTTTTAATATTTGTAAGGCATGTGATAAGAAAATTAAAACAAACTAACATGCTACCTTAATCTTAACATAATTTCACATCTTTTAGTTTTTAATTTAACAAAATTTTCATATGAAACGAATATATAACAAACTTTTTCAGTAAAATACCATGAACTTTAGTATCACTCTATCATCGATAATTAGTTTAAATACCTTTAGAAAAACTTCACGGGGTAACGACCTACCCCACATGCACACTATGGCTCCATAGCATGGTATTCTAGAGCTATAGTTAATTTAAAGAACTTTTTCATTAAAATACCACACCGTTTCAAAACGAGTTTCTTTAAATCGTTATTTCAAAATTCTTGGCAATTACGTCTCTACAATCCTCGTCTGGGGACCCGCTAATGGATGGTGTGGATTATCACACATTCTTGGGACAGTAGAGTGAGATGCAGAATTTCTCACATAGTATTCGATCTCGAAATGAAAAAAAATACGGTTTTAAGAAACGCAACTTTTCTAATAAAAAAACTAATTTTTGGAAAAATTATATAAAATTTTGAAATCCATATTTTCAATCAAAGCATATTAAGAAACTATATTTTTTTAAATGAAAGATTAGAATTTTCAATAAAATACCGCCAAGTTTCCAAAAGTAGTAATTTTCACAAAAATACCATAAACTTTCAAAAAGACTAGGTTTTACCACCAAAACACCACAACAATTAAAATACATGTTCATGAAAACCCTAAATATTATAAATCACCCTCAAGATTATTTTTAAACAATATTAATATATATTTTTCTTAAAACCCTAGAGATATGCAAACGATATTTTAAGGACTCTAGAATTAATATAGGCTTAAACGGTACCATTTCTCTTGAGTCTCAGGGAGCCGGAGAAAGTGAGTGCTTGCCTATTCAGGCTAGAAAACTTAACGGAGTTATCAATGACAATTGTCTTGGAAAAAGACAAAAATCCTGCCGTCCATGTGCAGCAGTTGCCGATTTCTCCCGAACATAAGATTTTTAACAATTTATATCAATTCACATGAAAAGACATGAACTCGAATACAAACTCGAATCTAAACTTGAACTTAAACTCGAACACAAACTCGAAATCTAACCTAACTCGAATCTAAACTCGAATATGAACTCAAACCCAAGCTACTCAAACCAACTTGACTCAAACCAAGATTGCAATTATCCTGACTCGCATATTACTCGACTCACTCGAATACATTCTACACCGTTTGCAATCTATGGTTTCGATTAAGACATGTTAATCAATTAATCAAATCTATTAAGTATATTAATCAGTTATATATTATACTCGGGGTGCTTGGGATAGTTTCTTGTGTGAATCCAACGAAACTTCAGGAGTCCCGTATTAACCACTCTTTTTATTTTACTCGAATATCAGTCTGGTTGACTCATCCACAGCCTAGAGCCCCGATACTAACACATGAAATGGGCCCGTGTTTTCTTGCTCCTGGCGCCTCACTCTTGAGCTCGTGAATACTTCTACGGCTGCGTTGACATTCACACTTGGAACTTAACGTTAATATAATGACCATATAGAGACCTATAGTATATACTTAATCATGAACATATACTCTTACTCGTCATATATATTTTACACTTGTCAAATTTTTTTCTTTACTTTTACCTATCTTTGGGACTTACCGAGTGCTAGTTCGCCGACGGACATTCCACCCATTTTTCGTCTCTTGGAATATTCGTTAGATACGGTTGAGACGGGGGAAGTTGAAACCACATAGGAGGACTACAACCAGATCGCTACTCAGGGCTAGCTCAGCTTCATTTTCATTCAGTTTATGCATGCCACTTGTTTAGACATTTTCCCTATTATATTTACATTCCAGCATAAACTCATATATTTGTAAATATTGAAAGTTGAATGTAAATAAAGATGTTTGTTGAAAAATTTTACAGTCTCCATTTATTCTTGTATTGTATAATATTGTTTCAATACGCTTTGTATATTTATTTTGACCTTCTCTGGATAAATATGTCGCGGGCTTGCCATGTCACCGTTTTCGTCAACTGGGAAGCGGGGCGTGACACTTGTGATGTTAATTACCTGCCTGTGATGATGTTTACCGCATGCATGTGATGTTGATTACCTACTTGTGGTGATATATATGCTGATATATATGATATATAAATAATTGATGTTATATGTTTTGCATCCATGCTAGCCTTGTCTCCGCTCTGTCGTAAGTTAGCTAACCTTACGGATAATGAAGGGACCCCATGGCGAATGAGGATGACATATATGTGCATTGCATTTTTCTTTTCATATCATACTTTTTATAATTGTGTGGGAAAATGCCAGATAATATTTAATTATCTAATTGATGGGATTGCATTAATTCGGATTAATGTAAAGAAAATAAACTTAAAATACGATGATGGAACAAATTTTTTACAAAAAAAATTATAGCCGTATTCTTTGCTTTGCATAGAAGTATTCAGTTAGGAATATCCTGCACCTCATTCGATGAGGTAAGAACCCTGATCCTTTCATGGGGAATCCACACTTAAGCAAAATTCTATGTAGCCATAAATTTGCAAAACCACTCGGTTCCTTCAATGATATCAAGTTAATTACGATAAAAGTTTTCTTCAAAACCATTTATAGCCCTCTATTATTTCAGGAAGTATCACTTAGTATTCGTACTACGTTTGTTGACCTCGTCAATGCGTAGTGTATGGTAGCTAATTGATGCTTCCTTCTTGCATATGATGCGATTGGTTAGCACAATCGCATAGTCTTGTTGACCTTGTTAAGGGATTATACGGGTGAATCTAAATTAATCAAGAAATGACTGGTTGAACTTGACTAGCGGCTTATGGTTTGTTGACCTCGTCAAGGCCATAAGTCGTTTGGGGTAAAAACCGATATTGGGAGTTTTAAGTGTTGAAACTTGCAATGTGATTGCATACTTTCTATAAAGTGTGGTGACTTGTTGACCTTATCAAGATTACCACGCCATGATAGTTTGGGTCCCGATTCTCATTGTGAGTAATAGCTACTCTAGAAAGATTTTCTATAAATGATCCCGTCTAGTTCTCCTTTTAGAGTTTGAAAAAGAATTCAAAAAAATAGTGGAAGATCAGATTAGATAAATTAATAAACCAATCTAATCTATGATAGAGTGCATGCTGAGTGTTTCTTTTCTCTCTCTGGCAGCAATCTTGGACTTACCTAAACTAAAACTCGTAAACCAAGTTAACCGAACCTTTTTACATCATCGGCTATGAAATGTCATGATTGCCGAAACTCACAACAAGGTTGCATATGTCCTTTCCGCTCCTACTTTCCATTTTGCATTTCCAAAACACTTCGTATCACTACGGGGATCCATATTGCTTGGAATGGTCATCTTGTATAGTTAGATACGAAGTCGAAGAAATTGTTTCAGTCCGAGGATGGCCCTTGGTTCAGGAGAAAATGAATTGTTCATTTGTCTCTACCCTCCACCTTATCTCAAGTATGAAAGCTTCTTAAATGAGAAGAATATACCAGTTATGTTTGTTGGATAGTCTTTGTAACGACTCTAAAATTCCTGTACAAAATTTCTTGTTATTATACAGAAAAGGGTATTACAGCCTGTGTAAGAGTTATAAGTTAATTTTTTTTTAATAAAAGTAAGAAATAACCGGTAGCTCGTTGGTAAAGCCTCTACACTACTGCGACATAGCCTGTGTGTTCGAATCCTATCAGACCCAATTATTTTTTAGATTTTTCTCTTTAATTTTTCGAAAGCCCAAGAGTTGCAAGTGCAATTCACGGAGAAATGAAAAGTTTCAGAAAAATCAAACATGCGCAAAAAGGAGTAAACACTATTTAAAACTAGTGGCACGAATCTCGAGGCGATTGGGCCAAATCCAACCGCCCATTCCTTGATCCTGGATGCCACCAACGATACGCCTTGCTCTAAATCCCTTCATGCTTTGCACACTCATCCCTTCAGCTCCCCTCAACTCCCCTGCACCGTTTGATTTCCCTGCAATTAAACAGTGACCTTTAAATTCATCATTTAATACCATTTTAATTCTTTTAATCCAATTTTTAATTCCCAAACCCTAAATTCTTTACTATAAATAGCACCTCATCCCTTAGCTCCCATATATTCTGAAAATTTCTATCAAATTCTTCCAAAAGTTTCTAAGTGCAAGTGGAGTTACCAACCAAGCTCTTTCCGTCAAAGATCGAAGTCATTTCCAGAGTTTCCATGACGCCATGGAACCCCCTCCCTCTTCTTTAACCTCTTTCTAACTCTACACAACGAGTAAGTCCCTTCATCTCTCTCCCTTTCCATCTCAAAACAATTTTTAAAACAAATCGATAAAAGTGGAGTTATCTCCGATATAATCTTCTTTTTAATATTTGTAATCCACATGATAACCAAATTAGATCAAACTAACATCGTATACTAATCTTAACCTTATTCACATCATTTAGCTTTTAGTTTAACAAAAAAATTCATATGAAACAAACATATAATGAACTTTTTCATTAAAATACCATGAACTTTAGTATAACATTTCTCGATAACTAGATTATTTACCTTTAGGAAAACTTCACGGGGTAACAACCTACCCCACACGCGTACTATGGTTTCATAGCACGGTATTCTAGATCTATGGTTCATTTAAAGAATAACTTTTTCATTAAAATACCACACTTTTTCAAAACGGGTTTCTTTTAATCGGTATTTTTGTAATCCTTGGCGATTACGCCTCTATTACTCTCGTCATGGGACCCCGCTAATGGATGGTGTGGATTATCGTTCATCCTTAGGATAGTAGAGCGAAATTCAGAACTCCTCACAGAGTATACGGCCTCAAAAGGAAATAAAAAATACAGTTTTTAAGAAATACGACTTTTCTAAATAAAAACTAAATTTTGGAAAATTATATAAAACTATGAATTCGTATTTTCAATAAAAACATATTATGAAACTATATATTAAAATAAAAGATTAGAATTTTTAATAAAATACCACCAAGTTTCCAAAAGCAGTAGTTTTCATAAAAATACCATAAACTTTCAAAAAACTAGGTTTTATCACCAAAATACCACAACTATTAAAATACATGTTCATGAAAACCCTAAAAATTATAAATCACCATCGAAGTTTATTTTTAAACTATATTAAGGTATTTTTCATAAAAACCCCTCGAGATATGCAAACAATATTTTAAGGACTCTAGAATTAATATAGGTTTAAGCGGTATCATTTCTCTTGAGCCTCAAGGAGCCGGAGAAAGTGAGTGCTTGCCTATTCAGGTTAGACAACTTAACGGAGTTTTCAATGGCAATTGTCTTGGAAAAACACAAATCCTGCCGTCCATATGCAGCAGTTGCCGATTTCTCCTGAACGTAAGATTTTTAACAGTTTAAATCAATTCATATAAAAAGACCTGAACTCTAACCCCAAACTCCAAACTCGAATCTAAACTCGAACTCGAACTCGAACTCAAATACAAACTCCAACTCTAACCCAACTCGATTCTAAACCTGAACATGAACTCGAACCCAATCTACTCAAACTAATTTGACTCGAACCAAGATTGCAATTAATATGACTCGCATATTACTCAACTCACTCAAATTCATTCTACACCTTTTGCAATCTATGGTTTCGATCAAAACATGTTATAACCAATCAATCAAGTTAATTAAGTATACTATACAGTTATAAACTATTTATACTCGGGGTGCTTGGGATAGTTTCTTGTGTGAATCCAACGGAGTTTCAAGAGTCCCGTATTAACCTTTTTTTTTTATTTTACTCGAATATCAGTCGGGTCGACTCATCCAAATCCTAGAGCTCCGATGCTAACACATGAAATGGGCATGTGTTTCCTTGCTCTTGGGGCCCCACTCTTGAGCTCGTGAATACTTTTACGGCTACGTTGACATTCACACTTAGAACTTAACGTTAGCATAGTGACCATATAGAGACCTATAGTACATATTCACCCATGAACATATACTCTAATTCGTCATCTATATATTCAATATTTGTCATTTTCTTTGCTCTTACTTTATCCTTGGGACTTACTGAGCGCTAGTTCGCTGACGGGCATTCCACTCACTTTTCTTCTCTTGGAATGTTCATTAGATACGGTCGAGACAGAGGGGGTGGAGGCCACAGAGAAGGACTACAATCAGATCGCTACTCAGGACTAGGTCAACTTCACTTTTCTTCAGTTTATGTATGCCACATGTTTATGCATTTTTCTTTTATTGTATTTACTTTCCAGCTGAAACTCATGTACTTGTAAATATTGGAAATTGAATGTAAATAAAGATATTTGTTGAAAATTTTTACAGTCTCCATTTATTCTTGTATTGTGTATTATTGTTTCAATATACTTAGTATATTTATTTAGGTAAAGACCTTCTCTGGATAAATATACCGCGGGCTTGCCACATCACCGTATCCGTTTACTGGGAAGCGGGGCGTGACAAGTTTTGTTGGTGGCCTATGTGAAAGTATGTCTTAGCACCTTTATTAGGTTTCAACAAGTATCAAGTATGCAATTTTAAAAAAATTTAGAGGCCTAAGTATACTAATTTAGAATCGAACAAGAGAATTAGGGTTTTAAAGTAAACAAACAAGTTCTAAACTAAGTGATGGGGGTTTACAAACTTTGTAGACTGGTCCTTCACTTCTAAACCTCCAAGTAGTAGTCCCTAGAACTCTTCTTTGACTCCACTTGAGAAAGGATCGAGCTTGCTTGTTGTCTTCGATGCCGAAGATGATCCACCTTGAAGTCTCTCTCACTCAAGCTCACTCTTCACTAATCAAGGTATTAGTTAAGCAAACAACCTAAACTAATGGGCTAGAAAAGTGTAGGTTGATGTAGTAGGAATTTTTCTCACTTATTTTTCTTCTTTTCATTTACTCTTCTCACCTCAAGAAAAATTTAGAGAGGAAGAAGAAGGAGATAAACTTGGATGAGAGAGAATGAACTATAAGATGAGTGATGAGATGAGTGGAAAATATCTATGAATAAAAACAAAAAAATATGGTGAATCATGGCTTCTCAAGGCTTCCACAAGCATCTAAAAAAATGACTCATATCCTATTTTCTTTAATCCATAAATAAAACCATTATCATCTCATCTCAATCCTTATATGTGATTCTCATACATCCTAGTTCTATGTATCATCAACCATGATACAAACTCTCTCTCTCTCTCTATATATATATATATATAAATATAAATATATATATATATATATAAAGAAGAAAGTCTAAAGTGAGCTTTAATATTAGTTAATATATATAAATATATCAAATATATAAATACATATCAAATTATTAAATCAACACTTGATTCAATAATCCGGTTATATCATATATAACCGGCTAATATCAATTATATATATATAACTATTAAATCAACACTTGATTCAATAATCCGGTCATATCGCATACAACCGGCTTATATTCAATATTAGTTTATATATATATATATATATATATATATATATATATATATATATATATATATATAACACACACACACACACACACATATATATATATCAAATTATTAAATCAACACTTGATTCAATAATCTGGCTATATCAAATACAATCCAGCTAATATCAAATATAAACAACATATATATATATATATATATATATATATATATATATCATTGAATCAACACTTGATTCAATAATCCGGTTATATTACATATAACCTGACTGATATCAAATATTGCTAAATTAGAATACGGTATCACATACTCGTATTTAATCAAGCTCCCGCACATATCTTCATATGTGCCCTACTTCGTTTCGCTTGAGCTAGGAAATCTCTGTGTGGGACTCTACAGACTCGTCAATATGCCAGCAGTAGATAATGATGTTGGAGATAGTACCCTCAAAGTCAATTATTGGATCGCAGGTACGTGATTGCAATGATTGAGGCAGGACCTATACCGATATGACAGTCTTGCTCGAGATGATAGTATGCTATCTGGTTTGTCTTTATCATCGTATACATGCTTTACTTCACTATTGCATGATGATAGAGCCCATAGGATTCTTGCTTGACTACCAGCAGTATGATGGCGATCATATACGTGGGAGCTGGGGTCTGTAAGCACATCCTTAAAGTGTCCCTAGTCGTGAGAGTTTCGAGACAGGGCATCGATACTCCAGAGTAGACTGGTGTATACAGTAAAGACCCCGACGAAGGGCGGTGGCCGGTCTCACAAGCCACTGGTGTCAGTTGGATCACCTAAGATGTATACAGATGCTCATTGGGTTATGAGTATACCGGACAGGACTCGCCGGGAACATACTAGTTGGTATTATACATATCGTCAGATAGCAGTTCACTGGTGACATGTGTACAGGTTAGTTCATCGACCTGAGGTCGTCATTTGTCTCGTGTGAGTTCCCACTGTGCTTTGATTTCTACCCTACCACGGCTCAAAGGAGTCATGCAAACAGGTCTTTTTTGGGTACAGTCCCGAGCCACATGGAGGCAAGTGAGCGGATCGGCACGGGATTCGTCTCTCCCGGTATTGGGGGTGAGATCGCGCTGTGTCTAGGAGAGCCATTACACAAAGCCCTCGGCCGAGGCAGGAGATTTACTGGAAGGTATTCCAGTAGTATCTCAGGACGTTCTGGACCACTCTCTAACACGACTTATACCGCTATTGGGGGTCTGACGTTACTAGCCCCCCAGGCAGATATGCGATACTCACAGACGAACGGACCGGACTGTATGTATATTGTCACTGTTAGGCTTACTAGGGTTTATGGATGAGTTCGCTCGTCAGCTTCCCTTCCAATCAATACATAGGCAACCGTTACGTACAGCTTGTACCTCTGACGTGCTAGTGGTTATACCTAGTGTCAGTGTATTGATGAGTCATTAGAGTCCCCCACAGACACTTTCCCAAGTTCGGGCGAAACGTTGTAGTGGCCGTATGGTTTTATGCCAAGGTTCGGAAATTGCACGTGTGTTTTCGCATGTGTCATATTTCGGGCAGATAATACTGGTCGGCTTTGGTTTAAGCCGGATCCGAGTATTATGCTGTGTAGATATAATATCTTTGTCTCAGATGCATTTGTATTCGGTCGTAATACAAATGCGGGTATGTTTATACTGTTACGGGGTTATCCTGAAATTCGTTTCAGGATCACTTTTGGAAGTTGCCAGTTTCCAGTTTTCTATCAGCCATATTTAACATTCGGTTAAATGCAGATTTATCTTTTCTTGAGATGAGTGTGGAAGCTTCTAGATGATGACTAGGATGATGAGGTGGCTTATGACTCATTTGTGCTTTAAATGATCATTTAATGTTTTTGATGACAAGGTTAAGTGATTCATCCTTTGCATTAAATGAGTTCATACTAGGTGTTTAAATGACTCATCCTCTTCATTATTGTTATGGTGACCCTCCCCTCTCCTACACTCACCTCCCCCCTCTACAAATATGGCCGGCCATTCATTTGTGAGAAAGGATGGTTTTTGCTCATTTGGAAGAAAAGATTATAGCTTTGGTATATGGAAATTTCGTAGCTCGTTTCATTCCATCACCCGATCCAAAAGGCAACTTCATTAACCGTTCGTCCACGGCTTTGGACGAAGTGAGACAAAGTGTTATACTCATTCTTTACATCAATCTTGGTCATATCTTTTGGCAAACTTGATGATCGAGTTGCCTCGGTTCAGAGGCGGGAGCCCGTTTAAAGATCCGTCGACGTGGTGCCACCTGGACGAGGACATCGGAGATTCAGGAGATCGGAGCAGCCGCAACGAAGTGTGGGATGATGGTTGAAGACCGAAGGACTCGGATAATTCGGTATAACGTTTCTACCCACTTTGTAGTTTGTTAGTTTAACTTTAATGGCAGATCCGGGTTATAGTACGCGATAGCGCCAGTTGTAAAAAGTTTTTGTTCTGCATTTGGCGTCTGTTAGACGGCCGGGGCGCTACCGTTGACTTACAGTGGTATCAGAGCCTCACCATTAAGCTTTACTAACTCGTTTAAAAGATCAATCGAACGGAATTTCTGAAATCACAATTTTCAGCACACGAGTTTCTGTCGATTTTTTAAAGGGTCTAAAAATAATTTTGCATATCACAGAAAAGCATGCAGGGTTTTTAAAGAATTTTGGGAAAGTTTGGGCATGTGATCCCTCATTAGCACCGCGGAACCGCGGCCGTTTTGAGGGAACAGTGCTCCAAGTTTTCTAGAGAGCTTCAACTTGGGAAATTGTGGTTTTCGGTATATATCTTTTGGGTCTAGATTTTGTTACTGTACAGCAGATGTATGTGGGGCCCACTTCGGGAAGTTTTGTCGATCGAAATTTTAAATTTGTTAGTATGCAGTATTTACATTATATCTCCGACCGGGAATGTCATTTGATCGGTAAACCGTGTCCGATTGCTATAGTTCTTTTAGACGGGTTTGCGAACGTGACATTCGCGTTGATGTTCTGTGTTGTGCTGTGATATTGCGGATATGTCGTGGTGGATAGCAGGGTTCAATGATAGTGCAGTTTGGATTTATTTGTACATTTGATATTGCGGGGAGAGCGTCCAACATATGGACTGCCGTCACTGCCTGTTGTATAATATTCTGTTGGGGCACGACCGGGTTGAGGTCGATATACCCGTTGTACATATTTTTATTTCTGTACTAGGTTTATCCCGCGAAGGAGTGCACAGATAGCCTGGTTCTGGAGGGCAACGGGTCCGTATCTCATGGCATTAAGAGGCAGAGGGACCTCACTCTAGAATTGGCAGACTATTCGCCGCACTCGTAGGGGGTACAGGTTGACCCAAGAAGGGGTGCTCAATTTACCGGATTCCGTGAAGTGCCGGGTGTTCCATTCACTATGTTGTGGGGACTACCTCGCTTCAGGTTTTGGCGGGTAACTTGCCGCACCCGTAGGGGTCTAGGTTTCATTGCACAGGCTATCCACACGACCAGGGGAACGTCAGGTTTCAGCAGCGGCTCTGTGAAACCCGGGGATCCAAGATTATCTGTATTGTTCTGTGATGCTTATTACTTTTCTGTAATGTTGCATTTATTATGCCTGGAGCGATTATTGTATATTGGTATATATACTATTAGATGTTGTATATGTTTTACACCCGCGCTAGTCCAGCCCCCGCACTGTCATTAGTTAAGTAACCTAACGGGTGATGACGGGACCCAGTGACGAATGCGGATGGCATATACATACATTATATTTTCGTTCTTTTCTGGTGTGATTAATTGATGGGATTGGGTTGATTCTTATCAATGCAAGGATAAAACAAACCTATATTTGATGTTGTTGGAACAATTTTTAAAATGTGTTATTACAAAGATATTTCCTTTTGTTTTGCATAGTGATATTCAGTTGGAATATCCTGCACCTCATTCGACGAGGCAAGGGCTGATATCCCTTCACCGAGAAAAACCCCTTGGGCAGAAGTTTACGTCAGGGTAGTAACTTTAATATAGTCGATTACAAGTTGCTTTGCATCGCGGTATTCAGTTGGAATATCCTGCACCTCATTCCACGAGAAAAGAGCCGAGATTCCTTCACCGGGAGTGACCTCTTTAGCAAAGGTTTTCGCCACTATATTTTTATAAAAAACTACCAGGTTCCTTCAATGAGATCAAGTTCATTACGTTAAAGGTTTTTCGCTAAAAACCAGCCGTAGCCCTCCGTCATTTCTTATGGATGGTCAGTAGTATTCAAGCTATGTATATTTGGTCCTTAGTCAAAACATAGTGATTGGTAGCTGCTGGGGTGTTCATATGTTGCATAGATAGATGCGTTGGTTTAGTACAGTCGTATTACTATACTTGGCCCTTTGTCAAGAGTATGTACGGGTGGGTTCAAATTGACCTGGATAATGATGGATAGAACTTGACATGTGACTTATGGGATATTTGGCCCTTAGTCAAGATCATAAGAGCATGGGGCAAAAATATATATCGGAAGTTTCAAACATACAGGAAACTTGCCAGGCATGCGCATACCTTCTAGAGTGTGATAACTTGAGTGGCTTCCATCAAGTTATCATGCGATGATAGTTGGATCCCGATTCTCACTGATGAGTTTGTTTACTCTTCGGGTGATCCCGACTAATTCTTCTTTCAGGTTTGGAGGAGAATTTGAGATTACAGTGGGAGGTTTCCTGATTAGATAAATTGATAACCATTCTGATCTAGGTTAGAGTGCACGCAGAGTGTTTCTTTTCTTTCTCTTTGGCAGCGACCTTTGACCGACCCTAGACTATGACTCAGTGACCAAGTTGACCGAACCTTCTTAAAATACTGGCTTTTGGATTGTCCGAGTTGCATAAGTCATTGCCGCTCCTTCCTTTACCCTTTGTATTTCTCAGAACACCCCGTATTACTACGAACATCCACTTCCATTGGATAGATCCATCGTATGGTTATATACGAACTCGAAGGGACTTCTTCGAGGATGGATCCAGGTTCAGGAGAAATAGAATTGATTATTCAGTTGTCTTTTATTATCACCTTCTCTCAGGTTGCGAGGGCTCCTTAGTTTAGGAGAGTACACCTATTACGCTTATTGGATAGTCTTATTCCAAACCATAGGCAGGTGCCGAAAGGTAGGGAATGAAGAAAACCAATTAGCCTAAGTTGGGTGTACAGAAGGTAATAACTAAAGACAAAATAAAGAGATTAGAAAGAGGGCAAAGTAAATTGCGACTGTTATCATTCACGACCAAACCGCGTACTTCATCGCCACTCCTATTTTTCACCTTTGCTTTTTTCCCAGTTTGGGAGAAATAGAATAAGGTATTATTCAGTTGTCTTTTATCATCACATTCTCTCAAAGTTGCGAGTACTCCTTGGTTTAGGAGAGTACACATATTATGCTTACTGGATAGTCTTCTTCCAAACCATAGGCCGGTGCCGAACGGTAGGGAAGGAAGAAAACCATTTAGCCTAACGTTGGTGTACAGAAGGTAATGAATAAAGACAAATAAAGGAATTTGGAGAGATGGCAATAAGATATATGGTTAAAGTCATGAATTGGAAGAGGCATTACTAGGAATACTAGGATACCCCTACGAAACATTTTCATGTTTCAGTACATTGTTAAAGGAAAACTGATTTCCCGATTAGATACTTAGTCCAGGGCATGTATTTACCAGGTTTCATTATCATATCTGTATGGTTTTACAGATGATGAGTGGGAGTAAGTTATTGGGAATTAGGTAATCATCCTCATTATATCAGAATTCGTTGTAATTGGTGATATTTGAGGAAATCGCCTGGGTACAGTTTTCAACCTATGATGCACAGGTTTTTGAGTTATTCAACTCAGCAGACTTATACAGAGTAATGTATGTTGTCCAGTGTCCGTCAGGACAAAGGGGTAAGTCCTTATACTATGTTCTGTTTACTTGTGACTTCTCTAGTATTTAGACAAGTGTTTCGTTGAAATACAATGTCTAAGTTTTGAGAAGTTGTGGGTATAAGAATAAAGTAGAAAACCAGGTATCGCAAGTATCGGGATTCTTCAAAGAGATTGAAGATGTAGATTCTTGTGATTAGTATTCAGTTGATAGTAACGGTTTTGAGAAACTTGTTTCTCTTTCAGGTTCCTCATAATTGGATGGATTCCTAAGTTGAGTAATGTTGATTAGCCTCTCTCCATTAAGTTGATATGCACTGGAGACAACTGCATGATTTGAATCTGGTTCCAATTAAATTAGTGCATCTGTTTCTATATTGGATATAGAATGCTTCATATCTTAACGATGTTAAGGTAAGGGGAGTTGTCCAGCTTATGCTTAAAACCAGACACTGGATAATTCAAGGCACGTTTCTATAATGGCAGTTTGTGGGTTGACCCTGGCTTTGACGAGTGTTGATTTTTCTACCATCTGGAAGATCAATAGTGATATTGTTCTAGACTCGCCACAATTTTAGTAAAATGGATTTTTTCAGAAAACAGCAGTGGGAGTATGGTAGAACTGGAAGTGATTCTAGAACCGCAAACGATTACGGAAAATTTAAACAGGACCTATATATTCAATCAGGTTTGACATTCCATTAGCCACTCCGCAGATATGGTGGGTAATCTCAAACACCCGAGAGGTACTCAAGTAGCCTCAAGGACGGTGACAGGGAGGTTCTTGTTAACCCAGACTTGACACTACTGTTGTTCCAGACTATGAGACCCGGCAGGAGGATAAGTATAGCGTCGTTCTAAACTAGCTTTAGAAGTGCACGTATATATTATTCTGCCAGAGGGTTGTTGTGGTCAGTGGGAGCAGCGAAAGCATAGTGGACAAGTAGCTTATGTCTATTTATAGGCTTGAGAAGATATTGCGGAGTTAGATCATCTATTTTTTATGTGACAGTCATGGGTTTGACTTCATCAGAATAGGGGATGGATCTGTTGAGAAGGTAGTAGGGTATGATATCCTGGTATTTGGATGACATACACAGAATAGGAAGTAAAATTCCTATACTACGATCGGTTGTACTTTGGTCGTCACACAGTTGTTTCTCCACAAAGGATATGGATATAATATCTGACATTCTGGTTACTAGATCTATGGTTTTAGATCTAGATTTGGGTAGTTTCCCAATATGGGTACTTTGACAATATTCTAATAGTATTTTAGAATAGATGACTCCTGGCATGGTAGTGTACCTGCAGGTGATGGAGTCACCCTCTCTAAAGGCGTCTTACAGACTAAAGGGGAGAGGGATATGCATGATTGGCAGATCACTTGCTTAGGCAATTGAGTCAATCGTGAAAAGTCAAGTACCACACCAGATGATGTTTTTGCACTAGATGCGATAAGTTAATATTAATCCAATCCTGGAGAAACATAAGGAAGCAGTTTTAGAACATGAGTATATGTTCTACGGATTTGATGACGGCAGCCTCCTTCGGGAGACGGTTATCATTCTAGACTTCAAAGGTGACATAGATGACAGAGTGATTGTCAGAGTTATAGTTTTCCCTTTGACGAGGGACAGTATTATGGACAAGTGGTCCAAGAGGATACTGTGGGAGGCATGGTGCTGGATACTGATTAGGTTCAGTTATCAATACAGTCTAAGAGGTTTGGATTTGGAGTTCATTTATGAATTAGGTCCCATCAGATATCCAGACATATTTTAAGACAGGTATAACTCAATTCGGGAGATGGCTTTCTCCGCGAACTTGAGATTAAGAGAGACATAGAAAGAAACATCAGGGTGGATCCACTCACTGAGGCTATTTCTCGAACACAAGAGTTTTACAAACTAGCTTTGTGAAATTGATTAGTAGAGAAGTTGGATGTTCGGTATCACACGGGCTGTGAGTATGCGACATCACAATAATTAGCTTTAAGTGCAAGTGGGAGATTGTTGGAGATAGTGCCCTCAAAGTCAATTATTGGATCGCAGGTACGTGATTGCAATGATTGAGGCAGGACCTATACCGATATGAAAGTCTTGCTCGAGATGATAGTAAGCTATTTGGTTTGTCTTTATCATCGTATACATGCTTTAGTTTACTATTGCATGATGATAGAGCCCATAGGATTCTTGCTTGACTACCAGCAGTATGATGGCGATCATATACGTGGGAGCTGGGGTCTGTAAGCATATCCTTAAAGTGTCCATAGTCGTGGGAGTTTCGAGACAGGGCATCGATACTCCAGAGTAGACTAGTGTATACAGTCGAGACCCCGACGAGGGGCGGTGGCCGGTCTCACAAGCCACTGGTGTCAGTTGGATCACCTAAGATGTATACAGGTGCTCATTGGGTTATGTGTACACCGGACAGGACTCGCCGGGAACATGCTAGTTGGTATTATACATATTGTCAGATAGCAGTTCCCTGGTGACATGTGTACAGGTTAGTTCATCGACCTGAGGTCGTCATTTGTCTCGTGTGAGTTCCCACTGTGCTTTGATTTCTACCCTACCACGACTCAAAGGAGTCGTGCAAACAGGTCTTTTTTGGGTATAGTCCCGAACCACATGGAGGCAAGTGAGCGGATTGGCAGGGGATTCGTCTCTCCCGGTATTGGGGGTAAGATCGCGCTGTGTCTAGGAGAGCCATTACACAAAGCCCTCGGCCAAGACAGGAGATTTACTGGAAGGTACTCCAGTATTATCTCAGGGTGTTCTGGGCCACTCTTTGACATGACTTATACCGCTATTGGGGGTCTGACGTTACTAGCCCCCTAGGCAAATATACGATACTCATAGACGAACGGACCGGACTGTATGTATATTGTCACTGCTAGGCTCAGTAGGGTTTATGGATGAGTTCGCTCGTCAGCTTTCCTTCCAATCAATACATAGGCAACCGTTACGTACAGCTTGTACCTCTGACGTGCTAGTGGTTATACCCAGTGTCAGTGTATTGATGGTCATTAGAGTCCCCCACAGACACTTTCCCAAGTTCGGGCGAAACGTTGTAGAGGTCGTATGGTTTTATGGCAAGGTTCGGAAATTGCACGTGCGTTTTCGCACGTGTCATATTTCGGGCAGATAATACTGGTCGGCTTTGGTTTAAACCGGATCCGAGTATTATGCTGTGTAGATATAATATCTTTGTCTCAGATGCATTTGTATTCGGTCGTAATACAAATGCGGGTATGTTTATACTGTTACGGGGTTATCCTGAAATTCGTTTCAGGATCAGTTTTGGAAGTTGCCAGTTTCCAATTTTCTATCAGCCGTATTTAACATTCGGTTAAATACGGATTTATCTTTTCTTGAGATAAGTGTGGAAGCTTCTAGATGATGACTAGGATGATAAGGTGGCTTGTGACTCATTTGTGCTTTAAATGATCATTTAATGTTTTTGATGACAAGGTTAAGTGATTCATCCTTTTCTTTAAATGAGTTCATACTAGGTGTTTAAATGACTCATCCTCTTCATTTTTGTTATAGTGATCCTCCCCTCTCCTACACTCACCTCCCCCCTCTACAAATATGGCCGGCCATTCATTTGTGAGAAAGGATGGTTGTTGTTCATTTGGAAGAAAAGATTATAGTTTTGGTGTATGGAAATTTCATAGCTCATTTCATTCCATCACCCGATCCAAAAGGCAACTTCATTAACCGTTCGTCCACGGCTTTGGACGAAATGAGACAAAGTGTTCTACTCATTCTCTACATCAATCTTGGACATCTCTTTTGGCAAACTTGATGATCGAGTTGTCTCGGTTCAGAGGCGGGAGCCTGTTTAAAGATCCGTCGACGTGGTGCCACCTGGACGAGGACATCGGAGATTCAGGAGATCGGAGCAGCCGCAACGAAGCGTGGGATGATGGTTGAAGACCGAAGGACTCGGATCATTCGGTATAACGTTTCTACCCACTTTGTAGTTTGTTAGTTTAGCTTTAATGGCAGATCCGGGTTATAGTACGCGATAGCGCCAGTTGTAAAAAGTTTTTGTTCCGCATTTGGCATCTGTTAGACGGCCGGGACGCTACCGTGGAATTACAAATGATCACATCAGATACCCACAAGTCGTCAGCGGTACTAGCTGCATATAACGGCTACCCAGGTATTGAACGAATAGAATATCAACAAGCAAACTTTTCCAAACTCCCGTAGAGCCTATAAGAAACACTTACCGTACAGTCCGGTATCTTCGTCTGATATGTCGCATATCGAGTCTAGGGGGTGGAATCTTCAAACCTCAATAACTTGATAAGTCATGCCGATGTGTGGCCTATAACCTGTCACGCCCCGCTTCCCGGTGTACGGAAAGAGGACGCGACGAGGCCGCTATATATTTACTCAGAAATAAACACGCTAAGCGTAACCAAGCAATATAAAGTAAAGTACACAAGAGACAGGAATGTAGATGAACAACAACTTTATTTATTTAGCATTCTTTTACAGGTACAACTAAAATGTAAATATAAGGAATGAAAGAAATGCCTAAACAATGGCATAACAGAAATGAAAATATATACAATTATTTAAAGCTCCAGGTCGAATGCTAACTTCTCCAAGTCCTCGATGTTGGGCTCGAACTCCAGTGAGTCCGATCCACCTGACAACATTCCAAAGAAAGAAGAAAAGGAATGTCGTCAGCGAACAATCGCTCGGTAAGTCCCAAAGATGAGTAGAGATAGAGTAGACAGAAGGAGAAAATAAGTTTTAATGTTTTATTATATTATTAACGCTGTTGTTTGTAGCATGGTACAGAAAATGCCAGTGTATACGAGAGGAGTCCCACTATTCCAGAGACTAAGGTATACGGAGCACAAAGAACCGTTCAGCCACGGTATAATGGCAATGGATATTCAGGTTAGGTGTATTATGGTTACAGTCTCGTGCCACTTTTAACACCTTCCGTACCAATCTACCCCTTATAAACCCCACGATATCTTTATTATATTGATTGTATTGTATTGTCTTGTATTGTAAATTGTATATGGATGACTTGCCAGAACCATGATATCAGTAAAAGGAATGGATATAAATGGAGGGTCATGTAGACTGAGTATATCCATGGTTCGGTTCGGTCAATATAGATTGAATAGACTGATTCATGTTGAATTGCAGTTTATACTTGAATTATATTCAAGTCGGATTGATTAGATTGAGACTCGGTCTGAGTTAGACACTTTAAAAAGAACGTGAAATCCTGAATTAGTTTTGACGTTATTGGTAACTGCTGCATATGGACGACAGGATTTGTGTCTTTTTCCAAGACAATTACCGTGTTGATAACACCGTTTATTAGATTGTCTACCTTAAATAGTGTAACACCTTAGAATGCAATTAGTGTTAATTAAGCGTTAATGCTGGGTTTTAGGGAAAAGTTTACCAAATCGGTTTCCTCACATTTTATAACAATTAATTAATAAATTATTTTTAATTGTTTTGGCTTGCACACATTTGTGCATGTTAATGTGAGGGTTGTTTAGTGTTAGCCTTATTTAGTAACCAAGACACCTTAATTAAACCATGTCCTAATTAACCTTGCCTTAATCTTGCCCTAGATATTTGTGAGAGATATTTTCTTGTTTTGGATAGAGAGAGATAGCTAGGTGAGTCATGGAGGCTTTAATGAAGCATTAATGGTTGCATTAATGGAGGTGAGGGAGAGAGTAAGAATAAGGATTTAGTTCACCCTACACTCACCTCACTCTCTCATTATCTCTCTCACTCTTAATTGTTCTTCATCCTCTTAAACTCTCAACTGAACCCTGAATATCCCTTCACTAAATCTTGCTAAAACTTCATTAAACCTCACCAAATCACATCCCAAGTCTTGTTTTTGCCTCTAAGATCACTTAGAGCTTGGAAAGCTAGGATCTTTTGATCAAGTGTGGATCGGTATAATCTCTAAACTGTTAAATAGATATTATAGTGTTGTGTAGCTTATTGGTTTTTATTTAGAACACTTAAAGTATCGTTTCGTGCGCATATCGTATTTTTAGTGTCATTTTAGAATCTCTGTGATCTGCTATGACCTGGGAATTTTACTGTAAAATCTAGCAATGTAGTAGTGTTGTACAAGTGACCCTGAGTTTACACCTAAAGCACGAACCCCATCCCATCGGTTTTGGCCGGCGACAATGAAGGAAATTCCGACGACCTCGGATTTTTAATGGAGTTGGGGTTTGGTTTTTGTAGGGTAGCTGTCTGCAGTTGTTTAGAGGTGTTTGGTACTGTTTGATTTTTGAGTTTTGACAGTATACAAAATCTGGGATTACTTTGCTTTAATCTAGTGTTTTGATTACGCGCGTCACGTTATCCAACACGGTTCGTGATCTTGTGTAGCTGTTGCACTTGGGTTGGTTTTAGGTTGTCGCTACACACGTTAACCACTAGACGAATACTTGAGAGTTGGATTGGAGTTGGGGCGTCGGTCAAACGTAGTTTGTATGTGATATTGGTCGATTTCTGAGATTTTACACTTGCTATGTTTGTGTTAATAGGATCGCAGGCGGGGACTTTGAACGCTGCGAAGAAAGGGAAGCAGGTGATTGGATCTACCTAGCTCGAGATTGTCAGTAAGTAGATTTAACATCTACGGGAAAATCGCCCGTATGGAGTTAAGCGTCAGGGCTAGATATGATATGATTTTAGCTGCATTGCTTATATGCACATATAAAGATTGTGCATGGACATCATTGCATCTTATTTGCTTATATGCGCACATAGAGATTGTGCATGGACATCATTGCATCTTATTTGCTTATATGCACACATAAAGATTGTGCATGGACATCATTGCATCTTAATTATTTATATGCACACATAGAGATTGTGCATGGACATCATTGCATCTTATTTGCTTATATGCACACATAGAGATTGTGCATGGACATCATTGCATCTTATTTGCTTGTTGTGCCTAGACTTGTACCCATTGGACACTGCACTATTATTGACAGTTCATGTTGCACGAGCACTATCTGTATGCTACACCCACACTGTTGGTAATTGTCATGATACACACAACACCCATACATATGTGATATGATAGTAATTAGTGACATTGAGGCATTGATTTTTGTGTGATTGCGCCTATGAAATACAGTTGCATGCATACATACAGCTACACATATACCTGGAGGGTATTACATCATTATTAACATGTATATACACATACCTTGCTATACATACAGCTACACATATACCTAGAGGGTATTGCATCATTATTGACATGTACATACACATACCTTGCTACACATATACCTAGAGGGTATTGCATCATTATTGATATGTATGTACACATACCTTGCTATGCTACAGCTACACATATACCTGGAGGGTATTGCATCATTATTGGCATGTATATACACATACCTTGCTATGCTACAGCTACACCTATACCTACATGGTATTACATCATTATTGTCAAGTGTATACACATATGAGATATAACTATATGTACATCATACATACATACTTACATGTACACCCTTATACCTTGCTGTCCACATGTTCACCTTTATATGATGTTGCTTTGGATTTTAGAGAATTGGGGAACCGCATGATATATTTAATAACTCGATGCATTTAAATAAAGGTTTTTCCTTGATATGCTCATATTACTGTTTTATGTTGCATATATTATATTTCATGGATTTACGCATTGAGATATGGATTTCATGTAATTTATGGATTTGAGAACCATGGGGGTATTTCAAGAAATTCATGTACTGTTTGAAAACCCGGTTTCTCTTGATATGATATTTCAGCGCGCCCACCTTGAGTTTTCTCGGTTCTGAGACTTGTGTTAGATACCCGATTCGAGGAGCGGTAGGTGCCGTCTGCGGGTACATGGTGGACCCGGTATGGTTCCCCGAGGCAAGAGGTGATTTTCGTGGTATAGACGATGAGCCTGGTAGGCGGGCTAGTACCTACCGGTGATAGTATTTGGACTCGGCGGTTATCGTGGGGATACCGACTGGAGTGATATACGGACATGACATCAGGACCAGTCGTGGTGACGATGCCTGAGATATGAGGATTTACGTGTCGATACTGGACACGGGTTTCATGATGTTTCGAGTATCGATGTTAGACACTCAGGTTCCATGATTTTGATGTGTCGTTGAGGGGGACACACACACACACACACACACACACACACACACACACACATATATATATATATATATATATATATATATATATATACGGCATATGTTTTCATGATGTTTCGGGTGTCGATGTTGGACACTCAGGTTCCATGAGACTTACAGGATATGAGGGCCGATCTGAGGATGCGGTGCCTGAGGATTTTTGGATTTGACGTGTCAGTGAGCGACACTGGGGTTTTTTCATGCTGATGATTTTTACATAAGGTTTTCTTAATTATCCCACACTCAGGATTTATTTGATATGCATTTGATTCATATAGATATAGTACCCTGGTGGTGTACCCTGATCATGATAGTTGCATATTTATATTGCCATACTTATGCTATCAAATTATATGTGATAGATTATCGCTGTTAGTGAATACTTGCAATTTCAGTATGATGTTATTTGCTATTCACGAGTTGGCAACTCACCCCCGTTGTGCCACAGTGTTTTGCAGGTCTGATCCTCAGAGTAGTCGCGGCAGGGCGTCTTTTTATCTCTACTTTTGCGGATACCGCTACGGTTGGCTGTGAGGCCTTTTGCTATGGGTGGGTTTGCGGTTATCCAATGATGTTCATTGTATATCTTTTGTATCTAGTACTCTCCATCTATCACCTTCATGTATTGACTTAGAGACGAGTTGTGAGGATCGATGTTGTATATTCTTATGACTCTGGTTGTCGTGCTAGTGTGAGCCGGCCTTATATATGTTGATTATCTCTTTTCTTCGCTACGGCGTCGTATATCTGTTGTGGTGGTTGTTTCCGTCTTTGGGCGAGTTTGCTACCGTTGGGGATGCTTTACTTATATCTTATGTTTGTACCCGTTTCAGGGCTAGCTTTTATAAAGGAGGTGCTACCGAAATTTTTTATGAAAAACAAACTTAGGCTTTAAGTTCTTACTTGAGATTTTTATAGTGTTTATATCCTTTACTTCTTGTAATGGTTTAGATTGCTGGGTTTTCGTCTTACTTAAATTGCGTTACGCCTGTTGACATTACGTAGTCTAAGTGCCGGTCATGTGCCTAATTTTAGGTCGTGACAAATAGGCAAGCACCCATATCTTCGGCTCTCTGAGGCTCAAGAGACCGGTCTCGCTTAAACCTATGTTTATTAGGGTCCTTATTATAATTTAGTATAACTTGAGAGGTTTTATGTAAAAAAAAGTTGGATATAATTTTCAAAGTACACCTCAAGCATTTAATTATCGTCCTTAGGGTTTTCATAGATGTATATTTTATAAAAGTGAAATTTCTAATGAGTAAAACCTAACTTCATAATATATGGTATTTGATTGAAATATTGGAATTGTGTTGTATTTGGATGGTATTTTCATGTAATAGTGATTCCTTTATTAAAACTTGGAATATTTATATAATATAATTAAATAGATATTTTGATAATAGTTATATACATATATATTTAATGAAAATAAATAAAAATTTATTTTCTTGTATAAATCTCATTTTCTAAAGAAAAATGCATTAAAATTGCATCGAGATCGAATGCTCTTTTCGGAGGTCTGCATCTCGCTCTACTAGGTCTGAGGATGTGCGATAACCCGTACCATCCCGAACGGGGTCCCCAAAAGTGGGTTGTAGAGGCGCAATTGCATGGAAATGTTTAATGCATCTTTTTATAGAAATGGTTTTATAAGTTGAAGGTATTTATTTGTAAAATCGTTTTATCCCATACTATGTTCCCAAATTTTTTATCGTGCTATGTTAGAGATGTGTGTTGTGATGAGATAGGTTATTACCTCATGAACTATTTAAAGGTAATATGTTATTTATGTCGGAAACTAAAGTATGTGGTATTTTACTGTAAAACTGTGATAAAAATTGCAATATAAATTCTTTTGATGTGAAACTTGTTTAATATGTTTTTTAATGTTTATTGAACATGATATTAAAGTTTGGTTTTTTATTATTTAAGAAAAATAGGATTCTTAAAGAAAAACTGAATCGGAAGTCAAATTAACTCCGCTTTCGTCGGGTTTTAGGATTTAAGATTTTTAGAATACATAAAGAGATAGGAAGAGAGGACTTACTGGTTTTAGGATAAGAGAAGGGAGAGGGGGAGCTAAAGAAGGCTTTGGGGCGTCGTTTCGTCGCCGGAATCTCCTCGGAATTTCGTCGTAGCTTCGCCCTTCGCTAACTCCACGTGTACACCAAAGAAGACTTGAAAGTTTTTGAGAGTTTTGGCAGGGATTTGTGAGTGAGGATGTGAGAAATGGGGTATGGTATTTATAGGAAAAATTAGGATTTAGGGAGTGAAAGAAATGCATTAAAATTGGATTAAATGGGCATTTTATTGCAATCTGGATTAATTCAAAGTAAACAAGCAATATGGGGTTAGTGGGGTAGGCCAAAGGTTGCAAGGGGCAAAGTTTGTGGGCTTTACCCATGGACAAACCCGGCGGTGCCGACAAAATGGAGCTTTTCGCCGGGCCAACACCGACGGAGAGGGTTGGGTTTTGGGGCCACGTGTCGTGCCGCTTGGTTTTCTTCAGTGCACATGTTTGATTAATCTGTGTCTTTTCAGTTTACGTGTTGTGCATGTGTAGACCGTTGGTATTCTAAAAGATTAAAATAAAATTAATTAAAAAGATAATGTGGCTGATGGGATTTGAACTCGGGTGCTATGTCTCAGCAGTGCAAGGTCTTACCAATGAGCTACAAGCTCTTTCTTGCTGTTCAAAAGCAAAACAAACTTATAACTCGTGCTCAAGTTTAGGTGTCCCTTTCTATATTTTTGAAAAAATAAAATTCGTACAGAAAATTTAGCGTTGTTACATAACCTTTCGAGAAACTACTGATAACACTTACAAGTAAATCTCATCTGCCCTGACCAAGGTCTTGCTATTATAGCCAATCAAGCATAGCGCAACATCAACTCCCAATACCGGGAGAGACGAAATCCCTCCTATCGCTCACTGCCTCCATGTGACTCGGGACTGTACCCAAAATCCACCTGTTTGCATGACTCATTTTAGCCGTGGTAGGAAGGAAATCAAAGCACAGTGGGAACCACACAAGACACCATAACGATCTCGGGTCTACAGACTAACCTGTACAAGTGTCACCAGAGAATTGCTATCTGATGATAGGTATGGTACCATCTAGGAGTTCTCGGAAAGTCATGTTCGGTGTACCCACTCTCTAATGAGCACATGTGTACAATCTTTGATGTCAAACACCAATGATTGTGGGATCAACCATCGCCCCATATAGGGTCAAGAAACGTACACACTAGTCTACTCTGGAATATCGATACCCTGTCTTGATACTCCCTAAACTAGGAACTGTTAAAGCATGTGCTTTCCGACTATACAAGCCCCACTAGTATGATCTACATCATAGTCCTGGTAGTCAAGCCAACATCCTAAGGGCTTTATCAACATGTATCAGAGAGATGGTATAAAAATACAAGTGTATATGTTAAGATAAAGAGCAACCAAATAGCATACTATCATGTAGAGCAAGAAAGTCATCTATATATACGTCCAAGCATCCACTATATCATACAATAATGGCCTCTAGGGCATACATATTCCTAACAATCTCCCACTTGCACTAAGGCCAGTTGTTGTAGTATCTCATACCCAACATCCCAAAAAGTCTCTCAAACTGTGTCTGGGGAAGGGCCTTCATGAGTTGATCCGCTGTGTTATCCATCATATCTACTCTCCTGACCTCGATCTCCCGGCGATCAACTATCTCCCGGATCAGGTGATACCGCCTCAAAATATGTCTGAATCGCTGATGGAACCGGGGTTCCTTGGCCAAAGCCACAGCTCCATTTTTATCACAATACAAGGGTATTGGATCCTCAATGGATAGAACCACACCAAGTTCGGTAATGAACTTCTTCATCCAGACAGCCTCTTTATCAGCATCGTTGGAAACGATGTATTCAGCCTCCATCGTCGAGTCTACGATGGTATCTTGCTTAGAACTCTTTCAACATACTGCCTCTCCATTGAGGGTGAAGACAAAACCCGAGACAGACTTGTTGTCATCCTTATCACTCTGGAAGCTCGAATCGGTAAAGGACTCCACCTGGAGTTCACCGTTACCATACACCAAGAACAACTCTTTAGTCCTTCTCAAGTACTTAAGAATGTTCTTCACAGCTGTCCGGTGCTTCTTCCCTGGGTCTGATTGATACCTACTTACAACACCAAGTGCGTAAGCTACATCCGGTCTAGTGCATAATATCACGTACATGATAGACCCAACTGCAGAAGCATGGGGTATCACGTGCATGCGAGCCCTTTCCAAATCAGTCTTGGGAGACATCTCTTTGAAGAGAGTGATTTCTGAACAAGCGGGTAAATTACCACGCTTAGAATTTTCCATACTAAACCTCTTTAGTATGGTGTCTATGTACCTGTATTGGGACAATCCCAACATCCTTTTAGATCTATCCCTATGGATCTTTATCTCCAGGATGTAGGAGGCATCACCCAGATATTTCATGGAGAACTTTTGTGATAGGAAGAGTTTGACCGACTGCAGCATAGGAACATCATTTCCTATCAAAAGTATGTCATCCACGTACAATACGGGGAAGATAACCTTACTCTCTACAACCTTTTTATATATGCATGGTTCATCTACGTTTTTGATGAAGTCAAACTCTTTGACTGACACATCAAAACAGATGTTCCAGCTCCGCGATGCCTACTTTAATCCGTAAATTGATTTATGCAGCTTGCACACCTTTCTTCTGCTCCCACTGTCTACGAAGCCTCTGGTTGTGTCATATACACGCTCTCTTCTAAATCACCATTTAGAAAATCGGTCTTGATGTCCATCTGCCAGATTTCATAGTCATTGTATGCAACAATGGCAAGTAGGATTCTGATGGACTTAAGCATAGCCACTGGAGAAAAGGTTTCATCATAATCAACACCTGATCGTTGACGAAAACCTTTTTCTACAAGTCTAACTTTGAAGGTCTCAACCTTTCCATCTACACCAATTCTCTTCTTAAAGATCCACTTCCTCCTAATGGGTTTTACCCCTTCAGGAGCAACTTCTAAAGTCCATACTTTGTTAGTGTGCATGGATTCCATCTCAGATCACATAGCATCCAGCCATTTCACAGAGTCCCCACTTGTGATGGCCTGCTCGAAACTAGTGGGTCATCATCTTCCATGATGCAATCCTCACTCCCACAGTCTATGAGAAAACCGTAGTATCTCTTAGGTGGATGATGAACCCTACTAGATCTACGGAGTGACTGAGATTCGTCGGGGACTATTGAATCCTCCGGTTCTATCAAATCACTAGTTGTAATTTGTGTATTTGAAACTTCTTCCAGTTCTACCTCATTACTACTAATTTCTTTTATAAGAAATTCCTTTTCTAAAAAGGTGGCATGTTAAGCAACATACACCTTTTGTTCCTCACTATGGTAGAATAGATATCCATATGAATTCTTTGGATATCTCACAAACTTGCAAAGAACTGATCGTGCTTCGAGTTTGTTCGGATTCTATTTTTTAACATAAGCCGGACAACCCCATATCTTAACTCGTTTAAGAGATAGTCTCTTCCCATACCATATCTCATATGGAGTGGTAGGCACGGATTTGGTCGGAACCCTATTCAATAGGTATGCATCTGTTTCAAGTGCATAACTCCAAAAGGAAATAAGTAACTCAGTAATACTCATCATAGAGTGCACTATATCTAATAGGGTGCGATTCCTCCACTCCGATACTCCATTGTGCTGTAGTGTATACGAAGGAGTAAGCTGAGAGAGAATCCCATTCTTTTTTAGATAATCTCGAAATTCCATGCTTAAATATTCACCTCCTCGATCAGATCGAAGGATTTTAATACTTTTACCCGTCTGGTTCTCTACTTCGCACTTGTATTCCTTGAATTTCTCAAAAGTTTCAGAGTTGTGTTTCAACAGGAACACATGTCCGAATATTGAGAGATCATCGGTGAATGTAATGAAGTACGAGGAACCATTCCTGGCTTATATAGACATAGGACCGCATACATCACAATGTATCAGTCCGAAGAGTTCTGTAGCTTTTTCTTTGTGTCCCTTAAACGGAGTTTTGGTCATCTTGCCTTTGAGACATGACTAGAAAGTTTCATAAGATGTAAATTCAAACTGATTCAAATATCCATTTTTATGCAACTCAGCTGGTCTTGACGCATTGATATGACCAAGTCTACAGTGCCACAAGAAGGTTTCGTTTATTTCTGAACTTTTCCTCTTGTGTGTGTTCTCTATATTTAGAACTGTATTTTGATTTAGAATGTATATACCATTACACAATGTACCAAACCCAATCAACACTTAATTTAGGAAAATGTTTATAACATTTTTCTCTAATGCAAAGTTATATCCTACTTTATCTAATAAAAAACGGATATTATATTGCACATCATCGATGGTACGAAATAACTGTCGTTCAAAATCAATGTATTACCATTTGGTAATACTATGTGATATTCGCCGACAGCTTCGGCAGCAACAATTGCTCTGTTCCTTACTCAGAGAGACATATCACCCTTTTCCAGTTCTCTACTTCTCTTTAACCCTTGTAACATATTGCAAATATGGGATCCTGATCCGGTATCCAATACTCAGCACGTAGAGCAAACTGAGAAATGGTTCTCAATAACTAATACACCCAAAGAAGATGCATCAGCATGCTCTTTCTCCGTTCGGGTTGAATGGAAATCCTTACATTCACCTATCCCTTGCCCAGCCTTATGACAGTTGTCATAAGATAGGGCGGAACAAACGTTCCGCAGCCCGGTATAATAAGCGGGTTCAGTCAATACATCCATATTATTATCTTGATTAAGGCGTGACATGGTCGCTACCTGGAGAGAGAGAAGAAAACACTTTAGCATGCGCTCTTGCAAAATTAGATTGGTTATTATCTTATCTAATCAGGATGGCTCCCACTGTTTTTATCAAATCTTCCTTCAAACCCTAAAAGGTAAGATTAGCCAGGATTAATTACACACTACAAGTTCGCCAATCAGTCAGCCAGACAGGTATTAGTACTCCGGGGGAGTCTCCCCGTGCTTTCGTATGGAACTAATTAAATAATCTCATTTTCGCAGGGGCGTAACCCCGTTAACACATTCTTAGACACCTACTGGATTAGCTAATTGTAAAGTGAAAAACTCTCTCAGGAGTAACACATACTCACAGTGGGTATCGGGATCCAACTATCATATAGAAGGTATGCAATCTCATTGTAAATTTCAACACTTGAAATTCCCGATATCTGTTTTTACCCCTAGTGACTTATGACCTTGGATATGGTCAACAAATCATAAGTGCTAGTCAAGTTCATCCCGTCATTTCTTGATTGAATTAAACCCACCCGCACAACCCTTGGCTATGGTCAACAAAGCTGTACGACTACCCTAATCAATTGCATCAACATGCGGCAGATAAGCACTAATCAGCTACCGCACACTACGCTTTGATAAGGTCAACAAAAGTAGCATGAATACTAAATAGCATTTATCTGAAATGAAGGAGGGCTACGACTGGTTTTGAATAAAATATTTAACGTAATAAACTTGATATCGTTGTAGAATCTAGTGATTTGAAAAGGAGTGGTTTAAACTCCACTTTAAAATCGAGTAGTTTTCAAAATAAATCGAGTGGGTTGTAGCATATGCTAGTTTTGATAAAGAGTTCATTCCCGGTGAAGGGATCTAGGCTCTCTCCTCATCGAATAAGGTGCTGGATATTCATAATAGAATCCGTTATGCAAAGCAAGAACTAGAGCTATCTATTTTGAAAATTTTGATTCTACAACATCTTTAGGTTTCTTTTCTTTTCATTAATCTCATTAATGACGTCTCATCATTTATCTTTCCTAAACATCACAGAAGAAACGAAAATAAAACACACATATATGCCATCCGCATTCGCCACAGGGACCCGGGTCTTCACCGTAAGGTTACTTAACTTACGGCAGGGCGGGGTCAGGACTAGCATGGATGGAAAACATACATAGTGTCTACTAGTATATTATATATATAAGTAGCATTCATCTCACGCAGTTATATGATCACATCATATCACAGAAACAGTAAAAGCAGACATATGAAATATAGGATATATTAGGAGGTTCGTATTTTAGATTAAGCCAGCAATGAAAAACACGGATTCCAAGGTTGTGATGAATAGACAAGCCCACATCCCTAGAACCCTACAAGAGCAGAAAGAACCCTGCTAATTTTAGAGTTAGGAGACCCGGTCTCGACTCCTCGAGATGGCCTCCCACTGGACTCTAGAACCCGGTTACTTGTGCTCCCCGCCTTGGGTCTATCTTAATGTAGAAAAGTAAACAATATACATCAATGGAAGCAACAACCTCAACCCGGAAGTGTCCCAATAAAAGAATATTACATACAAATTTTTACACGAATGAAAATGAAAAAACTCTCATCTCACGTAAAACCCCCCGGCCATTCAATCACGACGATCCAATAAAACATATCAACTAGCAACACAATAATATCACATGTCATCAACGTAAGTAAATATGTGTATCCCTAATGTCGTTGGCGTATAGCAACGATGTAACGACTCTGAATTTACTGTACGGAATTTTCTAGTTTAATGTATAGAAAAGAGTTTATAAGCCTGAGTTTGAGTTATAGGTTAATTTTTTTAAATAACAGCAAGAAACAACTTGTAGCTCACTGGTAAAACCTTGCACTGCTATGATGTAGCCCTGTGTTCAATTCCCATCAGTCACAATATTTTTTTCTGGTTTTTCTTTTTAATTTTTGGAAGCCCAAAAGATTGCACGTGCAATACATAGAAAAATGAAAAATCAGAAAAATCAAACATGTGGAAAATGGAGTAAACACTGAGAAATCCACGTGGCACAAATCCAGAGACCCAAAGCCCTAGATCGACCGGTAGAATGCCCTATATGGCCGGCACCGATAGCTAGGATGAGCCCATTTAGCTCCGTGTTCTGCACACTTGTCTTTTCACCTACCCCTAACTCTCCTGCACTGTTTGATTCCCCAACAATCAAACAGAGACCCTTCAATTCACAATTTATCACAATTTAATGCTTTTTAATCCACCATTTTAATTACAAAACCCTAATTCTAAACTATAAATACCAGCCCACACTTTGGCTCAGCATCATTCTGAAAATTCTAGCCAAAACTCTCAAAAATTTCCTAAGTACAAGTGGAGTAAAGAGGAGTTAGCAAATGGTTAACTTCTGGAGAAGAATCGAAACAACATCCAGAGCTCCCATGACAACACAAGGCTTTCCTCCTCTTCCTCCCCCTCTTCTTAGCGTAATCAAATAGTAAGTCCCTCCCAATCTCCCTTTCTATTCTTTGAATTTCTTTTTAATCAAAATCAGTAAAAATGGAGTTAATACCGATATTCTTTTTCTAAACCCTAGAAACTCCACTTTTTCTTATATATTGTTCATCCAAATTCTTACACAATACTTGTAATCTTAATACCAATATCTAGATAAATTTTAGCCTAGAATATCATGTAAAATAACTTTAGATTAACTTTTTCATTAAAATACCTTGAACTTTATAAACACCTCTTTTAGTATTTGTTAAAAACAATACCTTTAGGAAAAACTTCATGGGGTAACGACCTACCCCTCACATACACTCTTGTTCCATAGCACGATAACTCTTTGTATGAATTTTTGTTACGAGGAAAATCTTACAATAAAATACCATATAATTTAAAAACCGGATTTCTTTAAAATGCGATATTTTATTTCCTTTGCGATTACGCATCTATAACCCTTTTTAGGGGACCCGCTAATAGATGGTGCATATTATCGCACATTCTTGGGCTAGTAGAACAAGATGCAGACCTTCTCACGGAGCATTCGATCTCGAAAAGATTTAAATACGGTTTTTAAGAAATACGAATTTTCTAAATAAAAAAAATTACTTTTTTAAAAAATTAAAATTATATAAAATTATGAATACATATTTTCAAAATATAATAAACCTATGTTTTTCAAAAACAAATGAAAGATTAACAAGTTTCAATAAAAGACCATCAAGTTACCAAAAGACAATTCTTTTCAATAAAATACCATGAACTTCCAAAGTTAATTGCTTATCACTAAAATACCTCAAAATCTTAAAACGCATGCTCATGACAACCATAAATAATACTAAACACCCTCAAGGTTTACTTTGTAAATATATTAAAATATTTTTTCATAAAACCCCCTCAAGTTATATAACATAATATTTAAGGACTTTAGTAAATATAAGTTTAAGCGGGATCAATTCTCTTGAGCCCCGGGGAGCCGGAGAAAGTGAGTGCTTGCCTATTTAAGGTAGAAAACTTAACGGGGTTATCAATGGTAATTGTCTTGGAAAAAGACAAATCCTGCCATTCATGTGCAGCAATTGCCGATAACTCCCGAACCTAATTCAAGATCTAAATCAGTTTGCAAGTGTCTGACTCAGTCTGATTCCAGTCTCAAACCTGAATCCAAACTCAAGTCCGAGTCCGATTCAAATCTGAATCCAAAACCAAACACAAATACTTAAACATGAATACTTGAATCCCAACATCAATATCAAACATGTATATTTGACTTGACTTGACTGAACCATGGTTATAACTTGATATGACTACTTGAATACTTGACTACATCCTGAACATAACTACTTCAACATTTTATATCCATGGATTCGGCCAAAACTTGTAAACATAATCTATACAATACATTACGCGGGGATAAAGGGCTAGATTGGTACGGAATGTATATCGTGGCATGAGAGGTCCCTTAAAAGACACCTACATGAACTCTCGTGCCGTTGTCCCATGGGATATGACAGAGCCTTGTACTACATGTTGCCATAGTCCACGGGCTAAGATGGACTCCTCTCGTATACACGAATACCTTCTGTATCAAGTTACAAACAACCGCGTTATAATAATTGTCATATACCGGTAACCAATCATACACAATTCATTATATATACTGTCTTCTCATTCTTCTTTTGGGACTTACCGAGTGCTATTTCGTTGACGATATTTCTTCTATTTCTTTCTTTGGAATGTTCGTCAGGGGGCGGGACTCTAAGGAGGTCGAGCCCAGCCAGGAGTACTTGGATCAGTTCACCACTCAGCCGGACTACTAGCTCTCCTTGTACTTACTTTCAGTTTGTATGCCAATATTTAGGCACTACTTATTTTATTGCATCTTTCCTTTTCAAAAACAGTTGTATGTAAAGATGAATATTAATAAAAGTTGTTGTTTATTTTATATCCCTTGTCATTCTTGTGCATTTTATATGTTGCTTAATTACGATTAACGTATTTATTTTTTAGTAAATACTGTTGGGTTTTGATAGCGCCCTGACCATCTACCGTGGCCGATGCAGAACAAAAATGGCGTTTAAAAATTTTGGCGCTAAAAAACCTGTCCTAGAATCGAAACCATGAACCTAAACTAGCTATAAAAGATATTCTAGCTATAAGGTTAGAAGTGTTGTACCAAATGATTCGTGTCCTTCGGTCTTCTACCCTCTTCTTTAGCTCCTTGAGGTATCCTCGATCGAGCTTGGCCGCCGGTCTTCCTCCATCGAAGATGATCCACCCGAGGGATGTAGCTCATGGCTCTAGCTCCACACTAAGAATCTAGTGAAGCAACTAGGGAATCTAGGCTGCTAATCTAGAATACTTAAGGATGTAGTGAGTTGCTCTACGTGTATATCTATCTCTCTTTTACCTTTGATTCTCAACACATGAGATGGTAGGGTAGAAAATAAAGAAGAAGGATGAGGAGCTCAAGAAAGGTGGTGAAGAAAGAAAAAGCAAATGGTGAAAGTGTTTTCCAAAACCAACCATGCATGAGCTCAAGTGAGAAGAACTCAAGTGACTAAAACTCAAGTGGAAAAACAAATGAGCAAAAACTAGAGAGAGAGAAAAATCAAGCATGGTTTTGTAAAACACATTTTCCAAATATAATAATGCAACCATACTTGAATAGTGAGTACAAATCAATTAACAATTCATTTGTCAATACTACTCAAACACAGGTCTCACTATACTATCTTCTTTACCTTTACACCTCATTTCTATTTAATTTAATAAATGGATAAAACCAAAATGAGGTATCCACCTTCTACAATGTTTTTCGTGTAAATACGGATTACACTCAACTGTATATACATACCCGTATTCGTACCAAAATATGAATACCCAAAGAGATAGAATAACACAAAGAACATAATACTAGAATATACATATCGAAATACATATACGTAAATTATTAAATCAATACCTGATTTAATAATCCGGCTCAATCCCGAGCTGACTAGTATTATCAACCATCCAATCGAAAGTCCAGGTATCTAGTACAATCAGTCGATCGGAACCCTACACGTATCAAAATACGACTACTGCATCATTTCTCCTAAACCAGGGAAACCTTCTGTGTGGGACTCTAAAGACTCATCAATACACTGGCAGTGGGTTTAACCATAAGCACGTCAGCTGTACTATCTGTACGTAACGGCTACCCAGGTATTGAGCGAAAGGAAAGCCAACGAGCAAACTCATCCGAACTCCTACTGAGCCTGTCAGTGACAATCTCCATACGGTCCGATCTGTTCGTCTAAGAGTATCGCATATCGGGTCTAGGGGGTGGAAATAGTTAGACCCTTAATAACGTGATATTTCATGTCGGTATGAAGCCCATCACCCACTGAGAAACTGCTGATCCAAATCAGTAATTCTTGTCTACATTGGCTAAGGATTTCTGGTGATGGCCACCCGTGCACAACGCGACATCAACCCCCAATACCGGGAGAGACGAATTTCCGACGATCCGCTCACTGTCTCCATGTGGCTCGGGACTGTACCCAACTAAAACCTGTTTGCACGACTCCTTTGAGCCGTGGTAGGGTAGCAATCAAAGCACAGTGGGAACTCATACGAGACAAATGACGATCTCAGGTCGACAGACTAACTTGTAGTCTTGTCACCTGAGAACTACTATCTGACAGTATAATACCATCTAGCATGTTACCGGCGAGTCCATCCAGTGTAATTCATAACCCAATGAGCACCTGTATACTATCTTAGGTCACTAACTGACACCAATGGCTTGTGAGACCGGCCACCGCCCCTCGTTGGGGTCTTGAAAAGTATACACTAGTCTACTCCGGAGTATCGATACCCAGTTTCGATACTCCCTTGACTAGGGATATTTAAGGATGTGCTTATAGACCACCCAGCTCCCACGTATATGATCGCCATCATAATACTTGTAGTCAAGCAAGAATCCTATGGGCTCTATCAACATGTAATATTGATCTGTAATACCATATAATGCATGTACGTGATGATAAAGACAAACCAGATAGCATACTATCATTTTGAGTAAGACCGTTCTACCCGTATAGGTCCTTCCTCAATCATCACAATCGCGTGTCTGGGATTACAATAATTGACTTGAGGGCACTATAGCCAACAAATACGTTATGGCCTGCTTCGTCACCGTTTTTGTCTACTGGGGAGCGGGGCGTGACAGGTTTTGTTAGCGGCCCATGCATATCAGTTCTGCATGAAGTCTTAAGCAATATATAACAAGAATTATAACAATCAGCAACTATACATCCTTTACATTCCAAATTTCTTGAATCTATCCTAACCATTCCTTTTATATCAAGGTCATGGATTCTCCCAACAACACCAGCATGAACGTCAATGGCAACACCCCACCGCCTACTCTACCACCATTACCTACTGTTGTAGCTCCCATCAATGAGAAAATGGTACCACTCGAGACTATCAAGAGCCTTCTGAAGGGTCAGCAGCAGCAGACTGCTATCCTCATGCACCGCCCAGAAGCTGAGGCATCCGGAGTCAAGCAATTTCAGACACTGCATCTAAAGCATTTCTCAGGAAAAGAGAGCCCACTGGAGGCGGAAGAATGGACTCAATCGATAGAAGATGATCTGGCAGCAGCTCAAGTGCCAGATATTGCCTGGGTGAGAGTTGCGACACCGTCTCAACAACCTATCGAGTAGAAGGCTGAAGAAAGCCGTCTCAACAACCTATCGAGTAGAATACGTTTCGCGATCTATTCGATGCGAAGTGCTTCCCGAAGACTGCCCGTTTCGACATAGAACAATGTTTCATTCATCTACAACAAGGCTCAATGTGGGTCAAGTGTGTGGATGAATACGATACTAAGTTTACCATGCTTAGCAGGTAAGATATTGTCTCAAATTCAAATTCTTGAGTTCACTCATTACACCACTAATAAAAGGTCGTAACAAGTTCGCTACGCACCTGATTCCTACTACTGAGATCCGGGCACGATGATTTCAGCAAGGATCGGACCCGGAAATCCAAGCTGCACTTGCTACAGGGGATTTTCTAACCCATGATCTTGCTTTGAAGGCTTCCCGACGCTATGAGGCAGTTGTGAAGAAGAAGGGCAGACAGCAGACTACCGGTGTGAAACGCCTTGCCACTCAGATGACAAGAGGAGCCTCTTCTAGGCCAACATTTGCACGCAGGAGACCGGGAGGATCGTTTAACCGGCCCAGTCCAGACTTTTGCTTCTATTGCAAGAAGACGGGATACCTGGCGAAGGACTGCAGGCGTGCAAATGGCATGTGTTTAGTTTATGGCGCATCCACTCACGCCATAGGAGCATGTCCTTACCGTTTCAACACAGCTCCAGCCCCCAGACCATCTATCCCGGTTCCGTAGCGGCCAGCCATTCAGGCTCCTGCACCTCGACTAGCCCTACCTGCACCACCTCTACGGACCTTCTGCACAGACTCAACGTCAGTTCCATCAGGCACAGAGAAACATGCCTCAAGGGTAGCGTACCCTAAGGATAGAGGAATGTGCCTCCAGCAAGGAGGAATGTACCCCGACGTCAAGCTTTTACGATGACGGTCGAGGAGGCTGAATCCACTGGACAAGTCATCACAGGTAATTCTTAATCCTTTTAAACCTTTTCAATACTTGTACTTTTCCTATATCTAAACCCAACCTCACACAACTTAGGTACTATACTAGTAGCCTCCCTACCATCTTTAGCACTCTTCGACACTGGAGCATCACATTGCTTTATGTCGCAACGGTTCGTCCGGACTCAGGCGATTCCAGTTAAACCGCTCGTATCCAGCTGGAATGTCAGTTCAAGGAACGGCATTCTAAAAGAAACTTTGGGATATGATCTATGTCCAGTCGTTGTCTGCGGTAGAGAATTTTATGCAGACTTCAAAGTGTTGGACATACCGAACTTCGATGTAGTCTTGGGCATCGACTGTCGCCAAAGGAGGGTAGTGTTCGAAATACCAGATCATCCAGTGTTCTATTTCAAGAGTGGATACCATACCTTGGAACCTAGCGTCTACAAGGCAAAACCAAAGAAGGCAGTGGTTGCAGCATTACAAGCGGAAGAATTGAAGCCAGGGTTAGTTCGAGAGTTCGAGGATGAATTCCCTGAAGATATATCAGGTTTGCCTCCTGATCGAGCTCTTGAATTCAGCATTGATTTACTACCTGGTATGCAACCTTTAATCAAAGCTCCGTACCGGCTAAGTCCAGAAGGATTGAAGGAGATCCGTATTCGGTTGGACGAACTCCTGAAGAAAGGTTGGATTCGTCCCAGTACTTCAAGTTGGGGATCTCCAGCACTACTGGTGAAGAAGAAAGAAGGTTCATATAGGATGTGTATAGATTATCGAGATCTGAATGAAGTAACGATCAAGAACAAGCATCTACTATCTCGCATCAATGATCTTTTCGATCAGCTAAGTGGGCCTTGTGTATTTTCGAAGCTAGATCTTCGTTCGGGTTATCATCAGGTAAAGGTCAAAGAGTTCGATATTCTGAAGATGGAGTTTAGGACTCGCTATGGTCATTATGAATATCTCATAATGCCATTTGGAGTGACCAATGCACCTGCCATCTTTATGAACCTGATGAACCAAGTTTTCCAAGAGTACTTAGACAGGTTCGTTGTCATCTTCATCGACGACATCCTGGTGTATTCAAAGAATTGAAAAAAACACGCCAAACACTTACGAATTGTCCTGGAGACATTGCGACAACATCAGCTCTATGCCAAGTACAACAAGTGTGAATTTTGGCTAGATCAAGTCGGATTTTTCAGACATATCGTTTCAGGTGAAGGAATCTCAGTAGATCCAGCTAAGGTGTTAGCTATCAATGAGCGGCAAGACGGTGAAGGATATACAAAGTTTCTTGGGATTAGAAGGATACTACCGAAGATTCATCGAAGGATTTTCGAAGATTGCAGCACCCCTGACCAAGCTCACATGTAAAGATGAAGCATTCGTGTGGTCAGAAGTATGTGAAAAAGTTTTTGTAGAACTCAAATCAAGATTAACTTCTGCTCATATTCTTGTAATACCGGATCAATCTGGAGGATTCTTCATATATTGTGATGCGTCCGGTAAAGGATTAGAATGTGTTCTACACCAGCATGGAAAGGTTGTAGCTTTTGCATCAAGACAGCTAAAAGTTATGAGCGCAACTATCCAATACATGATCTGGAGTTGGCAGCCGTTATCTTCACACTTAAGATTTGGCGCCACTATCTTCTGGGAGAACGAGTGGATATATACACTGACAACAAGAGTCTGAAGTATATATTTACTCAGAAGGAGTTAAACATGCGGCAGAAAAGATGGCTAGAACTCATGGCGGACTTTGACATCAATTTACAGTATCATCCTGGGAAGATGAATGTAGACCCCGATGCACTTAGTCGCCTGCCATTATCAATGAATCTCACCACATAGTGGAAGCTACAGCAGAAATTGCACGGATTGGCAATTGAAGTAGTTATGCCATATAGTACTTCAGATTTGATGAACTTACAAGTCCAATCAACTCTTGTCAATTAGATCAAGGCAGCTCAAGCAAATGATGTCACGTTGCAAAAGATCCGAGAACAGGTAGAAAGTGGACTTCGAACTAACTTCATCATCTACGAAGATGGATCCTTGAGATATGGAAGTCGATTATGTCTACCAAACGGCCCAGTTCGAGAAGAGTTGATAAAAGAAGCTCACAGCTCTCCATATTCTGTACATCCCGGTAGTACGAAAATGTACAAAGATCTACGGCAACACTACTGGTGGCATTCAATGAAGCACGAAGTAGCATGTAGTGTAGCCAAGTGTTTGTTAGGAATATGTATGCCCTAGAAGCTATTATTGTATGATATAGTGGATGCTTGGGCATATATATAGAGAGAGGACTTTCTTGCTCGACATGATAATATGTTATCTGGTTGCTCTTTATCTTAATATGTACACTTGTATTATTATACTATCTCTCTGATACATGTTGATAAAGCCCTTAGGATGTTGGCTTGACTACCAGGACTATGATGCAGATCATACTAGTAGGGCTTGTGTAGTCCGCAAGCACATCCTTTAACAGTTCCTAGTCGAGGGAGTATCGAAACTGGGCATCGATATTCCAGACTAGACTGGTGTGTACGTTTCTTGACCCTGTATAGGGAGATGTTTGATCCCACAACCATTGGTGTTTGACATCAAAGATTGTACACAGGTGCTCATTAGAGAATGGGTACACCGAACAGGACTCGCTGAGAACTCCTAGATGGTACCATACCTATCGTCAGATAGCAGTTCTCTGGTGACACTTGAACAGGTTAGTCTGTAGACCCGAGATCGTCATATTGTCTTGTGTGGTTCCCACTGTGCTTTGATTTCTTCCCTACCATGTCTCAAAGGAGTCATGCAAACAGGTGGATTTTGGGTACAGTCCCGAGTCATAAGGAGGCAGTGAGCGATAGAAGGGGTTTCGTCTCTCCCGGTATCGGGAGTTGATGTTGCGCTATGCTCGATTAGCTATAACAGCAAGTCCCTGGCCAGGGCTGATGAGATTTACTGGTAAGTGTTATCCGTAGTTTCTCGAACGGTTATAGGCCACACATCGGCATGACTTATCAAGTTACTATGGTCTGACGATTCTATCCATAAACTCGATATGTGACATAACAGACGAAGAGACCGGACTGTACGGTAAGTGTTGCTTATAGGCTTTACGGGAGTTTGGACAAGTTTTCTTGTTGATCTTCTATTCGCTCAATACCTGGGTAGTTGTTACGTCCAGCTAGTACCGCTGACGGCTTGTGGGTATCTGATATGATCATTACCTACTGCTGGCGTATTGACGAGTCTTTAGAATCCCACACAGAGGTTTTCTAGCTCAAGAGAAACGAAGTAGGGCACATATGGTGATATGTGCGGGAGCTTGATTAAATACGAGTGTGTGATACTGTTCATATCATAATATTGCATTATTATATTCCCCATTCTTATGCATTTTACAAATAAACAGGTGTTTTTGACCCATGTCTGCTACATAGTACAGGTTACAGGTTCTTGGAGTAAAAACAGTGAAAAAGATAAAAGACGATGCAAAAGTGGGACTACAACCAACAAATAGAAGGATCTTGATCAAGCCTACATAAAGATCAGTTCACAAAACACAAGGCATCGCAAGGTCCAAGATTTCGAAGCAACGGTAAAAGTCCACTACAATTGTTCACTGTGGAGGTCTGGAAGAAACCTAGAAGCCATTTTGAGAAAAATACTAAAGAAATAGGAAGAACAAAAAGCCCAAAACAAGCACATAAAGTTTCAGCAAACGAGTCCACCATTGGGCCGCAGAACCGCTGCCCAACCCTTGCTACGGCCGCGGTTCCGCGGCTGTCTAAAGCACGGAGAGGAGAAATTTTTTACCAAAATGTGTTGCGGTGCTGACTAGTCTTCCTAAGAGTATTTTTGTAAATGCAGACGTGCGGCAATTGTAAACCTAGGGTTTTCTATGTCCTATAAATAGAAGCCCAATTCCTTGTATTAGTTCATGCCTCCTTTCATTAATAAAATTCAGAAATCTTTTTGGGGAAGCATCAATTTATAAGTTCTTAATTTATTTTGCTGCCCTAGGTAATTTCTCTTCTTGCCCTAGTTTAGATTTAATTCCTTGCCCTAGGTTGAATTTATTATCTGCCCTACTTAGATCTTTAATTCCTTGCCCTAGATAAATACTTTAGATCTGTTCTTCAATTCCCTAATGAGCGAGTAGTCTCCTCGCTTGTTAGGGTTAGATTTGGGGAAGGTTTGAGAGATGAAGATCCCTCACCCCTTTCTTGCCTATCACATATAATTAATAGGACTTCATGCATGCATGCACATACCGCTCCCTACGGCACCCTATCCCTCGAGGTAGCGGTGATACCGTAGTATAAAGGCCCGGTTGAGCGTGTTTTCCATGGAGGTTAGGGTAAGGATTGATAAAGGAAGGACAAGAACCTAGAGGAAGAAACATCTTTCCAAATGGCTCTAATCCCCTCTGTTAATAATTACCATAACTCCTAATAGATCTTAATATGGGTATAGAAAGCGGTGAGATTTATTAACTTTCCAAACTTAACCTAAACCTAACCCTAGCAAGATTTAGATCTAGATTAATTTAGTTTTTAGATTTTATTAATCAATCCGGCACCCATCGGAATTAACTCGTTAGAGCGATTAGGAAATTCACAAAATCCCTATGGACCGACCCGTACTCACCGGCTAGCTGCAAAGAGACGCCGTTCTTGATTGCGGTTACTAAATTCTTTGATTCATCTTTTAAAAGTGCATAAGCTAAACAAAAATCATTGAAATCAAATGGCGTCGTTGCCGGGGATGGCGTATTATTTCCTTTTTTCAATTTCGGGTCAATCTAAAATTTAAAAAAATCATAAAAATTGAAAAATAAAAAAAATATAAAAATTTATCGTCTTTGTATTTTGTGAAGGGTATTTTTGTTTGAATTTTGCAAGATTTACAAAAGGAATTCAGATCTGGAAAAACCTAGAAAGTGAAACAGAAAACCGAAGATCTGAAACATAGGGGAAAATCAAAACAGAGGAAGTGAAAAAATCTTGGGATCCGAAAAGAACAACAAACCACGGAACCGCCACAAATGCTTTCTCCAGCCGCGGAAGCACGGCGATTCGATGACGTCAGCAAAATTTGAAGCGCTGATCCTCCTCTTCCACCGCTAAACCGCCGCGCGAGCCTACCTATTGCCGTGGAACCGCCGCGCATAGGTGACCTCAGCCCTTGAAATTTGCACAGTAAACTCTCTTTCTCTCCTCTGAATCTTCCGATATATCTTTTGTTAAATCTCCTGTAGGATTCTTTGCGCTTAAAAAATCTTTCCCCTTCCAAAAAACAAATCTTGTGCAGGATTCTTTGCGCCGCGCTTAAAATAAAAATTTGGTTGCAAGTGATTTTTCTGTTTTGCATATCTTTAATCGGACTTTAAGGCTCTTGAGACCAATTCAGATTGGGTGGGGATTTCATCACCCTTCCCAGGACCCCAGAAATCATAAAAGACATCTTGCATTGACCAATTTTAATTAAAAAATACTAGACCCAGCCCTAAGGACGTCGCGCTCAATAGGACAGAGGACTAGTTATAGGCATCGGTCGTTAATCCTAACCTGACTTTACGGTGTCTAGGCAAGTGTGTCTAAGGTGAGTGGTTACTTAAGTAGGGCCACTACTTGTAGTGGAGAGCCTCCCACTCACCTGGCACTTACCTGGCCGCAATTGGCGGTGAAGAGGCGGTTTGAGGTCCTATTTCTAGCCCTTTGGAACAGTTAGGAGCTGTCTAGCTGACCTAGATGACCTTAGATCTAGGCCTGATTGTGCATTTATGGTTGATTGAAAGTGTGTTTATACCCTTTATCGAGAATCTTTTTGCAAACAGTTACAAATAAAAAAACGGGGGGGAAATTTTTATAAAAAAAAAAGACTTGCAACTTTTGTCGCTAAGAAATCCGTGCACCCCAACCTTCTTTCTCTTCTCCTTCTTACATCATGGGTACTCCACCTCATAAATCTCTTGCCGAACTTTGGTATCCCGAACCTAACTTTGCCTCGTACGTCAATTGTTTCGGTCGATTTAAGGACGATCCCTCCATGCCCAAAATTTCTTTGAAAGATCAAATAGAAGCGTCTAGGAGAAACAATTCGACGTTGCAATCCAATTTGTTCCAACCATGTCAACCTTCACCACCTTCGTACGTTGATACCACTTTTTCGAATCCTGTTGTAACTCCTAAACCGATGTCTATTGCTGAGCGCATTGCACAATCTCGTAGCCGATCTTTCACTCCTCTCCACACATCCAGTTCTAGGGATCAACAAGTCCATTCACCTTTTTATCCAAATGTTGACCTTACTCCTGTCCAACAATCCAATTCCTACCAGTCCTACCCGACTTTCCCATCTTCACTAGACATTTCTTCTACACAGCCATTTAGGAGTTTCACGTATCCAAACAATTTCGAATCTTTTACCGAAACCCCTTCCCAACCTATGTCTAGTTTGGAACAGTCGTTGGAAGCTTATATTTTAGCCACAAACAAAATGGTGAGGAATGTGGATGCATCCATTGCCGCCCTTATGCAACCTAATGAACCGGTAGCTAGTTTCCAACTAGCTCTAAATTTTCCAATGTATGAGGAGGCGGTTGGACAGAATGACAATTTGAGAGAAGCGAGTGAGTTCTACACTCTCCAAATCAAACCTACCCATACCCAATTGAAGCCCACAACTCCGGTTTTCCATTGATTGTCCCAAATTATTCACAAGTTGAAAATAAAACATCTAACGAGTTGTGTGACTTTGTAGTGCTTGATTTGCCAGATTGTGAAGAATCCCTTTCGAGTGAAACCACACCTAATCCTTTTGACCTTTACACCTCCACTCTAGAACCTAAATTGATAAATATCCATGCTTTTGATGAGGTGTCAAAAATTGATTTTCACTTGATTGAGGATATAGACGCCGAGAATATTTTGGATGATGAACCCGTAGATTTGATTGAAATTTTATGTCCAATTCATCATCCCGAGTCATTAAATGTTTCTCCCGAACTTCATATGCGTCTTGATTTTAATGATAATGGCATGGATAAGCAAAATTTTGAGGAGAATATTGAGGAAATTATTGAGGATGAACCAGCTTTGTTTGATGAGTCGGATTTCCCAATTCATCATGTCCCTTCCATTGATTGTGTGCACCCTCCTGAATCTTTAACTGATACCCTTCCTCACTCACTTCCCTCCGTCCTCATTCCGACCTTGCAAGAGACCGTTATGCTTTCATCTCCAATACCAAGTTCAACGTACCCATGTTTGCTCACGAATCTTGAGGGATTTAATCTCATTTTTCCGCGGGTTGATAGATTAGCACAATCGCTTTTTACACATCAGTCATTACAAATTGTGCTAATTTATACACTCCATCCCCACCCTCAAGTTCGTATTCCCACTTTCTTTGGTTCTTCTAATCTTCCTTCAATGATACTGAGTGTTGATGAATCACAATCCGATATTTTGAGTTCGATAATTTTCAGTTTTACCTTCGATGAAAGTTTCGAAGATATTTTCGCCGACAAACTCGCATTCTTAAACGATACGGATTTTGTGATTAATCAACCTCCACTCGCAGAAGTAGAACCACTACCATTTCTTTTTCCCCTCCGCCATTCTCCTCCACCGAGACCTTATACCGTTTCTACCTCCACACGGTCTCGTGTGCTTCTCATTTCTTTTCTTTACACTCATTTCTTTCACCAACCCCACCATTACCATGATAAGATTTTTGAATGGTTGGTGCTAACATTTGGCTTATGTAAGGCCTTGCTTAAGTTTGGGGGGAACCTTGTTGCATATATATTTTGTTTTTCTTTTAACTATAAAAAAAAAAAAAAAAAAATATAAATAAATAAACAAGGGAGTGCCGGCATTTTGACCCTCTTGGTGTGGCATGACAGCGAGGACACTGTCAAGTTTAAGTTTGTGGGTATGCTCAGTAAGCCTTCTTCCTTCGCATTCATGTGTATATTTTTGCATTTTCATACTTATTTTAAAACCCATAAAAATTTTGAAAATTTTATAAAAAAAATTACAAAACTTAATGTATTCAATTTTGGCCGTATTTGACTTAAGTTTGACAAAAAGGTTGACTAGCTAAGAAAAACTAGATCTTAGACTTAGTAAATTAAAAACCCTAAAAATAACCTTTCTTAAAAGTTTTATAATAGAAAGTATATGTTTTTTTAGTTTATTTATAAATAGGCAAATTTTGAGTTCACTTCTTGGGCTAAGTTAAAACAAGGGAAAAGTATTGATGTTTTTATTAAAGTGTAAGTTTGAAAAATAATTCCTAGCTTAAGTCTAAATTCTGAAAATATACCCTACAAATTGCATAAACACGAACCTTGAAACTTGGAATAGTAGGAGAGACCTTGAAATGCTTTTGTCTTAAGTCCTTGGTACGAAGAAAATAAAATAAAAATTCAAGTGTGAATAAAGAGATAATAAAAAAATGAATACTGGTTTTTGTGATTAGTTAAGGCTGCAAAAATAAAAAAAAATATTTAGCGAGGGTGCTTCATCACCTAATGCCTTAGACCAACTGGTTTGGGAGTCTAAAGCCTTAGGTGTTACAAGACTAGGAATTACGCTTTAATGTGCAAACATATCTTGTAATCGGTTGTTGGTACTTCAAGAAGTATTAACAGTCGCATGGAGGATGTGTGAGTGAAATTCATCTAAAAATTCACCTATTAAGAAGTGCTTTGGACAACGGACAAGAGTATAATTGCTTGATTTGAATTTCCAAGTGTATGGGTGAATTATACACACGCGTAGGGGTATATGATTGGGGTTTAGATAAGAGATAGGAATGAAGAATATGACTTATATCTTTAATAGAGATGATAAAAATTCCTACGTGGAGATGGAACCCTAGAAGGAAAACTTAAAAGATGCTAAAAGCTGAGTAAGTCTACAGAATATATATAATCTTAAGTTAAATGATAAGGAAGCGTGAAGAATAAGGGTGGATAATTTATGAGTCGAAGATAATAAAGTTCTTGTTAGAAAACCTAATTGGAAAATAAGAGTTAATGGGCCTAATTGATAGGATTTTGTGGGTAGTATCCGCTGAAAACCCTCAGGAGACAACACTCCTCCTACTAGGGACACCTAGAGGTTTAACGGCTTGTTGCACGAGCTCAGTGCAAACGCGTTTTCCTGCGAAAGTGAGGTTAGGTTTTTGTTGAGAATAAAAATAGGTTTGCTCGAGGACGAGCAAAAGATAAGTTTGGGGGTATTTGTTCATATCATAATATTGCATTATTATATTTCCCATTCTTATGCATTTTACAAATAAACAAGTGCTTTTGACCCATGTATGCTACATAGTACAGGTTACAGGTTCTTGGAGCAAAAACAGTGAAAAAGATAAAAGACGATGCAAAAGTGGGACTACAACCAACAAATAGAAGGATCTTGATCAAACCTACATAAAGATCAGTTCACAAAACACAAGGCATCGCAAGGTCCAAGATTTCGAAGCAACGGTAAAAGTCCACTGCAATTGTTCACTGTGGAGGTCTGGAAGAAACCTAGAAGCCATTTTGAGAAAAGTACTAAAGAAATAGGAAGAACAAAAAGCCCAAAACAAGAACACAAAGTTTCAGCAAACGAGTCCACCATTGAGCCGCGGAACCGCGGCCCAACCCTTGCTACGGCCGCGGTTCCGCGGCCGTCTAGAGCACGGAGAGGAGAAATTTTTTACCAAAATGTGTTGCGGCGCTGGCTAGTCTTCCTAAGGGTACTTTTGTAAATGCAGACATGCGGCAATTGTAAACCTAGGGTTTTCTATGTCCTATAAATAGAAGCCCAATTCCTTGTATTAGTTCATGCCTCCTTTCATTAATAAAATTAAAAAATCTTTTTGGAGAAGCATCGATTTGTAAGTTCTTAATTTATTTTGCTGCCCTAGGTAATTTCTCTTCTTGCCCTAGTTTAGATTTAATTTCTTACCCTAGGTTAAATTTATTATCTGCCCTAGTTAGATCTTTAATTCCTTACCCTAGATAAATACTTTAGATCTGTTCTTCAATTCCCTAATGAGCGAGTAGTCTCGCTTGTTAGGGTTAGATTTGGGGAAGGTTTGAGAGATGAAGATCTTTCACCCCTTTCTTGCCCATCACATATAATTAATAGGACTCCATGCATACATGCACATACCGCTCCCTACGGCACCCTATCCCTCGAGGTAGCGGTGATACCGTAGTATAAAGGCCCGGTTGAGCGGGTTTTCCATGGAGGTTAGGATAAGGATTGATAAAGGAAGGACAAGAACCTAGAGGAAGAAACATCTTTCCAAATGGTTCTAATCCCCTTTGTTAATAATTACCATAACTCCTAATAGATTTTAATATGGGTATAGAAAGCGGTGTGATTTATTGACTTTCCAAACTTAACCTAAACCTAACCCTAGCAAGATTTAGATCTAGATTAATTTAGTTTTTAGATTTAATTAATCAATCCTGCACCCATCGGAATTAACTTGTTAGAGCGATTAGGAAATTCACAAAATCCCTGTGGCCCGACCCGTACTCACCGACTAGCTGCAAAGCGACGCCGTTCTTGATTGTGGTTACTAAATTCTTTGATTCATCTTTTAAAAGCGCATAAGCTAAACAAAAATCATTCAAATCAGATACTGTGTTCTAATCTAGCGATATTTGATATCGGTTAGGTTATATGTGATATAACCGGATTATTGAATCAAGTGTTGATTCAATGATTTATTTTATGCATATATATATTTGATATTGGCCGGTTGTATATGATATGACCGGGTTATTGAATCAAGTGTTGATTTAGTATCTAGTATTGAATATTAGTCGGTTATATGTGATATAACTGAGTTATTGAATCAAGTGTTGATTTGATAATATGATATACATATATATATTAGTCGGTTATATATGAGATAACTGGATTATTGAATCAAGTGTTGATTTAATAATTTGATATATATTTATATTTTATATATTAATATATATTAACTAATATATATGCTCACTAAAGAATTTCTTCTCTTGATATATATAATTATGTATATATGTGATATATATTTATATATATATATAGAAATTGTACCATGGTTGATGATACATAGAACATGGGTGTATGAGACTCACACAAGAGCTAAAGATTATTGGGTTGATTATTTGTTTAAAAGAAAATAGAAAAGATTAGAATGAGTCATGGCTTTGGATGCTTGGAGAAGCATTGAGAAGCCATGACTCATCTCTTGATTTTTGTTTTATCCTTAGATATTTATTCATCCCAACCTTATCTTTAGCTCATGGTTCATTCTTTCATTCATAACACTCACACACCCAAGTTCATCTTCTTTCTCAAGAGAGCTCTTTAAGGTTTTTCTTGAGTTGGAAAAAGAAAGAGAAAAAGATTTCTAAAATGAGCAAAATTCATACTTCATCAACCTACATTAATCTAGCCCATTAGTTTAGGTCTTTTGCTTCACTAATACTTTGATTAGTGAAGAGTGGGCTTGAGTGAAAGCAACTTCAAGGTAGATCATCTTCGGCTTCGAAGACGACAAAGCAACCTCGATCCTTTTCTTCAAGAGGAGCCAAGAAGAGTTTTAGGAACTACTACTTGGAGATTTAGAAGTGAAGGACTTGGTCTACAAAGTTTGTAACCCTCTTCACTTAGTTTAGAAATTGTTTTCTTGCTTACAAACCTTAATTCTCTAGTTCGATTCTAGGATAGTATAGCTTAGCACTCTAGATTTTTTAAAATTGCATACTTGATGCTCTACCTAGTGGTGGTGCTAAGGCATACTTTCAGTGTTTGGTGTGTCAGCAAGTAAAGGCTAAACATCACAGAATTGCTGGTGTACTTCAGCCGTTACCAATTCCAGAATAGAAATGGCAGCATATTACCATGGACTTCGTGACTGCCCTTCCTCGCAGCACGAAGGGTAACGACGCAGTATGGATTATTGTGGATCGACTCACCAAGTCGGCTCACTTTATTCCCTTTCGAGTTGGCCAATCTATCGAGACGTCAGCAAAGAAGTACATGGAGGTAAGCATAAATCTAAAATAAGATTTAACCCTTCAAGTGTACTATATTGATACCCATGAACTCATGCACGAGATTATGAGATTACATGGAGTACCAGTTTGCATCATCTCCGATCGTGATATAAGATTCCGATCACAATTTTGGCAGAGTCTGCAAGTTATCTTGGGAACGAGTCTAAATTTCAGCATGGCTTATCATCCACAAACAGACGGTCAGTCCAAGCGAACAATTCAGATTCTGGAAGACATGCTAAGAGCTTGTATGTTAGACTTCGAAGGTTCGTGGGAAGATCACCTACACATTATGGAGTTTTCATACAACAACAGCTATCAGGAAAGCATTGGAATGGAACCGTTCGTAGCACTCTGCGGACAGAAGTGTCGTTCACCACTAAGTTAGGACGGCATCGGAAATCGTGAACTCTTTAGACCAGATATGATCGTGGCAACGGTGGATGTAGTTCGCACGATCAGGGAAAGAATGCGCATAGCCTAAGACCTACAAAAGCATTGGGCAGATGTAAAGCGTCGACATCTGGAGTTCTAACCAGGAGACCATGTTTTCTTAAAGATCTCTCCAAATAGAGGAGTGATCCATTTTGGCAAGATGGGTAAGCTCAATCCCAGATACATAGGACCGTTCAATATACTCGAACAAGTTGGAGAAGTGGCATACCATTTAGCACTTCCACCCTCATTGGAAGGAGTGCACAACGTGTTCCATATATCCCAGCAACGATGATATGTGGGCAACCCCAACCCCATACTTGATCACTCCGAGCTCACAGTCCAAACCGACTTAACTTGTGAGCAACAACCCGTTGAGATCCTGGACCGAAAGGTGAAAACACTGAGGAACAAGGAAGTAAACTTGGTCCGAGTGATGTGGAGAAAGGATTCGCCGGGAGAATCAACATAGGAACGAGAAGAAAACATGCGTGCATGATACCTTTACTTATTTGTAAATTAGTCCATATATAAATATAAATTTCGAGGACGAAATTTTTATAAGGAGGGTAGAATGTAACGACTCTGAATTTACTGTACGAAATTTTCCAGTTTAATGTACAGAAATGAGTTTACAAGCCTAAGTTTGAGTTATAAGTTAATTTTGTTAAATAGCAGCAAGAAACAACTTGTATCTCACTGGTAAAGCCTTGCACTGTTGTGACGTGGCCCTGTGTTCGATTCCCATCTGACACAATATTTTTTCTGATTTTTCTTTTTAATTTTTAGAAGCACAAAAGATTGCATGTGCAATACACAGAAAAATGAAAAGTCGGAAAAATCAAACATATAGAAAATGGAGTAAACACTGAGAAATCCACGTAGCACAAATCCAGAGACCTAAAGCCCTAGATCGACCGGTGGAATTCCTCATAAGGCCGGCACCGACGGCTAGGATGAGCCCATTCGTCTCCGTGTTTGGAACACTTGTCTTTTCACCTACCCCTAACTCCTCTGCACTGTTTGATTCCCCTACAATCAAACAGATACCCTTCAATTCATAATTTATAACAATTTAATGCTTTTTAATCCACCATTTTAATTCCAAAATCCTAATTCTACACTATACATACCACCCCACACTTTGGCTCAGCACCATTCTGAAAATTCAAGCCAAAACTCTCAAAAATTTCCTAAGTACAGGTGGAGTAAAGAGGAGTTAGTAAGCGGTCAACTTCCGACGAAGAATCGAAGCAACATCTGGAGCTCCCGCGACAACACAAGGATTTCCTCCTCTTCCTCCCCCTCTTCTTAGCGTAATCAAACAGTAAGTCCCTCTCAATCCTCCTTTCTATTCTTTAAATTTCTTTTTAATCAAAATCGGTAAAAGTTGAGCTAATACCGATATTCTTTTTCTAAACCCTAGAAACTTCACTTTGTTATATATTGTTCATCCAAATTCTTACACAATACTTGTAATCTTAATACCAATATCTAGAATAAATTTTAGACTAGAATATCATGTAAAATAACTTTAAATTAACTTTTCATTAAAATACCTTGAACTTTATAAACACCTCTTTTCGTATTTGTAAAAAACAATATCTTGAATTTTATAAACACCTCTTCTTAGCGTAATCAAATAGTAAGTCCCTCTCAATCCCCCTTTCTATTCTTTGAATTTCTTTTTAATCAAAATTGGTAAAAGTGGAGTTAATACCGATATTCTTTTTCTAAACCCTAGAAACTTCACTTTTTTTATATATTGTTCATCCAAATTCTTACACAATACTTGTAATCTTAATACCAATATCTTGAATAAATTTTAGCCTAGAATATCATGTAAAATAACTTTAAATTAACTTTTTCATTAAAATGTCTTGAACTTTATAAACACCTCTTTTCGTATTTGTTAAAAACAATACCTTTAGGAAAAAATTCACAGGGTAACGACCTACCCCTCACGTACACTCTTGTTCCATAGCACGATGACTCTTTGTATGACTTTTTGTTACGAGGAAAATCTTACAATAAAATGCCATATAATTTAAAAACCGGATTTCTTTAATGCGGTATTTCATTTCCTTTGCGATTATGCATGTACAACCCTTTTTAGGGGACCCGTTAATGGATAGTGTGGATTATCGCACATCCTTAGGCTAGTAGAACGAAATGCAGACCTTCTCACGGAGCATTCGATCCCGAAAAGATTTAAATACGGTTTGTAAGAAATACGAATTTTCTAAATAAAATAATTTTTTTTAAATTAAAATTATATAAAAATTATAAATACATATTTTCAAAATATAATAAACCTATGTTTTTCAAAAAAAATGAAAGATTAACAAGTTTCAATAAAAGACCATCAAGTTACCAAAAAACGATTCTTTTCAATAAAATACCATGAACTTCCAAAGTTAATTGCTTAGCACTAAAATACCTCAAATCCTTAAAACTCATGCTCATGACAACCCTAAATAATACTAAACACCCTCGAGGTTTACTTTGTAAATATATTAAAATATTTTTTCATAAAACCCCCTCGAGTTATATAACACGATATTTAAGGACTTTAGTAAATATAGCTTTAAGCGGGATCAATTCTCTTGAGCCCTAGGAGACGGAGAAAGTGAGTGCTTACCTATTTAAGATAGAAAACTTAACGGAGTTATCAATGGTAATTGTCTTGGTAAAAGACACAAATCCTGCCGTTTATGTGCGGCAATTACCGAAGACTCCCGAACCTAATTCAAGATCTAAATCAGTTTACAAGTATCTGACTCAGTCTGATTCCGGTCTCAAACCTGAATCCAAACTCAAGTCTGAGTCCGATTCAAATCTGAATCCAAAACCAAACATAAATACTTAAAACATGAATACTCGAATCCCAACATCAATATCAAACATGTATGCTTGACTTGACTTGACCGAACCATAGTTATAACTTGACTTGACTACTTGAATACTTAACTACATCCTGAACATGACTACTTGAACATTTTATATCTGTGGATTCGACCAAGACTTGTAAACATAATCTATACAATACATTACGCGGGGATAAAGGGGTAGATTGGTATGGAATGTATATCGTGGCATGAGAGGTCACTTAAAAGACACCTACATGGAGGTCACTTAAAAGACACCTACATGAACTCTCGTACCATTTTCCCGTAGGTTATGACGGGGCCTTGTACTACATATTACCATAGCCCATGGGGTAAGATGGACTTCTCTCGTATACCCGAATACCAAACATGAATACTCGAATCCCAACATCAATATCAAACATGTATGCTTGACTTGACTTGACCGAACCATAGTTATAACTTGACTTGAGTACTTGAATACTTAACTACATCCTGAACATGACTACTTGAACATTTTATATCTGTGGATTCGGCCAAGACTTGTAAACATAATCTATACAATACATTACGTGGGGATAAAGGGGTAGATTGGTATGGAACGTATATCGTGGCATGAGAGGTCACTTAAAAGACACCTACATGAACTCTCGTGCCATTGTCCCGTAGGTTATGACGGGGCCTTGTACTACATGTTACCATAGTCCATGGGGTAAGATGGACTCCTCTCGTATACCCGAATACCATCTGTATCAAGCTACAAACAACCACATTATAATAACTGTCATATACCGGTAACCAATCATACACAATTCATTATATATACTGTCTTCTCATTCTTCTTTTGGGACTTACCGAGCGCTAGTTCGCTGATGATATTCCTTCTATTTCTTTCTTTGGAATGTTCCTCAGGAGGAACAGACTCTCAGGAGATCGAGAATAGCCAGGAAGACTTGGATTAGCTCACCACTCAGCCAGACTACTAGCTCTCCTTGTACTTACTTTTAGTTTGTATGCCAATACTGCTTATTTTATTGTATCTTTCCTTTTCAAAAACAGTTGTAGGTAAAGATGAATTTTAATAAAAGTTGTTGTTTATTTTATATCACTTGTCATTCTTGTGCATTTCATATGTTACTTAATTACGCTTAACGTATTTATTTCTTAGTAAATACATTGCAGCCTGCCACGTCACCGTTTCTGTCTACTGGAGAGTGGGACGTGACAAACGAGATCGGGGATAACGCCACATATTACACTTACGGTCACAGAAAAAAATGATAACTACAATAATTAGAATCCGCACCATCCTTAGACATCATAAACTCGGATTATCACATATTCCGGATTTCATGCCTAACCCTATAAACCTTGCATTTAAGTCTCGAATTGAAAACGCTTTTCAAAAAACAAGTTGGGTAATTCAACAAGATTCCCGATTAAATGATCGAATGCTCGTCGGGAATTTTAGTAGATGGCCGCACCCCCGAGGCCGTCAACGATGTGTACTTGGGTGGAACACCGCAGCCGCGAGCACCCGAGTGGATGCTTTTGGCCACGAGGTTCTCCTATAATCACTTGGTCGGGGCTATGGGGCGTGGTTGTCTACTAGTGTCTCCCGGCGACTATTCGCGTACGATACAAGATTACGACGGAGTTTTGATCCGAATCGAAACTCCATGGCAATCCATCACTTGAGACAAAAATGCGAGATTTACAAAACGATAACTAGTTTTCACCAAACTAATCAATGTGGATTCCAAAAATTGTATCACATATCCACAGATATCTAGACGATGTTAAACATTTCGATCGATATTTCAAACACCACCAATTCACAGAGACCTCAACAAATTGAGCCTTATTAAAAATTCCCAGAAAACCAAAAATGAAAAGATGAAGAAACGCAAGAAAACTAGAGATCCAACTCCCCAACTTGGCGGTGGAATCGAGGCTAAACCATGGTTTAGGCGGCGGTTCCGCGGCCAAGTGTAGGGCTTATGATCTCCGTTTTCTTGTGTCTTCCTAAATTTATCTGGACGATTTTCTGAGCATTTTTAACTGTGAAAAATTCAACGTTTGAAAAATTGGACATAAAGTTCAAAAAATCGGTTTTAAAACCTCGATCGAACACTTTATTGTCATCTAGACTTCACCTAATTCTCTAGCTTGGCTCTGATACCATGAAAGTATGTCTTAGCACCTCTACTAGGTTTCAACAAGTATCAAGTATGAAATTTAAAAAAATCTAGAGGTCTAAGTATACTAATCTAGAATCAAACTAGAGAATTAGAATTTTTAAATAAACAAACAAGTTCTAAACTAAGTGATGGGGGTTTACAACCTTTGTATACTGGTCATTCACTTCTAAAGCTCTAAGTAGTAGTCCCTATAACTCTTTTTTGACTCCACTTGAGAAAGGATCGAGCTTGCTTGTTATCTTCGATGCCGGAGATGATCCACCTTGAAGTCTCTCTCACTCAAGCTCACTCTTCGCTAATCAAAATAAACAACCTAAACTAATGGGCTAGAAAAGTGTAGGTTGATGAAGTTGGAATTTTGCTCCTTATTTTTCTTCTTTTCTTTCTCTTCTCACCTCAAGAAAAATCTAGAGAGAAGAAGAAGGAGATGAACTTGGATGAGAGAGAATGAACCATAAGGTGAGTAATGAGATGAGTGGAAAATATCTATGAATAAAAACAAAGAAAATGGGGTGAGTCATTGCTTCTCAAGGCTTCTACATGCATCTAAAAAAATGACTCATATCCTATTTCCTTTAATTCATAAATAAAATCATTATCATCTCATCTCAATCCTTATATGTGATTCTCATACATCCTAGTTCTACGTATCATCAACCATGATATAAACTAAATTCATATATATATATATATATATATATATATATATATATATATATATATATATATAAAGAGAAGAAAGACTTAAGTGAGCTTTAATATTAGTTAATATATATCAAATATATAAATACATATCAAATTATTAAATCAACACTTGATTCAACAATCCGGTTATATCATATATAACCGACTAATATCAATTATATATATGTATATCAAACTATTAAATCAACACTTGATTCAATAATCCAGTCATATCATATACAACTGGCTTATATTTAATATTAGTTAATATAACACACACACACACACACACACACACATGTATATATATATCAAATTATTAAATCAACACTTGATTCAATAATCCGGCTATATCAAATACAATCCGGCTAATATCAAATATAAACAACATATACATATATCATTGAATCAACACTTAATTCAATAATCCGGTTATATCACATATAACCTGACTGATATCAAATATCGCTAGATTAGAATACGGTATCACATATTCGTATTTAATCAAGCTCCCTCACATATCTCCATATGTGCCCTACTTCGTTTCGCTTGAGCTAGGAAACCTCTGTGTGAGACTCTAAAGACTCTTCAATACGCCAGCAGTAGGTGATGATCATATCAGATATCCACAAGCCGTCAGCGGTACTACCTGGACGTAACGGATACCCAGGTATTGAACGAATAGAATATCAACAAGCAAACTTGTCCAAACTCCCGTAGAGCCTATAAGAAACACTTACCGTACAGTCCGGTCTCTTCGTCTGATATGTCGCATATCGAGTCTAGGGGTGGAATCGTCAGACCCCAATAACTTGAAAAGTCATGCTGATGTGTGGCCTATAACCTTTTGAGAAACTACTGATAACACTTACCAGTAAATCTCATCAGCCCTGGCCACGGACTTGCTCTTATAGCCAATCGAGCATAGCGCAACATCAACTCCTAATACCGGGAAGGACGAAACCCCTCCTATCGCTCACTGCCTCCATGTGTCTCGGGACTATACCCAAAATCCACCTGTTTGTACGACTCCTTTGAGCCGTGGCAGGGAGGAAATCAAGGCACAGTGGGAACTACACAAGACACTATGACGATCTTGGGTCTACAGACTAACATGTACAAGTGTCACCAGAGAACTGCTATCTGACGATAGGTATGGTACCATCTACGAGTTCTCGGCGAGTCCTATTTGGTGTACTCATTCTCTAATGAGCACCTGTGTACAATCTTTGATGTCAAACAACAATGGTTGTGGGATCAACCATCACCCCATACAGGGTCAAGAAACGTACACACTAGTTTACTTTAGAATATCGATGCCCTGTCTCGATACTCTCTCAACTAGGGACTGTTAAAGGATGTGCTTTCGGACTACACAAGCCCCACTAGTATTATCTGCATCATAGTCCTAGTATTAAAGCCAATATCCTAAGGGTATTATCAACATGTATCAGAGAGACGGTATAAAAATACAAGTGTACATGTTAAGATAAAAAGCAACCAGATAGCATACTATCATGTCGAGCAAGAAAGTCCTCTATATATATGTCCAAGCATCCACTATTTCATATAATAATGGTCTCTAGGGCATACATATTCCTAACACCATGCAGGTCCGTTCTGCATGAAGTCATAAACAATATACCACAAGAATTAATGAATTCAACAAACATTTACATTCCTTGCATTTCAAATTCCTTGAATCTATTCTAACCATAGCCATCTTATATTTGTTATACCTAAACATATTCCATGCGACTTAGGTAAAATCTTAGTAGCCTCCCTACCTGCACTCGCACTCTTCGACACTGGGGCATCACATTGCTTTATGTCGCAACGGTTCGTCCGAACTCATGCGATCCTAGTTAAATATCTCGTATCCATCTGGAACGTTAGTTCAGAGAACGCCGTTCTAAAATCAACTTTGAGATACGATCTGTGTCCAGTGGTCGTCTGCAGTCGAGAATTCTATATGGACTTCAAGGTGCTGGACATACTGAACTTCGACGTAGTTTTAGGAATGGACTGGCTGAGAACTACCATCGACTGTCGCCAAATGAGGGTAGTGTTTGAAATACCAGATCACCCAGTGTTCTACTTCAAAAGTGGAGACCGGACCTTGGAGCCTAACATCTATCGAGCAAAACCAAAGAAGGCAGAGATTGCAGCGTTGCAAGTAGAAGGATCGAAGCCAGAGATAGTTCAAGAGTTTGAGGATGTATTCCCTGAAGATATATTAGGTTTACTTCCCGATTGAGCTCTTGAATTCAGCATCGATTTACAACCCGGCGCACAACCAGTAATAAAAGCTCCATACGATTAAGTCTGGAGGGATTGAAGGAGATCTGTATTCGGTTGGATGAACTTCTGAAGAAAGGTTGGATCCGTCACAGTACTTCAAGTTGGGGATCTCCAGTGCCACTGGTGAAGAAGAAGGAAGGTACCTACAGGATGTGCATGGATTATCGAGCTCTAAACAAGGTGACAATTAAAAACAAGTATATGCTACCCCGCATTGATGACATTTTCAATCAGTTAAGTGGATCTTGTGTCTTTTCAAAATTAGATCTTCATTCAAGATATTATCAGGTGAAGGTCAAAGAGTCCGACATTCCGAAGACGACATTTAGGACTCGTTATGGTCATTATGAATATCTCATAATGCCATTTGGAGTGACCAATGCACTTGCCATCTTTATGAACCTGATGAACTATGTTTTCCGAGAGTACTTAGTCAAGTTTGTTGTTGTATTCATCGATGACATCCTGGTGTATTCAAAGAATCGAAAAGAGCACGCTGAGCACTTACGGATTGTCCTGAAGACATTACGAAAACATTAGCTCTACGCTAAATACAATAAGTGTGAATTTTGGCTAGATCAAGTCGGATTTCTCAGACATGTCGTTTCAGGTGAAGAAATCTCTGTGGATCCAGCCAAGGTGTCAGCTGTCAGTGAGTGGCCGACGCCAAAGATGATGAAAGATATAAGAAGTTTCTTAGGCTTAGCAGGACACTATCGACGATTCACTGAAGAATTCTTAAAGATCGCAGCACCCCTGACCAAGCTCATACATAAAAATGAAGTATTCATGTGGTCAGAAGCATATGAGGAGGCTTTTGTAGAACTCAAGTCGAGATTAACCTCTTCCCCTATTCTCGTAATACCGGATCAATCTGGCAGATTCGATGTACATTATGATGTGTCTGATAAAGGTTAGGATGTGTTCTACACCAGCATGGAAAAGTTTTGGCTTTTGCATCAGGATAATTAAAAGTTCATAAACGCAACTATCCAACACATGATCTGGAATTGGCAGCCGTTATCTTCGCACTCAAAATCTGGCGCCACTATCTTTTGGGAGAACGAGTGGATATATCCACTGACCACAAAAGTCTGAAGTATGTATTTACTCAGAAAGAACTCAATATGCAGCAAAGAAGACGGTTAGAACTCATGGCGGACTTCAACATCTACCTACGGTATCATCCTGGGAAGGTGAACGTAGTTCTTGATGCACTTAGTCACCAGCCATTAGAAATGAACCTCACCGCTCAATGGAAGCTACAGAAAGAACTGCATGGATTGGGGATAAAAGTAGTTATGTCAGGTAACGCTTCATATTTGATGAACTTACAAGTCCAGTCCACTCTTATAAATCAGATCAAGGCAGCTCAAGCAAATGATGCTAAGCTATAAAAGATCCGAGAACAAATAGAAAGTGGAATTCGAACTGACTTCATCATATACAAAGATGGATCCTTGCGATATGGAAGCCATTTATGTGTGCCAGTCGGCTCTATTCGAGAAGAGTTCATGAAAGAAGCTCACAGCTCTCCATATTCGGTACACCTCGGTGGTATGAAGATGTACAAGGATCAACGGCAACACTACTGGTAGTATGGAATGAAGCGCGAAGTAGCAAGGAGTGTAGCCAAGTGTTTGGTGTGTCAGTAAGTGAAGGCTGCATATCACAAAACCGCTGGTCTACTTTAGCCGTTGTAACAACTCCAATTTTTGTATACATAAAATTAATTTAAATTTGAAGTATACTTGGGGTATTTAATATTGCTGTTACCACTTTAAGTTTTTATTTTTCCATAATAATTACAAGAAGGAGCTTGTAGCTCATTGGTAACACCTTGCACTGCTGAACTAAGCCACCGGAGTTCAAATCCCCTGCCCCACATTATTTTTAAATTATTTTTGTTTTAAATCCTTTGGAAGCCCAACAGTCCAAACACCGTAACTCCCAAAAGTTGAATGATACCCAGAAAACTAAATATACCAGAGTGTACCCCATGAGACCCCCCACCTACTCGACCCCCGACTCGGTCCGGCGCCGCCGGCCGGACTCGGTCGGACGGCCGAGGCCCCAACATGAAAGTTGGGGCTCTTCGTCTCCCCAACTCCCCTACACACACCATTTACTTGGATCGGTTCCCGAGAATTTAATATACCCTAATTACTATGATTTTTAATGTTTTACCCACATTTTTTACAATTTTTTAATTAAAAACCTTTCACCTACCCTGGCTTACCCTATAAATACACCCCCTACCCTCTACCCTCTCATCCCAAAACCCTGAGCTCACTCTTTCAAAATTTTTCAAGAGTTGTGTAATTTGAAAACATGTGCACGGCGAAGCACCGACGAAATTCCGGCGGAAATTCCGGCGACGAAGCAACGCCTCGACAACCCCTTTAGTCCCCCCTTCACTCCCTTGCTTAATCGAAACCCGTAAGTCCCATTCTATCCCCCTTTCTATTTCTCTAAAATACGAAATTACGAAACCCGACGGAATCGGAACAAATCCGATTTCCGATTCGGTTTTCTATAAAATTTTACTTCTCACCAATACATTCATGCCTAAACATTTTTATGTTGACTATTAAACTTTTAAAAATCATTTTGAATAGGTTTCATCACATGAAATGATAACCTTTCCAATTTATCGTATTTTTTTACTTTAATACCATCATGTTTCGATTTCACATTTAACCCCTTAACTTTGCTATACATTTAAAGTAGAGCACGAGGTAATGACCTACCTCCACACACACGCAAATATAACCCTAAGCGACATCATCAAAAACTTAGAATACGATAAAAACAATACTTTCATTTAAATACAATTTTCTTAATAAATCAATTCTAAAAGTTTAGCTTTGATACACTTTTAAATGAATACCTCTTATTAGGAAAACACGATAAGTTGTGGACATCGATCATTTATCTAAACCTGACTTTGTGGTGTCTAGGCAAGTGAGCAAAGGTAATTTTAAAAGGCCCGTCTCACGATTCATGAGCGGATCCCTCCTTTCCTCATTTGTACTTACCTGGCCACAATTGGCGGTGAAGAGGCGATTTGAGACTTCTAACGACTTGTCGTTCAGACCATTTAGAGATAGGCTAGTTGGCTTAGGAAACCCTAGAATCTAAAATACGGAAAATTACACTTTGCAAATAAATACCTTTTACTTTATAAAACCGTTTTCTAAAGGATTAGTATTTTACAATCTTTGCAAAACGCCGCTACAACCTATCTTTGGGGAACCCGTTAGGGATAGTACGGTTTATCGTGCATCCTCGGGCTTAGTAGTGCGAGATTCAGACCTCCGCAAGGAGCATTCGGTCTCGAAAGGTTTAAAATACGACATCTTAAGAAAATGAGATTTTTTGGAATATAAAATATTTATTAAAATTATTTTTGTATAAACATATGTATATTTATCATTTAAATATATATTTTATTATAATATAAATTTTCCACCTTTTTCTGAAAATCACAAGAATAAATTTTATACTAAAATACCATGAATTTCAAATAAATCAATATTACAGATAAATACCCTTATTTATAAAACTAGGATATTTTCACTATAAATGTCACAATATGAAATCCACCCTCATTACAACTCTAAAGACGAACAATAAATACTTGAGGCGTATTTTGAAAAGTATATAAAAGTATTTTTACATAAAACCCCCTCAAGTTTTATAAATTACCCTAAGGACCCTAGTAATTATAAGACTTCGATTCACATCCCTGATTGTCTGACTCGGGTTTGAGTCTGATTAATCTGACTTGAATATGATTCAAGTCAATCTATAATCTACAAGATTCCAATTCAATATGAACACATGAATCCATGAATATAATTATCAATTTATACAACTTGACTGAACCGAACCATGGATATATATTCCTTTTACATGATTCTCAGTATTCCATTTACATGACTCTACGGTTACAACCGTTTCCTGATATCATGATTTCGGTCAGTCAGTCAATCAATCATACAACCAATACAATTTACAAGATAACAATACAAATAAGACATCGCGGGGTTTAAGGGGTAGATTGGTACGGAATGTGTTAAAGGTGGCACGAGGTGGTCAGATTTAATACACCTAACATGAATCCAGTTTCTGTTATACCGTGGCATAAACGGTTCCTTGTACTATACGTGCCTCTAGTCTCTGGCATATAGAGACTCATCTCGTATACACTGGCATCCTTCTGTACCAAGCTACAAATAACAGCGTTAATACGACATTACTATAGGATAATACAACTTTAAAATATATCTTCTTATTTTGTCTTTTCTACTTTCCTCTTACCTTTGGGACTTACCGAGCAACCTGTTCGCTGCCGACATTTTGTTTCTTTCTTCTTTGAATGTCGTCAGGTGTTTCGGACCCGGCAGAGATTGAGCCATCGCAAGAAGACTTAGAGCAGTTTGCTGAAGACCCTGCACTTTAGTTTCATTGTACACTTTTTCTCTCTGTACTTTTCATTTCCTGTTATGCCATTGTTTAGGCATCTTTTATTTCAGTTGTATTTCCTTTCATGCATTGTACAAAGAATGTTAATAAATAAAAGTTGTTGTTCTTTTTATTACTAGTCTCTTGTGTATTTATTTTATATTGCTTAGATACGCTTAGAGTATGTACTTCTGAGTATATACGTAGCGGACCTCGTCGCGTCACCTTTGCCGTACACTGGGAAGCGGGGCGTGACAGGTTTTGTTGGTGGCCCATGCAGGTCAGAGATGTATGAATCCCTATCATGCAGTTCTGTTCTGCGTGAACAACCTAAGTAATATAATACAAGAACCAGCAACCAAAACATTCTTTACAATTCATGTTCCTTGAATCTTACAATTTCATATTCCTTGAATCTTATCATTTCATGTACTTGAATCTGTCCTAACCCAAATTTTTCTTCAGGGTTATGAATTCTCCGAACAACACCAGCACCAACGTCAACAACACACTTCCAGCACTACCTCTCACACCAGCTGTTCCTGCGCCACCTACCGAGCAAACAGTGCTACTTGAGGCGATCCGCAGCCTTCTCGAGGGACAGCAACAACTCCTGAACCGTCCTGAGACTGATGCTCCTGGGGTAAAGCAATTCAGGGCTTTACATTTGAAGCAGTTCTCCGGAAAAGGAAGCCCTCTTGAAGCTGAAGAATGGGCACAAAGCATAGAAGACGATCTGGCAGCAGCTCAAGTGCCAAACATAGCTTGGGTCCGTGTGGCGAAACTACAGCTCACGGACAATGCTCGCAACTGGTGGAAGGCGGAAGAAAGCCGTCTTGTATAGCCTATCGAATGGAAGACTTTTCGCGAGAAGTTCGACGCGAAATACTTCCCTGTGACTGCCAGGTTTGCCATGGAGCAGCAGTTCATTCATCTACAACAAGGATCGATGTAGGAAAAATCAGTAGATGAATACGACACTTAATTCACCATGTTAAGCTGGTAAGATATGTCGCAATAGTTCAATTTCTAAAAATCACATACTACACTGCTAACACAATTCTTAAACAGATTCGCGGCACACTTGATACCGACGGACGAGATCAAAGCCCGTCGCTTTCAACAAGGTCTGGACAAGGAGATTCAGGTTGCTCTAGCCTTTTGTAACTACTGCAAGAGAAATGGGCATCTGGCGAGAGATTGCCGGTGTGAGAACAACCTTTGCTTGATCTGCGGCTCAGCTGCTCATGGTATTGGGGCTTGTCCTCATAAACAAAATCCAATTGCTGCACCCAGGCCAGCAAACAATTATCCACAGCGTCCAGCCATCTAAGCCCCTGCTCCAAGACTTGCACTACCTGCACCACCCCGAGGATCACAAGCTGCACCACCTCCTCGTCAGTTCCATCAAGCTAAAAGGAACGTTCCGAGGAATGCTCCTCAGGCCAGGAGGAATGTACTAAAGCGCCAGGCTTTCACGATGTCTGTGGAAGAAGCTGAGGCCACTGGCCAAGTCATTACTGGTAAACTTTCCTTCTCAAACTTATCTTTTAGTCTTGGTTATCTACACACTTTCCCTATACCTAAAACATATCCCATATACCTTAGGTACAATCCTAGTAGCCTCACTACCTGCACTTGCACTGTTTGATACTGGAGCATCCCACTGCTTTATGTTGCAACGGTTTGTCCGAACCCATGCGATTCCAGTCTCACCGCTTATATCCAGCTGGAATGTCAGTTCCGGAAATAGCGTTCTAAAGGAAACTATGGAAAACAGCTTGTGTCCAGTCGTCGTCTGCAGCAGAGAGTTTTATGCTGACTTCAAAGTACTGGACATACCGAACTTCGATGTGGTTCTAGGAATGGATTAGCTTGGAACTTTTTATGCTACCATTGACTGTCGTCAAAAGAGGGTAGTATTCGAGATTCCAGACCATCCGGTCTTCTACTTCAAGAGCGGAGACCGTACCCTGGAACCAAGTACCTACAAAGCGAAGCCAAGGGAAGCAGTAGCTGCAGCAGCTCAAGCGAAAGAAGAATTAAGACCAGAGGTAGTTCGAGAGTTCGACGATGTATTTCCTGACGATATATCAGGTTTGCCACCCGATCGAGCTCTTGAATTCAGTATTGATTTAGTACCAGGAGCCCAACCGGTAATCAAAGCACCTTATAGACAAAGTCCGGAAGGTTTGAAGGAAGTCCGAACACAGTTGGACGAATTATTGGCGAAAGGATGGATTTGTCCCAGCACTTCAAGTTGGGGAGCACATGTACTACTTGTGAAGAAGAAGGAAGGTTCATACAGAATGTGCATCGATTATAGAGCCTTGAACGAAGTCACTATAAAGACAAGTATCCACTCCCACGCATCGATGATTTATTCGATCAGCTAAGTGGATCTTGTGTGTTCTCTAAATTGGATCTTCGTTCAGGTTATCATCAAGTGGAGGCCAAGGAAGCTGATATTCACAAAACAGCTTTCAGAATTCGTTATGGACATTACGAATTTCTAGTGATGCCATTTGGAGTGACCAATGTACCAGCAATATTCATGAACCTAATGAATCAAGTTTTCCGTGAGTACTTAGACAGGTTTGTTATCATCTTCATCGACGATATCCTGGTGTATTCCAAGAGTCAGAAAGAGCATGCAGAACATCTACGAATTGTCCTGGAAACTCTTCGACAACATAAGCTCTATGCCAAGTACAGCAAGTGCGAGTTTTGGCTAAAGCAAGTTGGTTTTCTTGGACACATCGTATCAGGAGAAGGAATTTCTGTGGATCCAGCAAAAGTTTCAGCAGTTAGCGAATGGCCTACACCAAAGTCAGTGAAGGATATTCGAAGTTTCTTGGGTTTAGCTGGATATTACAGAAGGTTCATTGAAGGATTTTTGAAGATAGCAACACCCCTGACCAAGCTCACACGTCAAGATGAGGAATTTGTGTGGTCAGAAGCATGCGAACAAGCTTTCGTAGAACTCAAGTCAAGGTTGACATCTGCACCTATTCTCGTAATACCGGATCAATCTGGAGGATTTGAAGTGCATTGTGATGCATCCGGTAAGGGATTAGGATGTGTTCTACATCAGCACGGTAAGGTTGTGGCTTATGCTTCAAGACAACTGAAGACTCATGAGCGCAATTATCTGACGCATGATCTGGAGTTGGCAGCCGTCATCTTTGCTCTCAAGATTTGGCGCCATTATTTACTTGGTGAACGAGTGAACATCTACAGAGATCATAAAAGTCTGAAGTACGTGTTTACTCAGAAGGAGTTGAATATGCGGCAGAGAAGATGGTTAGAACTCATGGCGGATTTTGAGATTAACTTGCAATATCACCCAGGGAAGGTGAACGTAGTACCTGATGCTTTTAGTCGCCAACCATTATCGATGAATCTCACCACTCAGTGGAAGCTTCAGCAAGACTTGCATCAGATGGAGATTGAAGTAGTCATGCCAAGTAATGCTTCAAGTTTGATGAATCTACAAGTTCAATCAACCATTGTCAATCAAATCATATCAGCTCAAGCAAGTGATGCTAAGTTGCAAAGGATCAGAGAACAAGTGGAGAATGGACTCAGAACAGACTTCATCATCTATGAAGACGGATCTTTGAGATACGGCAGCAGATTGTGTGTACCAAAAAGTCATGTTCGGGAAGAGTTAATGAATGAAGCTCACAGCTCTCCCTCCTTAGTACATCCTGGAGGTACCAAAATGTACAAAGATCTACGTCAGAATTATTAGTGGCATAGAATGAAGCGTGAAGTAGCCAAAAGCGTCGCAAAATGCTTGGTGTGTCAGTAAGTAAAGGTTGAACATCACAGGACAGCTGGACTACTTCAACCGTTACCAATCCCAGAATGGAAGTGGCAGCACATCACGATGGATTTTGTGACTGCTCTTCCTCGCAGCACAAAGGGTAATGATGCCATATGGGTCATTGTGGATCGACTCACAAAGTCGGCTCACTTCATCCCATTCCGAGTTGGCCAATCAATTGAGACACTAGCAAAGAAGTACATGGAGGTAATAATCTATTTAAGATTTAAACTCTTCATAATGTACTATCTCTGATACCCATGAAATCATATAGGAAATTGTGAGACTTCATGGAGTACCGGTCTGCATCGTCTCCGATCGTGACACCAGGTTCCGATCCCAATTTTGGCAGAGTCTGCAAGCTAGCTTGGGAACAAGTCTGAACTTCAGCACGGCTTATCATCCACAAACAGATGGTTAGTGGGAACGAACTATTCAGATCTTGGAGGATATGCTCAGAGCATGTATGTTAGACTTCAAAGGATCGTGGGAAGATCGCCTGTATCTTGTGGAGTTCGCCTACAATAACTGCTACCAAGCAAGCATAGAAATGACACCTTTTGCAGCATTGTAAGGAAGGAAGTGTCGATCACCATTAAGTTGGGATGACATCGGAGATAAGGAACTTCTTGGACCAGAGATGATAGTAGCGACCGTTGATGTGGTTCGTACTATCAGGGAAAGAATGCGCATAGCCTAAGATCGACAGAAACACCGGGCTGATGCAAAAAGACGACACTTGGAGTTCCAGCCAGGAGACCATGTATTCTTGAAGATATCTCCGAACCGCGGAGTGATCCGATTTGGAAGACGGGGTAAATTGAGTCCGAGATAAATTTGACCGTTCGACAAACTCGAACGAGTCGGTGAAGTTGCATACCGCTTAGCGCTTCCACCCTCATTGGAAGGAGTGAATAACGTGTTCCACATATCCCAGCTCAGAAAGTATGTGAGTGACCCCAGCCATTTTCTTGATCATTCCGAGCTCACTATACAGCCCAACTTGTCTTGTGAGCAACAGCCTGTGGAGATCCTGGACAGGAAAGTGAAGACATTTCGGAACAAAGAAGTTAACTTGGTCCGGGTAATGTGGAGGAAAGACACTCCAGGAGAATCCACTTGGGAAAGGGAAGATGAAATGCGTGCAAGATATCCTCACCTCTTTGTAAACTAGTCCTCAAATAAATGTTGGAAATTTCGAGGACGAAATTTTTGTAAGGAGGGTAGATTGTAACAACTCTAATTTTTGTATACATAAAATTGATTTAAATTTGAAGTATACTTAGGGTATTTAATGTTGTTGTTACCACTTTAAGTATTTATTTTTCCACAATAATTACAAGAAGTAGCTTGTAGCTCTTTGGTAACACCTTGCACTGCTGAACCAAGCCACCAGAGTTCAAATCCCCTGCTCTGCATTATTTTTAAATTATTTTTGTTTTAAATCCTTTGGAAGCCCAACAGTCCAAACACCGTAACTCCCAAAAGTTGAACTGTACCCAGAAAACTAAATATACCAGAGTTTACCCCATGAGACCCCCACCTACTCGACCCCTGACTCGGCCGGGATCGGCCGAGTCGACCGGCGAACCGGCCGACTCGGTCCAGCGCCGCTGGCCGGACTCGGCCGGACGGCCGAGTCCCCAACATGAAAGTTGGGGCTCTTCGTCTCCCCAACTCCCCTGCACACACCATTTACTTGGATCGGTTCCCGAGAATTTAATATACCCTAATTACTATGATTTTTAATGTTTTTCCCACATTTTTTACAATTTTTTTAATTAAAAACCTTTCATCTACCCTACCCTAGCCTACCCTATAAATACACCCCTTACCCTCTCATCCTAAAACCCTAAGCACACTCTCTCAAAATTTTCCAAGAGTTGTGTAATTTGAAAACAAGTGCACGGCGAAGCTCCGACGAAATTCCGGCGGAAATTCCGGCAACGGTTTTAGAAACAACCGGCGACGAAGCAACGCCTCGACAACCTCTTTAGTCCCCCCTTCACTCCCTTGCTTAATCGAAACCCGTAAGTCCCATTCTATCCCTCTTTCTATTTCTCTAAAATACGAAATTACGAAACCCGACGGAATCGGAACAAATCCGATTTCCGATTCGGTTTCCTATAAAATTTCACTTATCACCAATACATTCATGCCTAAACATCTTTATGTTGAATATTAAACTTTTAAAAATCAATTTGAATAGGTTTCATCACATGAAATGATAACCTTTCCAATTTATCGTATTTTTTCACTTTAATACCATCATGTTTCGATTTCACATTTAACCCCTTAACTTTACTATACATTTAAAGTAGAGCACGAGGTAATGACCTACCTCCACACACACGCAAATACAACCCTAAGCGACATCATCAAAAACTTAGAATACGATAAAAACAATACTTTCATTTAAATACCATTTTCTTAATAAATCAATTCTAAAAGTTTAGCTTTGATACACTTTTAAATGAATACCTCTTATTAGGAAAACACGATAAGTTGTGGACATCGATCGTTTATCTAAACCTGACTTTGTGGTGTCTAGGTTAGGCAAGTGAGCAAAGGTAACTTTAAAAGGTCCGTCTCACGATTCGTAAGTGGATCCCTCCTTTCCTCATTTGTACTTACCTGGCCACAATTGGCGGTGAAGAGGCGATTTAAGGCTTCTAACGACTTGTCGTTCAGACCATTTAGAAATAGGCTAGTTGGCTTAGGAAACCCTAGAATCTAAAATATGGAAAATTACACTTTGCAAATAAATACCTTTAACTTTATAAAACCGTTTTCTAAAGGATTAGTATTTTACAATCTTTGCAAAACGCCACTACAACCCACCTTTAGGGAACCCGTTAGGGATAGTATGGTTTATCGTGCACCCTCGGGCTTAGTAGTGCGAGATTCAGACCTCCGCAAGGAGCATTCGGTCTCGAAAGGTTTAAAATACAACATCTTAAGAAAATGGGATTTTTTGGAATATAAAATATTTATTAAAATTATTTTTATATAAACATATGTATATTTATCATTTAAATATCTATTTTATTATAATATAAATTTTCCACCTTTTTCTAAAAATCACAAGAATAAATTTTACACTAAAATACCATGAACTTCAAATAAATCAATATTACAGATAAATACCCTTATTTATAAAACTGGGATATTTTCACTAGAAATATCACAACATAAAATCCACCCTCATTACAACTCTAAAGACGAACAATAAATATTTAAGGCGTATTTTGAAAAGTATATAAAAGTATTTTTACATAAAACCCCCTCAAGTTTTATAAATTACCCTAAAGACCCTAGCAATTATAAGACTTCGATTTACATCCCCGATTGTCTGACTCGGGTTTGAGTCTGATTAATCTGACTTGAATATGATTCAAGTCAATCTATAATCTACAAGATTCCAATTCAATATGAACACATGAATCCATGAATATAATTATCAATTTATACAACTTGACTGAACCGAACCATGGATATATATTCCTTTTACATGATTCTCAGTATTCCATTTACATGACTCTACGGTTACAACCGTTTCCTGATATCATGGTTTCAGTCAGTCAGTCAATCAATCATACAACCAATACAATTTACAAGATAACAATACAAATATGACATCGCAGGGTTTAAGGGGTAGATTGGTACGGAAGGTGTTAAAGGTGGCACGAGGTGGTCAGATTTAATACACCTAACATGAATCCAGTTGTTGTTATACCGTGGCATAAACGGTTCCTTGTACTATGCGTGCCTCTAGTCTCTGGCATATAGAGACTCCCCTCGTATACACTGGCATTCTTCTGTACCAAGCTACAAACAACAACGTTAATACCACATTACTACAGGATAATACAACTTTAAAATATATCTTCTTATTCTGTCTTTTTCTACTTTCCTCTTACCTTTGGGACTTACCGAGCGACCTGTTCGCTGACGACATTCTGTTTCTTTCTTCTTTGAATGTCGTCAGGTGTTCCGGCAGAGATCGAGCCATCGCAAGAAGACTTGGAGCAGTTTGCTGAAGACCCTGGACTTTAGTTTCATTATACACTTTTTCTCTCTGTACTTTTCATTTCCTGTTATGCCACTGTTTGGGCATCTTTTATTTCAGTTGTATTTCCTTTCATGCATTGTACAAAGAATGTTAATAAATAAAAGTTGCTGTTCTTTTTATTATTTGTCTCTTGTGTATTTATTTTATATTGCTTAGATACGCTTAGCGTATGTACTTTTGAGTATATACGTAGCGGACCTCGTCGCGTCCCCTTTGCCGTACACTGGGAAGCGGGGCGTGACAGCCATTACCAATCCTGGAATGGAAATGACAGCACATTACCATGGACTTTGTGACTGCACTCCCTCACAGCACGAAGGGTAACGATGCGATTTGGGTTATTGTGGATCGACTCACCAAGTCGGCTCACTTTATTCCATTTATAGTTGACCAGTCAACTGAGATGTTGGCAAGGAAGTATATGGAGGTGAGTAAAAATCTAAAGTATGATTTATACCTTCAAGATGTACCCTACTTGTCTTGATACCCATAAACTCATGCTGGAGATCATGAGATTACATGGAGTACCTATCTGCATCATCTCCGATTGTGATACAAGATTCTGATCACTGTTTTGGCAGAGTCTGCAAGCTAGCCTGGGAACGAGTCTGAATTTTAGTACTGCGTATCATCCACAAACGGACAGACAGTCCGAGCGAAAAATTCAAATTCTGTAAGACATGCTGAAAGCCTGTATGTTAGACTTCGGAGGTTCGTGGGAAGATCACATACATCTTGTGGAGTTTTCATACAACAACAGCTATCAGGCAAGTATTGGGATGTCACCATTCGCAGCACTCTACAGACGGAAATGTCATTCCCCGTTGAGTTAGGACGGCGTTGGAGATCGTGAACTCCTTGGACCAGAGATGATCATGGCAACTGTATATGTGGTTCGCACGATCAGGGAAAGGATGCACATAGCCCAAGACCGACAGAAATATTGGACAGATGCAAAACATCGATACTTGGAATTTCAACCCGGAGAGCATGTATTCCTGAAGATCTCTCCAAACATAGGAGTGATACGTTTTGTTAAAAGAGGTAAATTAAATCCAAGATACATATGACCATTCGACATACTCGAACGAGTTGGAGAAGTGGCGTACCGTTTAGCACTACCACCCTCGTTGGAAGGAGTGCACAACGTGTTCCACATATCCCAACTGCGACGATATGTGAGCGACCCCTGCCATATACTTGATCACTCCAAGCTCACGGTATAGACTAACCTAACCTGCGAGCAACAACCAGTTGAGATCCTGGACTGAAAAGTGATGACATTGTGGATAAGGAGGTGAACTTGGTCCGAATGATGTGGAGAAAGGATCTGCCAAGAGAATCAACTTGGGAAAGAGAAGATGATATGCGTACACAATACCCTTACCTCTTTGAAAATTAGTCTCTATATAAATGTAAATTTCGAGGACGAAATTTTTATAAGAAGAATAGAATGTAACAACTCTGAAATTTCTGTACAAAAATTTCTTGTTATTGTACAGAAAAGAGTATTACAGCCTGTGTAAGAGTTATAAGTTAAATTTGTTTAATAAAAGCAGGAAATAACTTGTAGCTCATTGGTCAAGCCTCTACACTGCTGCGACATAACCTGGGTGTTCGAATCCCATCAGACCCAATTATTTTTTAGGTTTTTCTTTTTAATTTTTCGGAAGTCCAAGAGTTGCACGTGCAATGCACAGAGAAATGAAAAGTTTCAGAAAAATCAAACATGCGCAAAAAGGAGTAAACACTGTTTAAAGCTGGTGGCATAAATCTCGAGGTGATTAGGCCAAATCCAACCGCCCATTCCTTGATCCTGGTCGCCACTGACGGTCTGCCTTGCTCCAAATCCCTCCGTTCTTTGCACACTCGTCCCTTCAGCTCCTCTCAACTTCCCTGCACTGTTTGATTTCCCTGCAATTAAACAGTGACCTTTAAATTTATCATTTAACACCATTTTAATTCTTTTGATCCAATTTTTAATTCACAAACCCTAAATTTTTCACTATAAATAGCACTCCATCCCCTAACTCCTCTCTATTCTGAAAATTTCTATCAAATTCTTTCAAAAGTTTCTAAGTGTAAGAGGAGTTAGCAACTAAGCTCTTTCCGTCAAAGATCGAAGTCGTTTCCGGAGTTTCTGCAACACCACGGAACCCCCTCCCTCTTCTTTAATCTCTTCCTAACATTACACAACGAGTAAGTCCCTTCATCTCTCTCCCTTTCCATCTCAAAACAATTTTTAAAACAAATCAACAAAAGTGGAATTATCTCTGATATAACCTTCTTTTTAATATTTGTAATTCATGTGATAAAAAAATTAGATCAAACTAACATCCTATACTAATCCTAACCTTATTCATATCATTTAGCTTTTAGTTTAAAAAAACTTTCATGTGAAACAGACATATAATGAACTTTTTCATTAAAATACCATGAATTTTAGTATAACCTTTCTCGATAACTAGATTATATACCTTTAGGAAAACTTCATGAGATAACGACCTACCCCACACGCACACTAAGGTTTCATAGCACGGTATTCTAGATCTATAGTTCATTTAAAGAATAACTTTTTCATTAAAATACCAAATCTTTTCAAAACAGGTTTCTTTTAATCGGTATTTTTGTAATTCTTGGCAATTACGCCTCTACAACCCTCGTCAGAGGACCTGCTAATGGACGGTGCGGATTATCGTACATCCTTGGGACAGTAGAGCGAGATGCAGAACTCCTCACGGAGTATTCGGTCTCGAAAGGAAATAAAAAATACAGTTTTTAAGAAATACGACTTTTCTAAAAAAAACTAAATTTTGGAAAATTATATAAAACTATAAATTCGTATTTTCAATAAAAACATATTATGAAACTATATTTTTAAAATGAAAGATTAGAATTTTTAATAAAATACCACCAAGTTTCCAAAAGTAGTAGTTTTCATAAAAATACCATAAACTTTCAAAAAGTTAGATTTTATCACCAAAACACCACAACAATTAAAATACATGTTCATGAAAACTCTAAATATTATAAATCACCCTCGAAGTTTATTTTTAAACTATATTAAGGTATTTTTCATTAAACCCCCTCGAGATATGCAAACAATATTTTAAGAACTCTAGAATTAATATAGATTTAAGCGGTATCATTTCTCTTGAGCCCCAGGGAGCTGAAGAAAATGAGTGCTTGCCTATTTAGGTTAGATAACTTAATAGAGTTTTCAATGGCAATTGTCTTGGAAAAGACACAAATCCTGCCGTCCATGTGCAACAGTTGCCGATTTCTCCCGAAAATAAGATTTTTAACAGTTTAAATCAATTCATATAAAAAGACCTAAACTCAAACCCCAAACTCCAAACTCAAATCTAAACTTGAACTCGAACTCAAATAAAAACTTGAACTCTAACCCAACTCGAATCTAAACCTGAACATGAACTCGAACCCAATCTACTCGAACTAACTTAACTCAAACCAAGATTGCAATTGACATGACTCGTATATTACTCGACTCACTCGACTTCATTCGACACCTTTTGCAATCTATGGTTTCGATCAAGTCATATTATAACCAATCAATCAAGTTAATCAAATATACTATACAGTTATAAACTATTTATACTCAGGGTGCTTGGGATAGTTTCTTGTGTGAATCTAATGAAGCTTCAGGAGTCCCGTATTAACCTTTTTATTATTTTACTCGAATGTCAGTCGGGTTGACTAATCCACGGCCTAGAGCCCCGATGCTAACACATGAAATAGGCCCATATTTCCTTACTCCTGGGGCCCCACTTTTGAGCTCGTGAATACTTCTACAGCTGCATTGGCATTCACACTTGGAACTTAACGTTAATATAGTGACCGTATAGAGACCTATAGTACATATTCACCCATGAAGTCCCAAGGATAAAGTAAGAGCAAAGAAAATGACAAATATTGAATATATAGATGACGAGTATTTTCCTTTTGACAAATAGTGAATACTTCTACAGCTCAAGTATTTTCCGTGTCTTGTCTTGGGAGAAAGAATACGCTCGACCCATCTTCTTTATAAGAAACGAATCCTGGTTGTTCTATTCTCGATCGCGTGCCTTCTTGGTCCCGCTTTATCGCTGTCAAACGCTTTTCCCGTTCTTTGGTTTATTTTTGCCTCTGCGTCGGGTCTTTTGTATGACGGGCTGGCGACGAAGGGCATCGTCACTTTCTGCAGCCTGCTGAAGGAGGTGCTGCGTCCTGGCTTTCTCATAGATGGCCATTTTGCGATTATGATCGTCTCGAACCTTTTGACCCGCTTCCCTTATAAGCTTGTCCATTTGTTCTTCGAATGATGGGCTTGGCATTTTCACGGCGGGAGCTCTTTTTGGTTCAGGGTTAGCATCTTCCCACAGAGCATCTCCTTCTTCATCAAAGTCATGTATGACGTAGCAGTCACGGAATAGCTCCCGTTTCTTAGATTGAACATATCCAAGCCCGATCGTTTCCATTCTCCCATTGGGCAACTTCTGCTGAGTTTCGGGGACGTTCCAGATCTTGTTGTAGAACCGAGCCTGTCAAGCAGTCTGTTTGAAGGGTATGCCTTGGCGCCTCAACAGTCTTTTTAATCCGTCTGTGTAGTATCTGGGCAAACGGATGGGCCGAAGCCTGTCGAGTGTAGAATCGGCGCCATGCCAGATTTCTTTCTCCACTTTGGTTTCCCCGGATCGGTAGAATAGGATCGCCTTTTCACCCTTTCGCCTGGGAAGGACGTAGAATGTCTGCAGTTCCTACACACTATAGGCATTAAGTGCATTGAGCTCTTTGTAATGCTCTCACGGAACCATGGCGATTTGCAAACTCCGATCATCATCAGCACAGGCTTGATTTGATGGTCAAACAGAAAATACGGCATTGACTTCATCTTCCGAGTCGCTGCCGAAGATCAACATAGGGGTGGACGGTCCCAGCTTGTTGCATTGGGGCGGGCCTAAATAAACCATTTCTTCTTCCTCCTCGGTATCACTCCCGAAGACTGGAATAGTGGTGATAGCTTTGTTCTTCGGTTTGTGACATCTTTCTGTGTCCTCGAAATCTGGTAAGAAGTATTTTGCATCTTCGTACTTTCGGACTTCATTCACGGAGAATGGGTTCAACTCCCCCGTCACAGTGTACTCGAGACCATACTTGAAATACTTCATACACTGGTGTTGTGTAGAAGGGATAATATTGTACTCGTGTAACCAAGGTCTGCCGAGTAAAGCGTTGTAGCATGTCTTGGCGTCAATGACATGAAACTTAATGTCCGTGACAAGCAGCCCAAAGCATAATGTCAGTATCACGGACCCAAGCATCCGTGATGACTGAGAGTCGAACCCGGAGATGGTGATTTTGTCACGAGCAAGGTGTTGAACGCTCATGCATATTTCCTTCAACACTTTTATATTGAGGAGGTTGACGGAGGACCCATTGTCAACCAGGATTTTTCCTATCTTGATATCATGATAGTATCTGGAGTCATAAAGGGGACGGTTATGCTCGCACGTCCCGAGGAGGAGATCTTCATCGCCAAAGGTGATATCGGCTGTGTGTACTTCTTCCAGCTCTTCCTTCATCTTTTCTTCGGCGAGAAAAGCTTGGAATTGCTCGGGCTCTTGCAGTGCCTTGATCAGTGAATCTCTCGCCTCTTTGGATAGCAGAAGGGCGTCGAGAATGCTGAGCTGCGAGGGTATCTTTCTCAGGTGTGCAAGAACGTTGTAATCCACCTTACTTTTCTTGGGTGGGTCCTTAGCTGCCAGCTCTTCGACGACTCGATCATCAAGGGCGATATCCTCAGGGACTTTTTCCTTCCCCTTATCCTTTTTGTTCGAGCCCTTATTTGCAGGTCCGAGATTCTTTTCAGGTAATGTGTGATTGCGCAGCTGAATGTTCTCGCAGCTCTTCGGTTCTTCCTCTTTTCCCGAGGTGGATTCTTTGAAGAGAGGGTCAAGAGTCATTTCTTCGTCAGAGTTGCTCCCGAAAGTTTGGACTTGCGATCCCTCAGAATCAACTATATGGCAGTTGCCGGCAGTTCTTTTGCGTTCCTCGGTCGTATTTCTTTGCTCCCGACGAGCTTTGCGTTTCATCCGCTTGAAATGTTGTCGGTGGGCAACATATCCCTGCCACCAGTTTTTAAATGTGTTGCACTCTTCGGTGGGGTGCGCAATCCTTCGATGATATAAGCAGTAGCTAGGATGTATATCTGGTTCACCAAGAGTGTTTCCTTCGGAAGGTGGCGGCTTCATTCCCATTGATATGGCCTTGGCGAACCTCTTCCTCGTCTTGAACCTGCTTTTATTTGCGGCGGATGTATTTTGATCTGGTGGGAGTGTTCTAACCCTTTCGTCTAGTCGTCGGCGTCTGGCTTTTTCAAATATGGCCATCTCGCGCTCTCGAGCAGCTTTGCTTTTAAGAAGAGCTTCGTCCAGGAATGCATCAATCATTTCGTCTGATGGTCCTAGAAGTTCCGGCTCAGGATCTGCCCCCAGTTTCTCTGCGTAAGGAGCTTCTTCAACGTTTATCGACGAGTGAGAGATCATATGGCAGCTTGCCACATAATCTTCAGGCTCATCCGACGAGTCTTCTCCATTGTCATCATCTCCGTCCTCAAGGATGTGGCTGAGAAATTCTTGGAGTGTGACTGGGGTCCGCGCCTTCTGGTTATATTCTTCCAGCGCGTCGATCTGTTTTTGCAAGTCCGTGCGCTTGTCACCAGGCTTCATGGGCTTTTCGGTCTTCTTCTTCTTTTACGAAGACTTTAACGGCTGGATGTGAGCGCTTTGGCTATCACCACCAATCTTTGGAGTTGGGCACGGTTTTAGCATTCCCTCGATGACCTCAGGTTCCAATGGATTTTTCCACCTAATCGCCGTACATGTTTGGAGATCCTTCAGCATATTTTTAGTCTTGGCTGAAAGAACGACCTCCCATGGAGCTTCTTCTATAAAAGAGCATGATGCCCCTGGTGTATCCCCCTTTTTAAGAGCATGTGGCTGAGGCGGGTTTACTTTCCAATTCTCAGACAGTGCGAACTTGCCCTGTTGGTATTGGTCTTCGATCCAGCCTTTAAAGATGAAGCAATCTTCGATTGGATGGCTTACTGCTTGATGGTAAGGGCGGTAATTAGGATTGTTGATATCGCCTGGCTGCAACGGACGTTTTGGATCCGGCAGATTGATGAGCCTGTTGCGCACCGCCAACTCGAACAATCTCCTCGTTTTTTTCCCGGGGAAACGAATAAGGGCGCTTCATTTTCTCATTATAGTATCGCCGCCTCTCGTCCAGGCGATCAGTTAGTTTTGGGATACTGGGCTGCTGTTGAGCATTTGCAACGAATGTCGTTTTCCCTTTGCCCTTTTCATTCCGTGGCTCCGGCTTTGAAGGAAACAGTCTATGACCCATCTGGTCCATTTGGGCCAGTTTGTCAATCAAGGCCTGGAATGTGGTCGGCTTGAAGAACATCATAAATTGGGAAATAGTCTCTTGAGGGTCAAGGGTGCCTACGAACATGCCCACTGCCGGCGCTTCTTCGATGCGTTGCTCACATTTTGACCACAAATTTCGCCATCGTATTGCGTATTGAACTCATGTCTCGCCAGGTTTCACCCTGGAATTGATCAATGTCGTTATTTGGGTGCGTTCATTAGCACTTGCGAAGCGCTAGGTGAATAGCAGCTCCATTTATGCAAAAGTTTTGATGGAGTCATTGAGAAGCTCCGAATATCACTCGAACGCCGTCTCCGACAAGCTACCAACAAACTGGCGGAGCAGAAGTTTATCATCACCTCCGGTGTTACCGCACAAGGCTCTGAATTAAGCGACGTGCTGATGCGGATTTCCCGTCCCTTTATATACATGAAATTTAGGGATTGTATATCCCAGTGGGTAGCTTATTTGGTCATACCAGCCTGGATAAGATCGTTCAGTCTTAACGACCTGGTCGGCCGCTTCATTCGCCTGGTGAGCTCGTATTTGCTGAGCAATGTAATCATCCAGAGCGGCCTTGGAGATGGTCTCCTCCTTGGCTGCTGAAAGAGCCGGAGGAGGGTTCGATGTCTCCCCTCTGTCGTCTTCAATGACAATCGGGGTGTCTTCAGTTGGAGGTTCCGGCTGTAACATCATCCCGGCCATATCTTGGAACAAAACAGCCATTCGTTTTATATTGGTTGCCTGCTCCGCGGCCTCTTTTTCTTTCCTCTAGAGCATTCTTCGGAGGAAATCAGCATCAGTTTCTTGTTCCTGACGCTGTTTTGAGGTCTCCGGATTTTCTTTCGGCCCAGTGAGTGCGGCCATTGCAGTCAGCATCTCCTGAAGTTTCTGCTGCTGTTGTTCCTGAGCCTTCGTTATCGATCGGGTAAGCGGTCGATGACCCGTGGAAGCACGACTTACCTCTTTTCCGGAAGCCATATAAACGGTATGTGTTACCATGCCCCCAGACTTGGGCCGTTTAGATTCAGCGTCTTTGCGGTCCGCCGCGGTCACAGGGGTTTTCTCCGGCCTCCTTCTCTTGTGAGCGGCTGATGTTGAGGGATCCATTGCAGCGGGCACCCAGACGGTTGTCGCCTTTTGTGGCTTGACAGGATGGTTTTCTCCTTGTCGAGCTTTAAGCTTCTCTGATCGGCGAGAGTAGTCCTGGTCAATCACTAATTCCTGGACCTGTCTCCAGACTCTGTAAATTTTGGAAGACAACCGCTGAGGGGGCTGCTCTGGCTTCTTTTCTGTAGTAATCTCCATAGGTGGAGGAGATCTCTTCAGCACGGCAGTCGGAGAGTTCTTGCTAACTCTCCGAAGCGGTTCAAAGCAGTTCCCAGTTGGAACAGAAGCATTGATTTCCACCATAGAAGCTGGCGGAGTTAGTCCAGAAGGGGAACTGCCCCCAGCCTTCCTTACTCGGTGCCAGTGACGACGGAGAGCATGTCGTGCGGATGGAGTTGGTTCAGCTATGGAGATGGCTTCGTCATCCCCCCTGTCTTGACGGAGGGTTGTCGCCGGTGTCAGCCTTTTGAAAACTGACGTTCGCCGAGCAGTAATGTCCAACCTATCGAATACAGACCTCTGGGCAGAGGTGACTTCGCCTGGAGCGGGAGCCGGAGTGGCCAGCCTTATGAAAACTGACTTCTTGTCAGGAGAAGCCTTTCCAATGATTTCGTTCGCTTGAGCCGGGATGGCTATTCGCTTTGGGATGGCTGCTTCAGGTATTGCGGGCTTGTTGGCGTTCTGACCCAGTCTGTTGAAAACTGAGGTATTGGACTTGGGTGACCCGTTGAGAGGGGCCACGGCAGTGGTAAGTCGATCAAAGACCGACTTCTTTGGGGCTTCTTACGGCAACATCGGGGCATTGAAGCTCATGGGTGGGATCATAGTCCCAAAGAACATCCCAGTGGTGGCCTGAGTTACTTGGTCCACCGGCATCGTGTACAGGGAGGCCGCCTGGGGCCCGTAAGTTACACCTCCAGATGAGGCAGAACGGGAGTTCCAGTTGCAGCTGGAGCATTTTGTGCAGGTAGAAGCCATTGATCTTTCGTTTTCTGCACGGAGCAAGACACCAAATCTTAGTACCTCGAACCCAAAGGCAACCATATCAAACTGCGATTCGTTCGTGAACACGACACACGAAGTGTGGAGTGGAAAGCGGAAAAGGTCCCACCGGGCGTGCCAGAATCTGTTCCCCGCCGAAATAAAGAGACGCGGCCGCGCGGGTCCGTCTTCCCTGAATTCGGGGCAGATGCTAATTGGTGCTATCCATCCACCTCTCCGAAGATGCCAAGTTGATTTATGGCACCATGTATCGAAGGTTTAAACGGATGCGGCCGATGTAGCAGACTTCGTTAGATTCCTCCTCGTTGAGAGGTTTTTTATTGTGGGGACGCTCTTTCCTGCAGGCGCAAGCCCCTGCAGTTAATTACGCTACCGCATCGCGGTAACCATTTTTTCCTTCTCCAGATGATCACTTCGTGTCGTGGGTGTTTGTTTTGTTTTTGGTTGCCTGTGGATTGTATACGGAGACTAATTTATGTTGTCGCCCGTAGGGCGTGGATTAGTCAAAATCCGTACTTTCTTAGATTTGGGTTTGGGGGTTGGGTTTAAGGATACGTTAGTCTCATTTGAGACTAAGATCAACTTAAACGTTAGTTAAGGATACGTTAGTCTAATTTTAGACTAAGATCAACTTAACAGGATCATTTAGATCCAACAAAAGAGCATTTGGGCTCTATTGTTTAGTTTAGGGACATTGCGGTCGATAATTAGTTTAAGGACAATACGATCCAATGTTAGTTTAAGGACATCTCAGTCTAAGGTTAAGGACATCATAGTCCGTGAGTTTAAAGACCTCACAGTCAAGGTTAAGGACATCATAGTCCGTGAGTTTAAAGACCTCACAGTCAAGATTAAGGACGTCATAGTCCATGGGTTTAAGGACCCCATAGTTCGTGAAATGTGTGGTTGTCGGGACCCGTCACCTCTCTGAAGACGTTGAAGGATTACAACGACAAATATCAGAGGAGTTCAGAGATGTACCCTTAAACCGATGTGGGTTGAAAGATCTGTGGTCCAATTTGGAACTAAGATCTGTTAAAAGATTTATGAGCATGCGAGCTCAATTAATCTGAATTTGAGGACTTATGGCCAATTTTGGGCTAAGTCTAATCAAGTTAAAATGTCTTAACATTTATTTTGGGCTGTTGAGTTTTTATTTGGGCTTAGCCCTTTTAACAATGCTGAGCATTGATTTTTATCTTGACAATGATTTTGTCTTTAATTGAATGCTGTGCATTTATCATAGCCCTAGGCATACTCAAAGAACATTTTATGTTCTGTCCAAGAGCATATAAAAAAACATGTTTCGCACTTGGCACTAGCGCCAGTCGATGAGTGCAGTGCGCTATGGTTAAAGCGCTAATGCGCTTAGCGCTAGATATGAAACGCTAATGCGCTTAACGCCTTACGCTAAATGAAGAGCGCTGATGCGCTATAGTTGAAGCGTTGAGGTGTTTGGCGCTGATGCTATATAATGAGCGCAAGGCGCTTTTAATAATGCAGCGCACACGTGAGGAGCACGTAGCATGCTTAGCGCTGAGCGCTGGCCAATGAGCACAGTGCGCTGTGTTTGAAGCGCTATGGCGCTGCAGCGCTTTGCGCTAGATGAAGAGCACTAAGGCACTTTTGAATTAGGAGTGCTAAGGCTCTTATTAGATTAAGAGCGCTAAGGCTCTTCTTAGGTTAACTTTGCGCTCTGCAGATTATCCGTTCTTTGATAAGAGACTTCGTCTCAAGATTCTAAGAACAAAGTTCTTGGTTCAATCTCTTTTTTTATGAAAGGCTTTGTCTTTGTGGATCCGTGATCCTAAGAGAATTGAATAATTCTCCCCCCTTTATAATGAGATGTTCATAATCTCTTTTGTGAAAGACAACTTTGTCTTATAGATCTATGATCTGTGAAAGAAGTAAGTACTTATGTTTATATTGAGACGATTTCGTCTGTATATTCTTTTTACCTTGAAAAAGAATTATCTTCTTTTGCCGAGAGCTTCTTCTTCTTGAGATTTTCTCAAAGTTTATGGGGGGGTTCCTCCTTTTTTTTTTAGATTTGAAGTCTGGGGGTCTTTATATAGGGCAAGATGGTTTGTTCAATCAGTTAAGGAGATCTTTTCTCCAATTGATTTGGGGAATTTCCCATCGTTGGATTTTTTATCTAAAGGCTTCTGGTTTAAAGAAGATAATCTTCTTGTTTTTTATTTACCAAGATTGGGAAATCTTTCCATGCAGAATTTATTCTGTCTTTGGTAATTTTTATTTACCATTGGATCATTGATCTAACGGTGCTCTGATTTACAGAGCACAATTTTATTGTTTGGAAAGATTTTGAGAAATCTTTCCTTAACAGAATTTAATTCCGGTTAATTAATGATTTTTCATTATTATTAGATCTTTGATCTAACAGTAGGAAGCTTTTAGTTCCAGCGCTAGCGCTTATGCGCTCTGCCCATGGTGCGCTCCTCAGAGCGCAGCGCTCTTAGCGCTAGCGCTCACGTGCTTTGCATGTGATGCGCTACTTGTAGAGTAGCACATCTAGCACCAGCGCCTATGCGCTTTGTACGGGGTGCGTTAGTTGTAGCGCAGTGCTCTTGGTGCTGCATCTGAAGCACTGCTTTATTGGAGGTATCTTTTCACCCTCCTTTTAAGTCAAACTTATATTCCCCAGAACTTTCATTTCCCAGGTCTTGGAAATAGCTCCACTATGCACAAATTTTCCTGTGCCTAGTCTTCATAATCTGAAGCAAAACTTCTTTCTTTTCTCGTCTCCAAAGAACCCTCTCAACTATGGCTTGTAACCGCCCACATGCTCGTCGACAACCATGGGAAGTGCCCATCCACGACATTGTCCCTCGCTTTGCTGAGCGCTTGGTGGATCCTGTTCTTACGGATGACCAATGCGACGCAGCGCTGTACGAGCTCTTGACTCGTGTAGGGTCTCCTCTCCCCCCACACTCTATTTGGTTTCGGATGATCCGTACGTCCGTGCTCGCCGATATTCCCCCTCCTCCAGCAGAGATGACCTCGGCAATGCTCGATGTTGCTGAAGACAAGATCGAGTGCTTCTTCGAGGCGCATTTGATCACTAAAGCCCTGAGGGATTGCTCTGTCCATTTGCTGAGCCAGATACAGGCTCGTTGAGTCTTTATCTCCACTTTCTCTGGTGAGTGCGGCACTGATCGATGGGTGGCTACTCTTCGAGAAGATCGTCGTTTTGACATGGTGGAGAAGACAGAGAGGGAACTAGATAATCGCATTCTTAGCTTTGCAAACCCCTGTCCTTTTGATCCCATGTTTGGCGATCTGTTTATATTTTTAAAAAAATGTCTAATTAAGTATTTTAGTATCTGCTAAGTGCTCCTCTTATTTTTAATTCTTTGTTATTCTTTTGTCAGGCGATTATGCGCTGCATAACTTAACTTGTTATAACCAGGTGCAAGTAATGAAGCGCTCTTGGCAATTAGCGCACTTGGCGCTTAGCGTTCTTGGCGCTTAGCGCTCTCGTGCTTTGCACGTGAGCGCCGTTTCAGAGTCTTTGACTCTTAGTGCTGGCGCATTCACTGCTGGCGCTCTTCACGAAGCGTCGCTTCATTTCAAACCTCAGAATTTGAACAGAGCTTTGCTCTGATTGGGGAAACAGACTACAATCGGATCGCTGCTCAGGACTAGCTCAACTTTACTTTTCTTCGGTTTATATATGCCACATGTTTAGGCAATTTTCTTTTATTGTATTTACTTTCCGGCTGAAACTCATGTACTTGTAAATATTGGAAGTTGAATATAAATAAAGATATTTGTTGAAAAATTTTACAGTCTCCATTTATTCTTGCATTGTATATTATTGTTTCAATATGCTTAGTATATTTATTTAGGAAATGGCTTTCTCTGGATAAATATGCCACGGGCTTGCCACGTCACCGTTTCCGTCTACCGGGAAGCGGGGCGTGATAGTTTTCTTCCAAACCTAAGGCTGGAGCTAAAAGGTAGGGTAAGAAGAAAATCAACTAGTATAAGTTTGGTGTACACAAGGTAAGTAGGAGAGATATCAAAAAGGGTTGAAGTGAGCAGAAATGAAATTTCAGCTACTATCATGAGCATGGGCATTGAAAGGGGCGTTACTAGGAATATCGGGCCACCCCTTGAAACATTTTGATATTTCATGTTTCCGGTATGTTTAATTGAAACATTTTCTCAATTAACTCTAACTTCTGGGTATATTGATACCGGATTAGAATCCCACATTTGTTAGTAGTTATCGGTGGTGAGAAGGAGTGTAGTATTAGAAAAGGTGATTTGATCTCCAATGTCGGAAATCGGAGCAATTGTTGCTATTGGGGAAATCATCTGGTTTTGCCTTTCTGTAAAATTTTGGTTTTGAATATCTGTTATTATGCACCAATTTTTAAAACTGATATATTTGTCTCTTTATTAGATAAAGTGGGATATAAATTTTGAAAAACATGTTCTAAACATGTACCCATATCAATATATTGATTAGGTAAGGTGCATAAAGATAGCGGTGTAAACATTCTTAACCAAAATACAGTTTTCAAATTACAACACACAGAGTATAAGTTAGTGAACTCATAGGACTTATAAATAGTGATGTATGTTGTCCGGTATCCAAATGGATAAAGGGTTGGTACTCATACTTCGTTCCGTTTTCCAACGAGTTCTCTAGTTTTAGACACGCATTCTAGTTGAAATTCAAAGTTCAAAAATTTTGAGAAGTTCATAGGATATAAGAATAAAGTAGAGAACCAAACGTTGGAAGTATCAAGATTCTTCGAAGTTCTCGAAGATGTGGATACTTATGCTAGGTATTCCGTTTTAAATGTAGGTGTCCTTAAAAGCAATTAGTTGTAATTATAATCTGCATGTATAGAGCTTTCTCGTTCGTAATAATAGTATACTATTTGGTTTTTCATTATTGGTATATCTTTTATTTATAATACTCTGTTTATTATTGATTACTAATAAAGTTCCTAAAATAATACTAGACTACAGGATTATGATGTAGATCACAATAATGAGACCTGACTAGTCGATAAGTATATTCTTAAATGTTCCTAACCATAAAAGTATCGAGATGGGACATTGATACTCCGGAAGACTAGTGTATATTATACTTACTCATTAGAGAGTATGGACTATTCTCGTAGTTATCTGATGTGGTGACATCAGAGTATTGTATGCAGGTGCTTATAGATGATAAGTACACCGAACGACTCACCTTGAATTTCCAGTTGGTAATTATATATAACTGTCAGATGGAAATTCATATAGTGATGACTGGTACGACTTAGTCTCTAGACCTGAGATTCGCCATAGTACTTTGCGTGTGCTAAAGATTGCTTTAATTACTATCTAACCACAGATCCATTGATGTTGTGTATAATAGTAGTAATTGGGTATGACCGAACACATATGAAGGTTATGAGGAATTAACATGGGATTCGTCTCTCCGGTAGAGAACAGTGTTTTGCAGTGTGTGATATATCAGTGGCCTAAAATATCTGGCCAGAATCAAATGATAAGTAGTTATTAGTTTGATCTCACGGTTACATAATAATATCAACACAACAGTTATTTGAGTTATTAGGGTTTAATAGTACTATCAAGCCCTAGACCAAATAAGGAGCACAAAGAAACGAAAAGATCGAACCGTACGGTAGTTGCCACTGATAGGTATTGTTTGCTTGGATAGTATTTTCCTATTACAATCCAGTCATCGACAGTTTATCCAGGTAGTCTAAATACGTAGCTATCGTCGCTATAGACTTATGGATTTTACCGCTTATAGAATTAATTTGAATTGTTTGAATTAATTATCCAGTGTTGAGTAAACGTCGAGCCTACAGAGTCAGAGATAGGTGAACTCCTATTTGCCAAATATAGAACTATAAAAGAAGAGAAAGTATATGGTTGATATACAAAAAGGTATTTAACTAAATAAGTATATTTGATGTACTATTAATTAAATAAGGGTAAAATTGTCAGATACGATTTGACGTGCTACTAATGATAATATGTGATATTAAATGAGTAAATAATACATGCCTATATATATTAATTATATTATGAATATTATATATATATATATGTATGTAATTATAAATATATATAAATATATATGTTGATATATATGTGTATATATATAAGATAATATTGTTATGCATTTGATGTGTATCAAATATTATATGCATATATATATGTGTGGGCCAACATGTATTAAGTTATAACTAATTAGTTTGTTTAAGAGATTAAACAAATTAATTAATTATGAGGGTTTAAATACAAAAAACTATATCCCTATATATTGGCTTCTATTTGATACAAACCCTAAGCCCTAAGTATTCCTCTTATTCTCTCAAAAATTTTGGCCTCCCCTCTTCCTTTCTTTTGGTTAAAATTTTTATGGTGGAGACAAATTAAAATTTTGATTTTTAATTCTTATCTTTATTTTATAATTCTCTCTATTTAATTAGATCAGCTAACTAATTAATTAGGGTCCACTGATGTGGATTTTATTAGCCCTCCAATTTTAACCGTAAATATACAGTTTATCGCAGTTGTACTTAAGAATCGTTCCCACAGAGAGATGTGTTAACTACTTTTAAATTAAGTTAAACTTGAGTTGTTTTTTAAAATCTAAAGATTTAAATGCAAAATAAAATAAAATTTGGTTTTCAAAAGAGAGAAAAATCTAGAGTTTTTATTTGCTTTATTTCTATGGTTGGTTTAAAATATTCATCTTCTTTTCTAATCTAGTTCTAATATATTTCCATTAATTATAACTAAACATAGGTTATATTTAAATTTTAAATATAGCCCATCAAAATTATTGTATCATCTAGATCATACCCTAGTTCTAGGTAATTAGAAATAACCTAGTTTTAATCTTCCACAAAAATATGTAGGTCATGAGTCTATAATTAATATCTTATCGATTAATCTTGATCTCTTTTAACTACCTAAGTTGAATATCTTATGATTAAATTATTTTCTTATATTCCCTAATTAAGTTTCTATTTTTTCAAATTTTCCTTAACCTAATTAGATTATTGGTGTTATCACCCTTTCCTAATCTTATTCTAAGCGTCAACTTTCATTATGAGATTAGTTTATTAAATGAAAAACTATAAAGAGGATAGTTAAATTATAAGACATTCATCATAGAATCATAGAAAAGAAAAGCTAAAAGATTACCCAGCCACAAAATAAATACAAACAAAACCCTAGAAAAGAATTAGTTACTCATGTTTATAAAAGAAAAATAAATCTTATTCATAATCAAGAGTATTTACAATAGACTCGATCTTTTCTCCTTGAAAACCCTAACTTGAATGCTATGAGAGAGATGAGAGAGATATACGAGAGATATAAAACCCTAAGACTATACAAGTGCTTATATTGGGCTAAGAAAGATTGGAGAACAAGTAATAGAAAATACAAAAGAATCTACTTTCTAAAAATTATGATAATATAATCTAACTACTCTGTTGGATACAGTTGTGTACTTTCAGAATCTTCAAAAGACGAAACCCTATATCTCATATTAATCTATATGGAAAGATGATCGTGCCCATAAAAAATCTCATCGAACGGCCAAAATCGACCGCTGATCCGCCGCCGTTTTTTGGTTTCGTGGCTCCAGATTTTTTCTGTGGTTTTATCGTCAATTTAGATGATTTTTTGAGAACATAAAATCTTGAATATCTCGCTGTATCTCTGTAGTTGCGTAGATCTCCGAATTGTTCCCAAATTTGGCATATGATTAGGAAGGTTGATTTGTTACTTTTGATTTGATTTGGTTTCTCCAACTGATTTGTTATTGTGATGATTGATTCTTTGTTGCAACCTTTACTGATTTATAATGATATTCCCAAATTTGTTCTAAATTTGAAAATTGCCTTTTGATTTTCTGAATCCCTTAAGTCTCCATTATATGCACGTAATTCTTCTTTTAGGTCAATTTTCTGTCATTTTGCATCCAAGCCCTGTTGTCTATAATAATTCACAAAAGATACACAAAACAGTATAATATATGACAATAACATGATAAATGGATTAGAAAAATGTGCAATAAATTACACCTATCAAATACCCCCACACTTATTTTTTGCTAGTTCTTGAGCAAATATAGGGTTTCAAATTCTAAACTAAACTAACCTACTATTTAACTAAATCATACTCTTATAAAAGAAAATAAAGGAAGCAAAAATAATAAAATGAGAACTATATACAAAGATAGAAATAGATAAGAAAATTACGAAAAATAAGAGTTTAAACTTTACTAGATTTTTAGTCGTCATGAACCATACCTCAATAGACTTTGATCTATACCGAAAATTACTTTCTCATCATTCTTCTAATTTTTCATATCTATCTTGCTTTCAAATATGACATATACCCCTACGTATGTGTAAAATCATCCCTATAATTGGAGAATTAAATTCAAGCTCTTATACTCTTGCCCTTAGCTCCCTGTTACTTTTTAATTGATGATCAAATTAATGGATTTGTTCCCATATTTTTCATGCGACCATTAATGCTTCGTGGGGCACTAACCAACCGATTACCGAATGTGATCACTTATTAGGCGTAAATAATGGTATCCTAATTTTGCTGCACCTAAAGCACAGCAAATGATCTCAAACCAGTTAGTCTAAGTCACTAGGTGATGAAAAACCCTTGCTGAAATTTTTTTATGCTATCTTGATAATTACAAGATAGTGTTCATTTTTTTTAAGATATTAATTTTTCTTCTTCGTAGTAGGGAATTATAGACAAGAGCATGACAGATCTTTTCTACTATCCCATGTTTCAAGATGTGTGCATATGCATATAGTAGAGTATCAACGTTCAAATATTTAAACTCAAAAATAAGGTTCGTTTATATCTTCTCAAACCTAGTAACTCCTTCATGATAGTAGTCTTTTTGGAACGGGCTCATGACTTATTACTAGATCCATTTAACCATCATTTTTTCTTTTTTTCTTAAAATCTTTCTCTCTTTTATATACATTTTTCACTCTCTAACTTTCATTTTCAAAATTTTCTAATTTTTTTAAAAGAACATAAAAATAAAAGAAATTTTTTGTACAAAACCAAACCCCACACTTAAATCAAACTATGTCCTGATCGTGTTAGAGTACATATCTTGTTACACCCGCATAGTTGTGCTTATCTTTGTTGAATTCTTCTTGGTTTTAAATTCTCAATACCTACAAAAGAAGATATAGGTGTGCATTTTGGTATCCAAACTAACTTGGGTTTATAGGGGTTAATTTTGGGGACCCATTTCAAATTGGTATATAAAAATATATTTCTTTTCAACTCACAAGAATATGCAAAGTGACCATGTGCACCACAATAAAGATAGGTGTGATTAGATATACCCATGGAACTATATTTATATTTAGAATAGTGGTTGAAAATTTTAGATGAAAATGATTTTTGAATTTTTGATTTTTAAGATTAATATCTCTTTTATTTAAAAATTTCTTCCCTTTGCATGGTAAAGAATTAATCGTTTCCTATCTTTTTGAAAACTTAGCAAAACAAACTGTTAAATTATTATTTTGTTTCTTGAAGGAAGTAATTTTCTCGATCAACTTTCCTTGAGAAATACAGGACAATTTTAAAGAATCAATTTCTCTTTTAAAAGATGAAACCAAATTTTCATGATCATTTCTTAAAACATCACATGACAGAATCAAATTTTCATTTTCAGTGTTTAAAGCATCAATAGTTTTTTATTGAATATCAATTTTTGAAAGAAACTCAAATTTCTCCTTCTCGAATTTGTCAATTTATGCCAGAAAATCATTTTTCTCTTTTTCTAATCTATCAATCAAAACAACATTTCTCAAAACTTCTTATGAACTAGTAGAAGATTTTAAAATATCAAATTCACTAGTAAAAATTTCCATCAAACCATCATTTTCTTCCCTCAAAGAATTTCGAGACAAAATCAAATTCTCTTTATCACTTTTCAAAGATTCATTCAACGAAACCAATTCCATTTTCTTCTTTTCTAACAACAAAATTTTATTTTTAAGGAAACTATTTTGAGACATTACCATATTAAGTTGATGATGAAAACTGGGAGAAGTATCATTAAGTTGATCATGTGTATCAACAGCAGAAGAATCGCTCTCATCGTCATCACTATTAAATGCTTCCTCTCTAGATATTTCTTTTAGCTCTTTCAACCCACCATCCTCAAAGTTAAACACCTTATCGTGAGAAACTCCTTGAATCATATTGACTTCGCAATTTTGATCATATATGTCGCTTTGTTGTCTTCCTAGGTTAAAAATATTCAATTCTATTTTTAGATTCCCAAAGGTAAACTGTATAGAACCATTACGACAGTTGATCAACGCGTTTAAGGTGGCTAAGAATGGTCGACCCCAGATCACTGGAATTTGGTTCCTAGGGTTAAATACGGGTTGTATTTATAGAACAATGAAGTCCACAGGGAATATAAATTTCCCTATCTTAAGTAACACGTCCTTAATTTCACCCTTCGGTTTCTTAATGGATCGGTCGGCCAATTGTAAAGTAATTTTCATGGGTTGAAGATCACCCAATCCTAGCTATTCATAGACCGAAAAATGTAGAAGGTTCACACTAGCTCCTAGATCAAGTAAAACTCGGTTTATGACCCTGACACCTATAATGTAAGAAATGGTAGGACAACCGAGGTCCTTATACTTTATGGGTGTTGCATTACGGATGATGTCACTAATATTGCTGGCTAGAAAAACCTTCTTAGGCACTTGTGTTTGCCTCTTTTTAGTGCATAGGTATTTAAGAAATTTAGCATAGAAAGAAACTTGGTCAATCATGTCCAAAAGAGGGACGTTGACCTTAACTTGTTTAAACGCCTCCATCATCTTTGCCACTTTAGCATCTTGCTTCTTGACTTTTAAACATTTTGGATATTGTGCTCTAGACTCAAGAAGGGTATCCATAGAAGATGGATGGAATACATGTGTATCAATAGATACCGGCTGTGTAAGTGGGGTAGGAGACTGTTGCTCTTCATTAGCCGGTATCTCTTCCAAATTTTCGGGCATCCTAACCTGATTATCAACCTTTTTCCTGATTGCAAAGTAATTATAACATTTGCTTGCGTGGGATTTGCACGTGGATCTTTTAAATTTATTACAGGTTGGCTAGGTAAGGTGCCTATTTCTTGTCCTCCCAATGCTCATTTCTCGTCTTCCCAATGCTGCAACTAGTTGGACAATTTGCTTTTCAATATTTTCCAACTGCTTTTCAACCTTATTAAGTCTAGTATTTTTGTCCCCATACCCTTGTCATATGTTGGGTTGGGTTGGGTTGGGTGGAGGATCTTGTTTTATGTTTTGGAATTGTTGGCTAGTGTTGACTTAATTCCATTGTAAATTAGGGTGGTTCCTCCATCCTTGGTTATAGGTTTGAGAATAAGGATTATAATTAATATTTTGATATGCAGTATTGGCGGTCTCTTGCTATTGAGGACCGCTTAGAAGGGGGCATTCTTCAGAAAGGTGGAACGAGTCTTGACAGTTTAGGCAAGGAGAGAGTTTGCTAACTTTTTGGACGGGGTCGGTTGTAGTTGATTGCTTTTCTATTGATTTTCTTATTGCTGCTAGCTTAGCATACATCCCTATAGTAGTTTCAACTACGTGTAACCCTTCCCTAGATGTGGTCGAAGCTCTCTCACTAGTACTCTCCCATTACATGATTTTATCAAATATTTTTTCTAGAAAGTTCCATGCATCATCTTCCTTTTTCATCGTAAAGTCGTCTTGACATATCGACTCTACCATAAGTTTAGACTCCATACCATCATACACTATCTGGCATTTCCCACTTAGCTATATTGTAATGTAGGCATTTAATGAGAAGGTCTTTAAAACGTTCAAAATATTTCCAAAAAGATTCCCCCGGTTTTTGTGAAAAATGTCTTAATTTCAAATCTGAATTTAGCAGTTTTAAAATGCGGGTAGAATTTTTTAAGGAAAGTTTTAGTAAACTCTTCCCATGTGTGAATAGTGTTAACCGGCACATTGTACAGCCAATGTTTAGCTTTATCAATGAAGGCAAATGGTATTAATCTAAGTTTTACAGTATCTTGATTTAACAGCTTCAATTTGAACAATTGGCATAAGTCCTCAAATTCTCTTATAAAGACATAGGCGTCTTCCAATTCTAGACCATAGAATTTAGGAAGTGAATTTATGAAAGCAGGTTTAATTTCATAGTCACCGGCAGCAATCGGTAAGACTATGCAAGATGGGAGTGAAGTACGTGTAGGATAGCATCTATCTTGAAGCGTAGGTGTAGCAGGGACAATATCAGCCATAGTATCTATAAAATCAAGACAAGTCAAACAGTTTGTTTCGTCTCGACCCCACATGTGCAAACACCGTACACAAAGTTTTTTTATATGCAAAAACTAAGATGCGGAAACTAAACTAGAGATTCTATCAAATCACAATCGAAGATGCGCAAACAACCTAGATCTAGGATTACCTGGGTCAAGTTACTGGACCCGCTCCTAACTGCCAAGAGACAAATTGCGGGATAGATCCTCTAACAACTCTTTAACAACCTTGAGGCCAGATCGGTGCCAGTTAAGTAGGAGGTTTCCACTATACGAATCACCGAAATCGCGGGTCTTAATTAAATAAGCACAACTAGTCACATGTCACTAGACACTTCAAGATTGAATCAGATAACCGTTAGATTACCAACAACCACCTCTTATCCTATTGAGCGCGATAAGTCCTTAGGGGCTGAAGTCTAGATATATACATTTTTAATTTAATGTAGGTTAATGCGGATGCTCGGTTATGATTTGTAGGGCCTGGGAAAGGTGATGAAATCCCCACCTAATCTGGATTTGGGTTGCCCCTTAGAATCTTCTTAAATAAGCAATGCAATCTAAAACGATCAAAAATCAAAAATCTAAACTAATTTTTTTATATGGCGCAAAGAATCCTGCAAATTTCTGTTAGTTAGAATCAAATCGAGATTTTGGAAAGAACGAGATCTTACCTATATTTCCCTTTATTCGTCTTAATTTTCTCTTCCAGTAAGTTTGTCTCGATTCCTGAAATTTTAAATAGAAATTTTGTAGAATCAAATACACTAAAGGAAATTTAATTTATTCTACAACTAAAATCTAAAACTTAAATTTAAATGTAATTAAACTACACCTCCTCGGCAACGGCGCCAAAAGCTTAATGTAGATTTTATTAGTCCTCTAATTTTAACCGTAAATATGCAGTTTATCGCAGTTGTACTTGAGAATCGTTCTCACAGAGAGGTGTGTTAACTACTTTTAAATTAAGTTAAACTTGAGTTGTTTTTTAAAATCTAAATATTTAAATGCAAAATAAAATAAAAGTTGGTTTTCAAGAGAGAGAAAAATCTAGGGTTTTTATTTGCTTTATTTCTATGGTTGGTTTAAAACATTCATCTTCTTTTCTAATCTAGTTCTAATATATTTCCATTAATTATAACTAAGCATATGTTATATTTAAATTATAAATATAGCCTATCAAAATTATAACATCATCTAGATCATACCCTAGTTCTAGGTAATTAGAAGTAACCTAGTTTTAATCTTCCACAAAAATATACAGGTCATGAGTCGACAATTAATGTCTTATCGATTAATCTAAATACCTTTTAACTACCTACGTTGAATATCTTGTGATTAAATTATTTTTTTATCTTCCCTAATTAAGTTTCTAGTTTGTCAAACTTTCCTTAACCTAATTAGATTATTGGTGTTATCACCCTTCCCTAATTTTATTCTAAGCGTCAACTTTCATTATGAGATTAGTTTATTAAATAAAAAACTATAAAGAGGATAACTAAATTATAAGACATTCATCATAAAATCATAGAAAAGAATAGCTAAAATATTACCCAGTCACAAAATAAATACAAACAAAACCCTAGAAAAGAATTAATTACTCATGTTTATAAAAGAAAAATAAATCTTATTCATAATCAAGAGTACTTACAATAAACTCGGTCTCTTCTCCTTGAAAATCCTAACTTGAACGCTATGAGAGAGATGAGAGAGATATAAGAGAGATATGAAACCCTAAGGCTATACAAGTGCTTATATAGGGCTAAAGAAGATTGGAGAACAAGTAATAGAAAATACAAGAGAATCTACTTTGTAACAATTATGATAATATAATCAAACTACTCTATTGGATGTTGTTACGTGCTTTCAAAATTTTCAAAAGATGAAACTCTACATCTCATATTAATTTAGGTGGAAAGACGATCGTGCCCATAAAAAATCTCATCGAACGGCCTAAAATCGACCGCTGATCCGCCGCCGTTTTTTGGTTTCATGGCTCCAGATTTTTTCTGTGGTTTTATCGTCAATTTAAATGATTTTTGAGCACATAAAATCTTGAATATCTCGTTGTATCTATGTGGTTGCGTAGATCTCCAAATTGTTCCCAAATTTGGCATATGATTAGACAGGTTGATTTGTTGTTTTTTATTTGGTTTGGTTTCTCCAACTGATTTGCTGTTGTGATGATTGATTCTTTGTTACAACCTTTGCTGATTTGTAATGATATTCCCAAATTAGTTCTAAATTTTCAAATTGTATTTTAATTTTTTGAATAATTCCCTTAAGTCTCCAATATACGCACGTAATCCTTCTTTTAGGACAATTTACTGTTCTTTTGCATCCAAGCCTTGTTATCTGTAATAATTCACAAAAGATACCCAAAACAACATAATATATGACAATAACATGATAAATGGGTTAGAAAAATGTACAATAAATTACACATATCATTCACTAATCTTAGAGATTCATGTGGAGGCAAGAAAAGAGATCATCAAGATATAATCAAGTCGTCTTGATTGGATATGAATCGCTAGCACAGCGAACGGAACGCAAATCTGAATTTGCGCAAAAATATTATCTTTTCGAAACAATTAAGAGTTAATTGATTTCGTTTATAATTAATCTAATTTATAAACCCTAAATTGGTGTTGATGTAAAAAAATTAATTTTTCCTTCCGCTACGTTTACACCAATTTTCACCAACATGATATCAGAGCAAAGGTTTATAAATTAAGTTAATTAATTTGTTCTTTATAATTGCATACATAAATGTTGCTATAATTAGGATTAATCAATATGTTCTAAGGGTTAGAATATTATTGAATGCATATGTCAATATTTGTATAAAATTTAATATGCTTAAATTTGATACATTAGAAGTTTTTAATGAGATTAAAAATATCAACCTTTTTTTTACAAATTTTTTTACGCATAAAAATTTGGAATATGTAAAAAAAAGTTTGTTTTATTATTATTAAAATATTCCGGATTTTTAAATAAATTATTTAAATAAAAAATTATTTTTCAAAAATATTCCATGTTTGTTGGAGTTTATTGAAAATATATTTTCAAATATATTGCAAGTTTGTTGGAGTTTGTTGGTTTTTTGTTGGAGATTATTTAAATTTAAATCCAAGTTTGTTGAAAATTGTTTAAAGTTGTTATTAAAAAAATTGTTGTTATCTTTAAATTGACATTTAAATGCATGTGTGTTAAGTTGTTGACATACAAGATAATTTTGTTTAGTTAATTTTAATAAGTTGTTATTAAAATTAATTAAATAATTTTAGTTCTAAATTATAGCAAGTATTTTATGCAAATCATTATATATGATATAATGAGTTGTGGTTGTGATGTGATCATATGCCTGCAATGTGTTCTATTTATTTTTGTGTATGTGATATGCAATGATTAGATCAGTATATTGGAATGGATTTGGACAAACCCTCTGTGATTTGCGTTGTAAGTTTTTATAGTGCCCTACGAGTCACTTGGTAATGATTTAATTAAATGGGATCTGCGAGCCTCGATTAATTTACGTATTAGTTTGTGAGTTTCATGAGGGCAAAGAATTGAAGCAAGAGCTAGGCATGATTGAAGGACTTCATTGGAGCGTGTAAGCGGCTCAAAACTTTTTCTTTTTTTTAGTTTATATACATGTGATGTAAAACCCTAAAATGAATTATCGTATTTTAATTTTATCGCTCAAATTAAAGCACAATAAATCACACCCGTCCAATTCACTCCAGTATAAGCCCGTTTTTATAATATACATGCTTGTAATGCCTTAGAAATTGTTCTTGTGGGTTTGCGTATCTGTGATGCCATTAAAAGTTGTTTTATTCTCATTACACGTTTTTCAAAAACAAGATTTTGTTAAAATGAGTTTTTCTAAAATGATCATAAAAACAATTCAAAGAAGTTTTAACAAGAAAATGATGAGATGATTAATAATGATATTGTTAAGTATAACAAACCATTTAAAATTGAAAAACAATTTTTAAAATGAATAGGAGAGTTAGTAATAACTCAAAAACATAGTTTTTTTCTAAAAATGTTTTTCAATTTATATCAAGTCAAAAACGTTAAGAGTATTTTTCAATACCATACGTTACCCTCCACGATTTCAATCAAATAAAGTATCCAATATTCATGCTATGTTTGTTGGCGAGCTGTCAAGCCATAGCGTGTGGTATTTGGATGGTACTTGGTTGCTAAGACATGTGATGTAGAGTAGGTGAATCAATAGTAAGGCTTTATTGTTGGCGAGTTGCCAAGGGTCACATTATTGATCCAACTGCTCAAGAAATGTGTGGGTATGACTTGATTAGAATATTATGAGTTATCGTTGGCTTGTTGTCAAGTTTATAATAAGTTTAGGAACTATAATCGAAAGTTACGAAGGTGATCGACAACAGTGTTTTTTCCACCTTCTATGGTGTATGGTGACTTGCTGGCTAGTGGTCAAGGTCACTATACCATGATAGTTGGATTTCGATTCCCATTTTAAACTTTTAGAAAGTTTACGTTTTTCAAATATTGTGGTTTTCATGAAAATGCGCTAAAATAGCAGGAGCCATCTAATATATAAATTAAATTATTTTCCAATTTATTTAGATGTTAAGAATGTCTGCTAAAATATTTCTCTTTTTCTACTCTCAAATTTACTGTTGTTAATCATGACTGGTTTGAAACTAATAATTGAAAAAGACAAACTGATGGGACACAATTAAAAAGAACAGTTATGCAAGATCAAAATCACCCTCATTTATGAAAAAAAATAATTTACGTTCTCACTTGCACACCACCTCCCCCTCAAGGTGACAGACCTGGAGATGTGGATCGAGATATCCATAATCAGTGGAAGCTCGATTGTGGTTGAGCTCATTGCCTCACTATGGCCTCTATGAATGATGATTTCCAGAGACAGCATGAAGAAATGGATGTTCAGACTATATTCACTCGTCTCCAATGGATGTATGGAGAACAATCTCGAATATCTTGATTCGAGATATCGAATGAATTTTATGATCTGAAAATGAAGCCCGGTACACCCGTACAGGACCATGTCCTCAAAATGATTAATTTGATCAATCGACTTGAGGGTTTGGGTTTTTCTTTACCTGAAGAGCTTTATATTGATAGAATCCTTAGTTCTCTACCAAATGCCTTTTCTCCGTTCATAATGTAGATCAATATGAACAAACTGGAAGTTGGACTTCCAGAGCTGCTTAATATGTTGGTGCAAGCTGAGACCTTTTTAAAGAAGGAGAAGTCCTTTGTTATGCTTATGGGACGTTCTTCTTCCTCTACTAAGGCGAAAGCCATGGTAAAGGGAAAGAAGAGCCATACAAGCCTAACGAAGGCATAAAAAAGCTTAAAGGTAAGGGTAAGGCAAAAGAAACAAAACCTGCATAAGGAGAATATTTTCGCTGCCATAAGACTGGACACTGGAAGAGAAATTTCACTAGATATCTAGAGAAGCTAAAGAAGAAGAAGCTTGCTGAAGTTTCATCTTTAGGTATTTGTGTTATTTAAAATTGTTTTCAAATTACACCCACTTCATGAGTATTGGATATTGGTTCCGGTTCTCACATTTGTAATTGTTTACAAAGACTAAGAAGAAGTAGGAAGCTGGCATAAGGAGAGATGATTCTCTGAGTTGCAAATGGAGCTAATTGTTGCAGCAGTTGCAGTATCAGTGTCAGATGGCAAGACTTTGGTTTTAAATAACTGTTATTATATTCCTAATATATTATGCAACATTATTTCTGTTCCTTTATTGGATAAGAACGGATATTCTTTTGTTACATCCAATGGTGTTATGAACATTCATTGTAATAACGAATTAATAGCTTCTGGGAATTTATTTAATGGTCATTATATATTAAATCTTGCCAATATTTATAATATACACAATACTCGTAAAAGAACAAGCTCAAAAATGAACGAAACTCTTTTATGACACCATAAACTTGGCCATATAAATGAGACAAAGCTTAAGTAATTACATAAGAATGGTTACCTACATTCATTTGACTTCGAGTCATATGATAATTGCAAGTTATGTCTTAAAGGAAAAATGTCTAAATCTCCGTTTAGTGGAGGCGGAGAAAGAGTTGATGAACTCTTAGGACTAGTACATAGTAATGTATGTTGTCCAATTCAAGCTAGAGAAGAATACTCCTACTTCATTACTTTTATAGATGACTGCTCACGAAGTATAAGTCTGAAGCATTTGAGAAGTTCAAAGAGTATAAGAATAAAGTGCAAAGCCAAACTGAAAAGAATATTAATATTCTTCGATCGGATCGAGGATGTAAATATTTGAGTACATAATTCATTGGTTACTTAAAAAAGGTTGGGATTCTCTCTCAGGTTACTCAAATTTACATGCCATAAATGTTAGGAATATGTATGCCCTAGAGGCCATTATTGTATGATATAGTGGATATTTAGACATATATATAGAGGACTTTCTTACTCGACATGATGGTATGCTATCTGGTTGCTCTTTATCTTAACATATACACTTGTATTATTATACTGTCTTTCTGATACATGTTGATAAAGCCCTTAGGATGTAGGCTTGACTACCAGGACTATGATGCAGATCATACTGGTGGGGCTTGTGTAGTCCGCAAGCACATCCTTTAACAGTTCCTAGTCGAGAGGTTATCGAGACAGGGCATCGATATTTCAGAGTAGACTAGTGTGTATGTTTCTTGACCCTGTATGGGGCGATGTTTGATCCCACAACCATTGGTGTTTCACATCAAAGATTGTACATAGGTGCTCATTAGAGAATGGGTACACCGAGCAGGGCTCGCTGAGAACTTCTAGATGGTACCATACCTAACATCAGATAGCAGTTCTCTGGTGAGACTTGTACAGGTTAGTCTGTAGACCCGAGATCGTCATAGTGTCTTGTGTGGTTCCCACTGTGCTTTGATTTCCTCCCTACCACGGCTCAAAGGAGTCATGCAAACAGGTGGATTTTGGGTACAGTCCCGAGTCACATGGAGGCAGTGAGCGATAGGAGTGGTTTCTTCTCTCCCGGTATTGGGAGTTGATGTTGCGCTATGCTCGATTGGCTATAACAGTAAGTCCCTGGTCAGGGATGATGAGATTTATTGGTAAGTGTTATCAGTAGTTTCTCAAAAGGTTATAAGCCACACATCGACATGACTTATCAAGTTATTGGTGTCCGAAGATTCCACCCCCAAACTTGATATGCAATATATCAGACGAAGAGACCGGAATGTACGGTAAGTGTTGCTTATAGGCACTACGGGAGTTTGGACAAATTTTCTTGTTGATCTTCTATTCTTTCAATACCTGTGTAGCCGTTATGTCCAGCAAGTACCGCTGACGGCTTGTGGGTATCTGATGTGATCATTATCTACTGCTGGCATATTGACGATTCTTCAGAGTCCCACGCAGAGGTTTCCTAGATCAAGCGAAACGAAGTAGGGCACATATGGAGATATGTGCGGGAGCTTGATTAAATACAAGTATGTGATATCGTATTCTAATCTCGCGATATTTGATATCGGTTAGGTTATATGTGATATAACCAGATTATTGAATCAAGTGTTAATTCAATGATTTGATTTATGTATATATATTTGATATTGGCCAGTTATATATAATATGACCGAATTATTGAATCAAGTATTGATTTAATATCTTATTTTGAATATTAGTCGGTTATATGTAATATAACCGGATAATTGAATCAAGTATTGATTTGATATTTTGATATACATATATAAATGATATTAGTCGGTTATATATGATATAACGGATTAGTGAATCGAGTGTTGATTTAATAATTTGATATGTATTTATATTATATATATATATGAGAATAATGGAGGAATTTCCTCCTATGGCGTCGAAAAAGTACGCCCTCCGTCATATTTTCCGATGATCGGGATCCATCATCTTCATCGTTATCATCTAAGATGTGGATACGCCAAATTTCATGTGATTCTACAACTTTTCACCGTTGATTTAGCAATGTAAAAAGTTCTATTGTCGGTAAACCGTTAATTTTGAACCGACTAATTCAACGGTGAAAAAGTTGTAGAATCGCATGAAATTTGGTGTACCCATATCTTAGATGATAACGATGATGATGATGGGTGCCGATCGTTGAAAAATACGACAGAGGGCGTACTTTTACGACGCCATAGGAGGAAATTCCCTCCTATGACAACTTTCCTCCATCATTATTATTATTATTATTATTATTATATATATATATATTGTTTTGTATCATGGTTGACGATACTTTGAACTAGGATATATGAGAATCACACAAGATGATAAAATGAGAAGATAATGATTTATTTTTTATGAATTAAAGAAAAGAAAATGAGTCATTGTTTTTGGAGGCTTGTAGAAGCCTTGAGAAGCCATGACTCACATCTTTTCTTTTGGCATATTCATTGATATTTATCACTATCAATCTCATCTTATCTCATCACCTCACATGGTTCATTCTCTCTCATCTAAGTTCATCTCCCATCTTCTTCATTCTCTTGCTCTCTAGGTTTTTCTTGAGGTGAGAAAAAGAAAAGACAAAAATATTTAGAATGAGCAAATCTCCTACTTCATCAACCTGCACTAATCCAGTCCATTAGTTTTGGTTGTTTGCTTCACTAATACCTTGATTAGTGAAGAGTGAGCTTGAGTTAGAGAGACTTCAAGGTGGATCATCTTCGGCATCGAAGATTTCTAGCAAGCTTGATCCTTTCTTCAAGGTGGATCATCTTCGGCATCGAAGATTTCTAGCAAGCTTGATCCTTTCTTCAAGTGGAATCAAAGAAGAGTTCGAGGGACTACTACTTAGAGCTTTAGAAGTGAAGAACCAGTCTACAAAGGTTGTAAACCTCCATCACTTAGTTTAGAACTTTTTTCTTGCACTAAAACCCTAATTCTCTAGTTCGATTCTTGGTTAGTATACTTAGACCTCTAGATTTTTTTAAATTGCATACTTGATACTTGTTGAAACCTAGTAGAGGTGCTAAGACATATTTTCAATAGCATAATGGCGTATCGGAAAGAAGGAATCATACTTTATTGGATATGGTACATTCTATGATGAGTAACGCTGAGTTACCTCTATCATTCTGAGGGTATGCACTAAAGACAACTGTATGCATACTGAGCCAGGTTCCATCAAAGTCAGTTCCCTTTCCTCCATATGAATTATGGAAGGGCATGAAACCTAATCTTAAGTTTGTTAAGATATAAAGTTGTCCTGTTTTTGTTAAAAAGTAGAATCCTGACAAGCTGGAGGCACGATCCGTGTTTTGCAAGTTCATAGGATACCCAATGCACCCGCAAAAGTATAGATTCTACTGCCCAGAAGAACAACGTATTGTTGTTTCTAGACATGCCACCTTCTTGGAGAAGGAATTTCTTGAAAAAGAAATTAATGGGAGTGCACTAGAACTCGAAAAGATTCAAGAAAAACAAACAATAATGGAAGACCAAATTGAACCTGAGACTTCAGTATTACCTGATCCAGCGGAACCGCTCTGTCGATCTGGTAGGCAATCTAGAGCGCCTGAGAGATATTATGGGTATCTCGTTGATGGTGATATCGAAAATTGTGTTATAGAGGATGACGATTGTCATGCCCCGCTTCCTAGTGTACGGGCAGAGGATGCGACTGGCCGCTACGCATTTACTCTGAAGTAAACACGCTAAGCGTATCTAAGCAATATAAGTAAAAATGCACAATAGACAATAGATATAATTGAACAATAACTTTATTTATTCACATTCTTTTTACAATACATCTGAAAAGTAAATACATGGAATGAAAAGCAATGCCTAAACAGTGGCATAACAGAAATGGAAAGTACTGAAATGAAATGTACAAGTATCTAGAGCTCTGGGTCAAAGGCTAGCTGATCCAAGTCCTCGCTGGTGGGCTCGATCTCCTGAAGGTCCGAATCACCTGACAACATTCCAAAGAAGAAAGAAAGGGAATGTCGTCAGTGAACAATCGCTCGGTAAGTCCCAAAGATAAGGGAGAGGTAGAATAGACAGAGAGAGTGTATGTAGCTTTTAAAGTTGTATTATATTGTTATAATGTTATATTTAGTATTAACGATGTTGTTTGTAGCTTAGTACAGAAGAGGCCAGTGTATACGAGAGGAGTCTCGTTAGACCAGAGACTACGGTGGACTGAATACAAGGAACCGTTCAGCTACGGTACAACGACAATTGAATTCAAGGTAGGTGTCTTAATGGTTACAGTCTCGTGCCACTTCTAACACCTTCCATACCAATCTACCCCTTAAACCCCGCGATGTCTTGATTATATTGTTTGTATTGTATTGTAAATTGTATTGTCTTGTATTATAGATTGTATAGATGGATGACTTGCCGAAACCATGATATCAGTAAATGGATGTATATCCATAGTTCGGTTCAGTCAAGTTGTATACATTGATTGATTGAACAGATTGAATATATGGATTCATCTTGAATTGTTATATATATACTTGAATCTCATTCAAGTCAGATTGATTATATTGAGACTCAGTCTGAGTCAGACAATTAGAAAAGAAATTGAATACTGAATTAGGTTTTGGTGTTATCGGTAACCGCTGCACATGGACGGCAAGATTTGTGTTTTTTTCAAAAACGATTACTGTGTTGATAACACCGTTTATTAAGTTTTCTACCTTAAATAGGCAAGCACCCATATCTCCGGCTCCTTTAGGCTTAAGAGACCGGTCCCGCTTAAACCTATGTTTTCTAGGGTCCTTATTGTAATTTAGTATAACTTGAGGGGGTTTTAAGTAAAAATAATTTTGTATAATTTTCAAATACACCTCAAGTATTTTATTATCGTCTTTAAAATTTTCATTGATGTATATTTTATCATTGTGACATTTCTAGTGAATAAAACCTAATTTCATAATTTATGGTATTTATTTGTAATATTGGAATTGTATAGTATTTTCTTGTAAATGAGATAATTTTTCTTGAATTTTGGAAATGTGGAATATTATAAATATTAAAAATAGATATTTTGATATTAATTACATATATATTTATTTATTAAAAATATAAGTTTTATTTATACTAGAAATCATATTGTTTAAAGAAAATTGTATTTTTAAATCTTTCGAGACCGTATGCTCCTTGCGGAGGCCTGCATCTCGCAATACTAAGCTCGAGGATGTGCGATAATCCACACCATCCCGAACGGGTTCTCCAAAATGGGTTGTAGCGGCACATTGCAAAGATTTTTTAAAAATACACATCTTGTAGAAAATGGTTTCTATAAGTAAAAGGTATTTAACTGTAAATTCGTATTCCCGTATTCTATATTCCCAAAAGATATCGTGCAATGATAGAGATGTGTGTTGTGAGGAGGTAGGTCATTACCTCGTGAACTATCTAAAAGTATAGCAAGGAATTATAATGATTTATGTCAAAACTAAACTATATGGTATTTTTCTGTAAAAGTGCGATAAAAATTGAAATATGAATTCTTTTGATATGAAACTTGTCAATATATTTTGTTAATATTTAATGATCATGATGTGAGAGTTTGGTTTTATTGTGTTTAAGAAAAATATGATTTTTAAGGAAAAACCGAATCGGAAGTCGGATTAACTCCACTTCCGTCGGGTTTTAGAATTTTAAATTTTTAGAATAGTAAAAAGAAAGGGAAGAAAGGAATTACTAGATTGTAGTGTAGAGGAGAGGAAAAGGAAGAAGTGGGAGGCATCGGTGCGTCGTTTCGTTGCCGGAATCTCTTTGGATCGTCGTCGGAAGATCGTCGGAGCTTCGCCCTTTGCTAACTCCACTTGGACACAAAAAGTCTATGGAATTTTCTTGAGAATTTGGACAGGGATTTGGAAGTGAGGAAAGGTGATTTTAGGTGTGGTATTTATAGGAAAAATTAGGGTTTAGGGTAGATGAAAGGGTGTGATAAAAATTGTATTAAAATATGGTTTAAATGGGGTTTTAAATTGCTCTGTAAATGTGCAGGGAAATTAAACAGTACAGGGGTTATGGGGAATTAAAGAGTCACGGGTTACATAAAAAAATGGGGTTTCGGCCGAGTTGACCCGGCGGCGTCGGCCGAGTCAGCCGCGCCGCCGTCTCGATTCGACCGAGTCAACCCAAGTCTTGTCGCCGTGTGTCCTCTGTCTCTTGGTCTACCTCCTGGACTCGTTTGTTTTATATGTGACTCTTGGTTTTACGGGTTATGCATGTGTAGACTCTTGCGCTTCTAAAAATATTAAAAGAAAACTAATTAAAAAATAATGTGGCTGATGGGATTTGAACTTTGGTGCTTTGGTTCAGCAGTGCAAGATCTTATCAGTGAGCTACAAGCTTCTTCTTGCTGTTCAAAATTGAATTAAATACTTATAGTACTTACAGGAAATGTAAATACCCCAAGTATACATTAATTTTAAATCAATTTTATGTATACAAGAATTGGAGTTGTTATAACGATCCTATCACTTATCGACGCGTTATAGAGAGTAAAGACTTTCAGAAATGGATAGATGCCATGAAGTCTGAAATTGACTCGATGCACTCCAACAAAGTGTGGACTTTGGAGGAAGCTCCAGAAGGGGTAAAACCCATTAGGAGCAAATGGGTGTTCAAGAAGAAGATCAATGCAGATGAGAAGGTGGAGACCTTCAAAGCTAGACTGGTAGCAAAAGGCTTCCATCAAAGACCAGGTATGGATTTTGATGAAACCTTTTCTCCAGTTGCGATGCTTAAGTCAATCAGAATCATGCTTGCAATAGCTGCTTATCATGACTGCGAAATATGGCAAATGGACATCAAGACAGCTTTTCTAAACAGTAATTTAGAAGAGAACGTTTATATGACACGACTAGAGGGTTTCGAGGTCAGTGGAAGCAACGGTAAAGCGTGCAAGTTTTTTAAGTCCATTTATGGACTAAGAGTTGGAACATCTGTGTTGATGAAGCAATCAAAGGGTTTGATTTTATCAAAAATTATGATGAACCATGTCTCTATAAAAAGCTTGTAGAAAGTAATATCGTGTTCCTCATATTGTATGTAGACGACATACTTCTAATAGGCAATGATGTGCCAACATTGCAGTCGGTTAAGATCTGGCTATCACAAAAGTTCTTAATGAAGAATTTGGGTGAGGCATCCTACATATTGGGTATTAATATCTATAGAGATAGATCTAAGAGGATGCTTGGGTTATCCCAATCCAAGTATATAGACGACATAATGAAGAGGTTCAGTATAGAACATACCAAGATGACCAAACGAGGTAATATACCTACTAGGCATGGTATATCTCTCTCCAAGGATATGTCTCCAAAGACAGGTGAGGAGAGAAAGCGCATGAATAAGACGCCATATACTTTGGCGGTTGAGTCTATCATGTATGCGATGTTATGTACTAGACCTGATGTGGTTTATGCACTTGGTGCAATAAGTCGATATCAGTCTAATCCTGGAGAACAATATTGGATTGCTGTGAAGGCTATACTTAAGTATTTGAGGAATACTAAGGAGATGTACCTAATATTCGGTAAAAGTGACCTTAAGGTTGAGGCGTTTACTAATTCCGGTTTTCAGAGTGATATAGATGATTGCAGATCTGTCTCTAGTTATGTTTTTACTATAAATGGCGGAGTATATTGCAGTGAATGAGGCTGCTAAAGAGGTTGCTTGGATGAAGAAGTTTATCTCCGATTTAGGAGTGGTTCAGAGCATTGCTGACCCAGTACCCATATACTGTGACAACAATGCAGCCATTTCATTAGTTAAGGAACCAAGGTCTCATCGTAAATCTAAGCACATGCTTCGAAAGCACTATTTGATTCGAGAGATCCATAGACGAAAGGATATCGATATAGTGAGAATAGATACGAAAGATAACATGGCGGATCAATTCTCGTTGAGATGTTGGATGTGTGATACCACAATAATTGGCCCTAAGCGCAATTGGGAGATTGTTAGATGTAGGTGTCCTTAGAGGCAATTAGTTGTAATTATAACCTACATGTATAGAACTTTCTCGTTTGTAATAATAGTATACTATTTGGTTTTTCTTTATTGGTATAGCTTTTATTTATAATACTCTGTTTATTATTGATTACTAATAAAATCCCTAGAATAATACTAGACCACAGGTTGTGATGTAGATCACAATAATGAGACCTGACTAGTCGATAAGTATATTCTTAAATGTTCCTAGCCGTAGAAGTATCAAGACAGGACATTGATACTCCGGGGACTAGTGTATACTATACTTACTCATTAGAGAATAATGTCTTTTCTCATAGTCATTTGGTGTGGTGACATCAGAGTATTTTATGCAGTTGCTTATAGATGATAAGTACACCAAACGACTCATCTTGAATATCTAGTTAGTATTTATACATAACTGTCAGATGAAAATTCATATAGTGACGACCGATATGACTTAGTCTCCAAACCTGAGATTCGCCATAGTACCTTGCATGTGCTAGAGATCGCTTAAATTACTACCCAACCATAGATCCATTGATACTGTGTATAACGGTAGTAATTAGGTATGACCGGACACATATGAAGGTTGTGTGGAATTAACATGGGATTCGTCTCTATGGTATAATGAGAATAGTGTTCTGCGGTGTGCGATATATCAGTGACCTAAAATCCCTGGCCAGAGTACTAGAAATCAAATAATAAGTAGTTATCATTTTGATCTCACGGTTACATGATAATATCAACACAACAGTTATTTGAGTTATTCGGGTTCGACAGTACTACCAAGCCCTGGACCAAATAAGGAGTACAAGAAGACGAAGAGACCGGACCGTACGGTGGTTGCTACTGATAGGTATTAATTTGATTGGATAGCGTTTTCCTATTCCAATCCAGTCATCGAAAGTTTACCTAGGTAGTCTAAATACGTGGCTATCGTTTCTATAGACTTGTGGATTTTACTACTTACATAATTAAATTGAATTGTTCTAATTAATTATCCAGTGTTAAGTAAATGTCGAGCCTCCGGAGTCACAGATAGGTAAACTCCTACTTGCCAAAAATAGAACTATAAAAGAAGATAAAATATATATTTGATATACAAAAAGGGATTTAATTAATTAAGTATATTTAATGTATTATTAATTAATTAAGGGTAAAATTGTCAAATACGATTTGACGTGCTACTCAAGATAATATGTGATATTAAATGAGTAAATAATACATGCATATAATATATATTAATTATATTATGAATATAATATATATATATATATATATATGTAATTATAAATATATATAAATATATATGTTGATATATATATATAAGATAATATTGTTATGCATTTGATGTGTATCAAATATTATATGCATACATATGTGTGGGCCAACATGTATTAAGTTATAACTAATTAGTATGTTTAAAGGATTAAACAAATTAATTAATTATAAGGGTTTAAATAGAAAAAAACTATATCCCTATATTTAAGCTTCTATTTGATACAAACCCTAAGCCCTAATTATTCCTCTCATCCTCTCAAAAGTTTTGGCCTTCCCTTTACTTTTCATTAGGCCAAAATTTTCATGGTGGGGACGAAATAAAATTTTGATTTTTAGTTCTCTTCTTTCTTTTATAATTCTCTTTAATTAATTAGATCAGCTAACTAATTAATTAGAGTTCACTAATCTTAGAAATTCGTATGGAGGAAAGTAAGGAGATCATCAAGGTATAATCAAGTTGTCTTGATTGGATAGGATACGCTAGCATAACGAACGTAATATAAATCCGAATTTACGCAAAGGTATTATCTTTTCGAATCAATTAAATGTTAATTGATTTCGTTTATAATTAATCTAATTTATAAACCCTAAATTGGTGTTGATGTAAAATATTTAATTTTCCTTTTCACTGCATTTACACCAATTTAACCAACATTTCGTAGTTATATAATCGAGAATTTAATTCTCTCTCAGATTACCCATCCATGGGTGCGCTCTTTATTGAGTAATGGTGTATAGTCTTTTTCATGTAGGGATCTGCACTGAAAACAGTTGCATACTAATTGAATATGCTTCCATCTAAATTAATGCATGTGATTCTATATGTGATATAGAATCAGAACATATTTTAAGGTTGTTAAAATATGGAGTTATCCGGTTTATGCTTAAAACACAATCCGGACAAACTCAATGCACGTTTCGGTAATACGTAGTTTGTGCGTTATCCCAAGCTTTATCAAGGGTTTAACTTCTACCATTTTCGAGATCAAAAGTTGTTTTGTTCTCGACATGTCACCTTTTTAGAAAAGAAATTTCTTGCAAAAGAAATTAGTAGGAGTATGGTAGAATTGGAAGTGATTCCAGAACCACAAACAGTTACTGAAAATTTAGTAGAACCTGGAAATTCAATTAACCCTGACAAATCTTAGCCACTCCGCAAATTTAGTAGGTAACCCCAGCCATCCAAGAGATACTTCGGTTTTCTCATAAGCGGCGACAAGAAGGCTTACATCATGTGATGATGACCCTACTATATAAGCAGGCCATAGTAAGTTGTGACTTCTAACTGATGGCTAGATGCATGATATTCAAGTTGGACTCCACTCACTCTAGCAAATTATTGACTTTGTTAGAAACTTTTGAAGGGGTAAAACCCATAAGAAGCAAGTAGATCTTTTGAGATCGGTGCAGATGGAAATTTAGTAACCTAATAATGCTGGACTTGCAGTAAAATTTTTTCATCAAATACCCGGTGTGGATTGTGATGAAACTTTACTTCAATGTTTGTGCTGAAGTCCATACGGATATAACTTGCCATTACTGTTTTCCATAACTATGATATCTAGCAGATGAATGAATATAGCGTCTTTATAAATAGAGATTTAGAAGTGTATATATATATGGCTCTGTCAGAGGGTTATCGTGGTCAGTGGAAGCAGCGGAAGGTGTCCAAATTGCTTAAGTTTATTTATAGACTAAAGAAGGCATTGCGAAGAAAGGATCATCTGTTTTGATATTATGGTCAAAGTGTTTGACTTCATCAAAACGATAGATGAACTTAATATTTGTAAGAAGGATGTAGGGAGCACTATCATATTCCTCATATAGTATGCGGATGACATACTCCTAATAGGAAGTGAAGTTCCTATACTACAGTTCGACCAAACTGTAAGTGTATATGTGCTCCTTGCCGTGTCAAATATGGCTATGCGGAATCAAAAACTTTAAAACTTGAGCACAATGCACTAAAATTCCTAGAATACAAGCCCAAACACTATACTAAACAAACCCTAACTACAGTTTTAGCTACTCGGTTGAAATTACAACCTTTGTAGACGATCTTTCGGGTCTTGAAATTTGAATTTTCAAGCTCCTTGGGTTGATGGAACAAGCTCTCGAAGCCGATCTTCCGTGTTAAAGACGATCCACCCGAAGATGCCGATTCAAGCGATAGGTTCGTCCGAAACAACTAAAGATCAAGCATTGCTAAGACAAGATGCATAGATTAGTGTAGTTTGTGAAACTAAATGCTTTCTCTTAATCCTCACAACTCAAGAGAGAGGATTGAGGAAGAAGATGAAGATGGTTAGCAACTAGAGAAAAATCTCCAAGTGAGAAAAGATCAACCATCCCCACAAAATATCTCACACTCTCACTCTTATCTTTTCACACCTCAAATAAAAGAGAGAGTGGGCTTGGTAACTCATTAGGGTGAGTCACAAGCCCACACACTTCTATGTTTAATGGTGAAGAGAAGAGAGAGAGAGTATGTGTAGCTACCTTACTAGGTACACATATATAAACACTTATAAATATATAAATAAGTATACCCATACCCGTATAAATACGTATACTGTATTTCTACCAAAATACGAATACCGTATTTGTACCGAAAATACAAAATACGTGTATTCATATTTAGAAAGAAATAGATGTATTTGTATCAAAGCACAAATACCTGTATTTATACAAATACATATATTCGTATAAATACCGTATTCGTGTTAAAATACAAATACCAAAAAGAGAGCAATATAATACTAGTATCAAAACTGGCTGTCTTTCAAACCTGCTAGTACTACTAAACCTTCGACTAAAGCATATGCATAAATGCACATGTTCAATCGAACACCCCTGCGTAAAACCATGCGCAAACTATACTGTTTCGCCTGAATCAGGAAACCCTCTGTGTGGGACTCTAAAGATTCGACAATACGTTGGCAGTAGGTTTAACCACAACCATGTCAGTGGCACTAGCTGTACGTAACAGCTACCCAGGTATCTGTCGAAGGAAAGATCGACACAATAACTCGTCTGAAAACCCTACTGAGCCTATAGGTGAAATTCTCCATACAGTCCGGTCTGTTCGTCTAAGAGTATCTCATATCGGGGCTAGGGGTGGTAAACATCAGACCCCTAATAACATAATAAGTCATGTCAGCGTGGAACCCAATACACCCTGAGAAACTACTGGTGTACCTACCAGTAAATCTCACTTGCTCTGGCCAGAGACTTTGTATATTAGCGAGCCGTACACAGCGCAATATCAAATCCTAATACCGGAAGAGACGAATCCATTCTATCCCCTACTGCCATCAAGTGCTTCGGGACTGCACCCAACTACTACCTGTTTGCACGACTCATTTGAGTCGTGGTAGGGTAGTAATCTAAGTACAGTGGGAACACACTCGAGATGAATAGTGATGTCAAGTAAACGGACTAACCTGTATTCATGTCACCGGGGTACTGCTAACTAACGATAGGTATAATACCAACCAGCAGTTCCGAGCGAGTCCATCCAGTGTAACTCATAACCCAATGAGCACATGTATACTATCTTTGATACCGTATACCAATGGCTGTGGGACAAGCCGCCTCCCCTGACGGGGATAAAAAGCGTATACACTAGTCTACTCTGGAGTATCGATGCCCTGTCTCGATAATCCTACGACTAGGGAAAAGTTTAAGGATGTGTTTATAGACTACCTAGCCCCTACTAGTATGAGTGCCATCACAATGCTGGTAGTCAAGCAAAAATCCTAAGGGCTCTATCAACATATATTAGCAATATGTTAAAAGAAACATATACGTATGTTAAGATAAACTCAAACTAGATGGCATACTATCATGTTGAGCAAGACTGTTATTATATCTGTATATATCCCAAGCTTCCAAAATATAATATACAATCCAATACTATACAATAATGGCCTCTAGAGCATATATCACTAACAATCTCCCACTTGCACTAAGGCCATGTATTGACATATCGCAGACCTAACATCTTGAATAGCCTCTCGAACTGCGTATGATGGATGGCCTTTGTGAGTGGATCTGCAGTGTTGTTATTCGTGTCTACTCTCCACACCTTGATCTCCCGGCGATCCACGATCTCCCTGATCAGATGATACCGCCTCAAGATATGTCTGGACTTCTGGTGGGACCTTGGTTCCTTTGCTAAAGCTATAGCCCCGTTGTTATCACAATACAAAGGTATTGGGTAAACAATGGACGGAACCACTTGAAGTTCTGTTATGAACTTCTTCATCTAGACTGCTTCTTTCACGGCGTCACATGCAGCGATATACTCTGCCTCCATCATCGAGTCAGTAACGGTGTCCTGTTTGGAACTCTTCCAATAAATCGCCCCTCTATTGAGGGTGAAGACATAACCCGACATGGATTTGGAGTCATTCTTGTCACTCTGGAAGCTGGAGTCAGTGAATGCCTCAATCTGGTGGTCTTTACTGCCGTACACCAAGAACATCTCCTTAGTCCTTCTCAGGTACTTGAGAATGTTCCTTACTGCTATCCAGTGCTTCTCCCCAGAGTTTGACTGATACCTGCTTACCACGCTCAATGCGTAAGCAACATCTGGTCTGGTACATAACATTGCATACATTATAGATCCTACTGCAGAAGCATAGGGTATAATACTCATGTGATCTCTTTCCAAATCAGTCTTGGGAGACATCTCTTTGGAGAAGGTGATCCCGTGACAAGCCGGTAGGTTACCGCGCTTGGAATCTTCCATACTAAATCTTTGCAATATGGTGTCAATGTACCTGGACTGTGAAAGTCCTAACATTCTCTTAGATCTATCACAATAGATCTGGATCCCTAGAATATATGAGGCATCACCCAGGTCTTTCATGGAGAACTTCTGTGACAAGAATCCTTTGACTGATTGTAACATAGGAATGTCATTTCCTATCAGGAGAATTTCATCCATGTACAAGACGAGGAATACCACAGTTCTCGCTACAATCTTACTATAAATATATGGTTCATCTGGATTTTTGATAAAGTCAAATTCTTTGACCGTCTCATCAAAGCAGATGTTCCAACTCCGCGATGCCTAATTTAATCCATAAATGGATTTAAGCAATTTGCACACATTTCCGCTGCTCCCACTCTCTATGAAACCCTCTGGCTGATCCATATAAACACACTCTTCTAAATTTCCATTCAAAAAAGCGGTCTTTATGTCCATCTGCCAAATTTCATAATCATGGAAGGCAGCAATGGCAAGTAGGATCCAAATTGATTTAAGCATAGCGATTGGAGAAAAGGTTTCATCATAGTCCAAACCAGGTCTTTAACGAAAACCTTTTGCTACAAGTCTAGCCTTATAGGTTTCAACATGTCCATCTGCACCAATTTTCTTTTTGAAGATCCATTTGCAGCCTATGGGTTTTATCCCTTGAGGTGCAATGTTCAAAGTCTAAACTTTGTTGGTGTACATGGATTCCATTTCGGTCCGCATTGCATTCAGCCATTTCACTGAGTCTCTACTCGTAATGGCCTGCTGGAAACTAGTCGGCTCATCATCATTGATGATGCAATCCTCTCTATCCCCGTCTACTACAAAACCATAGTATCTCTTGGGCAGATGAGACTGCCTACTAGATCTGCGGAGTGGCACGGGGACGTCTGGTTCTTTTGAAACCTCTAATTCCACCATGCATTCAGTAATAGTTTGTGGTTCTAGAATTTCTTCCAGTTCTATTGCGCTTCCACTTATTTCTTTTTCAAGAGATTGAGTCTCCAACTGAGAAACAAAAACATTTTGTTCCTCTGCGTAATAGCAAAGATACCCCTGGAGTTTCTTGGGTATCCCACAAACTTACACAATACCGATCGTGCCTCGAGCTTGTTCGCATGCTTCTTTTTGACAAAAGCTGGACAACCACATATCTTAAGATACTTAAGATAGGGTTTCTTACCACTCCACATTTCATATGGTGTGGTAGGCACTGACTTAGTAGGAATTTTGTTCAAAAGATATGCAGCGGATTCTAGTGCATAACCCCAGAAAGATCGCAGTAACTCAGCATTACTCATCATGGAACGTACCATATCAAATAAGGTGCGGTTCCAACTTTCCGATACACCGTTGTGTTGTGGTGTGTATGGAGGAGTAAGCATGAGAGAGAATTCCATTCTCTTTTAAATAATCCAGGAACTCGGCACTTAATCATTCACCACCTCTATCAGATCAAAGTATCTTAATACTTTTGCCTGTTTGTTTTTCGACTTCATTCTTGTATTCCTGGAATTTCTTAAAGGCCTCGGATTTATGTTTCATCAAGAATACATGTCCATACCTTGAGAAATCATCCGTAAAAGTAATGAAGTAGGAATAACCACTTCTTGCATGTGTAGACATTGGACCACTGTAACGACTCTGATTTTACTGTACGAAAAATTTTCAAGTTAATGTACAGAATGGAGTTTGCAAGCCCGAGTACAAGGTATACATTTAATTTGTTTAAGAATAGCAAGAAGCAACTTGTAGCTCACTGGTAAAGCCTTGCACTGCTGTGACGTAGCCCCTGTGTTTGAATCCCATCAACCACATATATTTTTTCTCAATTTTTCTTTTAAACTTTTTGGAAGCCCAAAAGTTTACACGTGCAATACATGTAAAAATGAAAAGACAGAAAAAATAAATATGTGTAAAATATTGTGTACACAGCCAAGGACACGTGGCACAAATCTCAACCCCCAACTCCTCTTTTGGACCGGCGAAATCGGCTATGGGGCCGGTGACGACAGGCCATCCGTAAGGGATGAGGCCCGTACTTTTCACACAACACCCTTTGGTCTACCCCACTACCCCTATTCTGTTTGTTTTCTCTACAATTTAACAGAGAATTAAAATTCATCTTTAATCCAATTTTTAATGCTTTTTAATTTAATCTTTCAATTCCAAACCCTAATTCCACCCTATAAATACAACCTCATACCCTAGCCCCTCCTCAATCTGAATATCCTAGTCAAAAATATCAAAATTTTCTAAGTACAAGTAGAGTTGAAGTGGAGTTAGCATAAGGTCAACTTTCGGCAAGGATTCAAGATAATTTCAGCGACCCCGCAACCCCACAACAACCTCAAGCTCTTCCTCTCTCTATTTTTAACCCAAGTCACTTGTAAGTTCCTTCTATTTCCTCCCTCTCTTCTCTAAATTCTCTTTTCAAAACAAAGTATCGGTAAGTGGAGTTATTCCCGATATAAATTTTCTAAACTCTATAATCTCACATATCTTTTATATATTGTTCAACAAATTTTTACAACATATTTGTAACATTATTATAAAGATTTAGAAATAACTTTCACTCTAAAACTCCGTGTAAAATAACTTTAACCTAGCTCTTACGTTAAAATACCATGAAGTTTATATTCGTTAGTTTTTAAACTTTTTCTTAACATACCTTTAGAAAACTTCACAAGGTAATGACCTACCTCTCATATACACACATATTGACATAGCACGATTCTCTTGAGACATAACTTTTGTGGCAAAATACGACTTTTCATCAAAATACCTTGAACTATAAAAACTCGGTTATTTTTAAATGGTGTTATCACATTCTTTGCGATTATGCCTCTACAACCCATTTTGGAAAACCCGCTATTGGATGGCGTGGATTATCACACATCCTCGGGACTAGTAGAGCGAGATATAGACCTCCTCACGGAGCATACGATCTCGAAAGAATTTTAATACGATTTTTAAGAAAAACGAGATTTTTTACTTAATAAATAAAATTAATTTTTAAATAATTATATAAATATTATCAAACCATATATTTTTAATATATAATAAAATTCTATGTTTTCTAAAAAATAAAAGAATGACAGGTTTCATTAAAAACCCATCAAGTATCAATACAAGACAAGTTACACTAAAATATCTTAAACTGTTTAAGCTAAGTTAATTTTCACTAATATACCCCACTCTTTAAAATTCACATCCATGGAAACCCGAAAGAATATAAATAATTACTCGAGATTTATTTTGTAAGTATATAAAATATTTTTCATAAAACCCTCTCGAGATATATAAAATTACATTAAGGACCCTAGTAAATATAGGTTTAAGAGGGGCCAATTCTCTTGAGCCTCAAGGAGCCGGAGAAGTGGGTGCTTGCCTATTTAAGGTAGAAAAACTAAAACGGGGTTATCAATGGTAATTGTCCTGGAAAAAGACACAAATCATGTCGTCCATGTGCAACAGTTACCGATAACTCCTAAACCTAATTCAGAATCCAAATTCTGTTTAAAGTGCCCGACTCAAGTCTGAGTACAAGTATCAATCTGAATCCAATCCAAACATGAATACAATTCAACATGAATCCAATAAACCAAATATGAACTTGAATACCAGAACAATATCAACATACAACATGACTTGACTTGACCGAACCATGACTATGACTTGACTTCATTACATGACTACTTGATACATCCTGAACTTGTTTACATGAAAAACTTATACCATGGTCTCGGCAAGTCTGATAATTACCAATCAATACAATATATATTATAGGGTTTAATGAGGTAGACTGGTACGGAATGTGTTAAAAGTCGAACGATAATGGACACTAAAAGACACCTACATGAACATCCTGTGCCGTTGTCCTGTGGGTTTTGACGGGACCTTGTACTTATATGTTACCATAGTCCATGGGATAGTTAGACTCCTCTTGTATACACTGATACATTCTGTACCAAGCTACAAACAACTACGTTAGTATAACAACCAGATAATTTACCAGTTCTATTCTCTTTACTTGTTTATTCCATTCTATCTTCTGGGACTTATCGAGCGCTAGTTCGCTGACGACATTCATGTCTCTTCTTTCTTTGGAATTTTCAACAGGAGGACCCGACTCTCAGGAAACCGAGCCCAGTCAGGACGATTTGGAGCAGTTCACAGAGGAGCCAGACTTCTAGGCTTTTACTTGTACTTATTTTCTTTTCAGTTCATATGCCACTATTTAGGCATCACTTTCTATCATTGTACTTTTCTTTTCAGTTGTATGTAAAGAAAGAATGTTAATAAAAGTTGTTGTTATTATTACATCTCTTTTTATTCTTATGTATTCATTTATATTGCTTATTTAGCTTAACGTGTTTACTTTTGAGTAAATACGTCGCGACACGTCACGTCTACTTCTCCGTACACTTGGAAGTGGAGCGTGACATGTTTTGTTGGCGGCCCATGCAGGTCAGTTCCGCATGGAAACCTAAGCAATATGTCACAAGAATTATAAGAATCAACAACTAAACATTCCTTACATTTCTAAGCTTTTAAATCTATCCTAACCCTTCCTTTTCTCTCAAGGTTATGGATTCACCGAACAACACCAGCACCAACGTGAATGGAAACACGCCACCTCCTCTACCACCATTACCTACCGTTGCAGCTCCTATCAACGAGCAGACGGTATTGCTTGAGGAGATCAAGAGCCTCTTGGAGGATCAGCAGCAGCAGACTGCTATCCTCATGCACCGTCCTGAGACTGAGGCACCGGGAGTCAAACAATTCCGGGTATTGCACCCTAAGCACTTTTCTGGGAAAGAGAGCCCACTAGAGGCAGAGAAATGGACTCGGTCCATTGAAGATGATCTGACAATAGCACAAGTGCCAGAGATTGCTTGGGTGAGAGTTGCGAAGCTGCTACTCACAGATAACGCCGGAGTATGGTGGAAGACTGAAAAAAAACCCGTCTTGCCCAGCTGATTGAATGGAAAACTTTTCGCGACATGTTTGACATGAAATACTTTCCCGAGACTGCCCTTTTCGACATAGAACAGCACTTCATCCACTTGCAGCAAGGTTCAATATGGAATAAATCTGTAGATGAATACGATACTAAGTTTACCATGCTCAGCAATAGGGGTGAGCAAAAAAACCGACCGAACCGGAAAATTGATCGAACCGAAATTAAAAAATCAATTTTCCCAGTTCGGGTCGGTTCTTCGGTTCAGTTTCGATTTAAAATATTGGCAAATTTTGATTTTCGGTTCGGTTTCGGTTATTGGCAAAACCGAACCGAGAACCGACCCGAACCAAACCAAGGTACATATTATATTAGAAAAATTGTGATGTATATATGCCATTATCTCTCTTAAGAAACCCTAACTCTTTTACTCTTTTCTCAAGTTCCTTAGTCTCGATCTGGACTCCCTCTCTCTCGTTTCTCCTGCTCTCGACCTCGCTCCCTCGCTCGCGATCTTGAGTCCCTCGCTTATATCGTTCAATAATTGATAGGTATTGAATTTTTTTTAGCGATTCAATTTTTTTAGGGTAAAAATCCATAGTTTTTCTTATGGTTTTTTTTATTATAAAATATTTTATTTTACTTTTTTATTTATCTCAAGAGATTGTAGGGGATCATGTTGCTGTTGGACCACAATAATGAAAACTTATATGCACTGTAATTTTACAGCTAAAAATGGGCTGCATACTAGAAAGAGGACAATGCTATTTGCCATCAATTTTGTATGTCAATGACATCAAATATTTGCTGTGTTTGTTGCATAGATAGAGACATGAATAAGGAAAAGACGTGAAAAATACAGTTTCTCTTGTTTCTTGTATTGTTAGTGGCTCGCGCTCTCGACTCCCTGGCTCGCACTCTCGACTCCCTCCTCTCCCCTGTCGGTTGTCACTCTCGATCTTATTTCTCGCTTCTCAGTCTTGGATCTCGCTTTTCGTCAAAATCAGGGGCATGAGTACTTCAACTTCGCAGCCTTCAAATCCTAATGGACCAAATCCAGAGATTGCGCCTATTATTGTGAACTATGAGGTTTGTTTCTATTTTTTTATTTGGGTGAAATGAAATTGATTAGATTTCAATGACAGCAGCCCTTGGACTAAACCCACATCTTTTATACCAAATCAATCTCAGCAATTCCATAAAAATCACTGCAAATTTTCATCGGATTGTTCTTATTATCCAGCCTTTTCTTTTATGATTTTTTGGGGGTTTAAAACAAGATCTTATTCATGTTGAAATTACAGAACAAGGGTAATTTGCATTGGATTATGATCGTTATTTTTTCTACGTTCATCGTATTTCATACATATATGTTGGAAGAAATGGGCTCAATCACTTATTTCATACAAATATATTTGAAGAAGTGGGTTAGATCAGTTATGTTTGCTGTACAGAAATTCTGGCAAAATTGTGTTCGGTTATAATTTATCGCTATTGCAATTTGATTTTTATGACCGCAATGCTGCTGGGTTTTATGATATTGTGCTCTAGTAAAATTGTTTACACAATTATTTCTGAATCATTGTGCCTTGAGATTGAATTTAATCTTTTTAGTTTTAGCTTTCGCTACCAATATTTTGCTAACAGTACTTTATCCATCATCAAAATCTTTTGGTTCAGATAAGAAGGTATGAATGTATGATCGTGTAGTTTACTTGTTTGATTGACTATGTGAAGATTGGAATCCAAGGTGAAATTCTACTTTTCATGTTAGATCATGCAACTTTTGTGAAGTATTTAATTAAATTGTTGAAATTTTCTTGCTAATTTGAGTTAAATTTTTTAAATGCTTGTTGAAAATTTGGTTTAATGTGTTAATAATATGTTATTTAAGTGTGTTTGATTAAATGATTCAAATAATTAATGAATGAATATTTAACATACACAATCTCTAAATTTTATAGACAAGTCAAGCTGATCCACCGAATGAAGGCACAAAGCAATCAGTCGCATCCTCTTCTTTACCAAAAACAAAGAACAGGTCTAGAGCTTGGGATCATCTCACGCCGTTGAAAAATAATCCCAATATGGCAAAATGCAATTACTGTCCTAAACAGTATCATTGTAATAAAATGAGAAATGACACAAAAGCATTACTTACACATATGGAAAAGTGCCGATTTAACCCTCATTTTAGAGATACAATGCAAGCTCAGCTGTCTCTTAAACTTGGTGACGGTGGGCAGATTGCATCTGTTGGCACATGAGCTTTTGATCAAGTCGCGGTGAGAAAAGCTCTTTCATATTTCATTATTATTGATGAGCTTCCTTTTAAATTGGTGGATGGTATAGGGTTCAAGCACTTTATGTCCATTGCTTGCCTTTCTTTTTTTATTCCATCTCGTTTCACAATTCAAAGAGATATCTTTGAGATATATTTGGAAGAGGGAAACAAATTAAAATTAATGCTGCGAGACCAAAGGGTGTGTCTCACCACCGATATATGGTCGTCAATCCAACGCATTAATTATATGTGTCTTACGGCACATTGGATTGACGATAATTGGATCTTAAGAAAAAAGATATTAAACGTTTGCCCTATTGATAGTCATAGGGGTGAAGATCTTGGTAGGACGGTTGAGAAGTGTTCACTAGATTGGGGTATTGAAAATGTCTTCGCTATTACCGTCGATAATGCAAGTTCGAATGATGTGATGGTTAATTATTTAAAAAACAGGATTAATAATTGGGGTGGTTGCTTGCTCAGTGGGAAATTTCTTCATATGCGTTGTATTGCACGCATTCTCAATTTAGTTGTTAGCGATGGCATTAAGGAGTCGGGAAAATCGGTAGCCCGTATAGGTGGGGCCGTGCGATATGTTAGGCAATCTCATATGAGATTTAAAAATTTCAAACAATGTGTAGAAATTGAAAAATTGAAGTATGAAAAAGGATTAGTTTTGGATGTTTGCACTCGATGGAACTCAACATACTTAATGTTAAATGCCGCCCAACAATATGAAAATGCTTTTGATACGTTTTCTACTCAAAATCGTTTTTATATTAGTGAACTTGAGAATAAGGATGGAATTTCTATGGAGAATGATTGGCAAAATGCTAGAAGATTGTGCACATTTCTAAAAAGTTTTTTTGAACTTACCAATTTCGTGTCGGGTTCTTCCTATATTACAAGTAACGGATTTTTCTCCAAAATTTCTGTTGTTGCAAGTGATTTGATCAAGCATTAAGCAAGTAATGATATTGAGTTGAGCATGATGGCAAAGAAAATGAAGGAGAAGTATGATAAATATTGGGGGAATTGGGGAAAAATGAACTTCTTGATTTACATCACGGTTATTCTTGACCCTCGAGAAAAATGGGTTATATGGAGTTTGCTATCCAAGATTTATATGCAAATGACAATTATGTTGATAAAATTCAAATGGTGAAAAATGCGTTATTTGCTTTGTTTAATGAATATCAAAAGAAATATGATGGCATATCTCAATCTAGTGGTGCTACGAATCCAAATGTTGAAATAGAATGAGAAGATTTGAGATCTTGTTATAAAAGGATGAAAGCGGCAAGAGAAGGTGGTGATTCAAAATCGAAATTGGAAAAATATTTAAGTGAATCGCTTGAAAGAGATACTCCAAAACATGATGTATTGAATTATTGGAAAAATGCACGTTCAAGATTTTCTATTCTTTCAAGAATAGCTCACGACGTGTTAGCCGTTCCTATCTCTACGGTTGCTTCGGAGTCTACATTTATCACAAGAGGACATGTTCTTAATACATTTCGAAGCTCATTGACTCCACGAATGTGCAAACTCTTATATGCACAGAAGATTGGCTTCGGGCTTCGATGGGCTTGAAAAAGAAAATGAATATCAAGGAGGATTTGGAACATCTAGAGACATTAGAAGTGGGTAAGAATTTAGAAATTAAAGCTTCAAGTCTTTATATTTTATAGCATTTCATAATATATATTGTTGTTTTTATGTCATATTAAAATTTAATTCTTTTTTATATTTCAGAGTTTGACAAATTATCTATCGACTATGACTAATCTTTAAATTGTTGATTGCTGGGGTTCCAGCTGAATCCGCCAAGGTAAGAGAATATCTTAAGTCTTAAGAAATACTCTTTTTATACACACACTACAAATTTGCAGTAGACAAAAAATGAAACACATACCTGGCTCTGTTATGTAAGATAACAAAATTTGATTGTTAGATGTGAATAACCACTGAATATAATATGAATAATTCAGGCATGTGCAGCACTTATCTTAAAAATTTTGCCGAGTTTGCAATCATCAGTAAGCAATGCTCAATCTCTCCAACTGATTGTAAGCAAAATAAAGGCATATTGCGCAAGGGACTGCTGCCATGTTTTCCAATTATTACAGTCACATGATCAGTAATTCAACAAAGCACAAATAGTAGAATCACTCAGAACACTATCCTTAAGAACCTGCAAGAAAAAAGTCTAAGACATAATAGGACTATTTTCTTGCAAACTCACCGCCTTTTTCTGATACGACCCCATAAGAGATAAATTCACATTTCGGCTCCTTGACCCAGTAGCATGACTCAATCAGACATGACTCGAAGCCAATTCTTGAAGCCTTGGCCATGAGATCCTCGCCTTGGCATTTTATGCTCGGTTCTCGAGATGATTTCTTTGGTCCCTCTCAATTTGTAATTAGGCTCCTCAACTTCCTATCTGTGTTGAACATATATTGAATCCTTGCAGGCAGATAGTCTTGACGCAGTTGAGGACTTGAGGTAATCAGTTGATGTAATGTATTCTATTCAATACTCTTGAATTTGAATTTTATTAAAACTGTGAATCTTAATTTTTTTTTGTTTTGCATCCAGACATGAAGATAAGGTCTTTTGAATCCGAGCCTGCAAAATGAGAGAAGAAATTAGCAATAGCGAGACAAGTATGCCTTTAAAGATTTTTAATTAGCTACTGGATTATTAAGTTTAAAATGTATGATATATTAAATTTATATTTGGTATGGTTATATCATGTAGAATGTTGAATTCAAGTATTTTTCTTCTCGTTTATGTCATCATATATTGATGTTAAAGGTGGTTTATATTTTATGTTGATATGATATATGATAGATTGATTTAAGGCCTTTTCTTTTTATTAATTTGTTGTTATGATATATTCAATTTTATTATTATCTGTCGGATTTATTAAAAGCCCAAAAAACTATTTGGGCCCAACCGAAAACCGACCGGACCGGACCGAATCGGTTCGGTTCGGTTCAAATTCGGTTTGCTTTAATTTTCGGTTTGGTTCGGTTCGGTTCGGTTCATTAATATAACCGGTTTTGTTTGTTTCAAAAAATTTGGGAAAAAACCGAACCGAACCGACCGATGCTCAGCCCTACTCAGCAAGTAAGATATGTTTCAATATTCAATTTCTTGATATCACATACTACACTGCTAACACAAGGTCATAACAGGTTCGCTGCACACCTCATCCCGACTGCTGAGATCCGGACAAGAAGATTTCAGTAAGGGTTGGACCCGGAGATCCAAGCTGCATTAGCTACAGGGGATTTCCCAACCCATGATCTTGCGCTGAAGGCTGCCCGACGATATGAGGCAGTAGTGTAGAAGAAGGGCAGACTTTAGACTGCCGATGTGAAGTGCTCTGCCACTCAGATGGCAGGAGGAGCCTTTTCCAGGCCACCTTCTGTACCCAGGAGACCGGAAGTACCATTTAACCGAACCAGTCCAGACTTTTGCTTCTACTGCAAGAGGAATAGATACCTGGCGAAGGACTGCAGGAATGCTAACCGCATATGCTTAGTTTGCGGCGCATCCACTCACGCCATTGGAGATTGTCCACATCATCTCACCCTAGCTCCCGCATCCCGACCAGCGATCACTTTTCTGCAGCGGCCAGCTATTCAGGCTCCTGCACCTCGCTTAGCCTTACCTGCTCCACCTCCTCATAGACCTCCTGCACAGCCTCCTCGTCAGTTCCATCAGGCTCGGAGGAACATGCCTCAAGGGCAGAGGAACATGCCCCAGGGACAGAAGAATGTGCATCCGGCAAGGAGGAATGTATCCAGGCGTCAGGCTTTCACAATGACTGTAGAAGAAGCTAAAGCCACCGGCCAAGTCATCACTGGTAACTTCCAATCTTTCAAACCTTTTCAATCCCTGTATACATCAATATATTTTTCTTTCTATACCTAAACATATCCCCCACAACTTAGGTACAATCTTAGTAGCCTCCCTATCTACTTTAGCACTATTCGATACTGGAGCATTACATTGCTTTATGTCGCAACGGTTCATCCGAACTCATGCGATTCCAGTTAAACCGCTTGTATCCAGCTAGAATGTCAGTTCAGGGAACGACGTTCTAAAGGCAACTCTGGGATACGATCTGTGTCCAGTGGTCGTCTGCAGTAGAGAATTTTATGTGGACTTCAAGGTGCTAGACATACTAAACTTTGACGTAGTTTTGGGAATGGACTAGCTAGGAACTTTCTTCGCTACCATCGACTGTCGTCAAAGGAGGGTAGTGTTCGAGAAACCAGATCATCCGGTCTTTTATTTCAAGAGTGGAGACTGTACCCTTGAACCTAGCACCTACAAGGCTAAACCAAGGAAGGTAGTGACTGCAACAATATAAGCGGAAGAAGACAAGCCAGAGGTAGTTCGAGAGTTTGAGGATGTATTCCCTGAAGACATCTCAGCTTTGCCTCCCGATCGAGCTCTTGAATTCAGTATTGACTTAGTACCTGATGCACAACTGGTGATCAAAGCACCATATCGGTTAAGTCCTGAAGGATTAAAGGAGATCTGTACTCAGCTGAACGAACTTTTGAAGAAAGGATGGATTCGTCCCAGTACTTCAAGTTGGGGATCTCCAGTTTTGCTCGCGAAGAAGAAAAAAGGTTCATACAGAATGTGTATAGACGACCGAGCTCTAAACGAAATGACGATAAAGAACAAGTATCCACTACCGCGCATCGACGATCTGTTTGATCAATTAAGTGGGTCTTGTGTTTTCTCAAAACTAGATCTTCGTTCGGGTTATCATCAGGTGATGGTCAAAGAGTCTGATATTCCGAAGACGGCATTCAGGACTCGCTATGATCATTATGAATTTCTCATGATGCCATTTGGAGTGACCAATGCACCTGCTATTTTCATGAATCTGATGAACCAGGTTTTCCGAGAGTACCTAGACAGGTTTGTTGTTATTTTCATCGACGACATCCTGGTGTATTCAAAGAAACGGAAATAGCACGCTGAGAATTTGCGGATTGTCCTGGAGACATTACGACAACATCAACTATATGCCAAGTACAGCAAGTGCGAATTTTGGTTAGATCAAGTCGGATATCTCGGGCACATTGTTTCGGGCGAAGGAATCTCAATAGATCCAGCTAAGGTATCAGCTGTCAGCGAATGGCCGACACCAAAGACGGTGAAAGACATTCGAAGTTTCTTGAGATTAGCAAGATACTACCAAAGATTCATAGAAGGCTTCTCGAAGATTGCAACATCCCTGACCAAGCTCATACGTAAAGATGAAGCATTCGTGTGGTCAGAAGCATGTAAACAAGTTTTTGTAGAACTCAAGTCAAGATTGACATCAGCTCCTATTCTCGTAATATCGAATCAATCTGTAGGTTTCGTTGTGCATTGCGATGCATCCGGTAAGGGAATAGGATGTGTTCTATATCAGCATAGAAAAGTTGTAGCCTTTGCATCAAGACAGCTGAAGATTCATAAGCGCAACTATCCAACACATGACTTAGAGTTGGTAGCCGTTATCTTTGCACTTAATATTTGGCGCCAATATCTTCTTGGAGAACGGGTGGATATATACACGGACCACAAGAGTCTGAAGTATGTGTTTACTCAGAAGGAGTTGAATATGCGGCAGAGAAGATGGCTAGAACTTATGGCGGACTTCGACATCAACCTATAATATCATTCAGGGAAGGTGAATGTAGTTCCTGATGCACTTAGTCGCCAGCCCCTATCAATGAATCTCACCGCACAGTGGAAACTTCAACAAGAATTGCACAAGATGGATATAGAAGTGGTTATGCCAGGTAACGCTTCGTATTGGTGAACTTACAAGTTCAGTCTACTATTGTCAATCAAATCAAAGCAGCTCAAGTGGGTGATGCCAAGTTGCAAAAGATCCGAGAACAAGTAGAAAGTAGACTGCGAACAGACATCATCATCCACGAAGATAGATCTTTGAGATATGGAAGCAGATTGTGTGTACCATAAGGTTCTGTTCGGGAAGAGTTGATGAAAGAAGCTCACAACTCTCCTTACTCAGTCACCTTGGTGGTACAAAGATGTACAAAGATCTACGACAATATTACTGGTGGCATGGAATGAAGCGTGAAGTAGCCAGAAGCGTAGCCAAATATTTGGTGTGTCAGCAAGTAAAGGCTGAACATCACAAGACTGATGGTTTACTTCAACCGTTACCTATCTCATAGTGGAAATGGTAGCACGTCACCATGGACTTCGTGACTGCACTTTCTCGCAACACGAAAGGTAACGATGCAGAATGGGTTATTGTGGATCGACTCACCAAGTCGGCTCACTTCATCCCATTTCGAGTTGGCCAATCTACCGAGACGCTAGCAAAGAAGTACATGGAGGTAAGTATAAATCTAATGTAAGATTTAACCTCAAGATGTACTATTTCTGATACCCATGAACTCATACAGGAGATCGTGAGATTACATGGAGTACCAGTTTGCATCGTCTCCGATCGTGACACCAGATTCCGATCGCAGTTTTGGCAGAGTTTGCAGGCTAGCCTGGGAACGAGTCTGAACTTCAGCACAGCTTACCATCCAGAAATAGATGGACAGTCTTGTTAGTTATATGTATGCCCTAGACGCCATTACTGTACATGTGGTGTATATTGTAGTAGATGCTTGGACATATATAGGGAGGACTTTCTTACTCGACATGATAGTATGCTATTTGGTTGCTCTTTATTTTAACATGTACACTTATTGTCTCTCTCTCACATGTTGATAAAGCACTTAGGATGTGTACTTGACTACTAGGACTATGATGTAGATCATACTAGTGGGGCCATGGGTATTCCACAAGCACACCTTATAATTGTTCGGAGTCATGGGAGTATCGAGACAGGGCATCGATACTCCAGAGTATACTAGCGTATACGCTACTCGAACCATGTGATGGGCGATAGATGATCCTATATCCATTGGTGTTTGACATCAGAGAAGGTATACGGGTGCTCAGTGGAGACTGGGTACACTGAACGTACTTGCCGAGAACTCCTAGATGGTATTATACCTATCGTCGGATAGCAGTTCTCTGGTGACACTGGTACAGGTTAGTCTGTAGACCCGAGATCGTCATAGAGTCTTGTGTGATTCCCACTGTGCTTTGATTTCCACCATACCACGGTCAAGAGATCGTGCAATGTCAGGACCCGGTTCTTGCTCATGGAGAAAAGTGCTACACGGAACAAAGTGCCACGCCAAGTGTCGTGTTAAGTGGGCGGGGGCCACCTCTTGAATCCGTGGGGGCCACCTCTTGAGTCCGTGGGACCCACTGTAGAACAATGGGGACTCTTCGGAATACATTCCGAAAGAGGGCAGATCTGTACTATAAATGGAATGATATCACCCTTCAATACAGAGGCGCCTTTTAAGTGAACTGGCACTATAGGAGTTTGAGAACTCCGTAGTTAAGCGTGCTCGGGCCAGGGAAGTCCTGGGATGGGTGACCTCCTGGGAAGTGGCCACTGGTCGGGTCCGGTTCGCTCCGAAGGATAAAACCGTGCAGTTTCGGCCAGTGCGGACAATACTCTCTGTATTGGAGGTGGGGTGTGACAGAATGGTATCAGAGCTGGTCCCTCAATAGTAGGTCTGTGGTTCGAGGACGAACCATTGTTCAAAGGTGGGGAGAATGTCGGGACCCACTGTAGAACAATGGGGACTCTTCGGAATACATTCCGAAAGAGGGCAGATCTGTACTATAAATGGAATGATATCACCCTTCAATACAGAGGCGCCTTTTAAGTGAACTGGCACTACAGGAGTTTGAGAACTCCGTAGTTAAGCGTGCTCGGGCCAGGGAAGTCCTGGGATGGGTGACCTCCTGGGAAGTGGCCCCTGGTCGGGTCCGGTTCGCTCCGAAGGATAAAACCGTGCGGTTTCGGCCAGTGCGGACAATACTCTCTGTATTGGAGGTGGGGTGTGACAGAATGGTATCAGAGCTGGTCCCTCAATAGTAGGTCTGTGGTTCGAGGATGAACCATTGTTCAAAGGTGGGGAGAATGTCGGGACCCGGTTCTTGCTCATGGAGCAAAGTGCCACACGGAACAAAGTGCCACGCCAAGTGTCGTGTTAAGTCCTGGGATGGGTGACCTCCTGGGAAGTGGCCCCTGGTCGGGTCCGGTTCGCTCCGAAGGATAAAACCGTGCGGTTTCGGCCAGTGCGGACAATACTCTCTGTAAGTCTACGCTAGCGCCCCGGCCGTCGAACGACGCCAAAATGCGGAACAAAAACTTTTAAACTGGCGCTATCGTATACTTTCACCCGGATCTGCCATTATTGCTAAACTAACAAACTGTAAAGAGTGTAGGAAGATTGTACCGAACGATCCGAGTCCTTCGTTCTTCAACCATCATCCCACGCTCCGTTGCGGCTGCTCCGATCTCGTCGATCTCCGATATCCTCGTCGAGGTGGCACCACATGATCGGTTCTTTAAACGGGCTCCCGCCTCTGACTCGAGGCAACTCGATCGTCAAGTTTGCTAAAAGAGACGACCAAGAATGATGTAGAGAATGAGTAGATGACTTTGTCTCACTTCGTCCAAGTCCGTGGACGATCGGTTAATGAAGTTGCCGTGGAAATCGGGTGATGGAATGAAATGGACTGTAAAATTCCATACACCCCGAATACTGTCATAATCTTTTCTAACCAAAATGAAACCTCAAGTGAAGTAAGGAGGAGAGAGAGGGCCGGCCATTTTATATGCAAGAGGGAGGTGACCGTAGGAGGAGGGAGGTAACCTTAAGGGAAAATATCATATGAAAAGATCTTAAGGAAAACAAAATAGCATAATGAAAATGATGACTCATATTAACCTAGTCATCAAGTCTTTAATGCATCCAATAAGAACACTACACCAAATAGCCTAGTCACCTCATCTAGAATCTTCTAGAACACTGACTCACCTAATCTGAAGAAAAGATAAATCCGTCTTTAACAGAATGTTAAAAGACGGCTGATAGAAAACTGGAAACTGGCAACTTCCAAAAGTGATCCTGAAACGACTTTCAGGATAACCCCGAAACTGTATAAATATACCCGCATTTGTATTACGACCGAATACAAATGCAACTGAGACAAAGATATTATACCTACTCAATATAATACTCGGATCCGGCTTAAACCAAAGCCGACCAGTATTATCTGCCCGAAAAATAACACGTGCGTAAACGCACGTGCATTTTCCGAACCCTGCCATAAAACCATACGGCCTCTACAACGTTTCGCCCGAACTTGGGAAACTGTCTGTGGGGGACTCTAATGACTCGTCAGTATCCTGGCAGTGGGTTTAACCACAAACCGTCAGTGGCACTAGCAATGCGTAACGGCTGCCCATGGACTGACCTCAAGGGAAGCTGATGAGCGAACTCAAGGGAGGCCGATGAGTGAACTCATCCAGAAACCCTACTGAGCCTAACAGTGACAATGTATATACAGTCCGGTCCGTTCGTCAATGAGTATCGCATATCCGCCTAAGGGGCTAGTAACGTCAGACCCCCAATAGCAGTATAAGTCGTGTCGGAGTGAAGCCCAATAACACCCTGAGATACTACTGGAATACCTACCAGTAAATCTCCTGCCACGGCCGTGGGCTTTGTGTAATGGCTCTCCTAGACACAGCACGATCTCGCCCCCAATACCGGGAGAGCCGAATCCCATGCCGATCCGCTCACGTGCCTCCATATGGCTCGGGACTGTACCCAAAAACTACCTGTTTGCACGACTCCTTTGAGCCGTGGTAGGGTAGAAATCAAAGCACAGTGGGAACTCACACGAGACAAATGACGACCTCAGGTCGATGAACTAACCTGTACACATGTCACCAGGGAACTGCTATCTGACGATAGATATAATACTAACTAGCAGATTCCCGGCGAGTCCTGTCCGGTGTACTCATAACCCAATGAGCACCTGTATACATCTTAGGTGATCCAACTGACACCAGTGGCTTGTGAGACCGGCCACCGCCCCTCGTCGGGGTCTCGACTGTACACACTAGTCTACTCCGGAGTATCGATGCCCTGTCTCGAAAACTCCCACGACTAGGGACCACAATTAAGGATATGCATATAAACTACCCAACTCTCACGTATATGATCGCCATCATACTGTTGGTAGTAAAGCAAGATCCTAAGGGCTCTATCAAAGTGTAACATGCAATCAGTCACCTGAACATGTACACGACTGATAAAGGCAAACCAGATAGCATACTATCATCTCGAGTAAGACTGTTCTACCGGTATAGGTCCTCCGCAATCATTGCAATCACGTACCTGCGATCCAATAATTGACTATGAGGGCACTATCTCCAACAATCTCCCATTTGCACTCAAGGCTAATATTGCGATGTCGACTACTCACAGCCCGTGTGAAACCGAACATCCAACTCCTCTACTAATCAGTTTCACAAAGCCCGTTTGTAAAACTATTGTGTTCGAGAAATAGCCTCAGTGAGTGGATCCGCCTAGAAGTTTCTTTCTGTATCTCTCTTAATCTCAAGTTCGCGGAGAAAGCCATCTCCCGAATTGAGTAATACCTGTCTTAGAATATGTCTGGATATCTGATGGGACCTTAGTTCATAAATGAACTCCATATCCAAACTTCTTAGACTGTATGGATCACTGAACCTAATCAGTATCCGGCACCATGCCACCCACAGTATCCTCTTGAACCACCTGTCCATAATACTGTCCCTCTTCGTCAGAGGGAAAAACTATAACTCTGACAATCACTCTGTCATCCATGTCACCTTTGAAGCCTGGAATGATAACCGTCTCCCGAAGGAGGCTGCCTTCATCAAATCCGTAGAACATGTACTTATGTTCTAAAACTGCTTCCTTATATTTCTCCAGGATTGGATTAATACAAACTTATTGCATCTAGTGCAAAAACAACATCTGGTGTGGTACTTGACATCTCATGATTGACTCAATTGCCTAAGCAAGTGATCTGTCAATCATGCACATCCTTCTCCCCTTTAGTCTGTAAGACACCTTTAGAGAGGGTGACTCCATCACCTGCAGGTACACCACCATGCTAGGAGTCAACTATTCCAAAAACCATTAGAATATCTGTCCAAGTACCCACATTGGGAAACTACCCAAATCCAGATCTAAAACCATAGATCTAGAAACCAGAATGTCAAATATTATATCCATATCCTGTCTGGAGAAACAACTGTGTGACGACCACAGTACAACCGATCGTAGTATAGGAATTTTACTTCCTACTCTGTGTATGTCATCCAGATACCATGACATCACACCCTACTACTTTCTTAACTGATCCATCCCCTATTCTGATTGAAGTCAAACCCATGACTGTCACATCAAAATTAGATGATCTATCTCCGTTATAACTGCTCAAGTCTATAAATAGATATAAGCATCTTGCCCACTATGCTTCCGTTGCTCCCACTGACTACGACAACCCTCCTACCGGGTCTCATAACCTGGAACAACAGTAGTGTCAAGTCTGGGTAGATAAAAACCTCCCTGTCACCGTCCTTGAGCCTACCGAAGTACCTCTCGGGTGTCTGAGGTTACCTACCATATCTGCGGAGTGGCTATTGGAATGTCAAACTTGATTGAATGTATAGGTCCTATTAAATTTTCCGTAATCGTTCGCGGTTCTGGAAACACTTCCAGTTCTACCATACTCCCACTACTGTTTTCTGAAAAAGATCCATTTTTACTAAAACTGTGGCGAGTCAAGAACAATATCACTATTGATCTTCCAAATGGTAGAATATCAACCCTCGTCATAGCCAGGGTCAACCCACAAACAGCCATTACAGAAACGTGCCCTGAGTTATCCAGTGTCTGGTTTTAAGCATAAGCTGGACAACTCCCCGTACCTTAATATCTTTTAAGGTACGAACTATTCTATATCCAATATAGAAACTTTGGCACTAATTTAATTGGAACCAAGATTCAATCCATGCAGCTGTCTCCAGTGCATATCAACTTAATGGAAAGAGGCTAATCAGCATTACTCAACTTAGGAATCCATCCAATTATGAGTAACCTGAAAGAGAAACACGTTTCTCAAAACCATCAGTATCATCTGAATACCAATCACAAGAATCTACATCTTCGATCTCTTTGAAGAATCCCGATACTTGTGACACCTGGTTCTCCACTTTATTCTTATACCCACAACTTCTCAAAACTTAGACCTTGTATTTCTACGAAACACTCGTCTAAATACTAGAGAAGTTATAAGTAAATAGAACATAGTACGAGGACCTACCCCTTTGTCCTGATGGACACTTGGACAACATACAATACTCTGTATAAGTCCGCTGAGTTAAACAACTCAAAACCTGTGCATTGTAGGTGGAAAACTGTACCCTGGCGATTTCCTCAAATATCACCAATTACAACGAATTCCGATATAATGAGGATGATCACCTAATTCCCAATATCTTAATCCCACTCATCATCTGTAAAACCATACAGATATGAGAATGAAACCTGGTAAATACATACCCTTGGAGTAAGTGTCTAATCGGGAAAACAGTTTTTCTTTAACAATGCACTGAAACATGAAAATGTTTCGTAGGGGTATCCTGGTATTCATAGCAATGCCTCTTCCATAATCCAATTCATGACTTCAACCGTATATTTTATTGCCATCTCTCCAAATCCCTTTATTTGTTTTTAGTCGTTACCTTCTGTACACCATCGTTAGGCTAAATGGTTTTCTTCCTTCCCTACCGTTCGGCACCAGCCTATGGTTTGGAAGAAGACTATCCAGTAAGCATAATAGGTGTACCCTCCTAAACTAAAGAGTACTCGCATCTCGAGAGAAGGTGACGATAAAAGACAACTGAATAATACCTTATTCTTTTAAAGGTGAAATAGGAGTGGCGATGAAGTACGCGGTTTTGGTCGTGAATGATATCAGTCACAATTTACTTTGCCCTCTTTCTAATCCTTTTATTTTGTCTTTACATATTACCTTCTGCACACCCTACTTAGGCTAATTGGTTTTCTTCATTCCCTACCTTTCGGCACCAGCCTATGGTTTGGAATAAGACTATCCAATAAGCGTAATAGGTGTACTCTCCTAAACCAAGGAGCTCTCGCAACCTGAGAGAAGGTGATAATAAAAGACAACTGAATAAACCAATTCTATTTCTCCTGAACCTGGATCCATCCTCGAAGAAGTCCCTTCGAGTTCGTATATAACCATACGATGGATCTATCCAATGGAAGTGGATATCCGTAGTAATACGGGTGTTCTGAGAAATTCAAAGGGTAAAAGAAGGAGTGGCAATGACTTATGCAACATAGACAATCCAAAAGCCAGTATTTTAAGAAGGTTCGGTCAACCTGGTCACTGAGTCATAGTCTAGGGTCGGTCAAAGGTCGCTGCCAAATAGAGAGAGAGAAAAGAAACACTCTGCGTGCACTCTAACCTAGATCAGAATGGTCATCACTTTATCTAATCCGGAAACCTCCCACTGTCCTGTCAAATTCTCCTCCAAACCTCAAGAAGAATCAATCGGAATCACCCGAAGAGTAAACCAACTCATCAGTGGGAATCGGGATCCAACTCTCATCGTATGATAACGTGACGGAATCCACTCGCGTTATCACACTCCAGAAGGTATGCGCATGCCTGGCAAGTTTCAGTTTCTTTAGAAACTCCCGATATGATTTTTGCCCCATGCTCTTATGACCTTGGCGAAAGTCAACAAATCATAAGTCACATGTCAAGTTCTGCCCGTCATTATCTTGTTACTTTGAATCCACCCGTACATACCCTTGACGAAAGCCAACAAGGTAATACGACTGTCCCAAACCAACACATCTATCTATGCAACAAATGAATACCCCAGCAACTACCAAACACTATGCCTTGACGAAAGCCAACAAACATAGCTTGAATGTTACTGACCATCCATAAGAAACGACGGAGGGCTACGGCTGGTTTTTGGCGAAAAACCTTTAACGTAATGAACTTGATCTCGTTGAAGGAACCTGATAGCTTTTTAAAATATAGTGGCGAAAACCTTTTGCTAAAGAGGTCACTCCCGGTAAAGGGATCTCGGCTCTTTCCTCGTGGAATGAGGTGCAGGATATTCCACTGAATACCGCTATGCAAAGCAACATGTAATCGACTATAGTGAAGTTATTACTCTGACGCAAACTTCTGCCCAAGGGGTCAGTCCCGGTGAAGGGATATCAGCCCTTGCCCCGTCGAATGAGGTGCAGGATATTCCACTGAATACCGCTATGCATAACAAAAGGAAACGTCTTTGTAACAACACTTTTTAAATTTGTTCCAACAACATCAAACAGGTTTGTTATACTTTGCATTGATCAGAATCAACGCAGTCCCATCATTCGATCACACCAGAAAAGAACGAAAATAAAATGTACGTATATGCCATCCGCATTCGTCACTGGGTCCCGTCATCACTCGTTAGGTTACTTAACTAACGACAGAGCGGGGGCTGGACTAGCGCGGGTGTAAAACATATACAACATCTAATAGTATATAAACCAATATACAATAATCGCTCCAGGCGTGATAATATGCAACATTACAGAAAAGTAATAAGCATCACAGAACAATACAGATAATCTGGGATCCCCGAGTTTCACAGAGCCGCTGCTGAAACTCGACGTTCCCCTGTCGTGTGGATAGCCTGTGCAATGAAACCTAGACCCCTACGGGTGCGGCAAGTTACCCGCCAAAACCTGAAGCGAGGCAGCCCCCTACAGCATAGTGAATGGACCACCCAGCACTTCACGGAATCCGGTAATCTTGGGCACCCCTCCTTGGATCAACCTGTACCCCCTACGAGTGCGGCGAATAGTCTGCCAATTCTAGAGTGGGACCCCTCTGCCTCTCAAAGCCATGAGATGCGGACCCGTTGCCCCCCAGAACCCGGCTATCCGTGCACTCCGTCGCGGGGCAAAACTTAGTACAGTAATGAAAAATAGTACAATAGGTACATCGACCGCAACCTGGTCGTGCCCCAAAAAGAATATTATACAACAGGCAGTGACGGCAGTCCACAAGTTGGACGCTCGCCCCGCAATATCAAATGTACAAATAAACTCAAACTGTACTACCATTGCACACTGCTATCCACCACGACAAATCCGCAACATCACAGCACAACACAGAACATCAACGCGAATGTCACGTTCGCAAACCCGTCTAAAAGAACTATAGCAATCAGACGCGGTTTACCGATCAAATGACATTCCCGGTCGGAGATATAATGTAAGCACTGTAAACTAACGTGTTTAAATTTCGATCGACCAAAGACCAAATATCAAAGAGTGGGCCCCACTGCTTACTGGTGAACAGTAACAAAACCTGGGCCAAAACGATATTTACCAAAAATCACAAAATCTATCAGAGAACCCACTGGAAAAATTTGGGATCATGAACACACCAAGTGGCCGCGGATGCGCGGCCAAACCAGGGGTTTGGCCGCGTTTCCACGGCAAGTTGGAGGAATCACGAGACCAAATTTTGTCGTGGTTCTTAGAAAAGCCTGCACAGATTTTTAAGACATGTAGAATTAATTTTTGAGACCGTTTAAAAACAACAGAAACTGTCGGGCTAAAAAATTGTGTTTTTCGATTTTCGGTTCGATCGACGTTTTGAACGCGTTAGCACAAGTTAGCATAGCAAAATGGTGAGGCTCTGATACCACTGTAAGTCTACGCTAGCGCCCCGGCCGTCGAACGACGCCAAAATGCGGAACAAAAACTTTTAAACTGGCGCTATCGTATACTTTCACCCGGATCTGCCATTATTGCTAAACTAACAAACTGTAAAGAGTGTAGGAAGATTGTACCGAACGATCCGAGTCCTTCGTTCTTCAACCATCATCCCACGCTCCGTTGCGGCTGCTCCGATCTCGTCGATCTCCGATATCCTCGTCGAGGTGGCACCACATGATCGGTTCTTTAAACGGGCTCCCGCCTCTGACTCGAGGCAACTCGATCGTCAAGTTTGCTAAAAGAGACGACCAAGAATGATGTAGAGAATGAGTAGATGACTTTGTCTCACTTCGTCCAAGTCCGTGGACGATCGGTTAATGAAGTTGCCGTGGAAATCGGGTGATGGAATGAAATGAACTGTAAAATTCCATACACCCCGAATACTGTCATAATCTTTTCTAACCAAAATGAAACCTCAAGTGAAGTAAGGAGGAGAGAGAGGGCCGGCCATTTTATATGCAAGAGGGAGGTGACCGTAGGAGGAGGGAGGTAACCTTAAGGGAAAATATCATATGAAAAGATCTTAAGGAAAACAAAATAGCATAATGAAAATGATGACTCATATTAACCTAGTCATCAAGTCTTTAATGCATCCAATAAGAACACTACACCAAATAGCCTAGTCACCTCATCTAGAATCTTCTAGAACACTGACTCACCTCATCTGAAGAAAAGATAAATCCGTCTTTAACAGAATGTTAAAAGACGGCTGATAGAAAACTGGAAATTGGCAACTTCCAAAAGTGATCCTGAAACGACTTTCAGGATAACCCCGAAACTGTATAAATATACCCGCATTTGTATTACAACCGAATACAAATGCAACTGAGACAAAGATATTATACCTACTCAATATAATACTCGGATCCGGCTTAAACCAAAGCCGACCAGTATTATCTGCCCGAAAAATAACACGTGCGTAAACGCACGTGCATTTTCCGAACCTTGCCATAAAACCATACGGCCACTACAACGTTTCGCCCGAACTTGGGAAACTGTCTGTGGGGGACTCTAATGACTCGTCAGTACCCTGGCAGTGGGTTTAACCACAAACCGTCAGTGGCACTAGCAATGCGTAACGGCTGCCCATGGACTGACCTCAAGGGAAGCTGATGAGCGAACTCAAGGGAGGCCGATGAGTGAACTCATCCAGAAACCCTACTGAGCCTAACAGTGACAATGTATATACAGTCCGGTCCGTTCGTCAATGAGTATCGCATATCCGCCTAGGGGGCTAGTAACGTCAGACCCCCAATAGCAGTATAAGTCGTGTCGGAGTGAAGCCCAATAACACCCTGAGATACTACTGGAATACCTACCAGTAAATCTCCTGCCACGGCCGTGGGCTTTGTGTAATGGCTCTCCTAGACACAGCACGATCTCGCCCCCAATACCGGGAGAGACGAATCCCCTGCCGATCCGCTCACGTGCCTCCATATGGCTCGGGACTGTACCCAAAAACTACTTGTTTGCACGATTCCTTTGAGCCGTGGTAGGGTAGAAATCCAAGCACAGTGGGAACTCACACGAGACAAATGACGACCTCAGGTCGATGAACTAACCTGTACACATGTCACCAGGGAACTGCTATCTGACGATAGATATAATACTAACTAGCAGATTCCCGGCGAGTCCTGTCCGGTGTACTCATAACCCAATGAGCACCTGTATACATCTTAGGTGATCCAACTGACACCAGTGGCTTGTGAGACCGGCCACCGCCCCTCGTCGGGGTCTCGACTGTACACACTAGTCTACTCCGGAGTATCGATGCCCTGTCTCGAAAACTCCCACGACTAGGGACCACAATTAAGGATATGCATATAAACTACCCAACTCTCACGTATATGATCGCCATCATACTGTTGGTAGTAAAGCAAGATCCTAAGGGCTCTATCAAAGTGTAACATGCAATCAGTCACCTGAACATGTACACGACTGATAAAGGCAAACCAGATAGCATACTATCATCTCGAGTAAGACTGTTCTACCGGTATAGGTCCTCCGCAATCATTGCAATCACGTACCTGCGATCCAATAATTGACTATGAGGGCACTATCTCCAACACTCTCTGTATTGGAGGTGGGGTGTGACAGAATGGTATCGGAGCTGGTCCCTCAATAGTAGGTCTGTGGTTCGAGGACGAACCATTGTTCAAAGGTGGGGAGAATGTCGGGACCCGGTTCTTGCTCATGGAGCAAAGTGCCACACGGAACAAAGTGCCACGCCAAGTGTCGTGTTAAGTGGGCGGGGGCCACCTCTTGAATCCGTGGGGGCCACCTGATTGTTACAAAAGAGTGTGTTTGTTTTGTAGTTTAACCGCAATCAGAACGGTGTCCCGAGATGAGTACGGGTCGTCCTCTGGGAAACGTGGAACCTTTTATTTTTACTTTAGATGTGTTTAAAAAGAGAGGAGGAATAAAGAATTTTGTGAAAAGTTTCTAGATCTACTTTAATGTAAAATATAGATCTAGATTATTTTAGAGATTTAAATAATATAATAATAGGGCTTGTAGGGTTCGTTAGGATTTAGTAGTTATGGAAGATTAATTAAAAGTTACCATTTTTATCCATTAATAGATTTAGAACTAGAACGACGGTGATGCGTGTAGATTAGGGTTTCTGGAGGGAAAAGGAATCTTACTCGTAACCCTTATCTCGACACGGAACTCCGTTCATATCTAGCCTTTACCAAAACAATCATTAATCTAATCTCTAATCGCGGTCGGAACTAGCAAGGAATTGCTAGCGCGCCCGATTAGGATGTTAATGATTATTTTGATAAAGTTCCTAAACTTTATAGGACTTAAAAAGGGTTTAATTATTTTCATCGCCCATTAACCTATCCTAATCCTACGAACCCTAACAAGCGGAGAATTACTCGCGCATGTTGGGAGAAGAAGATGAAAAGAAAAAGAGGGAGAACATAATGTAAAAAAAACAATTAAATTAAAAAAAACTACCTTTATTAATCAACTCCTTCAAGCTACACTTTTAATCCATAGAAAATGATTACAAAACTTGATTTGCTTCTCGATCTTTCCTAGGGAGGTAGTCGAACAGTCGATGATCAGCCTGGATGCGTGAGCGTCGGGAGCTTCATGATCTCTTCGGCTTGATAGCTTTTCCAAGAGGCACTCGGTGCCTTTATATAGTGCAAACCCAGAATCTTATTGTTGAGAAGTTGGTAAAATTCAGCAGTTGTCAATCTCCCAAAATATTGCCTTCCAACTCATCATTATTGCGGCGGATCCGCGGCCCAAAGGTGTGTTTGGCCGCGGATCCGCGCTCAAGGGATGTGATCAATTGCTTATTTTTCTTGGGCTTTCATCTGGTGACATGTGGCAATCCTAGGCATCTTCAGAATCTGAAAATCTTTTCTCTGTTGCTTCCAGACTTGGTCTCCAAGTTTGCTTCTTAATTTGGCAAGTTTTCTTCAACAAATTGATTTGTTTGTTAAATCCTTCATAACAACTTGGAAATATTCTGCACAACAACTCAAATAAGATTTTAGTAGACTTTGTTCTTCTAGGATTAGATCAATAATATTATTTGCATACATTTTCCTTCCAAATGATAATTAAAATATATTAACACATGGAAAATAATGTTTTTACACATAAACCCTCATATGTATAATATATTATAATAAAGTCCTTTTTTAATATAAAAATGGTAGGAAAAATGTACTACAAATGTGCAGTTTTATCGACTGAACAAATACCCCCAAACTTATCTTTGATCGTCCCGAGCAAACAGTTTATTTAAGAGGAGAAAAAAGAAAGGAGAAAACTAAGCACACTTTCGTAGGCAGACACGATTGCACTGAGCACGTGCAACAAGCCGTTAAACCTCTAGGTGTCCCTAGTAGGAGGAGTGTTGTCTTCTGAGGGTTTTCAGCGGATTACACCCACAAAATCCTATAACAAAAGAAAGATGGTGAAATTTACATATAAAGATAAGAACCATAAAAGAAATACTTTGAAAAGAAGAGTTTCCAACTATACTGGCTTTTCAGTTGTCATGAGCCCTATCTTAATAGTCATGAAAAAATGTTAGAAATCACATCATCTCTCAATAAAACATCGTCATTATTCTTCATTCCTACCTTTCATCCAAACATTGATCATATAACCCCACGTGTGTGTAAATAACATCCCTACACTCGGAGAATTCAATTCAAGCTATCATACTCTTGTCCATCTACCTTAGTACTTTTTAATTTGATGAATATTTAGGGTTGCTCACACACTTTCATGCGGCCGTTAATACTTCTTGAGGTACTAACCGACCGATTACTCATGTGCTTGCAGATTCGGTGATAATATTTTCCTCGTCTTGCACCACCTAAGGCTTAGCAGTGACTCCCAGACCAGTTGGCCTTAGGGCACTAGGTGAAGAGGCACCCTCGCTATATTTTTTTATTGCTGCCTTAGCGATAACAAAACCAGTGTTCATTTTTCTTTTCACCATTTTTATATTTTCTTCATCATCATTTTTTTTCTTCATACTTTGGCTTTTAGACAAGAGCATTTCAAGGTATCCTCTACTATCCCGAGTTTCAAGACGTGTGTAGGTGCATATTGTAGGGTATCAACATTCAAATGTTTGGCTTTCAGAATAGAAACTATTTTTCAGACTTATTTTTATCCTCAGATTAGTGACTTCCTTCATTTTACTAACCCTTGGGACAACAGCTCATAACTACTTATTACCAGTTCGTTTAAGAAAACTTCTAATTTTCTTGGTTTTCTTAAATTATTCCTATCTTTTGGATGTAATTTTTCACTTTCTACTCTTTTGTTATAAAAAAAAATTTAATGCCCGGTGTCAAAGATAATTCAGTGAATACAAACCTCCCCCCCAAACCTGTTTTCAGCAGTGTCCTCACTGATGTAGCCTTTTGAGAACATGGACATGTATACTAAGGGAGAGATACAAGGGGTAAAATAATAGTTAAATGATAAATTCCCCCAAACTTATTCTTTGACACGCACAGATATTCAATCAAATCCATTTTTACTCACCTCCATTCTTAAAATGAGAAAATGTTAAAAAATATGGAGGTGAGGCGGAGGAATTTTAGTTTTGATAAAGCGGCTCCTGTAAAAACAGGAGCTCCTCCGTGGGGTCAGCAGAAAAATACGGTTTTAATCTATGCCCATTTACTTTAAAAATCGAACCGTTTTTCAAATTTTCGACTTCAACTGCCCCGTGCGGGTGTACATACTGCACCACAAAAGGTCCTTTCCAACGAGATTTAAGCTTACCCGGATGAAGATGGAGACGGGAATCGTAAAGAAGGACTTGTTGCCCCGATGTGAAGGCTTTTCTAGAAAGATTTTTATCGTGGAACACTTTAGTCCTATTCTTTACTATTAACGCATTATCGTAAGCTTCATCGCGGAGTTCGCTTAGCTCATTCAATTGCAGCATCCGATAGCTGCCTGCATGATCAAGATCAAAATTAAGCTCTTTAATAGCCCACATTGCCTTATGTTCAATCTCGACAGGGAGGTGACATGCCTTCCCAAACACAAGGCGGTATGGAGACATACCAAGATCGGTCTTATAAGCGGTGCGGAATGCCCAAAGAGCATCCGTCAATTTGGTTGACCAATCTTTACGGTTTTTAGAAACCGTCTTCTCCAATATCTGTTTGATCTGCCTATTTGAGACCTCAGCCTGCCCGCTTGTTTGGGGATGATAGGGCGTAGAAAGTTTGTGAGTGATTGAATATTTCCGCATCAAGGCCTCAAAAGACCTATTGCAGAAATGTGTCCCATTGTCGCTAATGATAGCGCGAGGGTGTCCGAATCGCGAGAAGATGTTTTCTTTAAGGAACTTAATGACAACTTTGTTGTCATTAGTGCGACACGGTATAGCTTCCACCCACTTCGAGACATAATCAACCGCTAACAAGATATATATATTCCCAAAGGAGTTGGGAAAAGGGCCCATAAAATCAATACCCCAAACGTCAAATATTTCCACAACCAATATAAGTTGGAGCGGCATCTCGTTCCTTCGTGAAATCCGACCCAAATGCTGACATCGCGGACAAGTTTTGCAATGTTCAAATGCATCTTTAAATAATGTTGGCCAATAAAAGCCACATTGCAAAACTTTCTCCGCCGTTTTTCGAGGTCCAAAGTGACCGCCGCATGCCTGATCATGACAAAATGATAACACGCTCTTGAATTCATCGTTAGGAACACACCTGCGAATGATTTGATCGGAACAATACTTGAATAGATATGGTTCATCCCAGTAAAAATATTTTACTTGGGATAAAAACCGAAGTTTGTCTTGTTTCGACCAATCGCTAGGTATAAGTCCCGTCGCAAGATAGTTCACGATATCCACGAACCAAGGTTCGCAGGATACATTCAAGAGCTGTTCGTCGGGAAATGAGTCATTTATCGGCACGGTCACAGTTGGCGAAGAAGTGATGCGTGAAAGATGGTCGGCTACTACGTTTTCACATCCACTCTTGTCTTTGATGGCAAGATCAAATTCTTGTAACAATAGGATCCAACGTATTAGCCTGGACTTTGCATCCTTCTTCGTTAAAAGATGTCGTAGGGCGGAGTGATCTGTGTAAACCACAATAGGCGAGCCAATCAAGTAGGGCCTGAACTTCTCTAATGCAAATACAACTGCCAAGAGTTCTTTCTCGGTAGTTGTGTAATTTATTTGTGCATCATTCAAGATCCTACTTGCATAGTAAATTACATGTGGTATCTTATCAATATGCTGTCCCAAGACAGCACCAATAGCAAAATCTGATGCGTCACACATAAGCTCGAACGGGTGGTTCCAATCCGGAGATGATAGAACGGGGGCTGTAGTGAGTGATTCTTTAAGTGATTCAAAAGCAGCCTCACAATCCGAATCGAAGTGAAAAGTAGTGTCCTTGGCCAATAGAAGGGTTAAGGGTCTAGCAATTTTGCTAAAGTCCTTAATAAATCTCCTATAAAATCCTGCATGACCAAGGAAGGACCGTATATCTTTGACGCAATTGGGACGAGGGAGGTTTTGAATGACATCTATTTTAGCTCTGTCAACCTCAATGCCTTTATGTGAAATTATATGTCCAAGTACAATACCTTCTTGGACCATAAAATGGCATTTTTCCCAATTCAAGGTCAAGTTCTTATCCTTACAGCGAGTAAGAACAGCGTCAAGATTACGAAGGCAGTCCTCAAAGGAGTCCCCAAAAATGGAGAAATCGTCCATAAAAATTTCTAGAAAATTTTCCACCATATCTGAAAATATCCCCATCATGCACCGCTGAAATATAGCGGGAGCGTTGCATAACCCAAAGGGCATGCGTCTATAAGCAAAAGTTCCGAAAGGACAAGTAAAAGTGGTTTTATCTTGATCCTTTTCGGCGATGGGGACCTGGTTGTAACCAGAGTATCCGTCCAAGAAACAGTAGTATTCGTGTCCCGCTAATCGTTCCAACATCTGGTCAATGAAAGGTAGAGGGAAGTGATCTTTACTCGTCGCGGCATTGAGTTTCCTGTAATCGATACATACACGCCACCCAGTTTGGGTGCGTGTTTGGATTAACTCGTTAGCCTCGTTAGTGATGACCGTGATGCCAGACTTTTTAGGGACCATATGAATTGGACTTACCCATTGGTTATCAGATATGGGGTAGATTATTCCACTATCAAGGCACTTGACGATTTCTTTCTTTACCGCCTCCTTCATAACGGGATTTAACCGTCTTTGTGGGTCTCGGGTTGGTTTGGCTTCATCCATCAGATGTATGTGATGTTCAACAATTAAGGGACTAATCCCTTTGATGTCGGCCATTGTCCAACCAAATGCTTGCCGATTCGATCTCAACACTGCCAAAAGTGCATTCTCTTGCTCTACGGCTAGAGAAGCGGATATAATAACTGGCAAGGTCTCATTCTCTCATAAATATGCATATTTAAGATGAGAAGGTAGCGGTTTGAGATCAAGAATTGGCGGAGAGACAATAGAAGGAGGGGTAACGGAATGATATTCGGACTCCTTAAGAGGTTCAAAACTTGCATAAGATATTGACTCGGAAAGTGCTGCTGACTTTTGCAACGAGTCAACGGGTTCAATCTCAAGGTCGGACTCATTGAACATATCCTCACTGTGAAGTGGTGCAAGATCAAACGATGTCTCATTAGTGTTGTCGAGAAAATCAAAGCAAAGTTCCTCATCCATGCAGCTTTCGGGAGCTATCTCGTGGATGGAACAAACATCCAGCAAATGAGCAGAAGGTTCTGATGGCTGACTTCCTAGCTTGTAAATATTAAGCTCAATTGTCATTTTCCCGAAGGATATGTTCATAGAACCGTTACGACAATTAATCACAGCGTTAGAAGTTGCTAGGAAGGGTCGACCAAGTATCACCGGGATTTGATTGCGTGGGTTTGCCACAGGTTGTGTATCTAAAACAATAAAGTCCACGGGAAATATGAATTCCCCGACTTTAATTAACACATCCTCTAGTTCGCCCCGAGATTTGGTGATAGATCGGTCTGCCATTTGGAGAGTACAATGGGCGGGTTTTAACTCTCCAATTCCTAACTGCTCGTATACTGAATAAGGAAGCAAGTTGACGCTAGCACCTAGATCGAGTAAAGCACGATTTATATTTTTACCCCCAATAGAGATAGAGATTGTAGGACAGCCGGGGTCCTTACGTTTCTTTGGTATTTGTTGGGTAAAAGCTGTGCTAACATTACTCGTCATGAAAACCTTTTTAGGCACTTGAGTTTTTCTCTTCCTAGTGCACAAGTCTTTAAGGATTCTTGCATAAGATGGGACTTGTTGAATAGCATCTAGGAGAGGAATATTCACGCTAACTTGCTTAAACATTTCCACAATCTTCTCCATTTGCGGGTTAGGTCGGTTGGCCCTTAATCGGTTTGGAAATGGAGCTCGATCAATGAGTTTTGGGTCCAACGTTTGTGGAGAAGACTATGGCAATGGATTCGATCCCAAAATTGGAGTGGGCATCGATTTAGATAGATTTGGCGAAATGTTCGAGCCTTGGGGAAAACGGAGAATAGGCTCAGATGAAGGTGGGAGACTAGACGAATTAGGGGAAGAAGAAGAAGAAGGGGTATCAAATGTGTCACTATCATCAAATTGCTCACCCACTTGGTTATTCAGCACTCTCCCCGATCTCAACTTAGTAATGGCATTCACATTATGACTTTGTGAATGGCCAGGATTCGGTAGGGGTTGAGATGGGAGTTTCCCTTTCTCTCTCGCACTCATTGCGGCGTTTAACTGTGCGATTTGGTTTTCTATTGATTTAATACTCTCACCATGGGAGGAGGAGTTTTTCGTTAGGGTATTAATAGAAGACCTTATCTCAGCCGAATTTTGCATGGATTGTTTCATGAACATATCCAAAGTTTGTGCAAGTGAGTTGTCAGTACCGGCCACTTGTGGTGTAGAAATGTTGGCCGGATTTTGGAAATTTTGTGACTGAAAGGGGGGCTGATTCTGTGGTTGTGGTTGCTGTGGAAGAGGTCTTTGATAATTACTTTGTTGGTTTTGATTCCAAGCAAAGTTAGGATGATTCCTCCATCCTTGATTATATGTGGAAGAATAAGGATCATTTCTAGGTCGCTGCTGAAAAGCAGCATTAGCTTGAAACGATGCATTCATAGGACATTCTTCCGTTAAGTGTGAAGGATCCGAACAGCAACCATAGACGGTTTTAGGAAGCGTAACCTGATTTAGGGAGACTAATGAGAATCTGCTCTCAATAGCGTCGAGTTTCTTCTGCATCGCTGCCATTTCGGCTTTCACTGCGATGGAAACATCGAGCTGGTGAACTCCTCCCCTAGATGAAGGTGGTCTTACGCTTTCCCACTGCAAAGTGCTTTCAGCAAGGTCTTCCAGATATTTCCATGCTTCACCGTCATCTTTAGACATGAAATTGCATTGACACATTGTTTCAAGCATCTGCTTTGTCGCTGGATTAATGCCCTCATATATAATCCGACATAAATCCCATCTTTGTATTCCGTGATGGGGGCATTGGACAAGCAGATCTTTGAAACGTTCAAAGCACTTCCAAAATGGTTCATTGGGAAGCTGGGTGAACTGGTTGATCTCGCTCCTAACATGTGCAGTCTTATGATTTGGGTAAAACTTCTTAAGAAATGCTACGACGAATTCATCCCAATTAGCGATAGAGTGTGCGGCAGTATTATAAAGCCATTTTTCTGCCAAGTCGCACAGTGTGAATGGGAGAAGACGTAAGCGCATAGCATCTAAAGTCAATTGTGAAGTACCCATCATTGCGCATACGTTTTCGAATTTGGTGATGAAAACGTACGCGTCTTCCGACTCAAGCCCGTGAAATTTGGGCAGCAGATTGATGTAGTGGGGTTTAATTTCGAAATTATCCCCGTTAGGTGGTGGAAGAGATAGACAAGTAGGAAGAGGACCACGGATAGGATAGCATCTCTCTTGGAGAGAGATGCGCGGTGGATTCTGCGCACCTTCGGGCGGTGGCAGCGTGGTGTTATAATTAGATGGAGTGTCGTCCATCACGGTCAATGTGGTGTGTGGTGGGGGAAAAGAAGATGAAAAAGTACCGACTTCGGCGTCGATAGCAGGAATGCGGACAAGACGGGCACTAGGATCCCGTGTCCAGCCGAGCATGCACTAAGCGGGTTTAGTGCAAGTGGCAGCGTGTGTGTGATGTAAAATTGGTTTGTTTTGAAAAAGTGGGACTTCAACACAAATCACCCTATGATGCACAAGCAACCCTAGAACTAAGGTCGCCTAGGTCTGCTAGACAGCTCCTAACTAAGGCTAGAAATAGGACCTCAAACCGCCTCTTCACGGACAAGTACGGCCAGGTAAGTGGGAAGGAACCACCACTACAATGGGCCTAATTAAAAACCACTAGCCTAGACACCGCAATGTCAGTTAGGATAAACGGCCTATGCCTATACTAGTCTTTTTCCTATTGAGCTCGACAGTCCTTAGAGTCTGGTCTAGATATTTTTTTAAATTAATGAAGGGTTGTTCTATATGCTCGGTTTGTGATTTGTGGGGCTTAGGAAGGGTGATGAAATCCCCACCTAATCTTGATTTGGTCTTTGCCCCTTAAAATCCGTATTAAATATGCAAAACAAAACCAATCACAAAACTTTTTGCAAAAAGATTTTTGAGCGGCGCAATTTTGCAAAGAATCCTGCAGAAGATAGATTTTATTGGATTTGAGAAGAGAGAGAAGGAGTTGAGAATCTTACCAGAGAATTCCGTAGCCCTAATTCCTCTGTTGTACCGCGGTTCCGCCGCAGGAAGCACCTTAGTGCCGCGGTTCCGCCGCGAGGTGGATGGATCGCTTGCTGAAAATTTTTCTGTGTCCCTCTGTGCTCCTCTGGATCTCGATGAATGGCTCTGTCTTCTGTTTTCCTCAATTCTGTAACTCCAGATCTCCTTGCAAAATTCACGCACAAGTCGTTAAATATGCAATTTGCAGTTTTGTGTTAATAATGATATAAATCGTCTAAGAATTCAACACAAATAGTAAAAATAAAAAAATTACGCACGTGTCCCCGGCAACGGCGCCATTTGATTGTTACGAAAGAGTGTGTTTGTTTAGTAGTTTAACCGCAATCAGAACGGTGTCGCGCGTAGCTAGACCGAGATGAGTACGGGTCGTCCTCTGGGAAACGTGGAACCTTTTATTTTTACTTTAGATGTGTTTAGAAAGAGAGGAGGAATAAAGAATTTTGTGAAAAGTTTCTAGATCTACTTTAATGTAAAATATAGATCTAGATTATTTTAGAGATTTAAATAATATAATAATAGAGCTTGTAAGGTTCGTTAGGATTTAGTAGTTATGGAAGATTAATTAAAAGTTACCCTTTTTATCCATTAATAGATTTAGAACTAGAACGACGGTGATGCGTGTAGATTAGGGTTTCTGGAGGGAAAAGGAATCCCACTCGTAACCCTTATCTCGACACGGAACTCCGTTCATATCTAGCCTTTACCAAAACAATCATTAATCTAATCTCTAATCGCGGTCGGAACTAGCAAGGAATTGCTAGCGCGCCCGATTAGGATGTTAATGATTATTTTGATAAAGTTCCTAAACTTTATAGGACTTAAAAAGGGTTTAATTATTTTCATCGCCCATTAACCTACCCTAATCCTACGAACCCTAATAAGCGGAGAATTACTCACGCATGTTGGGAGAAGAAGATGAAAAGAAAGAGAGGGAGAACATAATGTAAAAAAAAACAATTAAATAAAAAAAACTACCTTTATTAATCAACTCCTTCAAGCTACACTTTTAATCCATAGAAAATGATTACAAAACTTGATTTGCTTCTCGATCTTTCCTAGGGAGGTAGTCGAACAGTCGATGATCAGCCTGGATGCGCGAGCGTCGGGAGCTTCGTGATCTCTTCAGCATGATAGCTTTTCCAAGAGGCTCTCGGTGCCTTTATATAGTGCAAACCCAGAATCTTATTGTTGAGAAGTTGGTAAAATTCAGCAGTTGTCAATCTCCCAAAATATTGCCTTCCAACTCATCATTATTGCGGCGGATCCGCGGCCCAAAGGTGTGTTTGGCCGCGGATCCGCACTCAAGGGATGTGATCAATTGCTTATTTTTCTTGGGCTTTCATCTGGTGACATGTGGCAATCCTAGGCATCTTCAGAATCTGAAAATCTTTTCTCTGTTGCTTCCAGACTTGGTCTCCAAGTTTGCTTCTTAATTTGGCAAGTTTTCTTCAACAAATTGATTTGTTTGTTAAATCCTTCATAACAACTTGGAAATATTCTGCACAACAACTCAAATAAGATTTTAGTAGACTTTGTTCTTCTAGGATTAGATCAATAATATTATTTGCATACATTTTCCTTCCAAATGATAATTAAAATATATTAACACATGGAAAATAATGTTTTTACACATAAACCCTCATATGTATAATATATTATAATAAAGTCATTTTTTAATATAAAAATGGTAGGAAAAATGTACTACAAATGTGCAGTTTTATCGACTGAACACCACCTCTTGAGTCCGTGGGACCCACTGTAGAACAATGGGGACTCTTCGGAATACATTCCGAAAGAGGACAGATCTGTACTATAAATGGAATGATATCACCCTTCAATACAGAGGCGCCTTTTAAGTGAACTGGCACTACAGGAGTTTGAGAACTCCGAAGTTAAGCGTGCTCGGGCCAGGGAAGTCCTGGGATGGGTGACCTCCTGGGAAGTGGCCCCTGGTCGGGTCCGGTTCGCTCCGAAGGATAAAACCGTGCGGTTTCGGCCAGTGCGGACAATACTCTCTGTATTGGAGGTGGGGTGTGACAGAATGGTATCAGAGCTGGTCCCTCAATAGTAGGTCTGTGGTTCGAGGACGAACCATTGTTCAAAGGTGAGGAGAATGTCGGGACCCGGTTCTTGCTCATGGAGCAAAGTGCCACACGGAACAAAGTGCCACGCCAAGTGTCGTGTTAAGTGGGCGGGGGCCACCTCTTGAATCCGTGGGGGCCACCTCTTGAGTCCGTGGGACCCACCATAGAACAATGGGGACTCTTCGGAATACATTCCGAAAGAGGACAAATATGTACTATAAATGGAATGATATCACCCTTCAATACAGAGGCGCCTTTTAAGTGAACTGGCACTACGGGAGTTTGAGAACTCCGTAGTTAAGCGTGCTCGGGCCAGGGAAGTCCTGGGATGGGTGACCTCCTGGGAAGTGGCCCCTGGTCGGGTCCGGTTCGCTCCGAAGGATAAAACCATGCGGTTTCGGCCAGTGCGGACAATACTCTCTGTATTGTAGTTGGGTATAATGTAACACCCGAGCCCAATACTACTATTTTCTGTTACTGGTTGAGTGTTAGATATTACTCATTTCATTTATCTTGCTTGTTTGGGGCTTACTGTAAAATTTTACCTGGCAATGTCATTTCTGCACATAACAAATTTTAGCATCTAAAATAAAATTAAAAATATCTATCTTGACCTACTCGACACCCCTAGCCTTGTGGTAGCGTCCGTGTATTGTGTTCTCGTCCCGTTCAGTGAAACGGGCGAGTTTGGACAGCTACGCGCGCGTACAGGTGTCCGTTTTGGGGGTATGCTTTTTAATCATAAAACACTTAATTTTAAAATTTGGAACCCGCTTAAAATCCTATTATTTCAATTTCGAATTTTTGGACCCGACCCGGGCGCGATTTGGAAATATTTTGTTTAGCGCCAAAATCCCAAATTTTATAATTTAAAACCTTAGTATATATTCTCTAACTATACTAATCTTACAATTATATTAAATCCTTTGAAATTTTTAAAACCTCTGAAATCTTTTATCCAGCCAATCATCATGAGGCAAATAGAACCGTGGGCCCCTCATCCATAATTTCTCTCTCTCTCTCTCTAATCTCATTCTCTCTCCCCTCGTATATATTTTTCCCCTCTCGTTTTCTTTTCCCCACGAGAACAGGAAACCCATCGCGGCCCCTCGACGCAACCCTAGCCACCTTCAACCATTGCCGCCGCAGCCCCGACGCCGGCGCTAGCATCACCAGATCCCTCGCCTCCTCCTCCTCGTATCACCTACATCCTCATTGCCTGCACCCACGCAGCCACCTGAGCACCCCCGCTGTAGCCACCTGCAGTCGCCTGCTCGCCACCGCGACCACCTGCGCCGTCTCCTTCCTCGCCGCCGCAATCCCAACACCGACGACACCAGCACCTTCGCCTCATCCTCCTCGTCTCAACCACAGCCCTCCTTCCTCGTTTCCCTTCTTCCCGTGCACCCTGCATCTTCGCCGCGGCCACCCGCAACACCCCTGCACGCGTCCGCGCCGCCCCGGATCGTCGCCGACGATCACCAAACCACCCTTGAACGCTCTGTAAGCCTCTCTCCTCTCTTCCTTTCTTCTTTCCTTCTCTCCTAGTTTGATTCTTGATCTGCAGATCTCTGTCGCTGTCGGGTAGCCACCGCCGGAGTTCTTCGACGCCGTCGATCCTCGCGACCCCTATACAGACCACCGTAAGGTTCCTTCTCCTCAGATCCCCTCTCTTCTTCTCTATTTCCTTTTCCCTCATTGGTGGCAAGTCGTGGTTGTTTACTGTTCACTTTTTGGCCGGAATCCGATGGTGCCGATGACGTGTTCCGACGATCCAGCGGAGTGCTCTGACCCGTGAGGTCCCTTGATTCGTCGTTTGGGTCCAATCCGTGAACCGTGCGTCCGTCGCGTGTTTCCCCGCCGACGTTACGTTCTGTTTTTCCCGGTTCGCGACCCGTCGAGGTAAGTATCACTTGCTACATGCTATACTATACAATTATATATATATGACTCATTAAACCTGCAAAAATTAACTCGGTATAGTTATTTTCTCATTTGGTTGCAATATGACATATATCATTTTACAGTTAACATAGAAATTACAGTTTGCCACTTTTAACCTAAGAACCAAGTTTACCTGTTAATCACTTTTACCGTTTAATAGATTGTAGCACTTTCCCGTGTAGTTCTATTACATTCGGATATTCGTATTCAAAGGCTTGATATAACTGTATTGCATCATCATTTAAACTGTTGCACCGCTAAGGGTGCTCAAAACCAGTTAATATATTAAAACGGCTGCACTGTATTAACGCACTCTTGTGATTAAATGAAACTGCTTATTGTTGTTTAACTTATTGCTTACTTCCTGCTGTTACTCCCCTGTTCGATTATATATCTGTTGTGAGCACACCCACGATGTTGTTACATCTTGACTTGACTTGGTCACATATGATGTATATTGATACACCTGACATGGTATCGTTTACTGTTGACTTGACCTGATGTACCATGACCCGACCTGTTACCTGATCTCGTGCCTAATGCCAACAAACCCGACATGTAGTCCTCATGGGCCATTCCTGTTGTCTATCCAGACAAACCTGCTGTTACCTGATCCTGTGTTGGCATTAATTCTTGATTACCGAATACCTGACCTGACACATATAACTTGGGGATATGGGGAAATCAAAAGTGTAAACTAAAGTTTAACTTAAAAGGGTATTACTTGATCCGTGGTCCCGGGGGGTAACGGGACAGAGCCATTCGTGACTCTTACATTTTCCTGATCCGTGGTCCTGGAGGGTAACGGGACAGAACCACTATTGGTTCACATATTCCTGATCCGTGTTCCCGGGGGGTAACGGGACATATCCTTTGAGTTACATGGAGGATTACCCAAATTGATTTCAAAGACTTTAGAATAGAAAACCTGATAGAACAGTTTAGTTACCCACTGCACACTACCCTGCACTGCTTGATTCACATTATTTGCTACTCTCGTTTTATTCATGTTTATTTTGCATTGCCTGTTACACTGTTCATATTATATTACTTGATGACACGACGCGCTGACGTCTGGGTTTTGCATGGCCCAGATTCCGTGCCGCTGTCGCAGTCCGAGCAGGAGTACTTCAGCCAGCAGGCTGAGCTGTGAGGTGTTAGTATTAGTTATTTTATTTCCTGCATTTATTTCCTGATGTGAGCCCGCATTATGGGACATACTTTTCAGTTATTTGTATTGGATCATTTGCTTCCGCATTTATTTATTATTGACTCCTGTTATTCTGGATTATGGACATGTTTTAGATAGTTTTATCTTATTCTTGATATCTCTACAGCCGTAATGTGACTGTGGATGGATAATTCCTACCCACAGGTAGCATGGTTGGCTATGTCACGTGCCCAATCTAGCGTACTCTGGGAAGCAGGGCGTGACATGCAAAAAGGTAGTTTTTTGGTACAGTCTCGAGTCACATGGAGGCAATGAGCGATAGGAGGGGTTTCGTTTCTCCCGGTATTGGGAGTTGATGTTGCGCTATGTTCGATTGGCCAAAACAGGAAATCCCTGGCCAGGGTTGCTGAGATCTACTGGTAAGTGTTATCAGTAGTTTCTCGAACTGTTATAGACCTTGCATCGACATGACTTATCGGGCTATTAGGGTCTAACGTTATACCACCCCCAGGCTGTGATATGCGACATATCTGACGAAGAGACCGGACTGCACGGTAGTGTTACTGATTGGATTCATAGGAGTACGAGCATGCTTGCTTGTTGATCTTCTGATCGCTCAATACCCGGGTGGCCGTTACGTTTAGCAGACTGCTTGCGGCTTGTGGGTGTTTGATTTGATCATCACCTACTGCCGGCGTATTGACGAGTCTTTAGAGTCCTACACAGAGGTTTCCTGGTTCACGCGGAACGAAGTAGGAGCACATATGTGATATGTGCAAGACCGAGATTAATGCGCGTATGTGATACCGCATTCTATTCTCGTGATATATGTATCGATTGGTTATATGTGATATAGTCGGGTTATCGGATCAAGTGTTGATTCGATAAAAGAATACATTTGATATTAGTCGGTTATATGTGATATAGCCGGATTATTAAATCAAGTGTTGATTTAATAATTTAATGTATGATTATATATTTGATATATTATATTACATTAACTAATATTAGCTCACTTAAGTATTACTTTTTCTCACTTGATGATACATTGATATATATGTGATATACGTTAATTGTATTATTTTCTTTTTGCACACAAAATATATATGTGATATATATTGTTGTGTCATGCTAGGTTACACATGAAACATGTATGTATGAGACTTATACCATGCTAGGGTTAAGTTAGGGTTTATATTTATTTCAAGTAAATTCAAAATTATGGAGATATTTGTCATAGTTCAAAGCTTGCAGAAGCTTGTAGTCTTCATTGACTTAGTCCACTCCTTTGTCTTGCTGAAGATATTTTCTAACCTAACCATTAACCTTACACCATGGTTAACTCTCTACATGAGTTAGTGTATGACACTAACTCACCCTTGATTGCATTTCTAACCTCAAGGGTTCATTCTCTCTTCTTCAATCTCCATCTTCTTCACGAGCTCAAAAAAAGCTTTCTAGGGTTTGGAGATGAGAAGAAATATTGTGAGAAAAATAAATCTAAAGTGAGCCCACTTCCTACTTCATCATCCTCTACTATTAGCCATTTAGTTTAGGGTGTTTGCTTCACTAATTTACAATTAGTGAAGAGGTAGCATGAGCTCGAGTCTCCTCGACGTAGATCATCTTCGGCCTCGAAGACATTGAGCAAGCTTGTTCGTTTCTTCAAGTGAACCCTCTCTAGAGTCTGAGAGTTCACCATTCGTAGCAAAGGGACTACAACATGGAGCTATTGAAGTGAAGGACCGGTCTGCAAAGGTTGTATTCCTTATTCACTTCTTTGCAAAGTTGTTTGCATATCGATTCGTCAGATTTTCTAGTTTCGATTCTAGGGTTAGGGTTAGTTAGAACGAAAAAAATTTAAATATGGCATGGATGATGCCTCCCGAACCTTGCTGCCGTGCTAGACAACCCTACAGTAGTATCATAGCCATGTTAGAAAATTAGACGATGTTTGCTAGGATTACGAAACCGAAACTACTCTGAAACACCCGATACGAAAACTTGGTTTCTGTCGAATTTAAAAAGTCTTCAAATTTTTTTTAAACAACTGTAGAATGTTGTATGAGATATGACATGAACACCAAGAAAAATTGAGGGGGTTTTGTGCAAATTTGGCCGGCCACATAGGTAGAAAAAACAGCCTCCTCGGCCCAATTTTGGAGTTTTGACTTCAAATTTTCAGGGTGTTCCAGTCTCTGGGTTTTAGGGTTTCAGGTATTGTTTGTTTTTGCTAAATTTGCATATGATGTTAACTTTCTGCAAAGACAATTCGTAGTGTTTCATAATCGTAATTCTAACATGTATTTGGGTTATTTAGATGATGTTAAAAAGTTCGAACGGATATCAATAACCCAATTTTTACCCCGCTGGAAATTTTTCAACAGTTGGATTTTTTTCGAGTTTAAAATTTTCAGAAAATCTTGCAAGCGATTCTGTGGACCCTCTAGAAGAACGAAACCTTAATTCAATTCTGTGACTGTCAGAACCGCCATCAAACCCTAGGGTTTGTGGTAGTTCAGCGGTGCCACAGGTGAGGCATTGGTTGACCCTTCTACGGCCGGTTCATAGGAGTTGTGGCATGTTCTGGGTACTTTTTGAAATTTGCTCAAGTGTTGAGCTTGTTGGGAAATTTTGGGTGCTTGCTTATTCGATAGAAAAGTTTAACTTCGTCTAGCTATCTGTGATTGTGATACAATATTTGGAATCCACAATTAGTTATGAGGCAGTTTAGTCTCATTTGATCGGTTGCTACGAGATTTTGATGTTGATCAAAAGTCCATCGCAATTACGTAGTGTAGGCAGATACTCGCCGGGTAACCTTACTAGATAGCCACGCCCCATAGCCCTGACCAAGTAACTGTAGGAGAACCCCGTCGCCAAAAGCATCCGTTCGGGTGCTCGCGGCTGCGGTGTTCCGCCTTAGTGCACTTCGTCGACGGCATCGGGGGTGCGGCCGTCTACTAAAGATTCGGACGAGAATTTGATCAGGTTATAGGGAATCTTGTTGAATTACCCGACTGGTTATTGAAAAGTGTTTTCAATATTGAGACTAAAATGCGGGATTTATAATTGTTAGGAATGTGATGTCTAAGGAATTCATTTGGTTAGGCATGAAATCCAATGTATGTGATATATTGGGTTTATGATGTCTAAGGTGGTTGCGGATTCCAACTGTTGTAGTTTTTTACTTTCTTTTCTGCGACCGTAAGTGTAATATGTGGTGTATCGCCGGTTTTGGTGCTATATGTCAACGACAACTGGGATACGCATATTTACTTACGTTGATGACATGTGATGTTATGTGTTGCTGTGATATGTTATATTGGATCTTCGTGTTCTAAATAGCCGGGGTTTTTTTATGTGAGATGAGAGTTTTTCATTTTCATTCATGTAAAATCTTGTATGTAATATTCTTTTATTGGGGCACTTCCGGGTTGAGGATGATGTCACCATTGATGTATATTATTTACTTTTCCGCATTAGGATAGACCCAAGGCGGGGAGCATAAGTAACCGGGTTCTAGGGTCCAGTGGGAGACCATCTCGAGGAGTCGAGACCGGGTCTCCTAACTCTAGAATTGGTAGGGTTGTTTGCTGCTCTCGTAGGGGTCTAGGGATGTGGGTTTGGCTATTCATCGCGACCGTGGAATCCGTGTTTTATACTAGCTTAATTTAAAACACGGAATTCCTAATATATCCAATATTTCATATGTGATTCTTCTGCTGCTGATATTCTGTGATGTGATAACTTGATATGTTCTGAGACGAATGCATATATTATATATATGAGATATAATTAATATTGCTACTTTCGTTTCATATGTGATACTTGGGAAGCATAATAAATGGGACTTCATTAATGAGATTAATGAAATAAAAGAAACCTAAAGATGTTGTAGAAACTTGTTTTAAAAACTGGTAGCTCTAGTTCTTGCTTTGCATAGCGGTATTCCTTGTAGAATTTCCAGCACCTTATTCGATAAGGAAAGAGCCGAGATCCCTTCACCGGGAGTGACCTCTTTAGCAAAACTAGCAGATGCTATAATCTACTGCAGATGCTATAACCCACTCGGTTTGTCTTTTGATTGTTTTTATAGTTTTTGCTTTGCATAGTGGTATTTTTGAAATATCCTGCACCTTATTCGATAAGGAAAGAGCCGAGATCCCTTCACCGGGAGTAACCTCTTTAGAAAAACTAGTAAAAGCCTCAAAAACACTCCTTTTAAAATTCACTCGATTCTACAACGATATCAAGTTCATTACGCAAAGGGTTTTCTTAAAAACCTGCGTAGCCCTCCATCATTTCAGATAAGTACTACTTAATATTCGTGCTATGTTTGTTGGCTTTCGTCAAGGCGTAGTGTGTGGTAGCTAACTAGTGCTTATCTGCTAAAGCATATGATGCGATTGGATTAGGGTAGTCGTGCAACTTTGTTGGCTTTCATCAAGGGTCGTGCGGGTGGGTTTAATTCAATCATGAAATATACGGGTTGAACTTGACTACCGGACTATGGTTTGTTAGCTTTCATCAAGGTCATAGAACGCTAGGGGAAAAATATTATTGGGAATTTCAAGTATTGAAATTTGCAATGAGATTACATACCTTCTATGAGATGGTTGGATCCCGATACCCACTGCTAGTAAGAGTTACTTCTGCGAGAGTTTTACACATGACAATTAGCCGATCAAGTAGGTGTCTAGAAAGGTGTTAACGAGGTTATGCTCCTGGGAAAACGAGGTTTATTTTAATTAGGTCCGTGCGAAAGCACGGGGAACCTCCCTCAAAGTACGGACACTGGCCTGGCCGAAAGATTAATGAACTTATAGGGTGTAATTAATCCCGGCTAGTCTTTCCTTTTAGAGTTTGAAGGAAGATTTGACTAAAACAGTGGGAGCCATCCTGATTAGATAAAATAATAACCAATCTAATCTTGCAAGAGCGCACGTAGAGTGTTTTCTTCTCTCTCTCTCCTAGTAGCGACCGTGTCACACCTTAATCAAGATGATAATATGGATGTATTGACCGAACCTGCTTATTATACTGAGTTAGGGAACGTTAGTTCCGCTCTATCTTATAACCGTTATAAGTCCGAGCAGGAAATAGGGGAATATCCGGATTCCCATGCCACCCAATCGAAGAAAGTGTATGTTGATGCATCTTCTTCGGGTGTGTTCATTACCAAGAATTGTTTCTCAGTATCCTCTACGTCCTGGGTATGTGATACCAGATCAGGATCCCGCATATATAAGATGTTACATGGGCTACAGAAAGGTAAAGAGCTGGGATTAGGTGATATGTCTCTAAGTGTAGAGAATGGTGCAAGTGTTGCAGCCAAGTCAGTTGGCAGATATCACCTTGTATAAATACACTGATTCTGAACAAATGTCATTAGATACCGAACCTGATAAACAACATTACATCAGTTTCTTTATTAAGTTAAAGAAAGATATAATTCTGTATAAAAGGATAATGTTTTGAACATTTTCTTGAATCAAGAGTTGATTCGATCAGCCACGTTATATAATAGCATATACGTTCTAAATCAAACCACAGTTCAAGGTATCTAGAACACACACAAGAGGAATAGTTCAGAAATGAACGGATTCTTCTTGTGGCATTGTAGACTAGGTCATATCAATACGACACGACCAGCTAAGTTACATAAGGATGAATATAAGAATCTGTTCGAATTTTCATCTTATGCTACTTTCCAGTCTTGTCTCAAAGGTAAAATGACATATACTCCGTTTACTGGAAATAGAGAAAGAGTTAGTGAACTCTTGGGATAAATACATGATGATGTATACGGTCCTATGTCTACAAATGCCAGGGATAGTTCTTGCTACTTCATTACATTCATCGACTATCTCTCAATATTCGGACATGTGTTCATGTTGAAACACAAGTCTGAACTTTTAGAGAAATTCAAGGAATATAAGCTTGAAGTTAAAGAACCAGACGGGTAGAAGTAATAAAGTCCTTCGATGAGATGGAGAAAGCAAATACTTGGGCATAGAGTTCCTGGATTATTTAAATGGAGAATGTGATTCTCTCTCAACTTACTCCTTCGTATACACCACATCACAACGGTGTATCGGGACGGAGGTATCGCACCCTATGAGATATGGTGCGCTCTATGATGAGTACTGTTGAGTTTCATATTTCCTTTTGGTGTTATGCACTTGAGAAGCTGCATACCTATTGAATGGGGTTCCATCCAAATTAGGGCCTACCACCACATATGAGATATGGAATGGGAAGAGACCATGTCTTAAACGAGTTAAGATATGGGGTTGTCCGGTCTATGTTGAAAGGCAAAATCCGGACAAGCTCGAGGCAAGGTCAGTTCTGTAAGTTTGTTAGAATATCCCAAACATTATTGAGGGAATATCTTCTACCACTCTGAGGAGCAAAAGGTGCTTTGTTTCTCAGTATGCCATCTTTTTAGAAAAGGAATTTCTTGTGAAGAAATTTGTGGACATGAAGTAGAACTGGAAGTTGTTCCAGCCTGACAAACTAACGGCTGATGATTTGGAGAAACCAAAGGATTCAATAGTCTCCAACGACCCTCGGCCTCTCCGTGAATCTGGTAGGGTTCTTTATCCACTTGAGAGATATTGCGGTATTTTCGGTGACAGTGGGAGCGAGGATTGCATCATGGTTGATGATGGCCCAACTAGGTTCAGGCAGGCCATCATGAGTGACGACTCTGTGAAAAGGCTGGATGCTATACGATCAAAGATGGAATCCATATACACCAACAAATTATGACTTTGAATGTTGCATCTGAAGAGGTAAAACCCATCGGGAGCAAGTGGACCTTGAGAAGATTCTTGGTGTAGATGGAAAAGTTGAGACTTTCAAAGCTGTGCTTAAGTCCATCAGGATCAACGCAAGCATCGTGGAGTTGGAACATCTGTTTTGATGTGATAGTCAAAGAGTTTGACTTCATAAAAATGGTAGATGAACCTTGTATATACAAGAAGGTTGTAGAGAGTAAGGTTGTCTTCCACGTATTGTACGTAGATGACATACTCTTGATAGGAAATGGTTTCCTATGCTACACTCGGTCAAGCTCCTCTTATCACAAGGATTCTCAATAGAAGATCTAGATGATACCTAATATATCTTGTGGATTATGATCTATAGTGATAGATCTAAGTGGATATTGGGAGTATCCCAAATCCAGGTACATTAACACCGTACTAAAGGGGTTTAGTATGGAGGATTCTAAGTGTGGTGGTTTGCCCACTAACTCAGGAATCACTCTCTCCAAAAAGATATCTTCCGAGACTGATTTGGAGAGAGCTCGCATGCAAGGGGTACCCTATGCTTCGGCAGTAGGCTCTATCATGTATGTGATGTTATATACCAGACCAAATTTAGAAGACTCACTGGGTATGGTGATCAGGAATCAATCGGATCTTGGAAGAATCACTGGACAGCTGTGGAGGACATTCTTAAGTACTTGAGAAGCACTAAAGGAATGTTCTTGGTTCGAGCTTCCAGAGTGATAAGGTCGACTGAAAGTTAGTCACAAGTATTGTCTTTTCCCTCAGAAGAGGGACGGTATGTTGGAAGAGTTCCAAGCTAGATACCGTGACATACTAGACGATAAAGGCTGAATACATTGCTACCAATGATGCTGCCAAAGTGACTGTCTGGGCATTTCTTGTTCATGAGATGAACAAGGTTCCTACCATTGAGCATCCAATAACTGTTATTATGATAACAATGGAGTTGTGGCTTTGTTCTAGGAACGTACGTCCCATCAGCGTTCCAGACATATTCTGAGAACAGTATCACCTGATCAGGGAGATGGTTGATCTCCAAGGGCTCGAGGTTAAGGAGAGTAGATTTTGAGGTTAACACGGCGAATCCACTCACCAAGGCCTGCTTCCCTAAATACTATTTAAAAGATCTTGGGATGGTTGAGTATGGGATGCTACAACCACTACTAAATTGTTGGGTATTGGATACTACAACAGATGGCCTTAGTGCAAGTGGGAGATTGTTAGTTATATGTATGCCCTAGATGCCATTACTGTACATGTGATGTATATTGTAGTGGATTCTTGGACATATATAGGGAGGACTTTCTTGCTCGACATGATAGTATGCTATCTGGTTGCTCTTTATCTTAACATGTACACTTATTATCTCTCTCACATGTTGATAAAGCCCTTAGGATGTGTACTTGACTATCAGGACTATGATGTAGATCATACTAGTGGGGCCATGGGTAGTCCACAAGTACACTCTATAATTGTTCCTAGTCGTGGGAGTATCGAGACAGGGTATCGATACTCCAGAGTAGACTAGCGTATACGCTTCTCGACCCATATGATGGGCGATGGACGATCCCATATCTATTGGTGTTTGACATCAGAGAAGGTATACAGGTGCTTAGTGGAGACTGGGTATACTGAACGGACTCACCGAGAACTCCTAGATGGTATTATACCTATCGTCGGATAGCAGTTCTCTGGTGACACTGGTACAGGTTAGTCTGTAGACCCGAGATCGTCATAGAGTCTTGTGTGATTCCCACTGTACTTTGATTTCTGCCATACCACGGTCAAGAGATCGTGCAAAAAGGTAGTTTTTTGGTACAGTCTCGAGTCACATAGAGGCAATGAGCGATAGGAGGCATTTCATCTCTCCCGGTATTGGGAGTTGATGTTGCGCTATGTTCGATTGGCCATAACAGGAAATCCCTGGCCAAGGTTGCTGAGATCTACTGGTAAGTGTTATCAGTCGTTTCTCGAACTGTTATAGACCTTGCATCGGCATGACTTATCGGGCTATTAGGGTCTAACGTTATACCACCCCCAGGCTGTGATATGCGACATATCTAACGAAGAGACCGGACTGTACGGTAGTGTTACTGATTGGATTCGCAGGAGTACGAGCATGCTTGCTTGTTGATCTTCTGATCGCTCAATACTCGGATGGCCGTTACGTTTAGCAGACCGCTTGCGACTTGTGGGTGTTTGATATGATCATCACCTACTGCCGGCGTATTGACGAGTCTTTAGAGTCCTACACAGAGGTTTCCTGGTTCATGCGGAACGAAGTAGGAGCACATATGTGATATGTGCAAGATCGAGATTAATGCGCGTAAGTGATACCGCATTCTATTCTCGCGATATATGTATCGATTGGTTATATGTGATGTAGCCGGGTTATCGGATCTTGATTTGATAAAAGGATACATTTGATATTAGTCGGTTATATGTGATATAGCCGGATTATTAAATCAAGTGTTGATTTAATAATTTAATGTATGATTATATATTTGATATATTACATTACATTAACTAATATTAGGTCACTTAAGTATTACTTTTTCTCACTTGATGATACATTGATATATATGTGATATATGTTAATTGTATTATTTTCTTTTTGCACACAAAATATATATGTGATATATATTGTTGTGTCATGCTAGGTTACACATACAACATGTATGTATGAGGCTTATACCATGCTAGGGTTAAGTTAGGGCTTATATTTATTTCAAGCAAATTCAAAATTGTGGAGATATTTGTCATGGTTCAAAGCTTGTAGAAGCTTGTAGTCTTCATTGACTTGGTCCACTCTTTTGTCTTGCTTAAGATATTTTCTAACCTAACTATTAACCTTACACCATGGTTAATTCTCTACATGAGTTAGTGTATGACACTAACTCACCCTTGGTTGCATTTCTAACCTCAGGAGTTCATTCTCTCTTCTTCAATCTTCATCTTCTTCATGAGCTCAAAAAAAGATTTCTAGGGTTTGGAGATGAGAAGAAATATTGTGAGAAAAATAAATCTAAAGTGAGCCCACTTCCTACATCATCATCCTCTACTATTAGCCATTTAGTTTAGGGTGTTTGCTTCACTAATCTAAAATTAGTGAAGAGTTAGCATGAGATCGAGTCTCCTCGACGTAGATCATCTTCGACCTCGAAGACATTGAGCAACCTTGTTCGTTTCTTCAAGTGAACCCTCTCTAGAGTCCGGGAGTTCACCATTCGCAGTGAAGGAACTACAACATGGAGCTATTGAAGTGAAGGACCAGTCTACAAAGGTTGTATTCCTTGTTCACTTCTTTGCAAAGTTGTTTGCATATCGATTCGTCGGATTTTCTAGTTTTGATTCTAGGGTTAGGGTTAGCTAGAACGGCAAAAATTTAAATATGGCATAGATGATACCTCCCGAAACCTTGCTGCCATGCTAGACAACCCTGCAAGTCTGGGCAAACAATTCAGATTATAGAAGACAAGCTACGATCTTATATGTTAAACTTCGGAGGATTGTGGGAAGATCACCTACATCTTATGGAGTTTTCATACAACAACAGCTACCAGGCGAGTATTGGAATGACGCCATTTGCAGCGCTCTATGGAAGGAAGTGTCGTTCACCATTATGTTGGGACGATATCGGAGATAGGGAACTCTTTGGACCAGAGATGATCGTGGCAACTATGGATGTAGTTCGCATGATCAGAGAAGGAATGCGCATAGCCCAAGACAGACTGAAGCACCGGGCTGATGCAAAGCGACGTCACCTGGAGTTCCAACCGGGAGATCATATGTTCTTGAAGATCTCTCCAAACCGTGGAGTAATTCGCTTTGGCAAGAAGGGTAACCTCAGTCCGAGATATATTGGACCGTTCGACATTCTCAAACGAGTCGGAGAAGTGGCATATCATTTAGCACTACCACCCTCATTGGAAGGAGTGCACAATATGTTCCACATATCCCAGCTTCGAAGATATGTGAGCGACCCCAGCCACATCCTTGATCACTACGAGCTCACTGTACAGATAGATCTATCTTGTGAGCAACAACCCATTGAAATCCTGGACCAAAAGGTAAAGTCACTGAGGAACAAGAAAGTAAACTTGGTCCGAGTGATGTGGAGAAAAGATTCGCCAGGAGAATCAACTTGGGAGTGAGAAGACGCCATACGTGCAAGATACCCTTTCTTGTTTGTAAATTAGTTCTTATGTAAATGTAAATTTCGAGGACGAAATTTTTATAAGGAAGGTAGAATGTAACGACTCTGATTTTACTGTATGAAATTTTTTTAAGTTAATGTACAAAATAGAGTTTGCAAGCCTGAGTACAAGTTATAAATTTAATTTGTTTAAGAACGGCAAGAAACAACTTGTAGCTCGCTGGTAAAGCCTTGCACAACTGTGACGTAGCCCCTGTGTTCGAATCCCATCAGCTACATATATTTTTTCTGAATTTTTCTTTTAAACTTTTTGGAAGCCCAAAAGTTTACACGTGCAATACACGTAAAAATGAAAAGACAGAAAAAATAAACATGTATAAAATGTTGTGTACACACCCGAGGACACGTGGCACAAATCCCAACCCTAACTCCTCTTTTGGACTGGCGAGATCGGCCATGGGGCCAGCGACGGCGGGCCATCCGTAGGGGATTAGGCCCGTACTATGCACACAACACCCTTTGGTCTACCCCCACTATCCCTATTCTGTTTGTTTTCTCTGCAATTTAACAGAGAATTAAAATTCATCTTTAATCCAATTTTTAATGCTTTTTAATTCAATCTTTTAATTCCAAAATCCTAATTCCACCCTATAAATACAACCCCATACCCTAGCCCCTCCTCATTCTGAAAATCCTAGTCAAAAATATCAAAATTTTCTAAGTACAAGTGGAGTTGAAGTAGAGTTAGCACAAGGTCAACTTTCGGCGAGGATTCGAGACAATTCCGGCGACCCCGCAACCCCATGACAACCTTAAGCTTTTCCTCTCTCTATTCTTAACCCAGGTCTATTTCCTCCCTCTCTTCTATAAATTCTCTTCTCAAACCAAAGTATCGGTAAGTGGAGTTATTACCGATGTAAATCTTCTAAACTCTATAATCTCACTTATGTTTTACATATTATTCAACAAATTTTTACAACATATTTGTAACATTATTATAAAGGTTTAGAAACAACTTTCACTCTAAAACTCCGTGTAAAATAACTTTAATCTAGTTTTTATGTTTAAATACCATGAAGTTTATATTCGTCATCTTTTAAACTTTTACTTAGCATACCTTTAGAAAACTTCACAAGATAATGACCTACCTCTCACATACACACATATTGACATAACACGATTCTCTTGAGACATAACTTTTGTGGCAAAATACGACTTTTCATCAAAATACCTTGAACTATAAAAACTCGGTTATCTTTAAATGGTGTTATCAAATTCTTTGCGATTATACCTCTATAACCCATTTTGGGGAACCTGCTATTGGATGGTGCGGATTATCGCACATCCTCGGAACTAGTAAAGTGAGATGCAGACCTCCTCACGGAATATACGATCTCGAAAGAATTTTAATACGATTTTTAAGAAAAACGAGATTTTCTACTTAATAAATAAAATTAATTTTTAAATAAGTATATAAATATTATCAAACCATATATTTTTAATATATAATAAAATTCCATGTTTTCTATAAAATAAAAGAATGACAAGTTTCATTAAAACCCATCAAGTATCAATACAAGACAAGTTACACTAAAATATCTTGAACTGTTCAAGCTAAGTTAATTTTTACTAATATATCTCACTCTTTAAAATTCACATCCATGGAAACCCTAAATAACATAAATAATTACTCGAGATTTATTTTGAAAGTATATAAAATATTTTTCATAAAACCCCATCGAGATATATAAAATTACATTAAGGACTCTAGTAATTATAGGTTTAAGTGGGACCAATTCTCTTGAGCCTCAGGGAGCCGGAGAAAGTGGGTGCTTGTCTATTTAAGGTAGAAAAACTAAAACGGAGTTATCAATAGTAATTGTCCTGGAAAAGGACATAAATCCTGTCGTCCATGTGCAGCAGTTTCTGATAACTCTTAAACCTAATTCAGGTTCCAAATTCTATTTAAAGTGTCTGACTCAAGTCTGAGTCCAAGTATCAATCTGAATCCAATCCAAATATGAATACAATTCAACATAAATCCAATATACCAAACATGAACTTGAATACCAGAACAATATCAACATGCAACATAACTTGACTTGACCGAACCATGACTATGACTTGACTTCATTACATGACTACTTGATACATCCCGAACTTGTTTACATGAACAACTTATACCATGGTCTCGGCAAGTCTGATAATTACCAATCAATACAATATACATTACAGGGTTTAACGGGGTAGACTGGTACGGAATGTGTTAAAAGTTGCACGATGATGGACACTAAAAGACACCTACATGAACATCGTGTGCCGTTGTCCCGTGGGTTTTGACGGGGCCTTATACTTATATGTTACCATAGTCCACGGGATAGTTGGACTCCTCTCGTATACACTGATACATTCTATACCAAGCTACAAACAACTACATTAGCATAACAACCAGATAATTTACCAGTCCTATTCTCTTTACTTATTTATTCCATTCTATCTTTAGGGACTTACCGAACGCTAGTTCGCTGACGACAATCATGTCTCTTCTTTCTTTGGAATGTTCATCAGGAGGACCCGACTATCAGGAGACCGAGCCCAGTCAGGACGATTTGGAGCAGTTCACAGAGGAGCCAGACTTCTTGGCTTTTACTTGTACTTATTTTCTTTTCAGTTCATATGCCACTGTTTAGGCATCGCTTTCTATCATTGTACTTTTCTTTTCAGTTGTATGTAAAGAAAGAATGTTAATAAAAGTTGCTGTTATTATTACATCGCTTGTTATTCTTTTGTATTCATTTATATTGCTTATTTAAGCTTAACATATTTACTTCTGAGTAATTACGTCGCGGCCCATCACGTCTACTTCTCCGTACACTGAGAAGCGGGGCGTGACAACCACACACTCGCTGTGTATGAGTCCCAAGAGCTCAGCGGCCCTTACTCCGTGTCCAGTGAACGGAGTCTTTGTCATCTTTCCTTTGAGATATGATTGACAAGTTGCATAAGACAGATATTCAAACAGATCCAAATATCCCTCTCTATATAACTTCGTCGGCCGTGTTTCATTGATGTGACCTAGTCTACAATGCTATAAGAAAGCTTGATTCAATTCTGGAGACTTTCCTTTTAGTGTATTCTGGACGTTGAAAACTGGATGTTGATTTAATACGTATATACAGTTATCTAGTGTATCTGACCCAATCAAACAATGATTAAGGTGAATGTTTACAACATCGCTTACAAATGTAAAGTCATAACCTTCTTTAGATAGTAAAGATATAGAGATGATATTACATGTCAAACTAGGTACACAAAAGCAGTTACGCAAAACTAAAATGTGTCAACTTGTCAATCCTTGATGATATTCCCCTTCGGAAACAACATCCACACTTGCTCCATTAGCAACCATAAGGGTCATATCACCTGCCTTTATAACTCTACGGCTTCTCAGCGCCTGCAATGAATTACAGATATAAGATCCTGAACTGATATCCAATACCCAAGAAGTAGAGTTGATTGACAGACAGTTTTCAATCATAAACACACCTGAAGCCGAAGCCACAACTTGCTTCGAATTTTGGTTCTTGGCTTTCCAAACCCTGCAGTCCTTCCAATGACCGTTCTTGTGATAATAGAAACATTCCTCTTTTCCTACTGTCGGCCCCAAAAAATTTGCCTTGCCCTTTCCCTGTACCTTATTGACACCACATTTCGGCTTGGTGAGGCCTTCTTCTTCCCCTTGGCTTTTGCCTTGGATCTAGAGGAAAAAGATTCCCCAATAAGCAGAGCGGGTGTCTCCCTGATTTTCTTTAGGGTGCCATATGCACTCCTTAACATGTTAAGGAGTTCTGGAAGTGTAATTTCCTTCCATTGAATATTGAAATTCAGTATAAACTAGGCATAAGTAGAGGGGATGGACTGTAGAATCAAGTCCGTATTCAACTCGTTCACTAACGTGGTCCCAGGGTCCGTGAGCTCTTCAATATAGCTGATCATCTTAAGGATGTGGTCCTCTACAGATGACCCAATAGCCAAGCTCGCCTGAAATAATTTCTTCGAGGTCTCATATCTTGCGATACGAGATTGCTTTCCATATATATCATTGGTATGGAGGAAGATGGAAGCTAAGTCTAGCTTCTCGTGCCGCCTCTGGTGTTCATTATCCATTGAGGCCAACACAAGGCACTTGGCTTTCGCACAGTTTATTTCCCATGTCTTACGGATCTCAATATCCGCAACGGTGAAATCTGGACCTGGGATGGCGGGGGATTTAGTAGCAAGGTGGTAGTCTAGCTTGTCATAGGTAATGGCCATCTGGACATTCCTTAACCAATCTTTATAATTTGGCCCCGTCAATATATTTTTATCTAGCAGTAACTTAAGCCCGGTCATCTTGGTCGCTGCAATTAGGAGAGAGAGAAGAAACACTCAGTATGATACTCTTGCAAGTTTAGATTGGTTATTAGTTTATCTAAACAGGATGGCTCCCGCAGTTTCCTCAAATCCTCCTTCAAACCATAAAAGAAGAATTTGTCAAGATTAATCGCACCCTACAATTCTTGGTTAACCTTTCGGCCAGGCTAGTGTCGGTACTTCGAGAGAGATTTTACAACGCTATCGTGAAGTTCCTTAATTAAATAACCTCTTTTCCCTGGAGGCGTAGCCCCGCTAACACCGTTCTAAACACCTACTTGGTTTATAGTATTGATTGCAAAGTGAAAAACTCTCCCGAGGAGTAATAAACTCACAGTGGGATCGGGATCCAACTATCATTGTGTGACAACTTTGAAGAAATCCTACCAAAATTATCACACTCCAGATGGTATGCAAAACTAGCAAGTTTCTTTTTTCTTTGAAACTCCCGATGTGGATTTTTGCCCCAGGCGCTTATAACCTTGACGAAATCCAAAATATCATAAGACGCAAGTCAAGTTCTACCCGTCATTATCCAAGTTAATGTGAACCCATTCGTACAAACCCTTGACAAAGGCCAAAATAGTTATACGCCTGTCCTAGATTAACGCATCTATTTATGCTACAAATGAATACCCAGCAGCTACCAATCACTATGCCTTGGCGAAGGTCAAAATACATAGCTTGAATACTACTGAATACCTATCTGAAATGACGGAGGGCTACGGCTGGTTTTGGCGAAAACCGTGAACGTAATGAACTTGATATAGTCGAAGGAACTATGATAGCATTTAAAAGGAGTGTTTAGGCTCCACATTTAAAATTTATTTTTAAAGAAAACCGAGTGGTTTTGAAATTGTTCAAACGATTTAACTTTGGTTTGTTTTCTTTGCATTAAACAATATTAATGTTGTCCCATCATTTAACCTTATCATTGCAGAAAGAATGAAAATAGAACGTACGCTTATGCCATCCGCATTCGCCATGGGGCCCCGTCATGTACCGTTAGGTTACTTAACTAACGACAGAGCGGGGGCAGGGCTAGCGCGGGTGCAAAACATAAGCAACATTTATTATATATAATATATATATATAGCCATTCGTCTCACGCAATAATAGCCATTCCAGATCACAGATCACAGCACAAGTAACACAGATGAATATATTGGATATACTAGGATTTTCGTGTTTCTTTTAAGCCTATAACGAAAAACGGATTCCACGGTCGTGATGAATAGCCAAAACCCTCACCCTAGACCCCTACGGGTGCGGCAAACTACTGGTCAAGTCCCTGAAGTGAAGCAACCTCCCTCAATGAGATGAGAAGGCCACTCGACACTTCAAGAACCTGGTAGTTTGTGCACCCCACCTTGAGTCTATCCTAAGTGCAAGAACAAGTAAATGAAAAAATACAACGGTGGCTACAACCTCAACTCGGATATGCCCCGCAAAAGAATATTACATCACTTTACAAATTACATGAATGAAAGAAAAGAACACTCTTCTTACATCCCCCGGCTATTCAATCACGATGATCCAATACTTCATATCCACAAATCGCAAACACAAGATACTAGATATGTGCAACCCTTAATAATCGACGTATAGCAATTAGTCGACATTTCAAAACACATATTCATACTTAAAGCGAATAAACGATGTTAAAATTTCGATTTAGAAACACTCCGTATTGCTCAAGTACAAAGATAACATTAGATGAATTCCGGGCAAAATCAAACAATACCATAAATCCTTAATCCAAGAGTTCAAAACACCACAAGAAATACGAGACACAAATCCCTAGAAAAAACCGGCGAGGGCGGGAAAAACCCCATTTCCGGCGGTTTTCTTTTGGACTGAGTGGCTCGTTTTTCTCTGGTGTTCTAGTTATTTTATGAGGAGCTTTCGGCACTTGTTTAAAAAAAATTTAGAAGCCATTTTAAAATCGACAGAAACTTGGATCTAGGTTTTATCGTTTTAGAGTTGTTTCGGTTTTGAAACTCTAAACCTTGTTTATTCAGTTAGTTAAGTGTTTGGGTTGGCTTTGATACCAGTGTAAGTGTATATGTGCTCCTTGCCGTGTCAACTACGGCTATGCGGAATCCAAAACTTTAAAACTTAAGCACAATACACTAAAATTCACAGGATACAAGCCCAAACACTATACTAAACAAATCCTAACTGGAGTTTTAGCTACTCGGTTGAAATTAGACGGTCTTTCGGGTTTGAAAGTTGACTCTTCAAGCTCCTTAGGTTGATGGAACAAATTCTTGAAGCCAATCCGTGTCAAAGATGATTCACCCAAGAATGCCGATTCAAGCGATAGTTTTGTCCGGAGCAACTAAAGATCAAGTCTTGCTAGGACAAGATGCTTAGATTAGTGTAGTTTGTGAAACTAAATACTCTATTTTAATCCTTACAACGCAAGATAGAGAATTGAGGAAGAAGATGAAGATGGCTAGCAACTAGAGAAAATTCTCCAAGTGAGAAAAGATCAACCATTCCGACAAAATATCTCACACTCTCACTCTTATCTCTACACACCTCAAACAAAAGAGTAGGTAGGTTTGGTGACTCACTAGGGTGAGTCACAAGCCCATACACTTCTATGTTTAATGGTGAAGAGAAGAGAGAGAGAGTGTGTGTGTATAACCACCTCACTAGGTACACATATACAAACACTTGTAAATATAAATGTAAGTATATAAACAAGTATACGCATACCCGTATAAATACGTATACCGTATTTCTACCAAAATACGAATACCATATTTGTACCGAAAATACAAAATACATGTATTCATATTTAGAAAGAAATACATGTATTTGTATCAAAGCACAAATACCCGTATTTATACAAATGCAAGTATTCGTATAAATACTATATTCGTGTTAAAATACAAATACCTAAAAGAGAGCAATATAATACTAGTATCAAAACTGGCTGTCTTTCAAACCTACTAGTACTACTAAACCGTCCGATTAAAGCACGAGCATAAATGCATGTGTTCAATCGAACACCCCTACGTAAAACCATACGCAAACTACACCGTTTCGCCTGAACCAGGAAACCCTTTGTGTGAGACTCTAAAGACTCAACAATATGTTGGCAGTAGATTTAACCACAAGCACGTCAGTGGCACTAGCTGTACGTAACGGCTACCCAAGTATCTGTCGAAGGGAAGATCGACACGATAACTCATCCGAAAACCTTATTGAGCCTATAGGTGACATTCTTCGTACAGTCCGGTCTGTTCGTCTAAAAGTATCGCATATCGGGCCTAAGGGGGTAGTAAACGTTAGACCCTTAAAGCGCAATAAGTCATGTCGGTGTGGAACCCAATACACCCTGAGAAGCTACTGGTGTATCTACCAGTAAATCTCACTTGCCATGGCCAGGGACTTTGTGTATTAGCCAGCCTTACACAGCGCGATATCAAATCCTAATACCGGAAGAGATGAATCCCTTCTATTCTTTACCGTCTCCAAGTGCTTCGGGACTGCACCCAACTACTACCTATTTGCATGACTCATTTGAGCTATGGTAGGATAGTAATCTAAGTACAGTGGGAACATGCTCGAGACGAATAATGATGTCAAGTCAACGGACTAACCTGTACTCATGTCACCGGGGTACTGCTAACTAACGATAGGTATAATACCAACCAGCAGTTCCCAGCTAGTCCGTCCAGTGTAACTCATAACCTAATGAGCACCTGTATACTATTTTTGGTACCGTATACTAATGGCTGCGGGACAGACCACCTCCCCTGACGGGGATAAAAAGCGTATACACTAATCTACTCTGGAGTATCGATGCCATGTCTCGATAATCCTATGACTAGGGACAAGTTTAAGGATGTGCTTATAGACTAACCAGCCCCCACTAGTATGATTACCATCACAACGCTGGTAGTCAAGCAAATATCCCAAGGGCTCTATCAACATATATTAGCGATATGTTAAAAGAAACATATACATATGTTAAGATAAACTCAAACTAGATAGCATACTATCATGTTGAGTAAGACTGTTATTATATTTGTATATGTCTCAAGCTTCCAAAATATAATATACAATTCAGTAATATACAATAATGGCCTCAAGGGCATATATCACTAACACAAACTATGGTTGTCACAGAGGTTTCTTTATAAAGGACGATGTTCCCCTCCGAATGGCGGCTAAGACGACGTGAAGACATCTTGCCTGAGATTCGGGGCAGATGCTATTTGGTTATATCCGTCCACCTCTCCGAAGATACCAAGTTTATTTATGGCACCGTGTATCGGAGGTTTAGACGGACGCGGCTGATGTAGCAGACTTCGTCAGATTCCCCCTCGCTTGAGGGGTTTTTGATTGTGGGAACGCTCTTCCCTGCAGGCGCAAGCCCCTGCAGTTAATTATGCTACCGCGTCGCGGTAACCACTTTCTCCTTCTCCAGAAATTTCACTTCGTGTGGTGTGTGTTTGTTTGTTTGTGGATGCTCGTGGATTATTGTCACGATCCGAAAGTACGGAACATGACCGGAACTTAGGCTACGAACGTCTAAAGGCGTACGTGCTCTAAGTAAGCCGAGCCCAGAAATCCAAACCAAGAAAAGTAGAGGAGTGAAGGAAAACCGTATGTAAATCAACCAGTTTGCAACATGATATACAACGCCTAAAGGCGAGGATCACAACAGAAAAGGGAACTCAACAGCATGAAACCTAGAGAAATATAACGTGCGACTCTAAGGTCGAAAGAATAAACACCACTGGTCTCTATCTCAAATAAGTACATGTTTGGTTGATGGAACTTCTAGATACAACTGAATATAATATACAATGTATAATGATAGGCGCGATACAAATAACCCACCTACTAGCAAGTCACATGAAAGAAGCTGTGCCCGCAAAGCCTAAGTGAAACCCGTACGGCAACACCTGCAAGAAACTGGGGCACAACGGGGGTGAGTTGCCAACTCGTGAGTAGAAAAAGATCTACGAACAGAAAATCGCATGTATGATGAAATCCTAGGTCATACGATCATAATATATAATCCTCAAATATATAACCAGCATTCTACAACAATGGCTAGGGTAACTATCTAACCCAAATGTAATCCCATGTGCCCTGTGTCAGTGTCAGTGCCTCAGGTAGCAATGTATCATATGAATGATGTATGAATGCATGAAAAGTATGATCAATGAAATCAAGTCTGTATGTGAGCAATGTCTGTATATAGGTGGATCCCGTCCACGTGTCACCCAATGACAATAAGCATCATGCATGTAAATATGAGGGTATAGTCAAAATCATGGAAAAACATCATGAAATCTGTGCCCAGCATCGGCACAAAACATAGCCTCAATCTTAATATCTCAATGTCTCTGATAAGTCTCACTATCTAGGGCGCCGTCAATCCAGACCGGCCCCTACCATCAATCTCAAGACCACGACGGTATCCTCCGGATATCCGACGCGTCGGGTAAAATCACCGGTCGGTAGTGCTCCCGTGCCAGGCTCAACGCCGTCTCCTGCGATCTTCTTGCCCCGGGGCACCGCACCGGGCCCACCATGTATCCGCAATCGATCTTATCCGCCTCCTCGAATCGGGTTTCACATGTCGCTCTCAGCACCGAGAAAACACATGGTGGACGCACTGAAATATCATATCAAGGGTAACCGGGTTTTTAAAACATTTACATAATCTCTTTGAAATACCCACGGTTCCCAAATCCAGAAATATCACAGAAACAACATATCTCAATGCGCATAATCAGGAAACATGATGTATGTGACATATAAATGAAGTGCAAGTATAATAGTATATCATGCAAAATGGAATAATAGTATGCACATACAAGAGTCATACCCTGATGCAATAATACTACTGTGTAGTGACATGGCAATTACCGATGAAGATGTGTGTGAGTTGGCAAGTAAGTGTATGTGGAACATACGCATCATCGGTAATGGTGCTGGTGTCCTAACAGCAAGATATCAATAATGGAATATGAATCACAATAAGTATGCGATGCAGAGTAACAACAATAATATGCGGGAACTGAATGCTAAACACAAAGATAGCTAAACTGCATCTAATGTCATAAGTGTCATATTGCTACACCACTATAAGGCTGAGCTAAAGTTAACAGTAGGTAAGGGAAACCGCCTAAAATCTGAGTCGATACATATAAATATATATAGTTGGTGATCCCGCCTCGATAATATTACATCCGATACCATATCTCAATAATCGGTTATTCCCAAGTCAAGAGTTCGGATGAAACATCAGATTACAGCTCGTACATAAATCTGTCGTACGGCATCCCCAAATCTGGGTACGGGTCAATATCACATTCGTCATATCATTCATCTGGTATTCTCTATATCAAATATCATAATCTGGGTACTAACCTATATCTAGTACGATGCTAATATCATCACTATAGTCATGATCTGACTACTGATCGATAGTCTCGTATGAATCGATATCATCAGCACATATCATCTCAAGGAGTATACGTCGCCCAAGGCGGCCTATCATAAATATCTGGTCATATCATATCATATCACGTATCATAATCACATGTCGATCATTTACACTTATATCACTATGCACCTGTCATCGTCATCTAAGACCCGCTATCATATAAGGACGCACCTCAAGTACAAATCCTGCCCTATCACCGATATCATATCTCAGATCAAATATCATCGACTCATCTCAATCCCATGTATCATCCTCAAATCCGTATGTGAACATATAGTCCCATACCCATGTGAACACATATCTATGTAGAATCCCATAACCATATATGAAATAAGGATGTATGCAAGTATGTATGTGTGTGTAGTGCACCCACTACCTAGGGTTTCGTAATCTTTCACCAATCCAACACACCAATATCCATCTTAACATCAATAATTAATCCCAAATAACATATAATAATTGTAGGTGTGTATACGCGTCCGTATACATCACCACGAACTGCGGGGGTGCTATACGCCATCCACCCGACTTCTCCCCGTAGATATAAATCTACTCACCTTTCTTTATGCGTGTCGGTGCCGATATCGCCATTTGCATCTCCAACACTTCGACGCCGCGTGGGGTACCTACAAGGATATCACACGCAAAAACACATGAAAATCACATCGGAAACCAAAATGGTGCACGCTACGCCCATAGGTAAAAACCTGTGACCTTGCGTGCAAACACAGCCAATAACCCTCTGCCGTTGGCATTCAAACGCCACCCGACGGAAACGAATCATCGAATACCAAAAACCCATGCTAAACAAGTCATAAATCATATGCCAACTCATGAAAATCAACCCAGCTTTTATCCTAACTGGAATCAGTCAAAACTAGACATACCCAGGGTCAAGTTTACAGGTAAAAGAGTCGTGCACGCAAAACGAGGCAGTTCCCTCCTGGTCTGGCCGCAAATTGTGGCCAGAAGGAATTAAATGGCGGCCAGAAAATGGAGGTTGGGGCTAGGGTTTTAGGTGTTGGTTCCTATCTAACTGTATATCCTACTGCCAAGTCAAAAAAATTTTAGGAGGTCCGGGTTGATAGAAGTTTCCAGAAAGGCCCCAAAGTCGACAAAATCGCTAAATTTCACCGATTCTAAACTATCTGGTATTTTGGTGAAACCTGGGACAAATCTTGTTTCAACTGGTCTTAACAGCACCTAGAAGGCTATACTAACATTCAAAACCATCCCTTGGCCAACTCTCACTCAAATCACCTAAAACTAGCACTAGATCACAATATAAACACTAAATTTCAGCTTTACGACCATAATCAAGCAAGAAAAGAGTTGGGTTGCAAGATTATACCTCAAGAAAAACCTAGGATGTAGGAGAAGAGAGGATGAAGGATGAGGTGGAAGGGTGGGTTGCTGCTGCTGAGCTCCTGCTTGGGCTGTTGCTGCTGTTGCTGCTGCTGCTTGCTATTTTCCTCTTGTCTTTGTTGTTGTTTGCAGCAGCTACTGCAGGGGCTGTTGTTGTTTTGTTTGCTTTGGTGAAGTGGGAGAGTGATGTTGTAGTGTTTGATGGGGGTGTGGGGTGTAGTATATGGTGTCACTGCTGTTGCTGCAGATGCTGATGCAATGGGGCTGAAATGTGTTGAGCTGATGTGTGGTTTCAGCAGCTGATGTAGCTCCAGATGTAGGGGGCTGAAGTTGTGCTGATGTGAGGGTGTAGGTGTTGGGCTATGGTGTTAGGGGCTGGTGTGTGTTGATGTCATGAGGCTGTTGAAAGGTGTTGGCTGATGCAATATTGGGGCTGATGGATTGTTTCAGCAGCTGCTGCTGCTGTGCAGTCAAAAGAGATGTGAGTGTGAGAGTTTTGAAAAGAGATGGTGTGACACAACTTAGAGCCTCCTCTCTCCCTCTTATTAGTCAACCCCCAACCTAATTACCCTTAAACTAAAACAAAAACCCTTAATCAAACCAAATCAACATAACCAAAAGGTTTAAACCATCAAGCCCAATTAGACATGGTTAACCCTAGGCTACCATGACCAAAACATGTAACAAGTGTAGAAAATGTTATATGCACATTTTTGCACAAAAAACCAAAAATCCAATTAGCCATTTTTGATCGCGATTAACACTAAAGTCGCATATACTTAACCATAAAAACTCATAATGGCATATTTCCACAAAGTAACCTATTTTAGAATTTCCAAAATTTTCTCTGGAATTTTCACCATTTATCGGTTTTTAATTATACCGACTATTAAAATATTCATTAAAAATTAATATTAAATTATGAAAATTCCCAAAAATAATATTTTATTTTTTTGAAATGTTACAGTCTTCCCCGCTTAAAGAAATTCGGTCCCCGAATTTAAATTTTAAACCCCCAAATTCTAAAACATTTCAATAAAATGTCCAAGTCAACGGGGCTCCGAAATCATCAATACATGAAAAGCATCATAGCGCAATACATGCGCATGAGTAACGAGCGGATAACTCGAAATCAAAACTCCGTCAAGTATCCTGCAATCATTAGAGTCAAAGTGAAAGCACGAATGCCAAATCCAAGGCAAAAACCGATATGCTAGAAATTGGAACTATACATGTAAATATGTGAAGGAAATGCATGCCAAATTTCTTTAAAGTCGATGTACAATGCGCATAACACTGCACAGTGGCGGATGTCTCTATAAGAAAATAGCCATATACGTATATATCTTTGTTTAGTATGCACGATCCGTCGTTTTGAAAATAATTTAGAAGGGTTTCCTCGTTTTAGAACGTTTCGTGTCATATCGGACACGTATGTAGATAATGAGACTATAGCTCGCTTTTGGAAATCCCTTTGAAATCTATCAATGCATGCAAAACACACTCGGGTACTGTCATCTGACTAGTCCTGCTCGGTACGAAAACACATAGCAAATATCATAAAATGTGCTGCTCCATAAGAAATCAGTCCCAAAAGTGCATATGAAACCCTGTGCATCCGGTGCGCACGGAAATCAAAATCCATATATTTGCCAAGAAGGTGCACAGAAACAACATCATGGTGCAACGGTTATGCACACAACATCGGTCATAGGCAACGTATGTGCCTGACAGCAAAATCAGGTGCATCTGACATGCACGAAAAATCTCGATTTAGTGCATCTGGTGTGCACCAAATCGTATCTCATAACATGCACCCAACATGAGCTACAATCCAAATCCGGTGCATCCATCATGCACGAAATCATGAAATCCAATATCAAGCGCCGAACACGCGCAAAATCCAATCAGGTGCATAAAATGCACAAAACGAATATCGAGCATCACCTTCGAAATCGAAATCCAGTGCATCCAAGTGCACAAAATACATGTTACTGCACTACCAGCATATGTAAACTATACAGAGTGCAAAAAAAAAAAACAAATCGTGTGCGTGCATATGCACAAAATCAACTCAAATGTCTAAACCCCATAAAATCACAAACATGTGAAACCAATGCACGAAAACGATATCAAGTGCAACAACTGTGCGAAAATCGTAAATCCTCAATCATCAAAATCAGCTCATGCGAATAAATCGTCCAAAACATCGAAATCAAGTATGGCGGAAAAGTCCCGCTCGAGGGCATCCTCCAAGAATCTCTGGCCAACTGTCGTTCTCACTCATAGCATATCTTGTCGACGATTCTGAACTCTGGCCTGCTGGTGTGCGTAACATGACCACTCCTGGGTCCAAGTCTTCTCTATGGATTACCAATCTCACAATCCATAGGCTCATCGGCCATGTCAGATATGCTAACGGGGACGATTCCGTTCTGGCACTTCTCTGGTCATCTCTCGGTCAATCATTGCGACCACTCGTAAGCAGCATGTCACTGGCATCGACCTCTGGCTTTCTGAATGTACGTGACACATCTGATCCTGGGTGCAAGCATCATTGCAGCAGTGTCCTGGAAGGAATCCTGCTCAAGGTCTCTTCCAAGTCTCATCTCTGCCAAATGTCCGGGAGTCATCGTCCTTTACTATATCTGCTTCTTGTTCCGGAACGGCTGCATACTCATCGCGACTCCTTCTGGAAGGTATATCCAGTACTCTGCCTCGGCATGCGCATCGCATCTCTGGTGTCGGCGGGGTGGAACGCCATCATATCTAGATCTCGTACGAACCTCGTGCTCCACTTTTCTCTAATGTCGACTGCTTCGGAGTCGCCTCTTCGCAGCTGCATGGACTGAGCTCCAACGGCTATCCTCATATCTGGAGTCTCCCAAGAAATGCATATCACGACCTAACATCCGAATTAAGTCGAGCCACCCGATCGATTCGTCAAAACCTCATAATCCCCCAAGAGCTCAACATCTTGGGTACAGTATAATAGTATCGAGTACATACCCCAGCATCGGTGGTCCAGCCGTAGAAGGGCAAACCCAAGCCTCACTAATGGCGCTGCAGAACTGCCGCAAACCCTAAGGTTCAAAGGCTTTCACACGGTCATTAAGTCGAGTTAGGGTTTCATTCTTCTAGAGGGACCATAGAATTGCCTGCATGTCTTTCCGAACACTTTAAACTTGGAATAATAGGTTACTGACATTCGATCGTCTCTGTCGACTCTCAACATCTCCGCATGAAGTCACCTCTAGCTGGAATCGATCTATCTGATGACCTCGCATCGGGGTAGCGAACGATCCACATGTCCTAGTCATTCATTCTTGGTGACTAGCGACCTTCTATCATCTCTTAGTACAATCTCGTACTGTAATAGCTCCAACGTCTGGGGCGATATCTCATCGTTCGTAGCAATAACTGGCTCATTCGTCTGCACGCTGAACAGTGCTTCAATCGTCATGAATAAGCCGTACATCAACGGTCATCAAAGTCTAGCTGGCCTCTATCAGTGGCTCAATCCTCTAGTGCCAATCCGCACGTCCGAGTAATCTCATACAGCGATCCATCCAACGCTCGTGGTGTGAAAACACAGTAAAAAGGCACATCTCTACAATCATGTGTCGCCGGAATTACGCCCCGGTCAGTCCTCGTGTGTAACGAGCTCATGCTGACCGCAACTCTAGCCGTAGCTCTCCCTGCCCGTAATCGTGGCAGCAAAACCATAACTGGTACCGATGAGGCTAGATCAGGAAGGAATATAATACTGAACAAGGAAATATACATCCTAAGGCTTCTTAAGTGGAGTGGCGTATCGTAAATATGCCGCGGACATACCCACGGTACGTCACTCTACTTTAGTCACCTATTCCATCAACCAAGGGTCATCCTATTCTCCGAAGGTAAAACCTAACGCTCTGATACCAACTTTGTCACAACCCAAAAGTACGGAACATGACCGGCACTTAGGCTATGAACGTCTAAAGGCGTACGTGCTCTAAGTAAGCCGAGCCCAGAAATCCAAACCAAGAAAAGTAGAGGAGTGAAGGAAAACCATATATAAATCAACCAGTTTGCAACATAATATACAACGCCTAAAGGCGAGGATCACAACAGAAAAGGGAACTCAACAGCATGAAACCCAGAGAAATATAACGTGCGACTCTAAGGTCGAAAGAATAAACACCACTGGTCTCTATCTCAAATAAGTACATGTTTGGTTGATGGAACTTCTAGATACAACTGAATATAATATACAATGTATAATGATGGGCGCGATACAAATAACCCACCTACTAGCAAGTCACATGAAAGAAGCTGTGCCCGCAAAGCCTAAGTGAAACCCGTACGGCAACACCTGCAAGAAACTGGGGCACAACGGGGGTGAGTTGCCAACTCGTGAGTAGAAAAAGATCTACGAACAGAAAATCGCATGTATGACGCAATCCTAGGTTATACGATCATAATATATAATCCTCAAATATATAACCAGCATTCTACAACAATGGCTAGGGTAACTATCTAACCCAAATGTAATCCCATGTGCCCTGTGTCAGTGTCAGTGCCTCAGGTAGCAATGTATCATATGAATGATGTATGAATGCATGAAAAGTATGATCAATGAAATCAAGTCTGTATGTGATCAATGTCTGTATATAGGTGGATCCCGTCCACGTGTCACCCAATGACAATAAGCATCATGCATGTAAATATGAGGGTATAGTCAAAATCATGGAAAAACATCATGAAATCTGTGCCCAGCATCGGCACAAAACATAGCCTCAATCTTAATATCTCAATGTCTCTGATAAGTCTCACTATCTAGGGCGCCGTCAATCCAGACCGGCCCCTACCATCAATCTCAAGACCACGACGGTATCCTCCGGATATCCAACGCGTCGGGTAAAATCACCGGTCGGTAGTGCTCCCGTGCCAGGCTCAACGCATCTCCTGCGATCTTCTTGCCCCGGGGCACCGCACCGGGCCCACCATGTACCCGCAATCGGTCTCATCCGCCTCCTCGAATCGGGTTTCACATGTCGCTCTCAGCACCGAGAAAACACATGGTGGACGCACTGAAATATCATATCAAGGGTAACCAGGTTTTTAAAACATTTACATAATCTCTTTGAAATACCTACGGTTCCCAAATCCAGAAATATCACAGAAACAACATATCTCAATGCGCATAATCAGGAAACATGATGTATGTGACATATAAATGAAGTGCAAGTATAACAGTATATCATGCAACATGGAATAATAGTATGCACATACAAGAGTCATATCCTGATGCAATAATACTACTGTGTAGTGACATGGCAATTACCGATGAAGATGTGTGTGAGCTGGCAAGTAAGTGTATGTGGAACATACGCATCATCGGTAATGGTGTTGGTGTCCTAACAGCAAGATATCAATAATGGAATATGAATCACAATAAATATGTGATGCAGAGTAACAACAATAATATGAGGGAACTGAATGCTAAACACAAAGATGGCTAAACTGCATCTAATGTTATAAGTGTCATATAGCTACACCACTATAAGGCTGAGCTAAAGCTAACAGTAGGTAAGGGAAACCGCCTAAAATCTGAGTCGATACATATAAATATATATAGTTGGTGATCCCGCCTCGATAATATTATATCCGATACCATATCTCAATAATCGGTTATTCCCAAGTCAAGAGTGCGGATCAAACATCAGATTACAGCTCGTACGTAAATCCGTCGTACGGCATCCCCAAATCTGGGTACGGGTCAATATCACATTCGTCATATCATTCATCTGGTATTCTCTATATCAAATATCATAATCTGGGTACTGACCTACATCTAGTACGATGCTAATATCATCACTATAGTCATGATCTGACTACTGATCGACGGTCTCATATGAATCGATATCATCAGCACATATCATCTCAAGGAGTATACGTCGCCCAAGGCGGCCTATCATAAATATCTGGTCATATCATATCATATCATATCACGTATCATAATCACATGTCGATCATTTACACTTATATCACTATGCACCTGTCATCGTCATCTAAGACCCGCTATCATATCAGGACGTACCTCAAGTACAAATCCTGCCCTATCACCGATATCATATCTCAGATCAAATATCATTGACTCATCTCAATCCCATGTATCTCCTCAAATCCATATGTGAACACATAGTCCCATACCCATTTGAACACATATCTATGTAGAATCCCATAACCATATATGAAATAAGGATGTATGCAAGTATGTATGTGTGTGTATGTGTAGTGCACCCACTACCTAAGGTTTCGTAATCTTTCACCAATCCAACACACCAATATCCATCTTAACATCAATAATTAATCCTAAACAACATATAATAATTGTAGGTGTGTATACGCGTCCGTATACATCACCACGAACAGCGAGGGTGCTATACGCCATCCACCCGACTTCTCCCCGTAGATATAAATCTACTCACCTTTCTTTATGCGTGCGGTGCCGATGTCGCCATTTGCATTTCCAACGCTTCGACGCCACGTGGGGTACCTACAAGGATATCACACGCTAAAACACATGAAAATTACATCGGAAACCAAAATGGTGCACGCTACGCCCATAGGTAAAAACCTGTGACCTTGCGTGCAAACACAGCCAATAACCCTCTGCCGTTGTCATTCAAACGCCACCCGACGGAAACGAATCATCGAATACCCAAAACCCATGCTAAACAAGTCATAAATCATACGCCAACTCATGAAAATCAACCCAGCTTTTATCCTAATTGGAATCAGTCAAAACTAGACATACCCAGGGTCAAGTTTACAGGTAAAAGAGCCGTGCACGCAAAACGAGGCAGTTCCCTCCTGGTCTGGCCGCAAATTGCGGCCAGAAGGAATTAAATGGCGGCCAGAAAATGGAGGTTGGGGATAGGGTTTTGGGTGTTGGTTCCTATCTACCTGCATATCCTACTGCCAAGTCAAAATTATTTTAGGAGGCCCGGGTTGATAGAAGTTTCCAGAAAGGCCACAAAGTCGACAAAATCGCTAAATTTCACCGATTCTAAACTATCTGGAATTTTGGTGAAACCTGGGACAAATCTTGTTTCAACTGGTCTTAACAGCACCTAGAAGGCTATACTAACATTCAAAACCATCCCTTGGCCAACTCTCACTCAAATCACCTAAAACTAGCACTAGATCACAATATAAACACTAAATTTCAGTTTTACGACCATAATCAAGCAAGAAAGGAGTTGGGTTGCAAGATTATACCTCAAGAAAAACCTAGGATGTAGGAGAAGAGAGGATGAAGGATGAGGTGGAAGGGTGGGTTGCTGCTGCTGAGCTCCTGCTAGGGCTGTTGCTGCTGCTGTATCAGGCTGCTGCTGCTGCTTGCTATTTTCCTCTTGTCTTTGTTGCTGTTTGCAGCAGCTACTGTAGGGGCTGTTGTTGTTTTGTTTGCTTTGGTGAAGTGGGAGAGTGATGTTGTATTGTTTGATGGGGGTGTGGGGTGTAGTATATGGTGTCACTGTTGTTGCTGCAGATGCTGATGCAATGGGGCTGAAATGTGTTGAGCTGATGTATGGTTTCAGCAGCTGATGTAGCTCCAGATGTAGGGGGGCTAAAGTTGTACTGATGTGAGGGTGTAGGTGTTGGGCTATGGTGTTAGGGGCTGGTGTGTGTTGATGCCATGAGGCTGTTGAAAGGTGTTAGCTGATGCAATATTGGGGTTGATGGATTGTTTCAGCAGCTGCTGCTGCTGTGCAGTCAAGAGAGATGTGAGTGTGAGAGTTTTGAAAAGAGATGGTGTGACACAACTTAGAGCCTCCTCTCTCTCTCTCATTAGTCAACCCCCAACCTAATTACTCTTAAACTAAAACAAAATCCCTTAATCAAACCAAATCAACATAACCAAAAGGTTTAAACCATCAAGCCCAATTAGACATGGTTTAAACAATCAAGTCCAGTTGAGAATATTCAACGTTTTTATCTTTGGCCTATTGTGCTAGGGCTTTGTCCCTGTTTAATAATGCACAGCATTTTATTTTGGCCTGCTAGGCCTTTCTGATTTGGGCTCTGTCCCTTTATAAATGATGGAGAGCATCTGTTTAGGCTCTGCCCTTCTTTAAAATAATGCATTGCATTTAATTTGGCCTGTTAGGCCTTTTTTAATTGGGCTTGGCCCTTCTGTAAATAATGCAGTGCATTAATTGTCTGATATTGGCTTGTCAGGCGCTTTGCGCCAATTATTGAGCGCAAGCGCATGTGGAGGTGACACGTGTCACGCTCTGGTGAGCGCAAGCGCAGTGCGCTGCGCTGTTGCGCTGCTGACACGTGGCGCGCTCTGGTGAGTTGCGCCAACTTTAAAGGGCAATGCTCTATTTTTAAAAGTGCATAGCGCAAGTTATCCTAGCGCTGACACGTGGCGCTCTCTGGTGGCTTGCGCCAACCCAGGAGCGCAACAGTGCAGTTTTTGCAAGTGCAAGGCACTGTTTCAATAAATTGATCCAATTTTGGATTCAAGAAAAGAATCTTTAAGATTCCAGAACCAATGGTTCATAAAAAAGTGCAAGGCACTGTTATTATTTTTATTTATTGAAGATCATTGACCTTGTTCTTAGATCAATGATCTATTCAGAAGAAGTTCTTCTTCTTCCTTATAAAGGTTTTTTTTACCTTTTTTTTCTTGAGTTCTTCAAAATCCTTCAGAGTTCTCTCTTTGTTGTTTTTTCTGAAGTTCTTGATGTCGATGTCTTTTGAATTGGGGTCTAGGGGCCTTTATATAGTGCCCATTAATTTGTTAAATTTGTTAAAGAGATCATTCTCTGGGTGATTTGGGAAATTTTCCCCACCGTTGGATTTTTAATCCAAGGGCTTCTATTTTACAGAAGACAGTCTTCTTGTTTTAATAAGAACAGAAAGATCTCACTAGAATTTTAATTCTGTTTGGCGCAAACGCCCTAGCGCTTGACACGTGTCACGCAGCGCACGGCACAGCGCAACTGCGCTTGACACATGTCGCGCAGCGCAGCACTTGCGCAACTGCGCTGACACGTGTCGCGCAGCGCAGCGCTTGCGGAACTGAAGCGTTACTTCCTTTAATTTTTGTTTTAAACAGAGCCTTGCTCTGATTGGGCGCACTGCCTTGGGCGCTGCGCTGACGTATCAGCTTCTGACACGTGGCGTGTCGCGCGCAGCGCACGGGATTTGAAGCGTTGCTTCAATTTTTGAAAGTCAAACAGAGCTTTGCTCTGATTGGGGGAAACAAATGCCCCCCACCGTTGCGCTCACGTGGCTCACACGTGAGTGCAGCGGTGGCAAGATCTTGGCCGTTGGATCAGCGGGTGAGCTGAAGGGGCGCAGGCGCCTATAAATAGGACCCTTGGTCCTTAGAAAATGTTTTACCATTTTTTAAGAACTTGAATTTTCAGAGCCTTGCTCTTGTTTAAGAATTTTAGAGCCTTGCTCTCATTTCTTTCCAAGAACTCTAGAGTTCAGATTTTTAGAACAACTTAGGTAAAATTTAAATTAAATTAAATTTAATTAGCAAAGCCTTGCTCTTATAGATCTTTGATCTAAAGAAAACCCCTTTAGGGTTTCATCAACAGAGCCTTGCTCTCAAAAATCCATACATCTACAGAGATCTTGTTTCATGGGTTTTAACCCATAAACAGAGCTTTGCTCATGGATCAAATGTAGATCTTTTTGATCTGAAAATGAAGAACTCCTAAGAGTTTTCATGGATCTTTAAGATCCCAAAATTTTTAATTCTTTTTAAGAGTTAAATTTTTCTTTTGATGGAATTTTCCATCATTATTACGGAGCTAGGCTCTTTTTAGGAAATCTTATTCCCCTGAGACCAGAGTTTGACAAATGTCACTCTGTAACAGAGCTTTGCTCTGAAAGAGGAGATTTTCTCCTTGTCTCTAGGGATTTCCCATTAATGAGAATATTCTCTTGGGGATCTTTTCATTAATTCACAGTCTCATCCAATGATGAGGGTGTCTTATTAAATGATGCATTGTCATCCGGATTTTATGGGTCCCCCTCTGGTCCCTTACCCACTGCATTGCAGTATGATGTAAATTTTTAAAACGCCAAGCGTTGGAGTTACAAAACTGACGACTAACTTTTGTCCCTCTACAGGAAACATGCTTGTTGACTTATCGTTCCCATTTGTTCGCTCAGAGGGAGGATTTCCCCAGGCACCAGTGGACCGAGAGGTGCTCACTCTCATCAAGGAACATGACCCCGAGCACAAGAACCTTCACTTGTAGGGTAGGTGGTATAACGATATCATCCAGGGTTGCCGAAGCTTCGGTTCTGCTACGCCGTCTGAGCCAATATTTTCGATTCCCTATGCGGATGAACCCCCGGTGAAGTATGCCGTGGAGGTCAAAAATTGGAACTCGGATGACCTCCTCCAGCCTGCAATTAGTGCTATTCCCGTGCAGCCGCCGCCGGCAATAGACATTTTGGGGAGGCGAATCTGTCAGGGCGAAGCACGCCCTTGGGGACAGGCCTATAACATTGGATTGGTCCCGCGACCGCCCGCCGGATATTTGCAGTGGGCCCGGTACATCTTATCGGCGAAAAGGACTCATTTGACGAAGATTGGTTTATATTCGGCCATCTACATCTCGCTCTTTGAGTATCCCTCTCCTCCAACGTGGTGGGTTAAGGCTTTTATCGAACAATGGAATATCCCCACCCACACCTTCCTGATGACGGACAGGGAGGTCTCTATTTCCTTGGAGGAGTTTGCCGAAATCTCGGGTCTGCCGATGAGGGGGGAGCATTACGAGGAGCTGCTTCCTCCTGACGAATACATCTTTGCCACCAAGCCGCTGGTGTTTGATCTGACTCCGGAGAACGCTATTCGGCACCAGTTTCCAGGCCTGGTGAAGGTGATGAACATCTATGAAGGGCTCTATCTAGAATCGGGCATCCGGGGAGTCAGTTTTGCAGATTTTATCGCCCGCTTCATTCGACCGGAGTTTCTATCAAAGCGGAGCGAGAAGTTCGCCCAGCTCGATGACCCTTTTGGCTTCGGTTTGGACCGTTGACCCACATCGGAAGATGATCAAAAGGACTTTTATCTCCCCGGCGCCGCCGTCCCGGGCATGGATGAGGAGACCTTTTTGTAAGGTTCTTAGGATTGTGGCTGTGCAGTTTTGCGCTCCCCATGCACCCTCGCCACATGCGGCTATCCGTTTTCTACCCAGTGCATCGGATGGTGGCTGGTTTGCAGTTGGCAGTAGGAATCGCCGGGCTGGCTTACCTTTATAATGGACTTAGCGTAGCGGCGGACACTAGTGAGCCTGGGGTGCAGCCTGCTAACTTCCCGATGCACTACTTCACCTCTTGGATGGAAATGCATGTGCACGGGGTCTTTGGCGCCCATAAGATTCCTCCGTTTTTTGAGAAGTGCAGACTCCCAAGAGTCATGCGGTTGGTCGGCGCTTCGATCGTGGTTGCACCTCCGCGGGAGGCTAGGGGGCTGCTCCTTCGTCCATACCTGGTCGGAGCGAAGGTTTCCTTTTTGGATAAGGTCATAACCATAGGCTCAGAGACCACCAAGTCGGTAGTGCCGTTGCGCGATGATTTTAAGGACGGGGCTTCCATATTGAAAGCTTGGGAGATCCTCCACCTCTACTCCATTCGGCCAGGCTACCTGGTGTTTAGGCAGAATGAGACGGCAATTTTCATGAGGTATAACCCTCACCGGTTTGCTCAGCAATCGAGCTATCACCAGGGGATCCCGATGGAAGCTTTCTTGGAAAAGCCCGTGGTCAGCCAAGAGAGGATAAGGAATGCAATGCACCATTTCATGCGGCTCAATACGGGTTCCTATTTCTTCATCAGCGAGCCGAGCTGCGTCCTTAAGGTCCTCAACGCTTACGTTGCTTGGTACGCGCATGCAATGGGTCCAGTTATCCTTATGGAGAAGCGCATGCTGGTTGACCGCAAGGGTGCGCCTCCCGGCGGCGATCGCAAGGCTCCCTTGAAGCCAAAGACCCCGGTTATTCCTCCGCTGAAAGATGCCGGAACCGTGCCACCGCGCGTGTTGAGCCCTCCGCGCGGACTGCCACTCCGTGGTACTGCGGATGCACCACCAGCGCCCCGTGCTCCAGTGGAGACGGTAGATGTGGTTTCGCCGGAGTCCGGTATGGGCACGGATATCGGGACCCGCCGCCTTAAAGTGTCTGCAAAGCGCAAGTTGATCTTGGGAGCACCCAAGGCTGGGGGGCAGAAGAGGAAGAAAAAGTCGCTCTTCTCAGCTGATGTTGCGTTCGGTCAGGAACCTCACGCTCCCTATAGCGAGGGCTTGGGCGAGTACGGGACCAATAAAGGATTGGTTATGCCGCCAGATGACACTAATTTGGCGGCCGCCATCGCAGCTTCAGAGCGATTGGCGAGGCGCGACTGTGGCTAGCTAAGCTTGCACAATCGGGTAATTACTAGTCGCATTTTTTACTTCATCGTACTTTTATTATTGTCTTTAACTAATGTTTTTCCTCTCTTTTCTTCAAACAGGCATCACCAGTAAAGAAGCCATTGCTGCTTCCCTCAAAACTTTCCAAGAGGAGGAACGACTCAGAGCGTCCTTAGGCCTTGGTACATTTCGATTCATCAGGCCTTTATTCTCCTTTTGTTATGGTCGATCTAACCCTTTTTTTCTCATCACAGGAACCACAATGCCGGTCTCGACAGATGACGCGGAGACTCTTCCCGGGCCAGTCACTGATGTTCCGGCTTCTTCGGGGCTGCCGTAAGAACCTCGACTCGAAAAGTCGGTAAGGGATGCCTTGAAGAATTTGGAGGCATCTCTGTTTACGGACGATGACGCCTCAATGAAGGAAGCTTTAAAGAGCTCCGTCTTGACGGCTCGGGAGGAGAGAAAGCGGCTGAGGCGTGAGGCGAAGGCACGCAGGGCTGCTTTGGCCGTGGGAGCGGGCCCAAGCACCGTCCCTCATGCTGATACTCCCTCGGAAGAACCCCCGGTCGCCCTGTCCACCGCTCGCAGACAGGTGGCGCGTGCAGCTCGGAGTGCTAACGATAAGGCTACCTCAGGTGACGCATCTTTCAAGATTTTGTTGTAAGAATTGTAAATTCGTCGGTTCTTATATGTCTTGTCCTGCAGGGCCGAGTCCAACCGAAGAGGAGGCGGAAACCGTCGAACCTAAGGGGCCAGAGGAAGAAGCACCGGCCGAACCCGAGCCGACGGTGGGCAACGTCGCTGGGGTTGCTGAGCCTGAGCTGGGGGCTGAGGGAGCTGCACCCGAGAAGGTCGTCGATGCCGAGCCTGAGGTGGCGGCAAATGAGACAACCGCTATAACTGAGCCTGGGGCAGCGACGGATGAGGCGCTTGAGACCGGCGACCCCATGGTGATGGCGGATGAGACAATGGAGACCGCCGAGCCTGAAGAAGTAGCGGCTGAGATAGGCACGACCCTTGGGGAAAATCCAGCCGCTCTTTCTCAAGAGTCCGGCAATGTTCCAATTATTGCTCTCCCCGTCTACGGTCTTCCGCCGTCTCCTGGTCGGGCGAGTACGACGACAGCCCCTGTCGAGTCCGGTGATGAGGCCATGGGAGGTAGACTCATATCGATGGAGGAGGGAGACGCCTCCGTTTCGGCCGGCGGCTTATCAGGTAAATTTCGAGTTACAGTTCCCTTTTTTTATCTTGCAATCCTTTCTGACAAGTTTATCCTTGTTTTTAACGCAGGTGCGGCCAGCGTCGATGCTCCATTGCTTGAGGGAGCACCGTCAACTACTGCCTTGGCGGTGGTCACCCCTCAGCCTTCCCTTGTACCATCGCAGATGTCGAAAGGTATGGACTTGCAACCCATTAGTTTTATCTTTCAGCCGCATAATTTATGTACTAAGGTCGTACTATTGTGTCTTTTCAGGGGTGCTTTTTTATCATCTCTATCAGGTGCTGCACCCGCACTTCTCTTTCCATCTGAACTCGCTTCCTCCTCCAGTGGCGTTGGTGAGTATAGTCTCTAACTGATGTCTTTTTTCATTAGTAATGGAATTATTTCTAACTTTCTCTCATCCTGATTGCAGTGCTACAAATCGAAGGAGGGGATGAGAGATCGGTCACGCCACCGACCCTTCCGGCCATGCCACCTACTGCAGCTGGTATAGTAAACTATCGCATCGATGGCTTTTTCTTCATATTTCTTGAACCGTCATCTAATTGTATTTTGCCTTTTTTCAACCGTCGTTCTAATCCCGGCGCCTTTTGAGTCTCGAGTCACAATGCCGGCAGGCCCCTTCCTGAGATGTCCGTCTTCAAAGGGTGCCATAATGAGCTTAGGTATGCTGAGCAGATACGTCGAGGAGCTTGACGCAGACGCTCTCCCCTCTGCCGCAGATTTCGCTACGGAGGTTAACCCGATGTTGGCGGCGTTTGTGAACTTTCACGATAGAGGCGTCGTCGAGCTTTGGGTTAATCACTGCAGGGAAATCGAGGTTCGCCTGCATCAATCAGAGTTTGTGCGCCCTACTCCCAAGACCTTAGCCGCAAGCAATCAAAGAGCAGCATGGATCGAGCAAAGCGCTTCTTACTTCCGTCACCTGGAACAAGAAGCGGCTTTACGGCTAAGGGAATGCCAAGAGACCTCGAGCGAGACGGCTCGTCTGCGTGCTGAGGTTGAGGCTAACGCTGCCCAAGTGAAGGCTATCTTCGAGGGCCTCCTGGAACGCATCTCAAATGGGCTGAACCTGAAGCAGAAACTCGATGCTGCCGAGCGTAATGCCCAAGGCCGCGAAGCAGCTCAGCAGGCCGTTGGGGAGCAGCTTGCATCCTTCTTGCAGCAACGTGCTCAAGTGGAGGCGGGACTGGCGGTGGTGGCCGATCAGGAAAAGGCATGGAAGGAAGTGCGCGAACAACTGATAGGGCTATTTAAGACGCTTCCTTCCCAGTAGCTGCCTTTGTATCAATATACTTGTAAAATTTTTCTTTTTCGAATAAGATATATCCATTCTTTATTCTTTTGTACGATTCACCTTGTACTTGATTGAATTAATAAATAAAGATACACATTTTTTCTTTGCAATGTCTTGTATGCTCTTTTGCTTTCTCCCTTTCTCTTATTATCAGCATGTTGTCTTAATAAACATGGTTGACAGATAATAGAGTAAGCATTTTAGTTTCTTCAAGAGATAGCGATGGCTTAGGCCGTAGGTTCAGATCTGCTGCCTAAGACTTTTCAACTCTATGAGCCGGGAGGGTCTCATAGAGACTTTTCTCCCTACGTATCGAGAGGATCTCGTAGGTGGATTTTCTCCTTAGGAATCGTGAGGATTCCTAAGTGCGTTTTCTCTTATAATTCGTAAAGATCCTATAAGAGAATTTTCCCTCCTACGAGTCGAGAGGACTCATAAGCGGTTGTTTCCCTCCTTGTCGAGATTCAACTTTGGAGAGTGAGACCCATGGATAGTATGCAAGAGACCATTTTAGACCGACTTGCAATGTCCCAATGCTTAGAAAACAAGTTTTTTAATCCCTGCTGCCTAAGGCTTTATCTTGCAAGTTGAGACGAATCGGGAAGTTCTCGCGGAGACACTGGTTCCTCTGCGGGTCGACGGGAATCAGGACACTCTCATCAAGGACGCTAGTTTCCCTGAGTTGAGGAGTTTGCCAAAGACACTGGTTTCCCTGGGTTGCAACGAGTCGAGGTGTTCCTGCAAAGACGCTAGTTTCTCTGCGGGTCGACGCGAATCGGGGTGTTCTTGTCAAGGACACTGGTTTCCCTGAGTCGAAGTATTTTGTCGAGGATGTTAGTATTTTGTCGAGGACGTTAGTTTCCTCGAAGTTGAAATGAATCAGAGTGTTCCTGCGGAGACACTGGTTTCTCTGCGGGCCGACGCGAATTAGGAGGCTCTCATCAAGGACGCTAGTTTCCCCGAATTGAGGTATTTGCTAGGGACACTGGTTTCCCTAGGGTCGAAACGAATCGATGTATTCCTGCAAAGATGCTAGTTTCTCTGCGGGTTGACGCGAATCAGGATGTTCTCGTCAAGGACACTGGTTTCCCTGAGTCGAAGGATTTTTCCGAAGACACTGGTTTCTTCGGGGTTGAAACGAATCGGAGTATTCCTGCAGAGACACTGGTTTCTCTGTGGGCCGACGCGAATCAGGAGGCTCTCATCAAGGACGCTAATTTCCCCGAATTGAGGTATTTGCCAGGGACACTGGTTTCCCTGGGGTCGAAACGAATCGATGTATTTTTGCAAAGACGCTAGTTTCTCTGCGGGTCGACGCGAATCGGGGTGTTCTCGTCAAGGACACTGGTTTCCCTGAGTCGAAGGATTTTGCCGAAGACACTGGTTTCTTCGGGGTTGAGACGAATCGAAGTATTCCTGCGAAGACACTGGTTTCTCTGTGGGCCGACGCGAATCAGGAGGCTCTCATCAAGGACGCTAATTTCCCCGAATTGAGGTATTTTCCAGGGACACTGGTTTCCCTGGGGTCGAAACGAATCGATGTATTCCTGCAAAGACGCTAGTTTCTCTGCGGGTCGACATGAATCGGGGTGTTCTCGTCAAGGACACTGGTTTCCCTGAGTCGAAGGATTTTGCCGAAGACACTGGTTTCTTCGGGGTTGAGATGAATCGGAGTATTCCTGCGGAGACACTGGTTTCTCTGCGGTCCAACGCGAATCAGGAAGCTCTTATCAAGGACGCTAATTCCCCCGAATTGAGGTATTTTCCAGGGACACTGGTTTCCCTGGGGTCGAAACGAATCGATGTATTCCTGCAAAGACGCTAGTTTCTCTGCGGGTCGACGCGAATCGGGGTGTTCTCGTTAAGGACACTGGTTTACCTGAGTCGAAGGATTTTGCCGAAGACTCAGGTTTCTTCAGGGTTGAGACGAATCGGAGTATTCATGCAGAGACACTGATTTCTCTGCGAGCCGACGCGAATCAGGAGGCTCTCATCAAGGACGCTAATTTCCCCGAATTGAGGTATTTGCCAGGGACACTGGTTTCCCTGGGGTCGAAACGAATCGATGTATTCTTGCAAAGACACTAGTTTCTCTGCGGGTCAACGCGAATTGGGGTGTTCTCGTCAAGGACACTGGTTTCCCTGAGTCGAAGGATTTTGCCGAAGACACTGGTTTCTTCGGGGTTGAGACGAATCGGAGTATTCTTGCGGAGACACCGGTTTCTCTGCGGGCCGACGCGAATCAGGAGGCTCTCATCAAGGACGCTAATTTCCCCGAATTGAGGTATTTGCCAGGGACACTAGTTTCCCTGGGGTCGAAACGAATCGATGTATTCCTGCAAAGACGCTAGTTTCTCTGCGGGTCGACGCGAATCGGGGTGTTCTTGTCAAGGACACTGGTTTCCCTGAGTCGAAGGATTTTGCCGAAGACACTGGTTTCTTCGGGGTTGAGACGAATCGGAGTATTCCTGCGGAGACACCGGTTTCTCTGCGGGCCGACACGAATCAGGAGGCTCTCATCAAGGACGCTAATTTCCCCGAATTGAGGTATTTGCTAGGGACACTGGTTTCCCTGGGGTCGAAACGAATCGATGTATTCCTGCAAAGACGCTAGTTTCTCTGCGGGTCGACGCGAATCGGGGTGTTCTCATCAAGGACACTGGTTTCCCTGAGTCGAAGGATTTTGCCGAAGATACTGATTTCTTCGGGGTTGAGACGAATCGGAGTATTCTTGCGGAGACACTGGTTTATCTGCGGGCCGACGCGAATCAGGAGGCTCTCATCAAGGACGCTAATTTCCCCGAATTGAGGTATTTGCCAGGGACACTGGTTTCCCTGGGGTCGAAACGAATCGATGTATTCCTGCAAAGACGCTAGTTTCTCTGTGGGTCGACGCGAATCGGGGTGTTCTCGTCAAGGACACTGGTTTCCTTGAATCAAAGGATTTTGCCGAAGACACTGGTTTCTTCGGGGTTGAGACGAATCGGAGTATTCCTGCGGAGACACTGGTTTCTCTGCGGGCCGACGCGAATCAGGAGGCTCTCATCAAGGACGCTAATTTTCCCGAATTGAGGTATTTGCCAGGGACACTGGTTTCCCTGGGGTCGAAACGAATCGATGTATTCCTGCAAAAATGCTAGTTTCTTTGTGGGTCGACGCGAATCGGGGTGTTCTCGTCAAGGACACTGGCTTCCCTGAGTCGAAGGATTTTGCCGAAGACACTGGTTTCTTCGGGGTTGAGACGAATCGGAGTATTCCTGCGGAGACACTGGTTTCTCTGCGAGCCGACGCGAATCAGGAGGCTCTCATCAAAGACGCTAATTTCCCCGAATTGAGGTATTTGCCAGGGACACTGGTTTCCCTGGGGTCGAAACGAATCGATGTATTCCTGCGGAGACACTGGTTTCTCTACGGGTCGACGCAAATCGGGGTGTTCTCGTCAAGGACGCTGGTTTCCCTGAGTCGAAGGATTTTGCCGAAGACACTGGTTTCTTCGGGGTTGAGACGAATCGGAGTATTCCTGTAGAGACACTGGTTTCTCTGCGGGCCGACGCGAATCAGGAGGCTCTCATCAAGGACACTAATTTCCACGAATTGAGGTATTTGCCAGAGACACTGGTTTCCCTGGGGTTGAAACGAATCGATGTATTCCTGCTGAGACACTGGTTTCTCTGCGGGTCGACGCGAATCAAGATGTTCTCATCAAGGACATAGGTTTCCCTGAGTCGAAGGATTTTGCCGATGACACTGATTTCTTCGAGGTTGAAACGAATCGGGGTGTTCCTGCGGAGACACTGGTTTCTCTGCGGGCTGACGCGAATCAGGAGGCTCTCATCAAGGACGCTAATTTCCCCGAATTGAGGTATTTGCCAGGGACACTGGTTTCCCTGGAAGTTGAATTGATCTGTGGTGGTCTTTCAGGTTTTATATAAGTTACCGTCAAAACCGTGAAGCTAGGAATTTGATCTTCGCTTCGTTTGCTGGCACTGCGTCTGTTGTATCGAGACGAATGTCACGATTGTCTCTAGGCTGTTGGTGAACCGTCGAGATTTGGCTTTGCTTTCTGGCGGAGCCTGTTGGGAAGGTGTGGTTCCCTCTTTGTTTGTGCCCTTGGATTGTATACAGGGATCGATGTGATCTCAACTGTAGGGCAAAAGTTTCATTCATTTTTTGTTTATTGTTTTATTTCCGCGATGCTCTATCATTTCAGCTTTTATATCGCGAAAGTCATGATTGCCCAATTATTTCGGCTATTTTTCGCGGTGCCCAATCATTTCGGCTATTTATTTTATTTTTACTCGCTGCTTTTTATTGCGAGTTGCCCACTATTTTGTATGCATACATTTTTACTTGCTGCTGTTTATTGCAAGTTGCCCCATCATTTCGGCTATTTCGTATGCATGTGTGGCTTGCTGTCCTTTTTGCCGCAGGCTTGGGATCAGACACCGATTTCGGGATCAGCACCGCTACAACTGGGGCGTTGCCAGGAGCGAATCATTATTTGCCCCCGTCGATGTTGAACAAAGGTGGCTTAGCGAACAGGATTAGGGTCCTGTCAACTAAGGCTTTTGACTTCATAACCGTAAGGGTCCCACAAAGGTATTTCTCCCTACAAGTCGTGAGGATCTTGTAGATGTATTTTCTCCTTAGGAATCGTGAGGATTCCTAAGTGCGTGTTCCTCTATAGGTCGTAAGGATCCTACAAGAGGGTTTTCTCCTTATAAATCGAGAGGACTTATAAGGGTTGTTCATCATGCGAACATATCTCTAGTCACGGATGGGACTTCGTTAGGGAAATGTTTATTCGCACCCGTGGATTGTATACAAGGGTCAGTACTGAGCCACTTGTAGGGCAATATTGAAGGTTGTGGGGGTTGCTTAAGCACAGGTTTAGGTCTCTGTAACTTAAGACTTTCAAATCTTATGAGCCGTGAGGGTCCCATAAGAGAGTTCTCCTTACGAGTCGTGAGGATCTCGCAAGTGTATTTTCTCCTTAGGAATCGTGGGGATTCCTAAGTGTGTTGCTCCCTTATGAGTCGTAAGGATCTCACGCGGGTGGTTTCTCTTTACAAGGTCGAGAGTACCCTGTAAGTGTCCTTTAACGAGGTTGTGCCCTTTCGGGTTTTCACAAACACTCGCCGGTAATCCTGCTGTTTTTACTCACGGAGCCCTTTCGGGTTTTCATCCGTGCCCATTTTGCTTATGGACATACCATTTTGTTTTTTTATATATATTTTTTTTATTCTCTTTTTTTTTTACGAGGTCGCGTCTTTTCGGGTTTTCACGAACACTTGCCGGTAGCCCTGCTGTTTTTACTCACGGAGCCCTTTCGGGTTTTCATCCGTGCCCATTTTGCTTATGGACATACCGTTTATTTTTTTTATCTTTTTTTTATATCGGTTTTGTGATGTTTCAATCCACCGTAGTTTATTGACATCTCGGTCAACAGCTAGTTTTAGGACGTAGTGGTCTGTCGTTAGTTTAAGGACGTTTCGGTCCGTTGTTAGTTTAAGGACGTTTCGGTCCGTCATGGAGAAGGCCGGCTACTACTTATAGAGTTTGAGCTTAGGAAGATAGCGAGTGGACATAGTCGTCGTCATCTATCATTGACCTAGGCCGTGGCTCATTAAGCGTAGTATTTCTTTAGGAAGCGACCGTTTATTGGCCTGAAAGGCCTTTCACCGTGCATATCCATGAGTAGATAGGCTCCACCCTGGTAGACCTTGTCTATGATGTACGAGCCTTCATAGTTCGGCTCGAATTTTCCCCGTTTGGCGCGATTGGGGATCATAGGCCTTTTGACCACTAGCACGAGTTCGCCTTGGCGGAATGTTGTCGGCCTAGTCAATCTTTCATATGAGCGTGTCATCTTTGCTTTATAAGCCTCCAGATTTTGTTGCGCTATGAGCCGGGTTTCATCAAGGGCATCAAGTTCCTCAAGCCGAAGGTGAGCATTTTCTTCGTCCGTCAGCTCGTAGTGGACTGCCACCCGTAGAGAAGGTAACTCTATTTCGAGGGGGAGTACTGCTTCTGTACCGAATACCAACACGTACGGCGTTGTGTTTGTGGCCGTCTTGAACGTAGTTCGATATGCCCAGAGAGCTTCTTACAGTCTCTCATGCCAGTCCTTCTTATTTCGGGACACCGTTTTCTTCATGATCTTTGTCAAGGTCTTATTGAAGGCTTCAGCTAGACCGTTAGCTCGCGGATTATAAACTGAGGAATATCTCCGGTCTATATTATGCTACTGCGCGAAGCAACTGATCTTGTGGCTTCTGTAGGCTGGCCCGTTATCGGAGATGATCCGTCGTGGAGTTCTAAACCGGTAAATGACTTGCATCTTGAAGAAATGGAGGATATTCTCCGTCTTCACTTCCCTCAACGGTACTGCTTCCGCCCATTTGGAGAAGTAATCAGTCGTCGCCAGGATGAAACGATGTCCTCTAGACGATGCTGGTTCGATGGGGCCGACTATATCAGTTCCCCACATTTCGAACAGCCAGCTAGCCACCGTTGGATGTAGTGGATTTAGATGCTGGTGGATGAAGTCCCCATGGATTTGGCATGAGTGGCATTGCTTCGCATATTCGAGGCAGTCCTGAATCATCGTGGGCCAGCAGTAACCCATCCGTTTAATCTTCAACTTCATCTTTGGGCCTGCTTGGTGAGAACCACAGAGTCCATCATGAACTTCCTGAACGACTCTTTTCGCCTCTTCAGGTCCCAGACATCTCAACCACAGAGAATCAAATGACCTCTTGTACAGAGTATCATTGACGAAGGCGAAAGACAGAGCTCGTTTCATAAGCTGATGTCTTGAAGACGCATCCTCGGGCATTCGATGGTATTTGAAGTGGTCTATAAAGACTTCTCTCCGATCCTCAGCCTTTTCCCTGTCTTTTATTTGCATAGCCATTTGCTCAGTCACTCCCTTTTCTTCGGATGATTCCGGAGATATTTTCGCTGGGGCAAGCACCCGACGGCTTTGTACCACGATTCTGACGTCATCGAGATTCTCGTCGGCCAGTTCTTTAGCGAGCTTGGATAATGCGTCCGCTTTGCTGTTTTCCGCACGCGGTATGTTCTCCAAAGTGTAGGAGGGAATTTGGATCAACAGTTGTCGCACATTTTCGCCGTACTTCACCAGCTCTAGTTTGCACGTTTGGTAGTCACCATTTACTTGACTGACGACTAGTTGAGAATCTCCGTATATGAGGAGATTTTCAATTCTCATGTCGATGGCGATCTCGAGGCCTGCTATCAAAGCTTCATATTCGGCTTCATTGTTCGTCCTCGGCTCTGTTAAGGAGAAGGCGAAGGGCATAATCCCTCCTTGTGGAGTTACGAAGATGAGGCCTACTCTTGACTTGATTATGGGTGTACTTTGTTTGCGCTTCTTCATGGAAGACGCTTCATCAAAATAGAGTTCCCATCGAGTGTCACCACAGTCGATCGCGTCAAACGCATGTTCGTCAGGCAGCTCACAATTCAGAGGAGAATCGGCAGGTACCGGATGCTCGGCGAGGAAATCGGCGATGGCCTGGCCTTTCATTGCCTTGAGGGGTTGATACGTTATCGAAAACTCCATCAAGAGCAGGGCCCATTTAGCGAGCCGTCCTGTCAATATGGCCTTTGACATTAAATAATTAAGGGGGTCCACCTTCGAAATGAGACGGACTTCATGTGCCAACGCATAGTGCCTGAGCTTTGTTATCGCAAATATCAACACCATGCAGTGTTTTTCAATGGGGGAATAGTTGCTTTCTGCCCCCAGCAGAACTCGACTCAAATAGTAAAGTGCTCTTTCTTTCCCTTGGTCGTTCGCTTGTGCCCATAATGCGCCTAAGGAACCTTCGAGGGCTGTGGTATAAAGAATGAGGGGTTTTCCCTTGATCGGAGCAGCCAACACTGGCGGGTTCTGCAGGTATTGTTTAATTTCGTCCAGCGCGCCATGGCATTTATGATCCCAGACGAAAGGGGTTCCCTTCTTCATCAGGTGGCTGTAAGGACGACACTTACCTGAAAGGTTGGCTATAAATTGCCGTATATATGCGAGCTTCCCTTGGAGAGATTGCAACTGTTTGAGAGTTCTAGGTGGAGGCATTTCCATGATCGCCTTAATCTTTGACGGATCTATCTCAATACCTCGGTGTCGGACGATGAATACTAGGAATTTGCCTGAGGAAACTCCGAATGCACACTTGAAGGGGTTCATCTTCAAGTTGTATTGTCGAAGGCGTTGAAATACGGTCTTTAGATTGAAAGGTTAGTATAGCACCCTATGAAGAGTTTTGAAGCATCACATGACCCAAAGTTTTAATTTTTATGGTGCTAAACTAACATGCAAAGGGATCGATCCTAGAAAATTAAGGTTATTAAACATTAAGCTAGAAAAGATTAGGGTTTGAAGGCTACAACCTTTGTAGCTCCCCTTTGCTAGACTCCTTGGTATCTTGGGTGTTGAATCGAGGTCCTCTCGAAGTTCCCTTGCGTCCACGACGATCCACTACGGAGTACTCCGTCCAAGCTCGCTACTTTGGAAAACCGAAGGAAACACTCTAATCAAGTCGGCTAGACTTGAGTAGAATGATGTTGTGGTTTGGAATCTCACTTCAAAAACCTATCTTTAAGTGGTATTTGCTCACTAGGAAAAACAAGAGAGCAAAGGAGCTAGAGGAAGAAGATGGTGGCAATTTTAACAAGAGGTAAAAAGGATAACCTTGAGTTAAGAAGAAAAAGAAAATATCTATCACTATATATATTTATTTCCTTCTTAACTTCAACCATGATTAAATGATGGATAGTTAGTTTAACTTGGGTTTTAAATGATAAAGAGAAGGATAACCATAGGTTAGTGGTAGTTGAGATAGGTTAGGTTAGAAGAAGAGTGTAGAATCAAGAATGATTATCCTTTTCTTTTTCATTTAACTTTAAAACCAAAATTAAATAATAATCCATTATTTAATCTATGGTGTGAGTCTTATATTGCCACCATTTCCATATACAATCAACCATGAAGGATGGGTGTATGTATGTATACATGTATGCACATCTACATGTGCATGAAACTAGAAAGGAAAAAAGAAACACATGCATGCATGCATACATCCATCAAACCCTAGAAAGGTTTCAAGTGAGAAAACTAATGGTTAGATGATAAATCAACACTTAATTTATCAATCCGGTCATATCTCATATGACCCCACCAAAAGCAGGCCACCCGATCAATGTTCGGTATCATATACGCACATTTCAATCGGGTGCAAGCGCATATCGCATACGCGCACCACAACGTTTCGCCTGGACTGGGTAACTCCTCTGTAGGACTCTAAGACTCGTCAATACGCCGGCAGAGGGTGATGATCATATCAAGTACCCTCAAGCCGCAAGCGGTCAGCTAAACGTAACGGCCACCCGGGTATTGAGCGATCAGAAGACAACAAGCGAACCTGCTACAACTCCCGTCGAGCCATCCGGCAACACTACCGAATAGTCCGGTCTCTTCGTCAGATATGCTGCATATCGAGCCTAGGGATGGTCACGTCGACCCCAATAACTCAATAAGTCGTGCCGGTGAATGGTCTATAGCAGATCGAGAAACTACTGATAACACTTATCGGCAAATCTCAGCAGCCCTGGCCAGGGACTTACTGATATAACCAGTCGGGCACAGTACAGTATCAACTCCCAATATCGGGAGAGACGAAACCTATCCTATCGCTCATTGCCTTCGTGTGTCTCGGGACTGTACCCAACGGCCACCTGCTTGCACGACTCAGTAGAGCCGTGGTAGGGTGGTAATCAAAGTACAGTGGGAGAACACACAAGGCTCTATGACGATCTCGGGTCTACAGACTAACCTGTACCAGTGTCACCTGAGAACTGCTATCCGACGATTGATATAATTCCATATAGGAGTTCTCGGTGTGTCCGTCCAGTGTACCCAGTCACCACTGAGCACCCGTATATGATCTTGATGTCAAACATCGATGAATGTGGGAACATTCATCGCCCATCGTATGGGTCTAGTATCATATACGCTAGTCTACTCTGGTATATCAATGCCCCGTCTCGATATACCTACGACTAGGGACGTTCCAGGACATGCTTATAGACTACAGATGTCCCACTAGTATGATCTCCATCATAATCAGAGTAGTCAAGCCGATATCCTCAGGGCTTTATCAGCATGTATGAATGAATAGAAGCATGATCAAATAAACATGTCAGATAAAGAAGAACCAGATAGCATACTATCATGTCGAGCAAGAATGCAAACTGAATATATATACATGTATAGATACATCCACTATCACATAATGGCCTCTAGGGCATACATATATCCAACAATCTCCCACTTGCACTAAGGCCAGTTATTGGCGTATCTCATACCCAACATCTCAAAAAGTCGCTCATGCTGTGGCTGAGGGAGGGCCTTGGTGAGTGGATCCGCGGCGTTGTTCTTTGTGTCTACTCTCTTAATCTCGATCTCGCGGCGATCTACAATCTCCCGGATCAAATGAAAGCGCCTCAGGATATGTCTGGACCGCTGATGGGATCTGGGCTCCTTGGCTAACGCCATCGCCCCATTATTGTCACAATACAAAGGTATTGGATCAATAATGGTTGGAACTACTCCTAGCTCCGAGACGAACTTCTTCATCCAGACGGCTTCCTTGGCGGCATCATTTGCAGCAATGTACTCAGCTTCCATCGTAGAGTCTGCAACGGTATCTTGTTTGGAACTCTTCCAACTTACCGCCCCTCCATTGAGGGTAAATACAAACCCTGAGATAGATTTGCTGTCATCCTTATCGCTCTGGAAGCTCGAATCGGTAAAGGCCTCCATTTGGAGATCTGTATTACCATACACCAAAAACAATTCTTTAGTCCTTCGTAAGTACTTAAGAATGTTCTTCACAGCTGTCCAGTGGTTCTCCCCTGGGTTGGATTGATACCTGCTTACAACACTAAGTGCATAAGCTACATCTGGGCGTGTACATAACATCGCATACATTATAGATCCTACTGCCGAAGCATAAGGTATAATGCTCATGCGAGCTCTCCCTTCATCGGTCTTTGGACAAGAATCCTTAGAGAGAATGACTCCATGGCAAGCGGGTAAGGCACCCCGCTTGGAGTCTTCCATACTAAACCTCTTTAGGATGGTGTTGATGTACCTGGTTTGGGACAGTCCCAATAACTTTTTGGATCTATCCCTATAGATCCTTATGCCCAGGATGTATGTGGCATCACCCAGGTCCTTCATGGAGAACCTTAGTGATAAGAATGATTTGACCGACTGTAGCATAGGAATATCATTTCCTATCAGAAGAATGTCATCCACGTACAATACGAGGAATGTGACAGCTCTTCCTACAGCCTTCTTATAAACACAAGGTTCATCTGGATTTTTGATGAAATCAAACTCTTTGATGACATCATCGAAACAGATGTTCCAACTCCGAGATGCCTGCTTTAACCCATATATGGATTTAAGCAATCTACATGCTTTCCCGCTGCTCCCACCGTCAATGAAGCCCTCTGGCTGATCCATATAAACGCATTCTTCTAAATCTCCATTTAGAAATGCCGTTTTAACGTCCATCTGCCAGATTTCATAGTCGTAGTGAGCAGCAATAGCAAGTAGGATCCGAATGGATTTAAGCATGGCTACGGGCGAAAAAGTTTCGTCATAGTCCAAACCTGGTCTTTGACGAAAACCTTTCGCCACAAGTCTTGCCTTACAGGTCTCTACCTGCCCATCCACGCCAATCTTTCTTTTAAAGATCCATTTGCACCCTACAGGTTTTACCCCAAGGGGTATAACGTCCAAAGTCCATACTTTGTTGGTGTACATAGACTCCATTTCGGATCTCATGGCATCCAGCCACTTCACAGAGTCACCACTCGTGATAGCTTGCTGAAAACTGGTAGGATCATCATCATCCATGATGCAATCTTCTCCGTTACCATCAATGAGGAAACCGTAGTACCTCTCCGGTGGGCGAGAAGTCCTACCAGATCTTCGGAGTGGCCGAGGTTCTTCAGTTTCTGTTGCAACAGCCGGTTCAACCAAATCGTCATTTGTAGTTTGTGTCTCCAGAACCTCTTCTAGATCTACTACCTTGCCATCATCTTTATCTGTGAAAAACTCTTTTTCCAAGAATGTGGCATACTGAGAAACAAACACCTTTGTTCCTCTTTGTGGTAGAACAGATATCCATAAGAATTCTTTGGATATCCCACAAAGTTACACATGACTGACCGTGTCTCGAGTTTGTCCGGATTCTGCTTTTTAACATAGGCCGGGCAACCCCAAATCTTAATTCTTTTAAGAGATGGTCTCTTCCCATTCCATATCTCATATGGCGTGGTAGACACGGCTTTGGTTGGAACCCTGTTTAGCAGAAACGCTGCAGTCTCCAATGCATGTCCCCAAAACGAGACTGGTAACTCAGCGTCACTCATCATGGACCGGACCATATCTAATAGGGTCCTATTCCGTCGTTCTGACACACCGTTGTGCTGTGGTGTGTAAGGAGGAGTGAGCTGAGAGAGAATCCCATTCTCTTTTAGGAAGTTTGCAAATTCTGTACTGAGATACTCTCCACCTCGATCTGATCGAAGCATCTTAATACTCAAGCCGGTTTGTTTTTCTACTTCTTGTTTATATTCAATGAATTTCTCGAAAGCGTCGGACTTGTGCTTTAATAAAAATACATGACCGAATCTTGAGAAATCGTCGGTGAATGTAATGAAGTATGAAAAACCGCCTCTAGCCTGTGTAGACATTGGCCCACATACATCACTATGTATGAGGCCAAGGAGCTGAGTAGCTCTTTCTCCGTGTCCGGTAAACGGAGTTTTGGTCATTTTACCCTTGATACAAAACTGGCAAGTCGCATAAGATTTATATTCAAAAGAGTTTAAATATCCATCTTTGTGTTACCTGTTTAGTCTTGTTTCGTTAATATGACCAAGTCTACAATGCCAAAGAAAAGCTTCATTTAATTCTGAAAGTTTTCTTTTATTAGTGTGTTGTATACTGAAAACTGTGTGTTGATTTAGGACATATATTCCGTTATTAAGTGTACCATACCCAACCAACATTTGATTTAGGTGAATGTTCATAACATTGTTCTGCAACACAAAATTATACCCTTCATTGTCCAACAAAGAAACGGATATTATATTACATAGCATACTTGGTACAAAATAATATGGATTCAAAATCAAAATACATCCAGATGGCAACCCCAAGTGATACTCTCCCACTGCGACTGTATGTACATTGGAACCATTTCCAACGCGGAGAGTATGGTCACCTGTCCTCAAAACCTTGCTATTTCTCAGCCCCTGCATAGAATTGCAAATGTGAGAACCTGAACCGGTATCCAATACCCAGGAAGCAGAGTTTATAGAAAAACAGTTTTCAGTCACAAACGCACCTGAAGCGGAAGCATCACCATGCTTCTTCTTGAGACTTAGGTACTCCGTGCAATTGCGCTTCCAATGTCCTGTCTTGTGGCAATGAAAACACTCGCCTTTCCCGGGGTCTCCAGCTGTGGACTTTCCCTTTCCCTTCACCTTTTTGACTCCGCCCTTAGGATTAGTGGGTTTCTTCTTTTTCTTTCCCTTGGCCTTAGCTTTCGGGCGAGAAGAAGAAGACTGTCCAATAGTCATAACGGGAGTCTTTGCTGACTTCATAGTGCTCTCTGCACTCCTTAACATATTAAGGAGTTCAGGGAGTTCCTTCTCCATGCCATGCATGTTAAAGTTCACTATGAACTGAGCAAAGGTGGAGGGGAGGGACTGCAGAATAATATCTATATATTGTTCATTGTCCATTGTCCATCCGAGTCCCTCAAGCTCTTCTATAAGAGCTATCATCTTCAAAACATGGTCTGCTACTGGTGTGCCAGGGGCCATCCGCATCTGAAACAGTTTCTTTGATGCTTTGTATCGTAATACGCGGGACTGCTCCCCATACAACTCCTTTGTATGGAGCAATATCCCGTGAATTTCCATGTCCTCGTGCTGCTTTTGATGTGTGTTGTCCATCGATGCAAGCGCGAGGCATTTTGCCGTGGCACAGTCAGCGTCCCATGTCTTGCGGACTTCAATGTCCGCAACTGAGGACTTTGGGCCTGGGACGGGCGGGGCTGAAGCCGTGAGGACATATGATACTTTATCATAAGTCAAGGCGATCTTTAGATTCCTCAGCCAGTCTTTATAGTTGGTCCCATTCAGTTTGTTCTTATCTAGTAGAAGCTTAAGTCCAGTCATTGGTATCTGCCCTTAAGAGAGAGAAAAGAATACACTCAGCGAAAGCTCTTGCACAGATTAGATTGGTTTATTATCTTGTCTAATCGATGTTTCCCACTGCTTTTTATCAAGTTTTCTTTCAAACCTTAAAAAGAAAAACTAGCCAGGATTAATTACAGTCTACAACTTCGCTAACCGTTCAGCCAGGCCAGTGTTGGTACTTTGAGGGAGGTTCCCCGTGCTTTCGCACGGACCTAATTAGAGTAAACCTCGTTTTCCCAGAGGCGGAGCCCCGTTAACACCTTTCTAGACACCTAATGAGTTAGCTAATTGTAAACTGTAAAACTCTCCTAGGAGCAACTAATGCCCACAGTGGGATCGGGATCCAACCATCACATGGAAGGTATGCAATCTCATTGCAAATTTCAACACTTGAAATTCCCGATGTAATTTTTACCCCTAGTACTTATGACCTTAACTATGGTCAACAAATCATAAGTACCAGTCAAGTTCTACCCATCATTTCTTGATCAATTAGACCCACCCATATGACCCTTAACTATGGTCAACAAAGTCGCATGAATGTCCTAATTAATCTGCATCATATGCAGTGTAGGAAGACATCACTTAGCTACCGTACACTACGCCTTAACTAAACTCAACAAACGTAGCACGAATACTAAGTACTCTACTTCCTAAAATGACGGAGGGTTGCGAATGATTTTTAAGAAAATCTTTAACGCTTTGAACTTGATATCGTTGTAGAATCAAACAGTTTTTCAAAAGGAGTGGCTTAAGCTCCGCAGTTTTGAAATGTAGCTTTTTCATAAATAGCCGAGTAGTTTTTAAATCCGATTCTACAACATCTTTTCAGGTTTATTTTCTTTACATTAATCACATTAATGTAATCCCATCATTTAAGTCCTTAAGCCAATCACAGAAAAGAAACGAAAATAACACGTACGCTTATGCCATCCGCATTCGCCGCAATGTTCCGTTATGCACCGTTAGGTTACTTAACTAACGGCATACCGGGACGGGACTAACGCGGGTGTAAAACATAAGCAACGTCTACTATATATCATATATATAATATGTCATTCGTCTCAGATATCACAGAACACAGGCAGCAGAAACATAGATATAACGTGGGATATCCTAGGACGTCCGTATTTAGTATTTAGCCAGAATGGAAAATACGGATTCCACAGTCGCGATGAATAGCCAAGCCCACACCCTGGACCCCTACGAGAGCGGCAAGTGACCCTACCAATCCTGGAGTTTAGGAGACCCGATCTCGACTCCTCGAGATGGCCTCCCACTGAACCCCAGAACCCGGTCACCTGTGCTCCCCTCCTTGGGTCCATCCTAATGCGGAAAAGTAAATAATATACAACACTGGTGACACAACCGCAACCTGGAAGTGCCCCAAATAAAAGAATATTACATTACATTTGAATTTACATGAATGAAAATATAAAACTCTCTGTTAGTGTATATGCCCTAGAGGCCATTACTGTATCATACTAGTTTGTATATTACTTAATGGAAGCTTGGGATATTCACAGTTGTATATACGATCTTGCTCGAAATGGTAGTATGCTACTTGGTTTGTCTCTGCTTTAATATGTGCATGTGTTTCTTTTAGCATATTGCTGGTATACATATTAGTAGAGCCCTTAGGATCTTTGCTTGATTACCAGCGTTGTGATGGCGCTCGCACTCGTGGGAGCTGGTTAATCTATAAGCATATCCTTATACAGGTCCCTGGTCGTTGGACTATCGAGACAGGGCATCGATACTCCGGAGTAGACTAGCGTATGCGCTTCTCATCCCAGTGTGGGAGACGGTCTGTCCCACAGCCGTTAGTACGTCGTACTTGGGATAGTATGCGGGTGCTCGTCAGGTTACGAGTACACTGGACAGGACTCGTCGGGAACTGTTGGTTGGTAATATACCTATCGTCAGTTATCAGTTCCCAGGTGACATGAGTACAGCTTAGTCCGCTGACTTGACACTGTCACTTCGCCTCGAGTGTGTTCCCACTGCACTTTGATTACTACCCTACCACGGCTCAGAGGAGTCGTGCAAACAGGTAGTTTTTGGGTGCAGTCCCGAAGCACTTGGAGGCAGTGACGGTTAGACAGGATTCGTCTCTCCCGGTATTGGGGGTTGACATCGCGCTGTGTCCAGGAGAGCCATTACACGAGTAGTCCCTGGCCAGGGCAAGCGAGATATACTGGTAGGTTTCCAGTGTTATCTCAGGGTGTTCTGGGCTACACTCCGACACGACTTGTACCGCTATTAGGGGACTGACGTTCACCGCCCCCCTAGGCCCGCCATGCGATGTATCAGACGAACAGACCGGACTGTATGGAGACTGTCACATACAGGCTCAGTAGGAGTGCAGATGGGGTTCACCTCGTCATTCTTCTTATCGACATCTACCTGGGGACCGTTACGTACAGCTAGTGCCGCTTGCGGTCTGTGGTTAAACCCACTGCCAGCGTAGTGTCGAGTCTTTAGAGTCCCACACAGAGAGCTATTCGCCTTTAGGCAAAATGAGTAGAGGTCGCATGGTTTTGCGACAGGGTTCGTTCGCATCCGCGCACTTGTGCACGTTTGCTGTCCGGACAGTTTATACTAGCGGGCTTTGGTTTAAGCCGGATCCTAGTATATGATTTGAGATTGGTTTTTCTCAGTGTGTTCGTGTTCCTCGGATCACGAATGCGGGTGCGTATGCACAGTTGCTTGAGATTGAGGGAGAGGACCTTGTTTAGGGTTAATGACTATTGTCATTTTATTAACCCTATTGCTTTTGTGTGTATTATTGTTAATTGATAATTAGCTTAATTATTGTGCATGGTTGTTGTTGTTAACCTTTTGACTTCATTGACTTGTTGACCTAGTTGACAATTTGACCATGATCATTTCATTTGGAAGATGCTCATTGATCTTTGCAATTTGCATTAATATTGATATGATAATGGTCATGTCTTGCTACAACCATGACAATTTTCAAGCAAATTATGGAATTAAAATATTACACACATATTAGTGAGAATGGCTCACTAATAATTCATTCTCTCATATCATTTCTCTCTCTTGCTCATCCTCTCCCTCAAGCTCCCTCCCTCTCATGTGTTGAGAAACAAAAAGCTTGAGAAAAACCTTCACTTGATCTTCTCTACTCTCTTCTAGGGTTCAAGTCTTAGCATTTCTTGCACTCTAGTTACTCCTAGCTTGGAGTTGAAGCTAAAGGTCGAGGCTTTCGGGTGGATCGTTCTTTGACGAGAGAAGACGAGCAAGGTGACATCTTTCTACCATTCCAAGGAGCAAGGAGAGAAGGACTTCGAGCTCAAGGTATAACCTTTCTACAACTTAGCTAGTTGTTAGTTTGCTTTGGCTAGTTTTCGTTTAGCAAAGATCCTCATAGCTAGGTCCATGTTGCCTATAGTTGATAAAAATCCAATTTTTATTATGTTTTCCGCCTCCCCGTAAGCACCGGGGTGGGCAACGTGGACTTACACTCTCATCTCACAAAAAAAACCCCGGCTATTCGATCGCGATAATCCTACACATCATATCTCAGCAACACATAATATCACATATCATCAACGTAAGTAAGTATGCATACCCCAATTGTCGTTGATGTATAGCAACGAAACCGGCGATATCTAACATACTACACTTACGGTCACAGAAAAGAAAGTGTAAAACTACAATATTTGGAATCCAGATTCTCTTTAGACATCATAAATGCGAAATATCACATATTTCGTATTTCATGCCTACACTATATGAATTCCACATATTGTATCACATTCCAGACAAACAGACAGTATTAAAGTTTTCGAACGAACGATCAAGCACCCAAGATTCACTAAAGCTCAACACTTGAGCAGGGTTCAAAAAATCCGGAGTGTGACATAGTAGTAGCGGTCCAGCCGTAGAAGGGTCAAGCCAACGCCTCACATGTGGCACGCCGTACTGCCCCAAACCCTAAGGTTCAAAGGGCAGTTCGAGACGGTCACATAATCGAGTTAAGGTTTGTTGTCTTCTAGAGGGACCACCGCAAAAAGACTTGCACGTATCTCCAAAGTATTTAAACCCCGTGAATAGCGAGTAAATGATACTCGTTCAAACACTTCAATACTTTCTAATTTACCCGGAAAAGCTACGAAGTGAAAATCCCGATCGAAATGACGAGTCCAAAACCACCTCCAGAATTTTTCAAAACCAAATACAGATTAAAAATATCCAAAAATTTATACAAACAGATTCATGAATTACTGTAAAAAACATATCCATCAATTCAAATATACGGCCGCGGAACCGCGGCCTAAGCAAGCTTAGGCCGCGTTTCCGCGGCTAAAATCACTGTTCACTGGAAAAGTTTTCTACCGTAATCCTTATATTTTCCTGCTGTATTTTTTACATATTTTTAATTCTGCAAATTATCAAATTTTAGAAAATTTCCAGAGAGGATCCCAAAAAATCGTATTTTTGTCCGATCGGGGTTTTCACTTCGTAAAAACGTCGCCTAATGTTCTAGGTCGGCTCTGATACCAATGAAAGGTTAGTATAGCACCCTATGAAGAGTTTTGAAGCATCACATGACCCAAAGTTTTAATTTTTATGGTGCTAAACTAACATGCAAAGGGATCGATCCTAGAAAATTAAGGTTATTAAACATTAAGCTAGAAAAAATTAGGGTTTGAAGGCTACAACCTTTGTAGCTCCCCTTTGCTAGACTCCTTGGTGTCTTGGGTGTTGAATCGAGGTCCTCTCGAAGTTCCCTTGCGTCCACGACGATCCACCACGGAGTACTCCGTCCAAGCTCGCTACTTTGGAAAACCGAAGGAAACACTCTAATCAAGTCGGCTAGACTTGAGTAGAATGATGTTGTTGTTTGGAATCTCACTTCAAAAACCTATCTTTAAGTGGTATTTGCTCACTAGGAAAAACAAGAGAGCAAAGGAGCTAGAGGAAGAAGATGGTGGCAATTTTAACAAGAGGTAAAAAGGATAACCTTGAGTTAAGAAGAAAAAGAAAATATCTATCACTATATATATTTATTTCCTTCTTAACTTCAACCATGATTAAATGATGGATAGTTAGTTTAACTTGGGTTTTAAATGATAAAGAGAAGGATAACCATAGGTTAGTGGTAGTTGAGATAGGTTAGGTTAGAAGAAGAGTGTAGAATCAAGAATGATTATCCTTTTCTTTTTCATTTAACTTTAAAACCAAAATTAAATAATAATCCATTATTTAATCTATGGTGTGAGTCTTATATTGCCACCATTTCCATATGCAATCAACCATGATGGATGGGTGTATGTATGTATACATGTATGCACATCTACATGTGCATGAAACTAGAAAGGAAAAAAGAAACACATGCATGCATGCATACATCCATCAAACCCTAGAAAGGTTTCAAGTGAGAAAACTAATGGTTAGATGATAAATCAACACTTAATTTATCAATCCGGTCATATCTCATATGACCCCACCAAAAGCAGGCCACCCGATCAATGTTCGGTATCATATACGCACATTTCAATCGGGTGCAAGCGCATATCGCATACGCGCACCACAACGTTTCGCCTGGACTGGGTAACTCCTCTGTGGGACTCTAAGACTCGTCAATACGCCAGCAGAGGGTGATGATCATATCAAGTACCCTCAAGCCGCAAGCGGTCAGCTAAACGTAACGGCCACCCGGGTATTGAGCGATCAGAAGACAACAAGCGAACCTGCTACAACTCCCGTCGAGCCATCCGGCAACACTACCGTACAGTCCGGTCTCTTCGTCAGATATGCTGCATATCGAGCCTAGGGATGGTCACGTCGACCCCAATAACTCAATAAGTGGTGCCGGTGAATGGTCTATAGCAGATCGAGAAACTACTGATAACACTTATCGGCAAATCTCAGCAGCCCTGGCCAGGGACTTACTGATATAACCAGTCGGGCACAGTACAGCATCAACTCCCAATATCGGGAGAGACGAAACCTATCCTATCGCTCATTGCCTTCGTGTGTCTCGGGACTGTACCCAACGGCCACCTGCTTGCACGACTCAGTAGAGCCGTGGTAGGGTGGTAATCAAAGTACAGTGGGAGAACACACAAGGCTCTATGACGATCTCGGGTCTACAGACTAACCTGTACCAGTGTCACCTGAGAACTGCTATCCGACGATAGATATAATTCCATATAGGAGTTCTCGGTGAGTCCGTCCAGTGTACCCAGTCACCACTGAGCACCCGTATATGATCTTGATGTCAAACATCGATGAATGTGGGAACATTCATCGTCCATCGTATGGGTCTAGTATCATATACGCTAGTCTACTCTGGTATATCAATGCCCCGTCTCGATATACCTACGACTAGGGACGTTCCAGGATATTCTTATAGACTACAGATGTCCCACTAGTATGATCTCCATCATAATCAGAGTAGTCAAGCCGATATCCTCAGGGCTTTATCAGCATGTATGAATGAATAGAAGCATGATCAAATAAACATGTCAGATAAAGAAGAACCAGATAGCATACTATCATGTCGAGCAAGAATGCAAACTGAATATATATACATGTATAGATACATCCACTATCACATAATGGCCTCTAGGGCATACATATATCCAACAATGATGCTCAAGATGTTCTTTGTATGATTTGCTCTTAACCACAAGGTCGTCGATATAACATTCGACGATTTCATGTATAAGGTCATCAAAGATCTTCGTCATGGCCCTCTGATAGGAGGCACCGGCGTTCTTTAGACCAAAGGGCATCACCTTGTAGCAGAATATACCGAAAGGGGTCTGGAAAGCGGTGTGCTTCTGGTCTTCGGGATGCATCTTGATCTGATTATACCCTGATGAGCCATCCATGAAGGAGAAAACTTCGTGAGTGGACGTATTGTCTATCATAAGCTCAGTGACTGGCACTGGAAAATCGTCCTTCGGACAGGCTTTATTGAGATCCCGGAAGTCCACGCATATGCGCACTGTCCCATTTTTCTTCATCACCGGGACGATTTTGGTGATCCATTAAGGATATTGAACCTCCTGGATAAAACCAGAGTCGATTAACTTCTTGACCTCAGCATTGATATTCATCTCAAGCTCGAGCCGCATTCTCCTCGGCGCCTGTTTGACCGGCTTAACGTCCGGAGATATCGCCAATCTGTGCACAGCAATTTCTGGATCTAGTCCCGGCATTTTGGAATAGTTCCATGCGAAGCAATCTCTATGCTGTACAAGCACGTCTTTTAACGCAGCCACCCTTTCTTCAGATAGCAGCTTGCTGACAAATGTCGGTCGCGGGTCGTTCGCCGTCCCCAACTCGATTTTCTTGAGGTCATCTGCAGTGGTATGTATTCCATCCTCCAGCTCTTTTGGCGCTGGTGGAAATTCTGAGAGCACCTTGTCGTTGCTGTTTTTGAAGCACTAGGGAAGGTCATCCATGTTCTCGGGCTCTTCTTTTAATATTGTTATCATGTGACAAGTATGAATTCGCTTCCAAGCCCAATGTGGAGCTGGTTCTGTTCTCGTGGCTTTGGGTCCGTGCTTCTGTGGCGGCGTCACCCTCCAGTTGTCAGACAGAGCGAACTTGCCAAGCTGATATTGATCTTCGACCCAATTCTTGAAGGTGAAGCAGTCTTCGAGAGGATGCCCTATTACTCGATGGTAAAAGCAATAGTTTGGGTGAGAGACTTCGCCTGCTTGTTCGGGGTTTTTGGACTCCGGCAGTGTAAGCATCTGATGTTTTAGAGCAAGGTCAAGTATTTTCTTCGTCTTATCTTGAGGGAAGGAATATGCTCGACTCATTTTCTTCACAAGGGATAGATCAGAACCGCTCGATTCCCGCTTGCGTGGTTTCTCAATCCCTCTTTGTTGCTGTCGAGCGCCTTTTTCGCTTTTCGACTTGTTTCTGCCTCTGCGTCGAGCCTTTTTTACCACAGGTTGACAGGGAGCAGCATTTTCATCTTTCACGGCCTGTTGGAGGAGGCGTTGCGTTTTGGCTTTCTCGTAGATGGCCATTTCGTGGTTGTGATCGTCTCGAACCTTTTGACCAGCTTCCCTTATAAACTTGTCCATTTGTTCTTCGAACGACGGACTGGGCACCTTTGCAACGGGAACTTTTACTAGTTCAGTATTAGCGTCCTTCCATTGAGCATCCGCTTCTTCATTGAAGTCATGTACAACGTAGCAATCATAGAGTTGCTCTCGTTTCTTAGACCGAATGTATCTGAGCCCGATTGTTTCCATCCTCCCACTAGGCAACTTGTGCTGAGTTCCGGGGACGTTCTAGACCCTGTCATAGAATTTGGCTTTTCGAGCGGTCTGTTTGAAGGATATCCCCTGGCGCTTCAGCAGCCTCTTCAAGCCTTCTGTATAATATCTGGGCAGACGAATGGGCTGAAGCCTGTCAAGCGTAGGATCTGCGTTGTGCCAGATTTCTTTCTCCGCTTTGGTTTTTTCAGAGCGGTAGAATAGAATTGCTTTTTCGCCTTCTCGCCTGGGAGGGACATAGAACGTCCGCAGCTCCTCGTAAGCACCGGGGTGGGCAACGTGGACTTACAGTGGTATCAGAGCCTAACTAAACTCAAACTAGCTAGGTAGTGAAGTGTAACGAAGTTTCGAAACCGGAAAATCCAAAAACCAAACTTTGCAAAACCCAAGTTTCTGTTAATTTTTTTTCTGGTCAAAATGACATTTGCTATATACCAAAAATTATCTCAGGGTTTTGTGTGAAAAACCACCAAATACGAACCAGAGAGGAGATCAGAGGAGCGCGGATCCGCGGCATGAGGAAGCTCCTGCCGCGGAAGCACGGCCGTCTTGTCCCCTCTCTGCATCGTTTTTGGTGCAGTGTGTTTCTGTGTTGGTTTTGGGATTTTTAGGATATGTTATATGTGCCCAGATTTTCCAGAACTAAAATTTACTTTTGGGGGCCTATAAATCCGTATTTTTCGGAACTTCACTACACTTTAACTATATCGGTTATATCTGTGATGCTTGCATGTATTGAACGTCGGCTAATCGCTATAAGTCGATTAGTCGGGGTTATACATCTCTGTGATCTGTGATTGTTATTGGTTTGTGGATATGAATGGATTGGATTGTCGCGGGTGAATGGCCGGGGTGGATGTGAGATGAGCGTTGTTTTTCTTTCATTCATTTGTAACATGTAAATTGATGTAATAATATTATTTGTATGGCCGCACAACCGGGTCGGGGTTGTAGCCGTCATTGTATAATTCTTTTTACTGTTTTTGCTCCTAGGATAGACCCATGGAGGGGTGCACAAACTACCGGGTATCTCGAAGTGCCGAGTGGCCTACTCACGGTGGTGAGGGAGGTTGCTTCGCTTCGGGTGCTTGGCGGGTAGTTTGCCGCACCCGTAGGGGTCTTGGGTGGGGTATTGGCTATTCACCGCGACCGTGTAATCCGCTTTACGTTGCAGGCTCGAACGCATTGCGGATTCCTAGTATATCCAATGTATTCATCTGTGATCTGTAATGTCTATCATTGCTATATATTTATATATAATAACTATTTAGGCGTTGCTTATGTTTTACAGCCGCGCTAGCCCAGCCCCCGCTCTGTCGTTAGTTAAGTAACCTAACGGGTGATGACGGGGCCCCGTGGCGAATGCGAATGGCATAAGCGTACGTCATATTTTAGTTGTTTTCTGCAATGGTAGGATTAAATGATGGGACGCATTAAAAGAACTAATGCAAGAAATAAACTAAGTAAAAGTCGATTGGAACACTTTGAAAACCACTCGGTTCTTTTCAAAACTAAACTTTTAAACGCGGAGCTTGAACCACTCCTTTTAAAAGCTATCTCGTTCCATCGATTATATCAAGTTCACTACGTTCACGGTTTCGCCAAAACCATCCGTAGCCCTCCATCATTTCGGTTAAATATTCGGTAGTATTCAAGCTATGTATTTTGACCTCACGCCAAGGCATAGTGATTGGTAGCTGCCGGATATTTATCCGTTGCATAGATAGAATGCGTTGATTTGAGACAGTCGTACTGCCGTTTTGGCCTACGTCAAGGGTAGGTACGGGTGGGTTCAAATTAACCAGGATAATGATGGGAAGAACTTGACATGTGACTTATGACATTTTGACCTCACGCCAAGGTCATAAGAGCATGGGGCAAAAATCCACATCGGGAGTTTCATAAGTACTGAAACTTGCTAGCGTTGCATACCATTTGGAGTGTGATAATTCTGGTAGGATTCCTTCGGTTTTATTACGCGATGATATTTGGATCCCGATCCTACTGTGAGTATATGCTACTCCTCGGGAAAACTCTCACTTAACGATCAATGCTATAAACCTAGTAGGTGCCTAGAAAGGTGTTAGCGGGGCTACGCCCACAGGGAAAAGAGGTTACATAATTAAGGAACTTCGCGAAAGCGTTGGAAAACCTCCCTCGAAGTACCGACACTGGCCTGGCTGAACGGTTAAGCAAGTATTATACGGTGAGAATGATCCCGGCTAATCCTTTTCTTTATGGTTTGAGAAGGGATTCGAGAAACAATGGGAGCCATCCAGTTTAGACAAACTAAAAACCACTCTAAACTTGCAAGAGCATCATGCTAAAGTGTTTCTTTTTTCTCTCCTAATTGCAGCGACCATTCAACATGACCGGACTTAAGTTACTGTTAGATAAAAATATATTGACAGGGCCAAACTATAAAGATTGGCTCAGGAATGTCAAGATGGCTATCACTTATGACAAGCTGGGGTATATACTTACCACCAAAGCTCCCCCTGTCCCAGGTCCCACCTCCAGCGTCGCGGATGTAGAAATCCGTAAGACATGGGAGATAGATTGCGCGAGGGCCAGATGCCTCGTACTAGCCCCGATGGACAACGAACATCAGAGGAGGCACGAGAATATGGACCTAGAGTCCATATTTCTCCATACAAAAGAACTGTATGGAGAGCAGTCTCGTATCGCTAGATACGAAGTGTCGAAGAAGCTTTTTTCGGCAAGGTTGGCCGTCGGATCATCGGTAGCGGACCACGTGCTTAAGATGATCGGCTACATAGAGGAGCTCGCGGACCTAGGGACCACGTTGGAGAATGAACTCTATACCGACTTGATTCTCCAGTCCCTTCCTTCCACTTACGCCCAGTTCATTCTTAACTTCAACATGCAAGGAAAGGAGGTTGAACTTGCCGAACTTCTGAACATGTTGAGGACTACTGAGGGCACCCTACAGAAGGGTAGGGAGACATCCACTTTGTTTGTAGGAAGATCTTCCTCTTCTAGGTCCAGGGCAAAAGCCAAGGGCAAGAAGAAGAAAGCCCCCGCCAAACCAAGAGGCAGTGTCGGTAAAGTGGATACGAAGGGAAAGGGTAAAGCAACAAAAGTAGCGGGGAAGCTGGTGGGGAAGGAAGAATGCTTCTATTGTCACAAAAGTGGTCACTGGAAACAGGATTGCAAGGCTTGGAAAGCCAGAACACAGGATTTGAAGCGAGTTGCAGCTTCAGCTTCAGGTGTGTATGTTATTGAAAACTGTCTATCAATAAACTCTACATCCTGGGTATTGGATACCGGATCAGGATCTCATATCTGTAATTCTTTGCAGGCGTTGAGAAAGCGTAGAGTTTTGAAGGCAGGTGACATGACCCTCAGAGTTGCGAACGGTGCTAGCATGGATGCTGAGGCCGTGGGGGACTATCACCTGGGATTATCAGATGGACACTTTTTGGTTTTGCGTAGTTGTTATTATGTACCAAATGCAACCTGTAATATCATTTCTGTATCTTTATTATCTAAAGAAGGTTATGAATTTGCATTTGTAAGTAATGTAGTGAACATTCACCTTAATCAAGTTTTGATTGGGTCAGGTACATTGAACAACGGTATATACGTTTTAAACCAACCACAGGTTTTCAATATCCAGAATACACACAAAAGAAAGTCTCCAGAAATTAATAAAACTTTCTTATGGCATTGTAGACTGGGTCACATCAATGAGAGAAGATTGACTAAGTTACATACTGAAGGATATTTGGATCCGTTCGAATATCAATCGTATGCAACTTGTCAATCCTGTCTCAAAGGAAAGATGACAAAGGCTCCGTTTTCTGGACACGGAGAAAGAGCGAGCGAGCTCTTGGGACTCGTACACAGCGACGTGTGCGGTCCAATGTCTATACATGCGCGAAGCGGTTTTTCTTACTTCATTACTTTTACGGATGATTTCTCAAGATTCGGACATGTCTTCTTAATGAAGCATAAATCCGAAGCTTTTGATAAGTTCCAGGAATATAAGAATGAAGTAGAAAAACAAACCGGCAAAAGTATCAAGATTCTAAGATCGGATCGAGGTGGAGAATACTTAAGTGCCGAATTCCTGAACTACTTAAAAGAGAATGGAATTCTCTCTCAGCTTACTCCTCCATACACTCCGCAACATAACGGTGTATCGGAGAGACGGAACCGGACCCTATTGGATATGGTACGGTCCATGATGAGTAACGCTGGGTTACCGCGATCGTTCTGGGGATATGCGCTAGAAACAGCTGCATATCTTTTGAACCGTGTTCCCACTAAGACTGTGCCTACCACACCATATGAGTTATGGAGTGGGAAGAAACCCTATCTTCAATACTTGAAGATTTGGGGATGTCCAGCTTATGTCAAAAAGCAGCATACGGACAAGCTCGAGGCACGCTCAGTACTGTGCAAGTTTGTGGGATACCCAAAGAACTCCAGGGGGTATCTTTTCTATTACGCAGAGGAACAAAAAGTCCTTGTTTCTCGTAATGCCCATTTTCTGGAACATCAGTTTTTAGAAAAAGAAATAAGTGGGAGCGCAATAGAACTGGAAGAAATTCCAGAACCACAAACTATTACTGAAAGCTTAGTGGAACCAGAAGGTTCAAAAGAACAGGACATTCCTACGCCACTCCGCAGGAGTAGTAGGCAGTCTCATCCGCCCGAGAGGTACTATGGTTTTCTCATTGACGGGGATAGAGAGGACTGCATCCTAGATTGTGATGAGCCTACTAGCTTCCAGCAAGCCATTCAGAGCGTCGACTCGGTAAAATGGCTGGATGCAATGCGGACCGAGATGGAGTCCATGTACACCAACAAAGTATGGACGTTGGACATTGCTCCAGACGGGGTAAAACCCGTAGGATGCAAGTGGATCTTCAAAAGGAAGATTGGTGTAGATGGACAGGTTGAGACCTATAAAGCTAGACTGGTAGCAAAGGGTTTTCGTCAGCGACCTGGTTTGGACTATGACGAAACCTTTTCTCCAGTAGCTATGCTGAAATCCATTCGGATCCTTCTTGCCATCGCTACTTTCCACGATTATGAGATTTGGCAGATGGACGTAAAGACAGCTTTTCTAAATGGTCATTTAGAGGAGTGTGTCTATATGGACCAGCCAGAGGGTTTCATTCAGGGTGGGAGCAGCGGAAAGGTGTGCAAGTTGCTCAAGTCCATTTATGGACTCAAGCAGGCATCGCAGAGTTGGAACATCTGTTTTGATGAGACGGTCAAAGAATTTGGCTTTATCAAAAATCCAGATGAACCATGCATCTATTGTAGATTTGTAGCGAGAACTGTAGTATTCCTCGTTTTATACGTGGATGACATTCTCTTAATAGGAAATGACATTCCTATGCTACAATCTGTCAAGGGGTTCTTGTCACACAGGTTCTCCATGAAAGACCTGGGTGATGCCTCATACATTCTGGGTATCCGGATCTACCGTGACAGATCCAAGAGGATATTAGGACTCTCACAGTCCAGGTACATCGACACCATACTGAAGAGATTCAGTATGGAAGATTCCAAGCGCGGTAATCTACCGGCTTGTCACGGGATCACCCTCTCCAAAGAGATGTCTCCCAAGACTGATTTGGAGAGGGATCGCATGTCTATTATACCCTACGCTTCTGCGGTAGGCTCTATAATGTATGCGATGTTGTGTACCAGACCGGATGTGGCTTATGCACTGAGTGTGGTAAGCAGGTATCAGTCAAACCCTGGGGAGAAACATTGGATAGCAGTAAAGAACATTCTCAAGTACCTGAGAAGGACTAAGGAGATGTTCTTGGTGTATGGCGGAAAAGACCTGCAGATTGAGGCCTTTGCTGACTCCAGCTTCCAGAGTGACAAGGATGATTCCAAGTCCATGTCGGGTTTTGTCTTTACCCTCAATGGAGGGGCGGTGTGTTGGAAGAGCTCCAAACAGGAAACCGTTGCTGACTCGACTATGGAAGCGGAATACATCGCTGCATCTGATGCCGCGAAAGAAGCTGTCTGGATGAGGAAGTTCTTGAAAGAACTTCAGGTGGTTCCGTCCATTGTTGACCCAATACCTCTGTATTGCGACAACAACGGGGCTATAGCTTTAGCGAAGGAACCCAGGTCCCATCAGAAATCCAGACACATCTTAAGGCGGTATCACCTGATCAGGGAGATTGTGGATCGCCAGGAGATCGAGGTCCGGAGAGTTGCATCAGAGGATAACACAGCAGATCCATTCACCAAGGCCTTGCCCCAGACTCAGTTCGAGCGGCTGATCGAGATGATAGGTCTTCGATACGCCAGTACATGGCCTTAGTGCAAGTGGGAGATTGTTAGTGTATATGCCCTAGAGGCCATTACTGTATCATACTAGTTTGTATATTACTTAATGGAAGCTTGGGATATTCACAGTTGTATATACGATCTTGCTCGAAATGGTAGTATGCTACTTGGTTTGTCTCTGCTTTAATATGTGCATGTGTTTCTTTTAGCATATTGCTGGTATACATATTAGTAGAGCCCTTAGGATCTTTGCTTGATTACCAGCGTTGTGATGGCGCTCGCACTCGTGGGAGCTGGGTAATCTATAAGCATATCCTTATACAGGTCCCTGGTCGTTGGACTATCGAGACAGGGCATCGATACTCCGGAGTAGACTAGCGTATGCGCTTCTCATCCCAGTGTGGGAGACGGTCTGTCCCACAGCCGTTAGTACGTCGTACTTGGGATAGTATGCGGGTGCTCGTTAGGTTACGAGTACACTGGACAGGACTCGTCGGGAACTGTTGGTTGGTAATATACCTATCGTCAGTTATCAGTTCCCAGGTGACATGAGTACAGCTTAGTCCGCTGACTTGACACTGTCACTTCGCCTCGAGTGTGTTCCCACTGCACTTTGATTACTACCCTACCACGGCTCAGAGGAGTCGTGCAAACAGGTAGTTTTTGGGTGCAGTCCCGAAGCACTTGGAGGCAGTGACGGTTAGACAGGATCCGTCTCTCCCGGTATTGGGGGTTGACATCGCGCTGTGTCCAGGAGAGCCATTACACGAGTAGTCCCTGGCCAGGGCAAGCGAGATATACTGGTAGGTTTCCAGTGTTATCTCAGGGTGTTCTGGGCTACACTCCGACACGACTTGTACCGCTATTAGGGGACTGACGTTCACCGCCCCCCTAGGCCCGCCATGCGATGTATCAGACGAACAGACCGGACTGTATGGAGACTGTCACATACAGGCTCAGTAGGAGTGCAGATGGGGTTCACCTCGTCATTCTTCTTATCGACATCTACCTGGGGACCGTTACGTACAGCTAGTGCCGCTTGCCGTCTGTGGTTAAACCCACTGCCAGCGTAGTGTCGAGTCTTTAGAGTCCCACACAGAGAGCTATTCGCCTTTAGGCAAAATGAGTAGAGGTCGCATGGTTTTGCGACAGGGTTCGTTCGCATCCGCGCACTTGTGCACGTTTGCTGTCCGGACAGTTTATACTAGCGGGCTTTGGTTTAAGCCGGATCCTAGTATATGATTTGAGATTGGTTTTTCTCAGTGTGTTCGTGTTCCTCGGATCACGAATGCGGGTGCGTATGCACAGTTGCTTGAGATTGAGGGAGAGGACCTTGTTTAGGGTTAATGACTATTGTCATTTTATTAACCCTATTGCTTTTGTGTGTATTATTGTTAATTGATAATTAGCTTAATTATTGTGCATGGTTGTTGTTGTTAACCTTTTGACTTCATTGACTTGTTGACCTAGTTGACAATTTGACCATGATCATTTCATTTGGAAGATGCTCATTGATCTTTGCAATTTGCATTAATATTGATATGATAATGGTCATGTCTTGCTACAACCATGACAATTTTCAAGCAAATTATGGAATTAAAATATTACACACATATTAGTGAGAATGGCTCACTAATAATTCATTCTCTCATATCATTTCTCTCTCTTGCTCATCCTCTCCCTCAAGCTCCTTCCCTCTCATGTGTTGAGAAACAAAAAGCTTGAGAAAAACCTTCACTTGATCTTCTCTACTCTCTTCTAGGGTTCAAGTCTTAGCATTTCTTGCACTCTAGTTACTCCTAGCTTGGAGTTGAAGCTAAAGGTCGAGGCTTTCGGGTGGATCGTTCTTTGACGAGAGAAGACGAGCAAGGTGACATCTTTCTACCATTCCAAGGAGCAAGGAGAGAAGGACTTCGAGCTCAAGGTATAACCTTTCTACAACTTAGCTAGTTGTTAGTTTGCTTTGGCTAGTTTTCGTTTAGCAAAGATCCTCATAGCTAGGTCCATGTTGCCTATAGTTGATAAAAATCCAATTTTTATTATGTTTTCCGCCTCCCCGTAACCACCGGGGTGGGCAACGTGGACTTACACTCTCATCTCACAAAAAAAACCCCGGCTATTCGATCGCGACAATCCTACACATCATATCTCAGCAACACATAATATCACATATCATCAACGTAAGTAAGTATGCATACCCCAATTGTCGTTGATGTATAGCAACGAAACCGGCGATATCTAACATACTACACTTACGGTCACAGAAAAGAAAGTGTAAAACTACAATATTTGGAATCCAGATTCTCTTTAGACATCATAAATGCGAAATATCACATATTTCGTTTTTCATGCCTACACTATATGAATTCCACATATTGTATCACATTCCAGACAAACAGACAGTATTAAAGTTTTCGAACGAACGATCAAGCACCCAAGATTCACTAAAGCTCAACACTTGAGCAGGGTTCAAAAAATCCGGAGTGTGACACAGTAGTAGCGGTCCAGCCGTAGAAGGGTCAAGCCAACGCCTCACATGTGGCACGCCGTACTGCCCCAAACCCTAAGGTTCAAAGGGCAGTTCGAGACGGTCACATAATCGAGTTAAGGTTTGTTGTCTTCTAGAGGGACCACCGCAAAAAGACTTGCACGTATCTCCAAAGTATTTAAACCCCGTGAATAGCGAGTAAATGATACTCGTTCAAACACTTCAATACTTTCTAATTTACCCGGAAAAGCTACGAAGTGAAAATCCCGATCGAAATGACGAGTCCAAAACCACCTCCAGAATTTTTCAAAACCAAATACAGATTAAAAATATCCAAAAATTTATACAAACAGATTCATGAATTACTGTAAAAAACATATCCATCAATTCAAATATACGGCCGCGGAACCGCGGCCTAAGCAAGCTTAGGCCGCGTTTCCGCGGCTAAAATCACTGTTCACTGGAAAAGTTTTCTACCGTAATCCTTATATTTTCCTGCTGTATTTTTTACATATTTTTAATTCTGCAAATTATCAAATTTTAGAAAATTTCCAGAGAGCATCCCAAAAAATCGTATTTTTGTCCGATCGGGGTTTTCACTTCGTAAAAACGTCGCCTAATGTTCTAGGTCGGCTCTGATACCAATGAAAGGTTAGTATAGCACCCTATGAAGAGTTTTGAAGCATCACATGACCCAAAGTTTTAATTTTTATGGTGCTAAACTAACATGCAAAGGGATCGATCCTAGAAAATTAAGGTTATTAAACATTAAGCTAGAAAAAATTAGGGTTTGAAGGCTACAACCTTTGTAGCTCCCCTTTGCTAGACTCCTTGGTGTCTTGGGTGTTGAATCGAGGTCCTCTCGAAGTTCCCTTGCGTCCACGACGATCCACCACGGAGTACTCCGTCCAAGCTCGCTACTTTGGAAAACCGAAGGAAACACTCTAATCAAGTCGGCTAGACTTGAGTAGAATGATGTTGTGGTTTGGAATCTCACTTCAAAAACCTATCTTTAAGTGGTATTTGCTCACTAGGAAAAACAAGAGAGCAAAGGAGCTAGAGGAAGAAGATGGTGGCAATTTTAACAAGAGGTAAAAAGGATAACCTTGAGTTAAGAAGAAAAAGAAAATATCTATCACTATATATATTTATTTCCTTCTTAACTTCAACCATGATTAAATGATGGATAGTTAGTTTAACTTGGGTTTTAAATGATAAAGAGAAGGATAACCATAGGTTAGTGGTAGTTGAGATAGGTTAGGTTAGAAGAAGAGTGTAGAATCAAGAATGATTATCCTTTTCTTTTTCATTTAACTTTAAAACCAAAATTAAATAATAATCCATTATTTAATCTATGGTGTGAGTCTTATATTGCCACCATTTCCATATGCAATCAACCATGATGGATGGGTGTATGTATGTATACATGTATGCACATCTACATGTGCATGAAACTAGAAAGGAAAAAAGAAACACATGCATGCATGCATACATCCATCAAACCCTAGAAAGGTTTCAAGTGAGAAAACTAATGGTTAGATGATAAATCAACACTTAATTTATCAATCCGGTCATATCTCATATGACCCCACCAAAAGCAGGCCACCCGATCAATGTTCGGTATCATATACGCACATTTCAATCGGGTGCAAGCGCATATCGCATACGCGCACCACAACGTTTCGCCTGGACTGGGTAACTCCTCTGTGGGACTCTAAGACTCGTCAATACGCCAGCAGAGGGTGATGATCATATCAAGTACCCTCAAGCCGCAAGCGGTCAGCTAAACGTAACGGCCACCCGGGTATTGAGCGATCAGAAGACAACAAGCGAACCTGCTACAACTCCCGTCGAGCCATCCGGCAACACTACCGTACAGTCCGGTCTCTTCGTCAGATATGCTGCATATCGAGCCTAGGGATGGTCACGTCGACCCCAATAACTCAATAAGTGGTGCCGGTGAATGGTCTATAGCAGATCGAGAAACTACTGATAACACTTATCGGCAAATCTCAGCAGCCCTGGCCAGGGACTTACTGATATAACCAGTCGGGCACAGTACAGCATCAACTCCCAATATCGGGAGAGACGAAACCTATCCTATCGCTCATTGCCTTCGTGTGTCTCGGGACTGTACCCAACGGCCACCTGCTTGCACGACTCAGTAGAGCCGTGGTAGGGTGGTAATCAAAGTACAGTGGGAGAACACACAAGGCTCTATGACGATCTCGGGTCTACAGACTAACCTGTACCAGTGTCACCTGAGAACTGCTATCCGACGATAGATATAATTCCATATAGGAGTTCTCGGTGAGTCCGTCCAGTGTACCCAGTCACCACTGAGCACCCGTATATGATCTTGATGTCAAACATCGATGAATGTGGGAACATTCATCGTCCATCGTATGGGTCTAGTATCATATACGCTAGTCTACTCTGGTATATCAATGTCCCGTCTCGATATACCTACGACTAGGGACGTTCCAGGATATTCTTATAGACTACAGATGTCCCACTAGTATGATCTCCATCATAATCAGAGTAGTCAAGCCGATATCCTCAGGGCTTTATCAGCATGTATGAATGAATAGAAGCATGATCAAATAAACATGTCAGATAAAGAAGAACCAGATAGCATACTATCATGTCGAGCAAGAATGCAAACTGAATATATATACATGTATAGATACATCCACTATCACATAATGGCCTCTAGGGCATACATATATCCAACAATGATGCTCGAGATGTTCTTTGTATGATTTGCTCTTAACCACAAGGTCGTCGATATAACATTCGACGATTTCATGTATAAGGTCATCAAAGATCTTCGTCATGGCCCTCTGATAGGAGGCACCGGCGTTCTTTAGACCAAAGGGCATCACCTTGTAGCAGAATATACCGAAAGGGGTCTGGAAAGCGGTGTGCTTCTGGTCTTCGGGATGCATCTTGATCTGATTATACCCTGATGAGCCATCCATGAAGGAGAAAACTTCGTGAGTGGACGTATTGTCTATCATAAGCTCAGTGACTGGCACTGGAAAATCGTCCTTCGGACAGGCTTTATTGAGATCCCGGAAGTCCACGCATATGCGCACTGTCCCATTTTTCTTCATCACCGGGACGATTTTGGTGATCCATTAAGGATATTGAACCTCCTGGATAAAACCAGAGTCGATTAACTTCTTGACCTCAGCATTGATATTCATCTCAAGCTCGAGCCGCATTCTCCTCGGCGCCTGTTTGACCGGCTTAACGTCCGGAGATATCGCCAATCTGTGCACAGCAATTTCTGGATCTAGTCCCGGCATTTTGGAATAGTTCCATGCGAAGCAATCTCTATGCTGTACAAGCACGTCTTTTAACGCAGCCACCCTTTCTTCAGATAGCAGCTTGCTGACAAATGTCGGTCGCGGGTCGTTCGCCGTCCCCAACTCGATTTTCTTGAGGTCATCTGCAGTGGTATGTATTCCATCCTCCAGCTCTTTTGGCGCTGGTGGAAATTCTGAGAGCACCTTGTCGTTGCTGTTTTTGAAGCACTAGGGAAGGTCATCCATGTTCTCGGGCTCTTCTTTTAATATTGTTATCATGTGACAAGTACGAATTCGCTTCCAAGCCCAATGTGGAGCTGGTTCTGTTCTCGTGGCTTTGGGTCCGTGCTTCTGTGGCGGCGTCACCCTCCAGTTGTCAGACAGAGCGAACTTGCCAAGCTGATATTGATCTTCGACCCAATTCTTGAAGGTGAAGCAGTCTTCGAGAGGATGCCCTATTACTCGATGGTAAAAGCAATAGTTTGGGTGAGAGACTTCGCCTGCTTGTTCGGGGTTTTTGGACTCCGGCAGTGTAAGCATCTGATGTTTTAGAGCAAGGTCAAGTATTTTCTTCGTCTTATCTTGAGGGAAGGAATATGCTCGACTCATTTTCTTCACAAGGGATAGATCAGAACCGCTCGATTCCCGCTTGCGTGGTTTCTCAATCCCTCTTTGTTGCTGTCGAGCGCCTTTTTCGCTTTTCGACTTGTTTCTGCCTCTGCGTCGAGCCTTTTTTACCACAGGTTGACAGGGAGCAGCATTTTCATCTTTCACGGCCTGTTGGAGGAGGCGTTGCGTTTTGGCTTTCTCGTAGATGGCCATTTCGTGGTTGTGATCGTCTCGAACCTTTTGACCAGCTTCCCTTATAAACTTGTCCATTTGTTCTTCGAACGACGGACTGGGCACCTTTGCAACGGGAACTTTTACTAGTTCAGTATTAGCGTCCTTCCATTGAGCATCCGCTTCTTCATTGAAGTCATGTACAACGTAGCAATCATAGAGTTGCTCTCGTTTCTTAGACCGAATGTATCTGAGCCCGATTGTTTCCATCCTCCCACTAGGCAACTTGTGCTGAGTTCCGGGGACGTTCTAGACCCTGTCATAGAATTTGGCTTTTCGAGCGGTCTGTTTGAAGGATATCCCCTGGCGCTTCAGCAGCCTCTTCAAGCCTTCTGTATAATATCTGGGCAGACGAATGGGCTGAAGCCTGTCAAGCGTAGGATCTGCGTTGTGCCAGATTTCTTTCTCCGCTTTGGTTTTTTCAGAGCGGTAGAATAGAATTGCTTTTTCGCCTTCTCGCCTGGGAGGGACATAGAACGTCCGCAGCTCCTCTACGCTGTAGGTATCGAGCGCATCCAGTTCCTTATAATGTTTAAGCGGCACCATGGCGACTTGTAGACTTTGCTCTTCGTCAACGAACGTTTGTATTGAAGGCCGAGCAGAGAATACAGCATGGACCTCATCTTCCGAGTCACTACCAAAGATCAACGTAGGAGCGGATGGTCCTGGTTTGTTGTATTGAGGTGGACCCGAATAAACTATCGCATCTTCCTCCTCGGTATCACTGCCGAAGACAGGGATGGTGGCGTTAGTTTTGTTCTCCGGCTTGTGACACCTCTCCGTGTCTTCGAAATCCGGTAAGAAGTATTTGGCATCTTCATATTTGCGAACTTCGTTCACGAAAAATGGATTCAATTCTCTCGTCACGATATACTCGAGACCATCCCTAAAATATTTCATACACTGATGCTGTGTAGAGGGGATGATGTTGTACTCGTGTAACCATGGTCGGCTGAGCAGAGCATTGTAGCATGTCTTGGTATCTATGACGTGGAATTTAATGTCCGTGACGAGCAGCCCAAAGCGAAGCGTCAGTATCACAGATCTAAGAGTTCTCGATGATTGGGAGTCGAACCCGGAGATGGTGATCTTGTCCCGAGCAAGGTGCTGGACGCTTATGCAGATTTCCTTTAACACCCGCACGTTAAGGAGATTAACGGAGGATCCATTGTCGACCAGGATTTTGCCTATCCTTATATCATGGCAGTATCCTGAGACATAGAGGGGGCGATTGTGTTCGCACGTCCCTAGGAGAAGGTCTTCATCGCCAAAAGTGACATCGGCCGTGTGCACTTCTTCCAATTCATCCTTCATCTTTTCTTCGGCGAGAAAAGCTTGGAATTGCTCCGGCTCCTGTAGTGCCTTGATTAATGAATCCCTTGCCTCTTTTGATAGTAAAAAGGCGTCAAGAATGCTGAGCTACGAGGGTATCTTCCTCAGATGAGCTAGAACGTTATAATCCACCTTATTTTTCTTCGGCGGGTCCTTGGCGATCAGCTCTTCCACGACTTGTTCATCTAGGGCAATATCCTCAGAAACCTTTTCTTTCCCTTTATCTTTTTTATTTGAGGGTCCGAGATTCTTTTCAGGTAGCGTACGCTTACGCGGCCAGATATTTTCACAGACCTTCGGCTCTTCTTCTTTTCCCGAGGTGGACTCTTTAAAGAGGGGGCTAAGAGCCATTTCCTCATCAGAGTCGCTCCCGAACGTGAGAACTTGTGATCCCCCGGCATTAACCATGCGACAATCACCGGTAGTTCTGTTAAGCCCCTCGGTCGTACCTTTCCGCTCCCGGCGAGTTTTGCGCTTCTCCCGCTTGAAATGTTGTCGGTGAGCAACATATCCCTGCCACCATTTATTGAAAGCTTTGCACTCTTCAGTGGGGTGCGAAATCTTCCGATAATACAAGCAGTATGAGGGGTGCATTTCCGCTTCACCAGTAATACTTCCTTCAAAGGATGGTGGCTTCATACCCATTGACATGGCTTTAGCAAACCTTTTCCTCGTCTTGAATTTGTTTTTATCCGCAATGGGTGTATTTCGCTCCAGCGGGAGTGTCTCAGCTTTTTCGTCAAGTCGCTGGCGCTTGGCCTTTTCAAATATGGCCGTCTCGCATTCCCGATCAGCTTTACTTTTCAATAGAGCTTCATTGAGGAATGCGTCGATTGTCTCATCCGATGGCCCCAGAATTTCCAGTTTAGGATCTGCCCCCAGCTTTTCAGTGCAAGGAGTTTCCTCATCGTCTGTAAACGAATGGGAAATCATATGACAGCTTGCCACGTATTCCTCAGATTCATCCGACGAACTCCCCCCTCGTCTTCCTCTTGAAAGACGTGGTTGAGAAACTCTTGGAGTGTGATGGGAGTCCGTACTTTCTGGTTATATTCCTCCAGCGTGTCAATCTGTCTTTGTAAGTCCGTGTGCTTGTCGCCAGGCTTCACAGGTTTCTTGGATTTCTTCTTCTTCTTCTTCAAAGATTTTGACGGCTGATTGTGAGTGCTTGGGCCACCACCATCGGTCTTTGGAGTTGGACGCGGCTTCAACATCCCCTCAATGACCTGCGGTTCCAACGGGTTTTTCCACCTGATCGCTGGGCATGTTTGAAGATCATTCAGCATCCTCTTTGTTTTGGCCGATAGTACAACCTCCCATGGGGCTTCTTCAACGAGGGAGCATGTTGCCCCCGACGTATTCATCCTTTTAGGGGTGTGAGGCTGCGGCGGATTCACCTTCCATCTGTCGGACAACGCGAACTTGCCCTGTTGGTACTGGTCTTCGATCCAATTTTTGAAAACGTAGCAATCCTCGATCGGATGACCCAGTACTCGGTGGTAAGGACAGTAGTTGGGATCATTGACATCATTTGGCTGCGACGGACGTCTTGGATCCGGCAGATTTATGAGTCGGTTGCGCAATGCTAGCTCAAACAGTCTCCTCGTTTTATCTCGAGGAAACGAGTAAGGACGTCCTAGCCTCTCCTCGAGGGGTGTGCGCGGACGCATATTATTTTGACGGACAACCGGTTTCATGTTGCTCGGTTGTTGTTGAGCATTAGCGACAACGATCGCTTTCCCCTTCCCCTTCTCGTTTCAAGAGCCCGGCTTTGGAGGAGGCGGTCTATGACCCATCTGGTCTATTTGGGCCAGTTTGTCGATCAGGGCCTGGAAGGTAGTCGGCTTGAAGAACATCATGAATTGAGATATGGTCGCCTGCGGATCGAGGGTTCCCACAAACATACCCACTGCCGGAGCCTCTTCAATGCGTTGTTCACATTTTGACCATAAGTTCTGCCACCGTATCGCATACTGAACCCATGTTTCACCTGGCATCACCCTGGCATTAATCAACGCCGTTATCGGGGTGCGTTCGCTGGCACTTGCGAAACGCTGGGTAAACAACAGCTCCATCTCCGCAAATGTCTTGACGGAGTCATTCGGGAGTTCAGAATACCACTCGAACGCTGTATCTGATAAGCTACCGACGAACTGGCGAAGCAACAATTTATCATCACCGCCGGTGTTGCCGCAAAGCGCCCTGAACTGGGCAACATGCTGGTGGGGATTGCCCGTCCCCTTATAGACATGGAATTTTGGTATTGTATAGCTCGACGGGTACTTGATCTGATCGTACCAGCTCGGATACGGTCGCCCCGTTTTTACGACCTGACCGGCTGCTTCAATTTCCTGATGAACCCGGATCTGCTGAGCTATATATTCATCCAGGACAGCTTTGGAGATTGCCTCCTCTTTGGCTGTTGACAGAGCCGGTGGAGGATTTGACGTTTCTCCCCTGTCGTCTTCAAGGACGATCGGAGGATCTTCAGCAGGAGGATCTTATTGGATCATCATGCCCACCATGTCCTGGAATAGGAGGGCCATTTGCTTTATATTGGCTGCTTGTTCCGCAACCTCTTTATCCTTCTTCTCCAATATCCGACGAAGGAACTCAGCGTCAGTTTCTTGTTCCTGACGTTCATCCGAGGACGCTTCAGGGCTTTCTTTTGGCCCAGTGAGCACGGCCATCGCGTTCATCATTTCCTAGAGCTTTTGCTGTTGCTCCTGAGCTTTGGTCACCGACCGTGTAAGCGGTCTATGACCTGTAGATGCACGGCTGTCTTCCTTCCCCGACGCCATGTAGACGGTATGGACTACAATACCCCCGGACTTAAGTCGTTTAGGTTCACTGCCTTTGACATTTGCTGCAGGCGTGGGAATTTTCTCCGGCCTCCTTCTCTTGTGGGCCGTTGAAGTTGAGGGGGCCGTTACAGTGGGCACCCTGGCGGTTATCGTCCTTTGCTATTTGATAGGACGGTTCTTTTCTTCTTGCACTTTTGCCCTTTTCTGTTGACGAGAGTGATCTGGGTCGATTACCGAGTCTTGAACCCTCCGCTAGACTTTATAAATTTTGGAGGACAGCCATTGAGGGGGCTGCTCCAGCTTCGTTTCCGGAACCCTCTCCGCAGGTGGAGGAGATCTTTTCAGTGTAGCGGTTGAAGAGTTCTTACGTACCCTCCTAAGTGGTTCAAAGCTGTTCCCAGTTGGAACAGCAGCATTAACTTCCACCACTGGAGCAGGTAGAGTTAGCCCTGAGGGGGAGTTTCCCCATGTCTTCCTTAGTCGTCACCAATGGCGACGTCGAGCATGACGAGCCATTGGGACTGGCTCGGCGATAGAGACAGCTTCTTTTTGCCCCCTGTCTGAATGAGGTGATGCCGGTGCCAGCCTCTTAAAGACTGATGTTGTCTTTTGAGTGGCGATATTCAATCTGTCAAAGACAGATCCTCGAGCAGGAGCCGGAAAAGATAGTCTTGAAAAGACCGACTCTTTGACAGGAGAAGCCGCCTTGACGACTTCTGGAGCAACGGTTGTTGCCTTCCTTGGGACAGCCACTTTAGGGTTCATAAGCTTCTTGGCGGGCCCATCAGAGTTCTGATCCAGCCTGGCAAAGACAGAGGCTGTTGATTTGATATTGGACGACCCGTTGAAAGGGGTCGTTGTAGCAGTAAGCCGATCGAAAACCGACTTCTTGTTCGCTTCTGGTGCGGGCACTGGCATGATGAAGCTTGCAGGCGGGATCATGGTCCCGAAAAATAGGCCGGTGGTGGCCTGGGTCACCTGTTCTACCGGCATGGCAAGGACGGAGGCCGCTTGAGGCCCATAAGCTATACCTCCAGGCGAGGTGGAGCGTCGGTTGCATTGGCACTTTGAGCAGCTCGAGCAGTTGGAGGCCATTGATGCTTGATTTCTGCGCTAGGCAAAAGACCAAATCTTAGTAACTTAAAATCCAAAAGCAACCATTAATAAACCACGATTCGTTCGCGAAGACGACACACGAAGTGTGGAGTGGAAAGAGGAAAAGGTCCCACCGGGCGTGCAAGAATCTATTCCCCTCCGAATGGCGGCCAAGACGACGTGAAGACGTCTTGCCTGAGATTCGGGGCAGATGCTATTTGGTTTTATCCGTCCACCTCTCCGAAGATACCAAGTTGATTTATGGCACCGTGTATCGGAGGTTTAGACGGACGCGGCCGATGTAGCAGACTTCGTCAGATTCCCCCTCGCTTGAGGGGTTTTTGATTGTGGGAACGCTCTTCCCTGCAGGCGTAAGCCCCTGCAGTTAATTACGCTACCGCGTCGCGATAACCACTTTTTCCTTCTCCAGAAATTTCACTTCGTGTCGTATGTGTTTGTTTGTTTGTGGATGCCCGTGGATTGTATACGGAGACTAAGTTATGCCGTTGCCCGTAGGACGTGGATTAGTCCAAATCCGTATTTACTTAGATTTGGGTTTGGTGTTTTAGTTTAAGGATACATTAGCTATATTGAGGCTAAGATCAACTTAAATGCTCGTTAAGGATAAGTTAGTCTGATTTGAGACTAAGATCAACTTAACGTAGTGATCCATTTAATATATGGCCGTCGGGACCCGTCACCTCTCTGACGACGTTGAAGGATTACAACGACAGGTGTCAGAGGAGTTCGGAGATGTACCCTCGAACCAAAGTTGATTGGTGGATCTTATAGTCCAATTTGGGACTAAAGTCTGTTTGAATGTTTAAGGATACGATAGCCAGATTTAAGGCTAAGATCAACTTAAACGGGATCGTTTAGATCCGACAAAAGAGCATTTGGGGGCTCTATTGTTCCAGTTTAGGGACGCAGTGGTCCATAGGTAGTTTAAGGACATTGTGGTCCATTGCCAGTTTAGGGACATGGTGGTCCATTTCCAGTTTAGGGACATAGGGGTCTATCGTTCCCGTTTTAGGGACGGATATTAGTTTAAGGACGCATTAGTCCATGGGTTTAAGGACCCCATAGTCCATATAGATGTGTTTAAGGACGCATTAGTCCATTAGTTTAAGGACGCATAAGTCCATAAGTTTAAGGACCCCACAGTCTGTATGGTGTGTGGTTATCGGGACCCGTCACCTCTCTGACGTCGTTGAGGGATTACAACGATAGGTGTCAAAGGAGTTCGGAGATGTACCCTTGAACCGGATGTAAATTGATTTAAGAGAGCAGTCTTGCTCAATCAATTTAATTTAAGGCCTTACGGCCATGATTGGGCTAAGTCCAGTTGAGGATATTCAACGTTTTTATCTTTGGCCTATTAGGCCTGTGCTAGGGCTTTGCCTTGGTTTAATAATGCACTGCGTTTTATTTTGGCCTGCTAGGCCTTTCTGATTTGGGCTCTGTCCCTTTATAAATGATGCGGAGCATCTGTTTGGGCTCTGCCCTTCTTTAAAATAATGCATTGCATTTAATTTGGCCTGTTAGGCCTTTTTTTTAGTTGGGCTTGGCCCTTCTGTAAATAATGCAGTGCATTAATTGTCTGACATTGGCTTTTCAGGCGCTTTGCGCCAATTATTGAGCGCAGGCGCATATGGAGGTGACATGTGTCACGCTCTGGTGAGCGCAAGCGCAGTGCGCTGCGCTGTTGCGCTGCTGACACGTGGCGCGCTCTGGTGAGTTGCGCCAATTTTAAAGAGCGATGCTCTATTTTTAAAAGCGCATAGCGCAAGTTATCCTGGCGCTGACACGCGGTGCTCTCTGGTGGCTTGCGCCAACCCAGGAGCGCAACAGTGCAGTTTTGCAAGTGCAAGGCACTATTTTAATAACTTGATCCAATTTTGGATTTAAGAAAAGAATCTTTAAGATTCCAGAACCAATGGTTCATAAAAAAGTGCAAGGCACTGTTATTATTTTTATTTATTAAAGGTCATTGACCTTGTTCTTAGATCAATGATCTATTCAGAAGAAATTCTTCTTCTTCTTTATAAAGGTTTTTTTTACCTTTTTTTCTTGAGTTCTTCAAAATCCTTTAGAGTTCTCTCTTTGTTGTTTTTTCTGAAGTTCTTGATGTCGATGTCTTTTGAATTGGGGTCTAGGGGCCTTTATATAGTGCCCATTAATTTGTTAAATTTATTAAAGAGATCATTCTCTGAGTGATTTGGGGAATTTTCCCCACCGTTGGATCTTTGATCCAAGGGCTTCTGTTTTACAGAAGACAATCTTCTTGTTTTAACAAGAACAGAAGTTCTCACTAGAATTTTAATTCTGTTTGGCGCAAACGCCCCAGCGCTTGACACGTGTCACACAGCGCACGGCGCAGCGCAACTGCGCTTGATACGTGTCGCGCAGCGCACAACGTAGCGCAGCTGCGCTTGCGCACCTGCGCTGACACGTGTCGCGCAGCGCAGCGCTTGCGCAACTGCGCTGACACGTATCAGCGCAGCTGCGCAAGCGCAGCTGAAGCTTTGCTTCATTTAATTTTTGTTTTAAACAGAGCCTTGCTCTGATTGGGCGCTGCGCTGACGTATCAGCTTCTGACACGTGGCGCGTCACGCGCAGCGCACGGGATTTGAAGCGTTGCTTCAATTTTTGAATTTTTGAAATTCAAACAGAGTTTTGCCCTGATTGGGGGAAACAGACGATATATCAATCATTCTGGTAATTAGGTCTATAGAGATAGATCTAGTAAGTTTTGGGATTGTCCCAATTTAAATAAGATGATACCATTCTAAAAAGGTTTTAGAATGGATGACTCATAGCTCAGAAGCATACCGGCATATGAAAGAGTCATCCTCTCTAAAGAGATGTCTTTTTGACTGATGAGAAGAGGGACTCACATGAATGACTTTTCACTTATTTCGGCAGTTGGATCAATCATGCGATATCATGTAACAAAACCAGATGTTGCTTATTGCACTTGATGTAATAAACAGATATTAATCCAATCCTGGGGAAACAAAGGAAACCAGTGAAGAACATATGTGGATGTTCTTGGTATATAGTAATGATGGTGTCCATTAGGAAGTAGTTACCAATTCCAGTTTCTTAGATGACATGAAAGACATGATGTCTATCACGAATTATAATTTTACTCTTTTTAGTGTGAGCAGTATATTGGAAATATTCCAAGAAAGATACTGGGGTAGTCATGGCGCTGGGTGCTGATTATGAATCAGCTGTGGATACAACCTAGGAATTTGATGGATAAAATTGTTCATTTATGAACTTTGTCCCATCGTCTATCCAGGAAAAATATTAGGCATGTATCGCTCAATTCGGTAGATAGTTGATCTCCGCAAAGTTGAGATATAGAGAGATAAAGAAAGATTCATTATAGCGAATCCACTCACTAAAACTGTTTCTCGAACACAATTTGTGAAAAATTGGGTATGTGATACCGCAATAATTGGCCTTAAGTGAGAGTGGGAGATTATTAGATGTATGTGCCCTCAAGGCAATTATTGTAATTGAAGGAGGACCTATACAAAGAAAATAATCTTACTCGAGATGATAGTATACTATCTGGTTTGTCTTTATTATTCATGTGTATACGTTTTACTCGTTATCCCGTATCGCTAATACATAATGATAAAACGCATAGGATATTTGCTTAAGTACCATAATTATGATAGGGATCATACTGGTGGAGTCTGGGTAGTCTATAAGCACATCCTTAAATGTCCCTAGTCATGGAAGTATCGATACTGGGTATCGATATTCCAGAGTAGACTAGTGTATACGTTTCTTGACCCCGACCGGGGCGATGGTTGATTCCATAGCCATTGGTGTTTGACACCAAAGATTGTATACATGTGCTCATTGATGAATGAGTTTCACTGGACGGACTCACCAGAGAACTCCTAGATGGTATTATACCCATCGTCAGATAGCAGTTCTCTTATGACATGAGTACATGGTACTTTATAGACATGAGATTGTCCTAGTGTCTTGTGCGTGTTTCCACTATACTTTGATTACTACCCTACCACAGTTTTAAAGAGTCGTGCGAACATGTTTTAGTTGGGTACATTCCCAAAGCACATGGAGTCAGTGAGCGGTCGAGGGCTTCGTCTCTCTCGGTATAAGGAGTTGATGTTGCGATGTGCGCGATTGGCTATAACCATAAGTCATTGGCTAAGGCATACGAGATTTACCGATAAGTGTTATCAGTAGTTTCTCAAGAGGTTATGAGCTTGACATCGGCACGAATTATCGGGTTACTGGGAGTCTGCCGATTTTCACCTCCTAAACTCGATATGCGACACTCTCAAACAAAGAGAATAGATTGTACGGAGATTGTCACTGATAGACTTTGCAAGGTTCGAATGAGCTTGCTCATTGACCTTCTTTCGATCGATATCTGAGTAGCAGTTACGTGCAGCTAGTACCGCTGACGTGTTTGTGGGCTATGGATATGATCCTAACCTACTGCCAGCGTATTGTCGAGTCTTTAGAATCCCACATATAGGTTTCCCAGCTCAGGCGAAATAATGTAGAGTGCCTATAGGGATACGTGCAGGAGTTCGATTGGGCACGTGTATTTGATACACGTACTTTATTTGAGCGTTTAATGATATTAGCCGGTATATATATAGATATGACCGGATTATTAAATCAAGTGCTGATTTAATTATTACTATGTATATATATATATATATTGATATATGTATATATTTACTAATATCATGCTTACTTTATTTTTTCCTCTCTTTATAATTATTTGTATTTGATACAAATATTTGTATTATGTATTTTGATACATGATACTTGTGTGTATGAGACACACATGGATGATTATAGTTGTGTGTATATGACTCACAAAGAGAAAAGATAGAAACAATGAGTCATGGCTTGAGATAATTGACTTCTTTTATTCTTATCTTCATGATAAGTATGGATAGGATTTTTATTTCTAATCATTCATTCTCATGATCATCTTCTTTCTCTTAGAAATTTTAAAGAAGTGAGCTAAGTTACTAAAAGAGAGGAAAAAGAGTAAGAAAACATTCTACATCACTTGCAACACTTTCCTAGCAAGTTTATGATGCAAGTTGCTTCATGAAGATGTGATCTTGTGAAGCTAGAGCTTGGGTTGGACTTCTTCAAGATGAATCATCTTCGACGAGAAGATCATTGTGCAAGCTTATTCTGGACCAAGTGGAGACTAGTCGAAGTCTCAGGAGAGGTGACTAACGCACTGCAAAGGTTGTAGCACACAAAATTGCTCTCTTTTTTGTTTTGCAGCCGCTAGAATTTTGATATGATCTATGGTTGGAATTGGTGCTAAGTTTACATAATTTTTGTTATGTTTTCCGCTGTGGTTCACTATCGTAGCGACCCTAACACCCTTCCTAACATTTCCCCCGATCTTATGAGAGATCCAGCTGCAAGGGTTCAAAAGGGCGAAAGCTGTGAACTTTCACCCAAAGTTGTCAATTTTGAGAGTCTTGAGGGTGAAACTAATGGGTTTCACCATGTCCATCATCCATGGTGCTTGTTTGGGGTGAAAGTCCATGGCTTTCACCCCAAGAGTTCTTCTTCTTCCTTTTTTCTTAAATTTGATGAAAAAAGCAAAGTCTTTTGTCTTGATTTGGGTCTTGATGTAGTTTTATTTGGGTTTTTAAAAGGAAATAAATTCTTTTTATGAGTTTCCTAAAGGAAAATTATGAAGTGAGAGATAAGAAAGAAAATCACCTCAAAAGAGGTGGAGGCTCCAAAACCCTACCAAAAATTATGGGAGTGGAAAAAAATTTATCATTTTATCATATGGTTGGGTTTAAATGCCCTTACATATTTGCATATTAGTCCTCGGGCTTTACAAAATTGACTCTATGCTCATTTTTCTTACATTTATTTTCTAATTCTTTACATATTAAATTTATTTATTACATTTTCATTTCTTTTCTTAGCATGGGCCAACCATATGCTTAAGTTTAGCTTGACTTGGGCTCGGGCCCGCTTGACTTAGGCCCGGGCCTTCTCCGGCCAGCTCGGGCCTAGGTTGATTGGGCTCGGGTGTAACGTTTTGAAAATCGTTTCGGTGAAATTTCGAAAAATCGGTAAAATAAGGGGGGTTTCTGTAAAAAGTCAAAATACAAATATCTTATTATAAAAATTAAATATACATATTCTAGCTATGTAATTGTTGGTATTTGGTGTTTATTGAGCCACTGGTGAAATTTCAAATTTTCTGAAAAAAATTATTTTATTATTATTTTAAGCCGTCACTAATACATTTAATTAGGGAAAATTATAAATTGGAATGAGTTAAAACAAATTTTGTGCATCATAAAACATTAAATAAAATTTTATCATATGGTTTTTGAAACGAAATCGTTTGCCAAAACGGTTTAGAAAATATCGAAGAAAAAGGCTTTTTCGGTGAAATTAGTGTTAATGGGAATTGGGGTTTAGCATTTATCTTTTTTCCTAACCCACACACCCACACATCACCCTTTCCCCATATGGACGGCCCCACCATGACAGTCCTTCCCCTCTCCCTCTCTCCAATCACTTCTTTTTTCAAAAGAAAAGAGTAGAAAATGATAGAATTAGAGTGGACTTTGACTAGAGTGGACTTTCCCCACCTCACTCTCTCTCCTCCCTCACCCAATCCCCACCAATTCTGGCCAAAATCTGAACCCACAACAGCCCCTTCATTCTTCATCTCCTTCTCTTTAAAAAAGTTCATCAAAAATGCTTGAAAAATCCACAAAAAATCAAGCAAAAATCCAAATCAAAATCCACCTCCTACCCATTTTCCCTTGGCTACCATAGCATGGATCTAGGGATTTAGATTTCAATTTGGGAGGCTAAGTGTGCTTGTGGGATCTTCAAATTATTTTGGTATAAATTCTAACATTTTTGCTTAATGTGTTGTTAATTGCTCAGGTTAGCTTAATTAGGTGTTTAATTAGTTTTTAATTAGTTCTAGGTGCATGATTTAAAATTCAAGAGAGGGGTTTGATTTCAAATTGGTATTTTGTGTTGTGAGATTTAGTTTATGTGATATAATTGACATATTAATGTTATGCTAAATCCAATTTAAGTTGCTAGTTTGCATATTTGTTGATTTAAAAGTGATAACTATATAAATGGTAAACTAGGTTTTGAAATTAATTATATTCTTGTGAGATAAAATTCAAATTTAGGTTTCATGTTATTATAAAGATTATATTGAGTGGTTTAATGCTTTTAGTTCATGAAAATCCAGGCTAGATTGTAGTTTGTGCATTTTTGCTATAAAATTGTTAAAATTTAGGTATTTTGTGAACTAGAATTTTAAGGTTTATGGAAATTAATGAGATTAAATTATGGGAATTGTTTTTATGACTTAATTAACATATTTAGTGAATATTGTGGCCGCTAGATTCGTTTATACATCGAGTTTTGTACTAAAACAGTGATTTGTGCTTGCTAGATTTTCGGAAAAATGACTTTTTAAGTGAAATTAGGGTTTTTGTGAGTTTTAACCTATTTTATATTAAAATTAGTGTTCGTGAATATGCAAATGAGTGTATTTGGGTTTTTCTCGATGGTCTGGCGTTTGTACACCGACGTCGAGAGTTTTGGGTTGATTTGTGAAAGCAACCATAGGTTTTGACCTATGTGGGATTCGTGTGTCGTTTTGGTCATGAGTCGGATTTTAATGTGATACGATGCGTTGTGATATGTAGGTACCCCCATGTGGACTTCGAGACGACAAGCAAGCGCTTGGCGACGTCGGCACCGGCTAGCGAGGACCAGGTGAGTAGATTTATATCTACGGGGAGAAGTCGGGTGGATGGCGTATAGCACCCCCGCAGTCCGTAGTGTAGCTTATATATATATATATTTATATAGGTGTTTTATGATACGAGAATGTTTATTCATGTTATGATTATGTGTTCATGGATTAGCTTTGGGTTAGTTGCGAAACCCTAGAGTAGTTGTTATACCCACATACGCACACACAGACTTGCATACTTTACTTTCTTGTGCGCAGATTGGGATGTGTATACATGTATATATGCATGGGTATGGGACTATGCATATGTACATTCATATACGCATGCATGGATAATGATGATAGTACTTGGGATTTATGATGAGTCGATGAGATTTGATTTGAGGCCGTGAGATCGGTGATATAGCAGGGTTCGTATTTGAGATACGACATGACGTTGTAGCGGGTCCTTGACGTAGTGTTTTACACACGTGCATGCATACTTAGGCGGTATCAGTATTGTACTAGACGTAGATCAGTACCCCGATCATGATATTTGATAGAGAGGATACCAGGTGAATAGTATGATGAATGTGATATTAACCCGTACCCAGATTTGGGGATGCCGTACGACGGATTTACGTAGGAGCTATATTTTGATGATTGATCCGCACTCTTGACTTAGGATGCCTGCTTATAGATATGGTATCGGATATGATATTATTGAGGCGGGATCACCGACTAATATATATACAGGTATGTAAATGGATCGACTCAGATGTTAGGCGGTTTCCTTACCTGTAGTCCAGCTTGTTAGCTTAGCCCTTTTAGTTTAGTTTAGTTGTTAGATTAGATTCGATTCTTACCTACTTCAAAAACTAACGAATCGTGGGTATTTTAAAAGACAGCCCAAGGGATCCTACGGATATTTCAAAGACGTATCTTTTCATAAAAACACCGTAGCCACTATTTTCAAAACCTCATGATTCGAGTTATTTCAAAAGGCACCATTTGTAGGACTTATATTAGATTAATGCAGATTAGTTATAGTTGCGTCTAGTATTCAGCTCCCGCTCATTATTGTGGTACGCTTCGCATCGCATGCTTATATTATGTTTCATACTCCATTATTGATATCATGCTGTTAGGACACCAGCACCATTACCGATGATGCGTATGTACCACGTACACTTACTTGCCGGCTCACACACATCTTCATCGGTAATTGCCATGTCACGTACACCTTAGAAAATATTATTGCTTGACATAGCATGTTAGCTAATAGTTTAGACATTGTAGTTATTACCTGCTACTTCATGCATACTGTTATTCATTGTTATGCCGCATTCATGGATTCTCATGCATATATTCACTTTTTACGTGCTATTGAGGTTTTGGATTCGGATTTCCATGAGATTATCTGGATTTGGGGAAAACCGTAAAACATATACAAACTTCTTCTTTCTCTTTTTAAATGAAAAGCGTGGTTTTTCCCATGATGTATGAGTCGTCCACCATGAGTTTGCTGATGGATTTCGAGACCCGATTCGAGGAGTTGGATGAACCGTTTCGGGCACATGGTGGACCCGGTAAGGTACCCCCGGGCAAGAAGCTCGTGGTAATGATGATGAGCCTGGCAGGGGGAGATTACCTACCGGTGATTTTACCCGACGCGTCGGATATCCGGAGGATACCGTCGTGGTCTTGAGATGGATGGTAGGGGCCGGTCTGGACTGACGGCGCCCTAGATATTGAGATTGAGACATTGAGATTTCGAGATATTGAGGTACTGAGATTTGATGATACAGGCCAGTCCGGATAGCCGGAGCCTGAGGCTTTGAGACATTGAGATTTATGTTTTGTGTCGATGCTAGACACAGTTGATTCCTATTTCATTTATGATACCTCATTTTAAAAATACAAAGGAAATCTCACTAATTTATGAAAACAGTTTCTTCATTTACATGTATTCTGTTTTCATGCATTCATACCTCATTCATATGATATATTGCTACCTGAGGCACTGACACGGGCACGAGATCACACTTGGGTTAGATATTACCCTAGCCATTGTTATAGGCTGCATGTTATTCATATATTTGAGGATATATTATGATCATTGACCTAGGTTGCGTTATTTATGCGATTTTTGTGCGTAGATGTTTTTCTATTCACGAGTTGGCAACTCACCCCCGTTGTGCCCCAGTTTCTTTCAGGTTTTGCCGTACAGGTTTCATTACGGCTTTGCTGGCACTACTTCCTTTTCCGGGTGATTTACTATTAGGTGGGTTTATTTGTATCGTACCCCCCATTATATATCTTGTATATCATTATACTGTTGTATCTAGAAGTTCCATCAACCAAACATGTATTTATTTTGAGATAGAGACCAGTGATGTTATTCCTTCGACCTTCGAGTCGCGCGTTATATTTCTGTGGTTTTCTTGTTGTTTTGAGTTCCCTTTTGAATTTTGATCCTCACTATTGGCGTTGTATATTATATTGCTTGTGTGGTTGTGGTCGTCGATTGACGAAGTGCTAGCTCCCGCTTGGGGATGCCTTTTTATTGATTTCGTATACTATTCATGTTGTATCCCGTTTGGGGGCCAGTATTTACAAAGGAGACTCTGCCGAAATTTTCAGGAAATTTTTGGATGTTTTTAAAAACCGCATAATTCGGCTTATGCTATTGAAACTACTTGCTTTAAGTTGGTTTTTCCTGCACTCTACATCTTTTCTTAGTTTGGATTTCTGGGTTTTCGGTTTACTTAGATTACGTACGCCTCGAGACGTTCGTAGTTTAAGTGCCGGTCATATTCCGTACTTTCGGGTCGTGACATCGGGCCCAGGTTGGTTGGGCTTGGACCACTTGTGTCACGCCCCACTTCCCAAAAGAAAGTGAAGAGATAATATAACATGGTCTGCAACCTAACCGTATTGAAGGTTGTCTATTTCAATATAGTTACGTTAAGCGTATGAATACACACACACACACACACCCCAAAACGAAATAATAAAAGCGGAAAATATTTATTTCCATTAACAAAATCTTTATTACATCCCACAAGAAACGAGTAAAATAAACTAAATAGTTTAATTACATCGAAGGAAAATAGCAAAGCCTTAAACATGTAGGCAACCAAAAAAAATATAACTAGCTAATCTTCCATCGTCAAGTCCGCATAATCTTCATTAGTAGGCTCCAACTCCTGTTCTTCATCACAAAATTCGTCATCATCTAACGGATGTCCCAGGGAAAGGAAAAGAAGAGAAAGGAAGTCTGCCATCGAGTTACACTCAGGTAGGATTCCTCTAAAGATAGTAAGGGTAAAGAATAACCAGCGTAAAGGTATGATGTCAAATGTGTAAAAGGTATGATGTATATGTGTATAAGGGTATGGTGTCGCATGTGTGTAGTGGTATGCTATATAAGGTATCTACTAGGTAGTATGTCTGTATTAGTTTGTTAGACCAGGGTACGGATACTCATGATTGTTCCGTTGTGAGCCACGGAACAACAACTAGCGAAGCGAAATATACAGTTTCACTTCCCGGGATCATGATCGAGTAATAGGGTTCTGCATATACCTTGCCTAATCAAACTACCCATCCCCGTTATTCGGTGTAAAGGTTTTCGGACTAGAGTTGGTGCGTATATCATCTAAGTATGGAATTTCCACATTATATATCATCCGCATATTGGATTGGTCACCCGTAATATTGGGATCTTCTGATATAGTAGTCATCCATTTATCGGATTGGTCACCCATTTATCGGGATATTCATTTAAAAGAGTATTTCATACTTAGGTTCGCGTATTCTAACCCTAACCATATTATGTGTCATGTATATCATAAGTTTGTATTTAAAAGGGGTCCTACAAGGATTTGAACCTCTACAACCATCACTGTTTATTATTTTTTTGTGATCCATAAAAAGTAAGGTGGTTAAAGTTTATCATTGTGTGTAAAAGGTATGATATATATTGTCACGCCCCGCTTCCCAGAGTACGCTAAATTGGGCAAGTGACAAAGCCAACCATGCTACCTGTGGGTAGAAAGTATCCATCCACAGTCACATTACGGCTGCAGAGATATCAAGAACAAAATAAAACTATCTAAAACATGTCCATAAGCCAAGATAACATGAGTCGAGAATAATAAAAATGCGAAAGCAAAAGATCCAATACACAATAACTGGAATGTATGTCCCATAATACGGGCTCACATCAGGAATAAACTGCAGAAAATAACTGAAACTAGCTACTATTGAAACTCACAGCTCAGCCTGCTGGCTGAAATACTCCTGCTCGGACTGCAGCAAAGGTACGGGATCTGGGCCATGCAAAACCCAGAAGTCGGCGCGTCATGTTATCAAGTAATAAAATATGAACAGAGTAACAGGCAATGCAGATATAAACATGAATAAAAAACAAGGGTAACAGTAATATAAGTCAGGCAGTGCAGGGTAGTGTATAGTGAATAAACTAAACTGTTCTATTGGTTTTCTACTCTAAAGTCTTTGAAATCAAATTGATGAATCATCGATATAACTCAATAGTATCCCGGGCATGCCTAGGACCACGGTCTACAGACTCTCGGGCTGAAACCGAGACGTGCTGCTGGGCAGTAAAAGGTAACAGGTACAGACGAGTGATATCAGTATCATCACTCTGGGGCTGGCCTAGCCCTTAAGACTGATCAGAACAGGTATCGAACTGTTGAGTTACAAGTCAGGTTTCACCATTGATTTCCCCATACCCCCAAGTTATAAGTGTTCAAGTCAGGTATTCAGTAATCAAGAACTAATACCAACACAGGATCAAGTAAGAGCAGGTTTTTCTGGATAGACAACAGGAACGGTCCGTAAGGACTACATGTCAGGTTTGTTGGCATTAGACAAGAAATCAAGTAACGGGTCAAGCCATGGTACATCAGGTCGAGTCAAGTAGTGTACGGTACCATGTCGGGTCAGGTAACATGTGTAGCAAGTCATGTCAGGGTATAAAAGATAACATGTGGGTGCCCATAACAGCTAGCATAATCATGGTTATAAGTAATCAAGCATGGTTATCAATAACGTAATCTAAGCAATGAATTAAAACAATAAAGCAGATTCAATCAATTGGCAGTACAGTTATCAGTTGTGGTTCAGAGACGGTTTCAACATTATATGAGTACAGGGTGACATTCATGGCCATTAAATCATGTTAATCAATATTACGAATTTCCAGGGATGCAATAATCTATAAATAGGTCCACTGGATGAATTCACAGCTAAAACTGGTTTAAGTGCGCACAAGTGTCCGATGGATTAAAACTATGGAAAGATACCATAAGCTATGGCAAAATGTGATTAAACATATGATTGTAGTCATGAGATTTAACATTTAAATGTAATCATGTATGCAATAATTACCTGTCAAGTTCTAGATCTCAAATCATATAAACCGATGCACACGGAACGTCGAAATGATATAAACGATGCATGGGGTACTATATTTAAACTACATGTATTAGAATATGTATAAAATGATTTAAATAGAATGTAGCAAGATTAACTTGCCTCGACGGGTCGCGAATCGGGAAAACGAAACGTTACACGTCGGCGGGGAAATCTCGCGACGTGCGCACGGTTCACGGAATGAACCCAAACGACGAACAGTGGAGCCACACGGGTCAGGGTTCCTCACTGGAACGTCGGGACAAGTCGCCGGCACGGTCGGATTCCGGCGAAATACAAAAACAGTGAATAGGATTGCTAAAAGTGTAGATCCAGAGAAGGAAGAAAAGAACAGGGAAAAGGAGAAGAAGAAAGAGGATGAGGGATACTTACTGGGTCTCAGAGGGGTACTAGCAATGAAGGCGAGATCTACGGCGGTGAAGAACGCCGGTGAAGGGTTTACAGGAGAGTTAGGGTTCGGTTAGTGTTTGCAGGGTTCTGGGTTTGCTGGGTTCCTTGGGATTTGAGGGTTCTGTGGGGGAAAGAGGACAGAGAAGAGAGGAGAGGAGAAGAAGAAGATGGTGACGGGGTGAGGTGGTCGGCGGCTAAGGAACGGTGGCGGTGATGGGTGCAGTGGGTGTGCAGGGCCTCGGGAGAGGGAGAAGGAGAAGAAAAAAGAAGAAGAAGATGACGAGGAGGGGAAGGAGGCTTGGTTGAAGGGGATCGGCGATACGGTGAAGGGTTTCTAGGGTTAGGGTTTGAGGAAGGCAGGGGGTTTGTAGGTTCTCGTGGTCGCGGGAGTTTTTAAAAGAGGAGAGAAGAGATGAAGTAGAAGGGAGGTGACCACACCCAGAAGGCGGTGACGGGACCTATTCCCACCGCGAGGGGAGAGAGAAACGACACGAGAGGAGAGAGAAAGAGAGAAACGTGAGGGGAGAGGAAGAGGAGGAGAGAGAAGCTTGTCTCGTTGCGAGGTGAGCGAGAAAAATAAGAGAGAGAAGGAGAAAAAGGGAGAGAGAGAAAGAAATGGTAGGGGCCAGCGTGAGGAAATGGAGGGTAGTGATTGGACGAGGGGAAGAAATTATTAGGAGAAAGTTGTAAAAGATTTTGAGGGTTTTCTAAAAAAATAATATTGTTGGTTAAAATCTGTGATAGGCTGGGAGAAATTTTGTTTAGTTAAGGAAATATTTTTGGTTATAAGATTTTAAATTTTGCTGGTAAAAAAAATATTTGGATAAATGGGATTTGGCGGTATACAAATTATTTCAGAATTGCGCCCGGGTCGAGTCTGCAAATTTGAATTTGAAATAAGATAATTTTTGGCGGGTTCCAAAAATAAAATGAAGGATTGTATAATTAAAAAGCATACCCCCAAGAACGGATGCACGCACGTGCGCGTAGGCGTCCAAACACGTCCGTTTCACTGAACAGGACGAGAACACGATGCAAGGACGCTACCGCAGGGTTAGGGGTGTCAAGCCGGTCATGACAAGTATTTTTAATTTTATTTTAGATGACTAAACTGTTATATGCAGAATTTGAATTGTCGGGTAAATTGCAACAAGCAACAATCAAGCAAGACAGATGAAATAAATATCACACACCAGACATGTGATAACTGAAATTAGTAGAATTGGACTCGGTTGTTACATTATGCCCAACTACAAAAAGAATTTCGTCCTCGAAATTCCAAGAATACAAAAGATAGACGACAAACAACTACAAGAAAATATGAGGAAACTTCTGCCGGATTTCATCTTCTCGTTCCCAGGTGGACTCTCCATGCGAGCGATTACCCCAAGAAACAAGTATAAGAGGGAGAACCTTGTTCTTAAGAACCTTTTCCCTTCGATCCACAATTTCAACCGGTCGCTCCTCAAAAGTCAAGTCTTCTCGTACCGTCAGTTCCGAATGATCCAACACATGTCTTTCATCTCGAACATACCTACGGAGTTGAGATACGTGAAACACATCGTGCATATTCGCCAAGGATTGCGGTAACGCCAAACGATACGCTACTTCACCGACACGCTCCAAGATTTCAAAGGGTCCAACGAATCGAGGACTGAGCTTTCCTCGACTTCCAAAACGAATCACCCCTCTAGTCGATGATATCTTCAAGAATAACAAATCACCAACGGCGAACTCTAGAGGTCTTCTCGACGTATATGTCCAACTCTTCTGTCGGTCTTGAGCTGCCTTCATATGATTCCGAATAGCGTTAACCTTTTCTACTGTCTGCACAACCAAATCTGGTCCCAACAATCTTCGTTCACCGACATCGTCCCAGCAAACAGGTGAACGGCATTTGCGACCATACAAAGCTTCAAACGGAGCCATCTGAATAGTTGCCTGGAAACTGTTGTTGTAAGAAAATTCCACCAAATATAGATTATCCTCCCAAGAACCCTTGAAGTCCAACATGCATGCTCTCAACATATCTTCAAGAGTTTGGATCGTTCTCTCCGACTGACCATCAGTTTGAGGATGATAAGCCGTGCTAAACTTCAATCGAGTCCCCAAACTTTCCTGTAAACTCCTCCAGAAGTGTGATAAGAACCGAGTGTCCCTATCGGATACGATGCTCACCGGTACTCCATGCAATCTTACAATCTCCTGCATGTACCGTTCTACTAAAGTTTCTGTTGATTGACCAACCCGAAAAGGAATAAAATGAGCTGCCTCGGTCAAATGATCAACAATCACCCATACTGCATTGTTTCCTTTTGGACTTCGCGGTAGAGCTGTCACGAAATCCATGGTTATATGTTCCCACTTCCACTGAGGAATCGGAAGTGGTTGTAACAAACCAGCAACCCTTTGATGTTCAGCCTTAACTTGCTGACACACCAAGCACTTTGCCATAAAGCGAGCAATCTCCCGTTTCATACCTTCCCACCGGAAATGCTGTCGTAAGTCTCGGTACATCTTCGTGCCTTCTGGATGTACGGAATAAGCTGAACTGTGTGCCTCCTTCATAAGCTCTTCACGAATATCTCCCTTTGGCACACACAAATGGCTACTATACCTCCACGAACCATCTTCGTGGATCAATAAATCTATTCGTAGTCCGGCTTCAACCTGTTCTCGAAACTTTTGCAATATAGGATCCTGCGATTGCGCTGCCTTAATGTTCTCGATCAACGACGAATGTACTTGCAGCTGCAACAACTGCCCCGAAGAATGCTGTAGCACAACCTCCAAATCAAATCTTCGAAAGTCTTCAACAAGTTCTTTCTGCGTAGTCAACCTCTGAATTGCTGGTAACCGACTGAGCGCATCCAGTACGACATTAACCTTCCCCGGATGGTACTTGAGATCAAGGTCGTACTCAGCCATCAGCTCTAGCCATCTACGCTGCCTCATATTAAGCTCCTTTTGCGTGAACAAATAATTCAAACTCTTATGATCCGTGAAAACTTCGACCCTTTCGCCCAAAAGGTAGTGTCTCCAAATCTTCAAAGCGAAAATCACTTTCGCAAGCTCCAAGTCATGAGTTGGGTAATTCTTCTCATGGGTCTTCAGCTGTCTTGATGCGTATGCTACAACCTTCCCATGCTGCATCAGAACACAGCCCAATCCTTTTCCAGATGCGTCGCTGTGAATCACCAATCCTCCAGAATTGTCTGGCACGGTCAGGATAGGGGCGGTTATCAATCTCTGCTTCAACGTTTCAAAAGCTGACGCACATCTATCTGTCCATACAAAAGGTACCTCCTTGCGCGTAAGCTTGGTCAACGGCTCCGCCAGACGAGCAAAGTTCTCCACAAATCTTCTGTAATATCCAGCGAGTCTAAGAAAACTTCTTATCTCCGCAACATTCTTTGGAATCGGCCAATCACGAACTGCTGCAATCTTTTCGGAATTGACGGCGATTCCATCGCCAGACACAACATGCCCCAAAAACTTTACTTCTTCTAGCCAAAACTCGCACTTGCTCATCTTCACATATAGCTTCTCTTGTCTCAGCGTCTGCAGTGCGATCTTTAAATGCTCAGCATGCTCTTCCATACTCTTCAAGTAAACCAGAATATCGTCGATGAACACCACAATAAACTGGTCCAAGAAAGGTGAAAAGATTCGGTTCATCAAGTCCATGAATATCGCCGGTGCATTCGTTACTCCGAAGGGCATCACTAAGTACTCGTAATGTCCATACCGAGTTCGGAACGCCGTCTTGCAAATACACTCGGACCTGATGATATCCGGATCGCAAATCCAGCTTCAAGAATACCCTCGCGCCACTAAGCTGCTTAAAAGTTCGCCAATGCGAGGAATCGGGTACTTGTTCTTAATAGTCATCCGGTTTAATTCTCGATAGTCGATGCACATTCTTCTCGTGCCATCTTTCTTCTTAACTAGAAGAACTGGAGCTCCCCAAGGCGAGTTACTGCTTCGAATCCAACCTTTCCCAAGCAGTTCCGCAACATGTTTCTTGACTTCTTCCAACTCCACTGGTGCCATTGGATAATACGCTTTAGATACTGGCGGTGCACCAGGAATAAGATCAATTGCGAACTCCGCGTCTCGCTTCGGCGGTAATCCCAATATGTCTTCAAACACGTCCATAAAATCGCGAACAACAGCTGGCTCTTCACTTCCATCAACCTAAATTGATGCAAGAATATTATTTGTCGGCCTAGCCCTAAACTCGACTGGCCAGACATAACCGCTTCCTCCAGTGAAGGTAAACTCAGGATGTCCGGGAATCTGGAAAATTACTTTCTTTGCCCTACAATCAATGTGAGCGTGGAAAGTACCAAGAAAATCCATTCCCAAGACAACTTCGTAGCTGCCCGTATCTATCACCAAGAAATCTGCAAAAGCTCCCGTCCGCAAACAACAACTGTACAATCTTTACATTCCCTACTAGATATGATTTTCCCATTCCCAGTGTGTATGTCCCAGAAGCTAGACAGGGTCGTGCAAGTAATCGAGTGTGTATCTATAAACTTGGATGACATAAAACAATGGAATGCACCAGAAACAAATAACGCTAATGTGGAAAAACCATGAACGAGTAGAATACCTGAAACAACTTCTCCCGAACCTTTAGCTTCCTCAGCCATCAAGGTAAAAGCTCGAGCCTGATTAGGTCCTTGAGTCAGATGCTTCTATCCCTGGAACGGTTTTTGCGGAGGCTTCTGAATATTATCCCTCGTACGAAGCTTCGACGGACAAGCACTGACAGAGTGATCTGCCGCTCCACAAACTAAACAGAGTCCCCGTTTCCTTCGGCAATCTCTTTGCACATGTCCGTGCAAATGGCAGTAGTTACAAATCACGTTCTTCTTCCGATCAACCATAATTGTTTTCTTCATTGGTGTTGCGCTGCGTCTGTTCACCGGAACCCTTCTACGTACGGGCGTTTGGTTTAGTGCAAACGCCGGCTTCATCTCGGTCTGTTGCTTGTGGTCCTCAAGCAAGTCACGAATTACTCCAAGCAACGTAGTGTCATCCATACCCCTCTGGTACGATTGTAGGTCTCTGGCTTCCATGATACTGCAACCAAGATACCAAATAGGATTAGTATGATGCAACTTCAAAATGTAGATCAAGGATATGAATCAAGGCTAGAACTCCAAGTTACTTAAATAGAGTACCGTATTGTAACTATGCCACGGTATCATAGCCACAATTACATAACTCCACCCAAGTCGCCAAGTCCTAGAGATAACAAGAAATCAGGTTTCGAGTCGATATGCAAAGGAAGTTTGCACATCGTAAAAGATATAATCAGGAAGAACTTGATTCAAGAATGGTAAAACGGCAAGGTGGCAGGACATGTTTCCTAAACACGGGTATTCTGATTCGTGTATTGGGTACAATACCCAACTACAAAAGAATCAACCCAACTATCCTATGTCTCTGATACCAAAAGAACCATGTCACGCCCCGCTTCCCAGAGTACGCTAAATTGGGCATGTGACATAACCAACCATGCTACCTTTGGGTAGGAAGTATCCATCCACAGTCATATTACGGCTGTAGAGATATCAAGAACAAAATAAAACTATCTAAAACATGTCCATAAGCCAAGATAACATGAGTCGAGAATAATAAAAGTGCGGAAGCAAAAGATCCAATACACAATAACTGGAATGTATGTCCCATAATACGGGCTCACATCAGGAATAAACTGCAGAAAATAACTGAAACTAGCTACTATTGAAACTCACAGCTCAGCCTGCTGGCTGAAATACTCCTGCTCGGACTGCAGCAAAGGTACGGGATCTGGGCCATGCAAAACCCAGACGTCGGCGCGTCATGTCATCAAGTAATAAAATATGAACAGAGTAACAGGCAATGCGGATATAAACATGAATAAAAAACAAGGGTAACAGTAATATAAGTCAGGCAGTGCAGGGTAGTGTACAGTGAATAAACTAAAATGTTCTATTGGTTTTCTACTCTAAAGTCTTTGAAATCAAATTGATGAATCATCGATGTAACTCAATAGTATCCCGTGCATGCCCGGGACCACAGTCTACAGACTCTCGGGCTGAAACCGAGACGTGCCGGTGAGCAGTAAAAGGTAACAGGTACAGACGAGTGATGTCAGCATCATCACTCCGGGGCTGGCCTAGCCCGTAAGACTGATCAGAACAGGTATCGAACTGTTGAGTTACAAGTCAGGTTTCACCATTGATTTCCCCATACCCCCAAGTTATAAGTGTTCAAGTCAGGTATTCAGTAATCAAGAACTAATGCCAACACATGATCAGGTAAGAGCAGGTTTGTCTGGATAGACAACAGGAACGGTCCGTAAAGACTACATGTCAGGTTTGTTGGCATTAGACACGAGATCAAGTAACGGGTCAAGCCATGGTACATCAGGTCAGGTCAAGTAGTGTACGGTACCATGTCGGGTCAGGTAACATGTGTAGCAAGTCATGTCAGGGTATAAAAGATAACATGTGGGTGCCCATAACAGCTAGCATAATCATGGTTATAAGTAATCAAGCATGGTTATCAATAACGTAATCTAAGCAATGAATTAAACAATAAAGCAGATTCAATCAATTGGCAGTACAGTTATCAGTTGTGGTTCAGAAACGGTTTCAACATTATATGAGTACAGGGTGACATTCATGGCCGTTAAATCATGTTAATCAATATTACGAATTTTCAGGGATGCAATAATCTATAAATAGGTCCACTGGATGAATTCACAGCTAAAACTGGTTTAAGTGCGCACAAGTGTCCGATGGATTAAAACTATGGAAAGATACCATAAGCTATGGCAAAATGTGATTAAACATATGATTGTAGTCATGAGATTTAACATTTAAATGTAATCATGTATGCAATAATTACCTGTCAAGTTCTAGATCTCAAATCATATAAACCGATGCACACGGAACGTCGAAATGATATAAACGATGCATGGGGTACTATATTTAAACTACATGTATTAGAATATGTATAAAATGATTTAAATAGCATATAGCAAGATTAACTTGCCTCGACGGGTCGGGAATCGGGAAAACGGAACGTTACACGTCGGCGGGGAAATCTCGCGACGTGCGCACGGTTCACGGAATGAACCCAAACGACGAACAGTGGAGCCACACAGGTCAGGGTTCCTCGCTGGAACGTCGGGACACGTCGTCGGCACGGTCGGATTCCGGCAAAACACAAAAACAGTGAATAGGATTGCTAAAAGTGTAGATCCAGAGAAGGAAGAAAAGAACAGGGAAAAGGAGAAGAAGAAAGAGGATGAGGGATACTTACTGGGTCTCAGAGGGGTACTAGCAATGACGGGGAGATCGACGGCGGTGAAGAACGCCGGTGAAGGGTTTACAGGAGAGTTAGGGTTCGGTTAGTGTTTGCAGGGTTCTGGGTTTGCTGGGTTCCTTGGGATTTGAGGGTTCTGTGGGGGAAAGAGGACAGAGAAAAGAGAAGAGGAGAAGAAGAAGAAGATGGTGACGGGGTGAGGTGGTCGGCGGCTAAGGAACGGTGGCGGTGATGGGTGCAGTGGGTGTGCAGGGCCTCGGGAGAGGGAGAAGGAGAAGAAAGAAGAAGAAGAAGATGACGAGGAGGGGAAGGAGGCTTGGTTGAAGGGGATCGACGATAAGGTGAAGGGTTTCTAGGGTTAGGGTTCGAGGAAGGCAGGGGGTTTGTGGGTTCTCGTGGTCGCGGGAGTTTTTAAAAGAGGAGAGAAGAGATAGAGTAGAAGGGAGGTGACCACACCCAGAAGGCGGTGACGGGACCTATTCCCACCGCGAGGGGAGAGAGAAACGACGCGAGAAGAGAGAGAAAGAAAGAAACGTGAGGAGAGAGGAAGAGGAGGAGAGAGAAGCCTGTCTCGTAGCGAGGTGAGCGAGAAAAATAAGAGAGGGAAGGAGAAAAAGGGAGGGAGAGAAAGAAATGGTGGGGGCCAGCGTGAGGAAATGGAGGGTAGTGATTGGACGAGGGGAAGAAATTGTTAGGAGAAAGTTGTAAAAGATTTTGAGGGTTTTCTTAAAAAATAATACTGTTAGTTAAAATCTGTGATAGGCTGGGAGAAATTTTGTTTAGTTAAGGAAATATTTTTGGTTATAAGATTTTAAATTTTGCTGGTAAAAAAATATTTGGATAAATGGGATTTGGCGGAATACAAATTATTTCAGAATTGCGCCCGGGTCGAGTCCACAAATTTGAATTTGAAATAAGATAATTTTTGGCGGGTTCCAAAAATAAAATGAAGGATTGTATAATTAAAAAGCATACCCCCAAGAACGGACGCACGTACGTGCGCGTAGGCGTCCAAACACGTCCGTTTCACTGAACGGGACGAGAACACGATGCAAGGACGCTACCGCAGGGTTAGGGGTGCCAAGCCAGTCATGACAAGTATTTTTAATTTTATTTTAGATGACTAAAACTGTTATATGCAGAATTTGAAATGTCGGGTAAATTGCAACAAGCAACAATCAAGCAAAACAGATGAAATAAATATCACACACCAGACATGTGATAACTGAAATTAGTAGAATTGGACTCGGTTGTTACATATATAAAAGTATAATTTAAGGTATTTTGTGAGAAAAACTTCTGATTAAAAGATTAATGTGTTTTTATAAAAATTATCTTTTTATAAAGGTTATGTTTTTTTTTATGTAATTGTAACTTTTATAGAAGTTTAGGTTACATTTATGAAAATATTTTTTTTATTGAAGATTAAGGTATTCTTTTGAAATATCTTTTTATAAAAGTTTATGGGGCTTTGTTGATAATAGCCTTTTAGTAAATGTCAAGATATTTAAATGCAATTATATCCTTGCAGGAAGAATTAAGGTATTTTATTATAAATAATATTTTATAAAGTTATGGTGTTTATTTAGATGTAACATTTATGTCCGTATTGGCAACCGCTGCATATGGACGGCAGGATTTGTGTTCTTTTCAGAGATTATTGCCTAATAACCACTAATAACCATGAGGTGTTTCATGTAAAATATTACCCTATTAGGGTATTTTATTAAATCTTAGTGGTTATAGGTTAAAAAATTAATATAAAATTATCCCCTTTTGTGTGAAAGGGTATTAATGTGAAAAACTATATAATTATTTAGTTATATGAAATAATCAGTGATACCTCGTATGTAAAGGGATTTTAGTGAATATAGAAATTATTGATTATAATATTAACTAAAATATTATCTTTAGGAACTAAGTATTTTATTTAATACCACTTTAAGCTCAAAAGGGCGTATACACTTACTAGAAGATCAACTTGTAAGGTATTTAATAAAACTTGAATTAACCCGATGATATATTGATTATAATAGTATGATCACAATTAATATGGCAGCATAACAATGTGGAATCGATATATTATAGACATCATAATAGGGTATGTATGATTTGTAAACTAAAAGCAATAGATCATATCCTTACGAATTATCAACATTAAGTTAAGATTCTTCCATTAAAATAATACCGTAACATAATATGCATGAGGGTTTTAATATCGTATTAAAATACGTTGCAAGATTATCATCATGTCTAAGATTCCTAATAGAAGAAAGTGATAGATCAAGGGAAAGAGGCGGATCCTACCATTGTTTGATTATCGAAAAGTCGATGAAGACTTCCTATTTGTACTTTTTCTCCTTCCTCTGATTTTTCCAAAATGTGTAGTCTGCACCGTTACATATATCCTTCGAATTCTGGTTGCACAACAATTTTCTGTGAATTTTTCGGAGTAGAAATGATGTAGAAAAGGCACAGAGAAGGGTTCTATTTATACGGGTTTTCTCCCAACAATAAAATCTCAAAATCCGGTTCAAATCTCACCAAAATCATCAAAATCCGCACTAGGAACTGCAGCAATCAATCGCCCAAAAAAATTTGCCGTCGTCATCAATTTTTGGCAATTGAATCTAAATCCAACGGCCACCGTTCTCAGCCACATGGCCATGTGGGTTCACGCGCTGGCTGGCGCAAGCACATGATCCCCACCATGCGGGGGCCGCAAGCAGCCCTGGGCCGTTGGATTTTTGATCCAACGGTCCAGGTTTTAAAAACCTTTTATTATTAACTTTTTTGAGGTGATTTTTTTAAATATAAAAACCGTTTTGATTTAAGCCGAATTTGTTTTAGAAAATTGTTTAAAATATTTTTGAAATTTGAGAAACCAAGAAAAAATATTTTGTTGTTGTCTTTAGTTTAAAAATGATTTTGGGCTAAAAACAAATAATATTCCCATATCTAAAATATTTGCTAGTTATTATAATTATTTAAAAATCTAGTTTATCCTTGAAATATAATTATTTTAATTGATAATAAAAATATTTAAACTGTTTTTTAGACATTATAATTTATATGAAAATATTTTTAAGCTTGAGTAAATATAATAACCTTATAAAATTTCTATACCAATGTTTTAAAAGCTTTGAAAAAAAAAATCTAAAATAAGCTTTTTAAAATATAAACATTTTTTTCCAAAGGTATTTTACATAAATAAACACTCAAAGAATACTCGATACTAAAAATTTATCGAACGACCTTTTATTAAGATAAGGAAAAATATAATCGTTACAACTTGTTTGGATGTTGACTTTGACCGTGACTTTTTTTAATTTCAGCCTTGGAGTGCAATTTTTGATCCCAATAGGATTTTTTTTCAATTTCTTTTTTGTATTTTTCTATGAAAAAGTGAGAAACCTGACATACCCATGAGTTTGGGCTAAAATTGCAAAGATAAAGATTTTTTTTAAAGTTGGACAACAGTGAAAAGTTTTTTTTTCTTTTCTATATTGTAACTCTAAAACTTGGCTAATTCTAAATATAACCCCTAAAACATTCTATTTCCAAATACAACCCCTATAATTTCTACATTAATCAAAAGATACTCTCTGTCAAGTTAATCTGGGTTTATAGTTTTATTAGGGCTAACTTGGATTTGGTTGTAATAGATTTTCCCTTTTAACCCCTTCTCTCAGCTGAACTTTCCTCAAAATCTCGAGAGTTGCTTTTTTCGTGAACTCTTTGATTCCTCCCATACTTTTTACGGTGACGGGGATGCATTCTTGAAGTTGTCTCAACATTGCAAGCTTATTAAAACTGCCAAATAGCCCCGGTCGAAACCTAGATGTCCATCAAAAGTACAATTTTTACAAGTTAAATGCTTTTATTAGTGTCGAAAAGCTATGGCCGAAGCAGTAGCAGCAAGAAAAGCAGAAAAAGCAAAGTAGCAGCAGCAACACGAAGATGAAAGAAGCGAAACATCATAATAGGTAAGAGAGAAAGGAGTAGAGTTGTGGCCATTAAGGGGTATCTTCGTCATTTTAAACCCATAATGGTTAGAACTACGGTTAGAAGGATGAAAGCTAATCATGAGGTCTTATTTAATCAAGTTTGAAGTTTTGGAGGCTGTATTTAAAAATAGATGTTTTAGGGGTTGTATTTAGAATCAGCCAAGTTTTAAAGGGCCAATATAGAAAATACCATACCTATAAATTGAATAAACAATCACTTCACACTAATCAGCCCGGCTTCAATGAAGCGGCAAACTAAAATAAACCCGGTACAATTAACGAACCCGACACCTAATTATCCAATCTCACTCTTTTTTCTTACAAAGTCCCAAAACGCAAACTTCCCCCCTTTTCTTTCCAAATTCATCGCCAGATCTACCAAATTTCAGTTTTTTCCCATCGAATCTCGATCAAAATCTCTCCTTATCCAATAATTCAACAACAAACATATCCAAATCATGTCGAGCGACAGCGAAGAGGACGAGCTCCTGCAAATGGCGCTCAAAGAGCAGGCCCAGCGCGATGTCAATTACCAGAAGCCCCCATCGAAATCATCGAAGCCTGTTGTCAACCTCATCCAGCCACCTCCGCCGCCTCCTTTTGCGGCCAACAACAAGAATCAGCAGCGAAACCCTAACCCTAGGACGAGCTCGGCGTCTTCGTCCAAGAGAGGAGGAGGAGGGGATGAAGACGACGATTCAGAGGTGGAGATGCTGAGCATTTCGTCAGGGGACGAGGAACCGTCAAAGGAGATCGGGATCCAGCAGCCGAAGAATCGGGTTCGGCGGCCGTCCAGGGATGATGGGGATCGAGGTGGTGATGATGGGGAGGAGCCTAGAACTTGGAAACGGGTCGATGAGGCTGAGGTAATTTAGAAAAAAATGATGTTCATCAATAGAATTGGACTGGCAAAATTAAATGGATGGAATTTGGTGATTTGAAGGTGTAGCTTTATCTGAAATTATCTGATTTCAAAATGGTAATTGGAAAAGTGTATGAAGAAGAAAAAGAAAAGGAAAAATATGTTAGACAGAAGACTGGAACTTGGACCTCAAATCACTAGGCTGACTCGGCCGAAGTTTGAAATTTTACCTTGTTATCTTTAATGAAGATACTTATCCCGTTTATTCATTCCTTATATAGGGCTTGACCCATCTTGCATCTGCGCTATATTTTTGGTTGATGTAATAATGTGCGAATAATATGTGTTGATTTTAAAATATAGATATATAATTTCAGTATGGGCTTTTTACTAAAAAGTCCCCTGATACTTCGTATTTACTTAAAAGACATATATTTAAATTGCACTAAAAAGCCCCCTTCACTAGTTTTCCATCAAAAGCTTGTTCCTTGTAAGAAAGATGGAGCTGGAACTTGTGTTTGGGTTATTATTTTACCTTCTAGGTATTTAGATAGGTCTTTCTCACAAAAAAACTCACATTCTTGCCGAGTTGAAGATTAAGATTTAGCGCAACTAAAGAATCATGCACCTTTCAAATGAGGTTGCCTACGAACTCGAAAACTTGTAATTGAAGGAGTTTTTTCTCTTTCCCAGACGCTTACATCAAGAAAAAGGATTATATGCAAGGCGAATTTTGATTATAGCAGGCATATGAAAACAAATATCGTATGCTATATTAAGTCGCGCTCATCCGGCACGAGTAAGCAAGTCAAAACTACCAAAAACACGGGTAAGGCAACACTCCCATTATCAGGTCTCAGGTACTTGACGTAACGAGGTCTAACTCATAACTAGAAGCGTAAACGACACTCTAGAGAAAGCTTAAAGACCCCAACGGTCACTTTTGTACCATACAGGGACCCTTTAACTCATAACCAGAAGACGTAAACGACACCCAAGAGAAAGCTCAAAGGCCCCAACGGTCACTTTTGTTCCAGATAGGGACCCTTTCCCTTTGGTCGAGCAAGTTCATCACTACCAGATTTGTGACAAGGGATGGCATCCTCACTCATGAAAGTCTCACCTCATTCGTCTTTCTAGTTAGACTAAACACGTCATCCCATCTCTAATCAACGACACTCGACAAGCTCGTTGCTAAAGAAGGTTGAGAAATATGAGCCGGAGATCTTTGATCGAAACTATAATCCTAAAGCCAATTTGGCAAAAAATTTATGAATTTTGGGAAAAGAAGATATGTTTTTTAGATTTTAAGACCCTAACCGAAACTCACCGTTAGCCTTCTAACGGAATAGTGAAAAATGCTAAAAATATTCTTTTTTTGGCATGTTAGGGGTTTTTAGTGCAATTTAAATATATGAGGGTCTTTATAGTAAATACGAAGTATGGAGGGGCCTTTTAGTAATCAGCGAAGTATGAGGAGGCTTTTTAGTAAAAAGCCCTTTTAATATATGTTTTTATTTATAGTTAGAAAATCAAGTCATTCGGTTTCAATTGTTTTATGACAAATTTGAATTGATAAATTTAGACTCCAATGCGCACTTTGAAATATATCTTATGTTTTTAAATTGATATATGACATTTCTTGATCAATTGTATTTATACAGTATGAATTGGTTTCATGTCTTTTGTAATTGACTCACGATGGTTTGAATAAATGAAGTGTATTAACTTCTGTATAAATAAGATGTCTTTCAATTGGACTTAAAGCGGAAAATGTTTTTCATAATCTACCAAACACAACTTTAGAATACCTTAGGGATCGCTTGGTGCACGATAACCTAAGTGGGATTCCTAGATTCCTACAAAATAATTCCATGCTTATTTTGATGTAAAAAATATTCTTAGGAATTTAGGATTTCAAGAGGAATAAGATACCCTCAAATCATTGGAATCTTATTTTCATTTACACGGGTGTTTATCCGAATATTCTGGTTATTCCCACCAAATATTCTCTCTTAACGCAAATGGTGCCATGAGTCATGTTGCCCGTCACCAACCATTGTCTAGTGCCCGTCGCCATCACCATTCTTTGTCGACTGTTGCTGGATGCTGTCCGGTGTCTGCCACCTTCATCGTTCTTCGTTGATTGTTACCAGCGGTCGTCGCCCTCTGTCGTCGGTCGTAACTGCCGCTTGTCGTCGGATGCCGTCAGCTGGTGCCTTCCGCTGACAACCTTTTGGTTGTCGTCCTTTACAGCAGCTTATTGCCGCTTGTTGCCGCCGCCAATTGTCGCTAGCTTGTCGTCCAGTGCTTGATGCCAGTTACCGTTCTCCCTTGCCAGTTGTGTTGGGTCAAAATTACATCCCAGTTGACCAAGTCAAAACGAAGGTCAACCCCAAGTCAAGTGGGCCCGAGCCCAAGTCAAGACCAAGTATGGAAGGGTCCGGTCCCATGCCAAAAAGGAGGCAATAAATTAGTCTAAATGTAATTTTTAGAAATAAATATATGTAAAGTGGGTAGAAAGTCAAAATTTTGTAAACCCCATGGCTTATGTGCAAAAAAAGAAATAAGCACATAAGGCATGGGGTGACACAAGTGCCATTTGGCAAAGCCTGAGGGGCTATATGTAAAGTGTATAGTCTATAAAGGTAAACATGATGAAAATATCTATGACAACTCTTCCATTTTAAATCTTTAGGGTTTGTGCCTCCATCCTTGCTCTTTTAAGTTCTTCCTCTTCCTTTTCATTTTCCAATTAAATCAAGAGCTTAGCTCTTTTTAAAAAAAAACTAAATAAAGTTTTACCATAAACCCACCGAAGGAGAGTTTAACTCTCACATCCGATCGAAAAAAGGGGTTGGATTTTCGCTACTTTCTTCTCCCTCCTCAGGATCCAATTTAAGAGAGAGAAGAAGAGAAATCCACCTCTCAAGACTCCATCAAGAGAAGAAAAATGGTCTTTTTTTATCATCCAAGATCTAAATCTTGGAGCTCCTGCTCCCTCTCATATGAGGGAGAGGGGAGCTCCCACTAAGTGGGAGCTTTCCTTCCTCACGTGAGGGGAAGGCTCCCACAAAGTGGGAGCCCCTGCTCCCTCTCACGTGAGGAAGAGGGAACTCCCACCAGGTGGGAGCTTTCTCCCCTCTCACGTGAGGGGGAGTCTCCCATTTAGTGGAGTTTAACTCCACACCGAATAAAAATCTTTTTGGAGTTGAACTCCATTTAAAATTCTTTTGGAGTTTAACTCCACAATAAAAATCTTTTTGGGGAGTTTAACTAACTCAATTTAAATTTTTTTTGGAGTTTAACTCCACAATAAAAATTTTACATTAAATCTTTTTAGGAGTTTAACTCCATTTAAAATTCTTTTGGAGTTTAAACTCCACAATAAAAATCTTTTTGGAGTGAAACTCCAAAAAGAATTCTTTTTGGAGTTGAACTCCATAATAATTTTTTTTTGGAGTTTAACTCCACAATAAAAATCTTTTTGGGGAGTTTAACTTCACATTAAATCTTTTTAGGAGTTCAACTCAATTTAATTTTTTTTTTGGAGTTTAACTCCATAATAAAATTCTTACATCAAATCTTTTTAGGAGTTTAACTCCATTTAAAATTCTTTTGGAGTTTAACTCCACAATAAAAATCTTTTTGGAGTTGAACTCCATTTAAAATTCTTTTTGGAGTTGAACTCCACAATAAAATTCCTTTGGAGTTTAACTCCACCATAAAAATCTTTTTGGGGAGTTTAACTCCACATTAAATCTTTTTAGGAGTTTAACTCCATTTATAAATCTTTTGGAGTTTAACTCCACAATAAAAATGTTTTTGGAGTTGAACTTCATTTAAAATTCTTTTGGAGTTTAATTCCACATTTAAATTTTTTTGGAGTTCAACTCCACAACAAAATTCTTTTGGAGTTGAACTCCATGTAATAAAAAAATAATAATTTTGAAGCCCCCTCACGTGAGGGGGAGGCTCCTTCTCATGTGAGGGGAGGCTCCCACCCTCCTCACGTGAGTGGGAGGAAGCTCCCACCAAGTGGGAGCTTCTCCCCTCCTTCACGTGAGGGGGAGGCTCCCACTCCCATTTAGTGGGAGCCTCTTCCCCACCTCACGCGAAGGGGGGCTTTCTTTTTCTTTTAAAATTTTTTATTAAAAAAAGAGAAATAAATAAAAATAAATTATAAATAATATTTTTTTAAAAAAATGTGTTTCTTTATAAAAAAATATGTATCCCTTTTTAACAAATGGAACAAAAAAATGAACGTCTCAATTGTTATATATAAAAAAAACACCAATACTTCGCATTGAGTTCGCATGACCGGTTTTACCTGTCAATCGGAGGTTCTCTTGCTCCAAAAGCGATGGGTAATTAACGACAGCTTAGTCCGCGGCTGTCGGAGATTCGGATCTCCACAATCAATAAACCCCGGTTTGCCCTAGGCAGGAGGAATCTGTATGTGCCTGACAAGTGCACGCATTCCTATCTCAACGGGGTGACGAAAAACATCCTACAGATTCTGGGCCCTTTCTTTTTTTTTAAAAATTTTTTTATTAAAAAAGAGAAATAAATAAAAATAAATTATAAATAATATATTTTAAAATATGAGTTTCTTTAAATATTTTTTTATAAAAATATATATATCCTTTTTTTTACAAATGGAACAAAAAAATGAACACGTCTCAATTGCTATATATATAAAGAAAAAAACACATCAGTACTTCGCATTGAGTTCGCATGACAGGTTTTACTCGTCGATCGGAGGTTCTCTTGCTCCAAAAGTGTGGTAATTAACGGCAGTTTAGTCTACGGCTGCCGGAAATTCGGATCCCCACAATCAATAAACCCCGTCCTGCATTAGGCAGGGGGAATCTGTACATGCCTGACAAGCGCGTGCATTCCCATCTCAATGGGGTGACGAAAAACACCCTATAGATTCTGGCACGCCCGGTGGGACCTTCTCTCCTCCCATATTTCGGGTTAAACGTAAATACGAACTCAATTAATATACATATCTATATTTATACTGAAATAATGCTCTTTCATGCAGGTTTTCAAGCAATCAATTTTCAACGATGTCTCCAAAGATGAACTCAGCTTCCATCTCCTACACGATGAAGATGGACGCCAGGATGGTCCTTTCGGCCAGTCTCGGGCGACAGTGGGAGGAGCCGCTGCCATCATTTGGCTCTATTCTATTCGTGCCAACTAGCGCCATCCCAGTTTCTCAAGCTCCAGTAACAGACAGATCAGCCTCGAAAGGAAGGAGGCTAAATATGGTGATCTCGAGGGCACCACTACCCAAACGCAAGTCGGTGTTTGAATGACTTTTCTTGGCCCCAGCTGGAGGCAAGGCCATCAACACCAACAAAGCAACAAGGCATCTCGGGCAAGCTCCAGCGGCGTCCCTGATAACTGCTCAATTGGGTGTTTTCTTTAACCTTCCCGCCAATCGTCTCACAATGGCTTCCTGGATAACGGATGCCCGTCAAGCCCTCAAAATCGAGAAGCTAAGATAGAAAAAGCTCAGATACAGAGCCAACAAAAGGGCTAGGACTCATGCTAGGCTGACCTTCATAAGGTTTGAAGAACATGGTTACCCCGCCAAAGATAAAGAGATGGCTGGATATGTGGTCTACACTGTCTATATGGTGCAAGAGCAGGGACGGGACCACCACATCTCAAATCCAATCTGGTATGAATGTGGCTGCCTCTTCCCACGACCAACATCCTCTGGGAGGTAATGAAAACCCTTCCAGTGAGGCTGATGAGTAGAGATATCTCTCGGTTCATGAGGAGTCAGGCTCGGAAAGTGAAGAAGAGCCAATCTTCCGTCCCAAGAACGCAGAGCAGCAGCTTCTCCAAGAGCTCCAAAAATAGCTCAGAAGTAAAAGACAAGGAGATGGACAAACTTTACTCCAAAATTGACGACTTGATGAATGTTGTGATGCAGCTCACGGCCCAAGTTGCCTTCAGCCGTCCAATCAAGCGCAGGGTTCTGCTCATGAACCAGGAAACGGTGTCCCGAGACGCCCGACGCCTATTCCCTCAAATCCAAAGGTGGGCGGACCGCATGAAAGTCCAGTCGCATCCTATCTCGGGAAATGTCTTGGCTACCGATGACAGTATCCCGCTAACTCAAGATCAAATCATGGATTTGGTTGCCAACAAAGTCAAAATCTTGGTAGCTGAAGCCGAAGTGCAAAAGGATATAGCAATAGTGAGAGACCATATCCTGCTCAGTATGATCTGGTAGAATTTCCTAGCGGCTATGTCATCCCCAAATTCGGAAGATTTGATGGGACAGGAAATGCGAATCGGCACATCGCCCATTTTAAAGCCTCATTCGGGAATACTAGAGGTAATGATGCGCTTCTCCTCCGCCAGCTTGTTAATAGCCTGAATGATGTCGCTTTCGACTGGTACGTGAGTATACCGGATGGCTCCGTTACTACTTTCGTCCAAATGGAATCTCTGTTCCGATAAAGGTTCATGAGTGTCAGCGATAAGATCACCATTGCCGACCTCGTAAGGACCAAGCCAAAAAACAACGAAAGCAGCACGGATTTTATAACCTGATGGCGCAATCTCTCCGTCAAATGTGAACCGCCGATAGAGCAGAACCAATCTGTCAACCTCCTCGTTGGAAATCTCAACAATTGGATGGCCCCGTTTCTATGCACCGCGGGTCTCAAAACATTCCAGGAGCTGACCAGGAAAGTTCAGATGCTGGAGCGCTCAAACCAGGAGTCCTTGGATTCCCAAAATAACAATAGGTCCTGGAGAAACCGAAAGGACGATAATCGCAAAGACGGAAATTCCGACGATACTGAATATTTTAACATTGCGGCTAACCAAAATAAGGGATGGGCGGGCCTAATGCCAACCGGCCTCGGAAGCCAGTGTTCGGAGAGGGAGGAGAATCTCAACTGAAAGAGAGGCTGGATAAGGTCTATTCCTTCAGAAAGGACAAAGTCCGTAAAATATTTAAAGACGCTCTAAGAAACGGTCTACAATTGCCAGAATAAAAAAGACCGTAAGAAGCGAATATGACCGACGACCCCAAATATTGCCCCTATCACAGAGTGATAAGTCATGCTATTGAGGACTGCTCCGTCTTCAAAGTTTGGGTCGAAAAACAATACAAGACAGGAGAGATAGAACCGTCTAAAGGCGTGTTAGCAAACAGTCAAGCTGCGACCGTCAATTTTGTGCAAAACAGATGACCGCCACCTCATTAAATTGGGGACCAAACGACCCCTAAATCGTTAAACTGGGAATGTAAAAAAATATGTGAATAAAAAAATAATGTGTAAATAAAAGAAAAAAGAAAAGCCGAAATGATAGGTAACTCGCAATAAAAATTAGCGAGTAAAATAAAGATGAAAAATAAAGCTGAAATAATGGGGGCAACCGTGAATAAATAGCCGAAATGATAGCGCAATCGCGACTTTCGCGATGAGAAAAGCTGAAATGATAGAGCAATCGCGGTAATAAAAAAATGACGAATGATAAGTCGCTCATGGTACTATATTCCAGTGCAGCGATACAAACGCCAACCAAAATCCAAATCCCCAAATGGCGAATGATGAATCGCTCCTGGTACCATATTCCAGTGCAGCGATACAGACGCTAACCAAAATTTCAAATTCTTGGATATCCCAACGGCGAGTGATGAGTCGCTCCTGGTACCATATTCCAGTGTAGCGATGCAGATGCCAACCAAAATCCAATTTCCCAAAATTCTCCCAGCCCTACGGTTGGTCCTCGAACTGACTACCGTATACAATCCACGGGCTCAAATAATTCTCATTATACCTATACCCCACCGCAATCACCAGTCCAGTGGCCGGTCTCCGCCATTGGAATTATGCTCCATTTGGGAAGACCACTCATGTGTCCTCACGATATATGAGGAGAACAAAACTTATGAGGTCCTCTCGACTCGTAAGAAAACGCCTTCGTGGGATCCTTACGACTCACAAAGGAAAAATACACTTGGGAGTCCTCACGACTCCTAAGGAGAAAATACACCTACGGGATCCTTTCGACTCGTAGGGAGAAAATGCTTTTATGGGACCCTTACGGCTCATAAAATTGAAAAGCCTTAGGTAATAAGGACCTAAACCTGTCTCCTAAGCAATCGCAAGCCATCGTTCCCCAACAGGAAAAGACAAATGATGAATTGCTCCTGACACTTGTGCTCCAGTGTTAGCAATGTTGATGCCGACCTAACCCCCAAAATTCCAAATTTTTGATCCGGAAGACCCCTAAGTCTTTAAACTGGGAACAGATGATCTTTAAGTCGTTAAACTGAGAACAGATGGCCCCTAAGTCATTAAACTGGGAACGAGGGAAATCCCCCTCATGGCCAATGATGATTCGCTCCTGGTACCATATTCTAGTGTAGCAGTGCTGATGCCAAACCAAAACCAAAATCTCCAAATGCTCTCTTGGCAAATGATGATTCGCTCCTGGTACCATATTCTAGTGTAACGATGCTGACATCAACCCAAATCACATCAAATTAGCAAGTCAACTTCAACCCTGACACCACAAGAAGCAGAGCAAGTCAAATCAGGCATCGACCGTCCAAGTCGAAAAAAGAGCAGAATCGACCGTCCACGTCGTTAAAATGGCAGAACCGACCGTCCAAATCGCAAAAAGGGCAGCACCGACCGTCCACGTCGCTAAAATGGCAGACCGACCGTCCACGTCGCTAAAATGGCAGCACCGACCGTCTAAACAAAAAGGGCAGAACCGACTGCCCAAGTCGCAAAAAGGGCAGAACCGACCGTCCAAGTCGCAAAAAGGGCAGAACCGACCGTCCAAGTCGCAAAAAGGGCAGAACCGACCGTCCACGTCGCTAAAAGGGCAGAACCGACCGTCCAAGTCGCTAAAAGGGCAGAACCGACCGTTCAAGTCGCTAAAAGGGCGCTAAAAGGGCATCACCGACCGTCCACGTCGCAAAAAGGGCATAACCGACCGTCCACGTCGCTAAAATGGCAGCACCGACCGTCCAAGTCGCAAAAAGGGCAGAACCGACCGTCCATACAAAAAGGGAAGCACTGACCGTCCACGTCGCAAAAAGGGCAGTATTGACCGTCCATGTCGTAAAAAGGGCAGCATCGGCCTCCACGTCGTCAAAAAGTAGTAAACCTCCACGCGAACGAAGATCCATCAATTTCGTGCACACAACCCACATATGTGGTGTGCATTTATTGACGGGGGCACTTTGTTGGGGTCAAAATCACACCCCAGTTGACCAAGTCAAAACCAAGGTGAACCCCAAGTCAAGTGGGCCCAAGCCCAAGTCAAGACCAAGCATGAAAGGGGCCGGCTCCATGCCAAAAAGGAGGCAATAAATTAGTCTAAATGTAATTTTTAGAAATAAATATATGTAAAGTGGGCAGAAAGCCAAAATTTTGTAAACCCCATGGCTTATGTGCAAAAAAGAAATAAGCACATAAGGCATGCGATGACACAAGTGCCATTTGGCAAAGCCCGAAGGACTATATGTAAAGTGTGTAGCCTATAAAGGCAAACATGAAGAAAATATCTATGACAACTCTTCCATTCTAAATCTTTAGGGTTTGTGCCTCCATCCCCACTCTCTCAAGTTTTTCCTCTTCCTTTTCTTTTTCCAATTAAATCAAAAGCTTAGCTCGTTTTTTTTAAAAACTAAATAAAGTTTTACCATAAACCCACTGAAGGAGAGTTTAACTCTCACATTCGATCGAAAAAAAGGTGTTAGATTTTCGCTACCTTCTTCTCCCTCCTCAAGATCCAATTTAAGAGAGGGAGAAGAAAGGAAACCCACATCCCAAGACTCCATCAATAGAAGAAAAATGATCTCTTTTTTATCATCCAAGATCTAAATCTTAGAGTTTCAAGAGAACCCATTTTGGATTTCTTCTCAAAAAAGAAGGAAGGAAATCTTTTGGAGTTTAACTCCACAAGTAAAATTCTTTTAGAGTTTAACTCTATAATACAAACTTTTTTTGGGGCTTTAACTCCGAATAAAATTGTTTTGGGAGTTTAACTTCAAATATTTTTTTTTGGAGTTTAACTCCATCACACAAAAAAGGGGTCTTTTGGAGCTCCCACTCCCTTTCATATGAGGGAGAGGGGAGCTCCCAATAGGTGGGAGCTCTCCTTCCTTCTCACGTGAGGGGAAGACTCCCGCAAAGTGGGAGCCTCTGCTCCCTCTCACGTGAGGAAGAGGGAACTCCCAGCAAGTGGGAGCTTTCTCCCCTCACGCCTCTCACGTGAGGGGGAGGCTCCCCATTCAGTGGAGTTTAACTCCACACCAAATAAAAATCTTTTTGGACTTGAACTCCATTTAAAATTCTTTTGGAGTTTTAACTCTACAACGAAAATTCTTTTGGAGTTTAACTCCACAATAAAAATCATTTTGGGGAGTTTAACTCCACATTAAATCTTTTTAGGAGTTTAACTCCATTTAAAATTCTTTTGGAGTTTAACTCCACAATAAAATTTTTTTTGGAGTTGAACTCCATTTAAAATTCTTTTTGAGTTGAACTCCACAATAAAATTCTTTTGGAGTTTAACTCCACAATAAAAATCTTTTTGGGGAGTTTAACTCCACATTAAATCTTTTTAGGAGTTTTACTCGATTTTAATTTTTTTTGGAGTTCAACTCCACAATAAAAATCTTACATTAAATCTTTTGAGGAGTTTAACTCCATTTAAAATTCTTTTAGAGTTGAACCCCACAATAAAAATCCTTTTGGAGTTGAACTCCATTTAAAATTATTTTTGGAGTTGAACTCTACATTTAAAATTCTTTTAGAGTTGAACTCCACAACAAAATTCTTTTGGAGTTTTTAACTCCACATTTAAAATTCTTTTGGTGTAATAAAAAAAGATAAAAAAATAATAATTTTGGGGCACCCTCATATGAGGGGGAGGCTCCCACCAAGTGGGAGCCCCTGCTCCCTCTCACGTGAGGGGGAAGCTCCTACCAAGTGGGAGCTTTTCCCCCCTCACGTGAAGGAGAGGAGAAGCTAATGGGAGCCTCTTCCCCACCTCACGTGAGTGGGGGGCCTAGAGAAATAAATAAAAATAAATTATAAATAATATTTTTAAAAAAAAATGTGTTTCTTTAAATATTTTTTTTATAAAAAAATATATATCATTTTTTTACAAATGGAACAAAAAAATGAACACGTCTCAATTGTTATATATAAACAGTTTAGTCCGCGGCTGCCGGAGATTCGGATCCACACAATCAATAAACTCCGGCCTGTCTTGGGCAAGGGGAATCTATACATGTCTGACAAGCGCGTGCATTCCCATCTCAATGGGTTGACGAAAAACACCCTGCAAGTTGCTGCTTGCTGTTGCCTTCCATCGCCACCCACTAGTCGTCAGTCGCTGCCTGACGACTGTCGTCCTTTGCTGTTGGTGCCGTCGCCTTTTCTGTCGCCCGTCTGTTGCTGTCGTACGTGTGTATATATATTATTAAGAATGATCAAAATAACCAATCACATGAATACAACATTCCCTAGAATCATATTTCAGAGTATCACATTCTCAACAATGTGTCTCGGTAATCTTCCATTCCGTGTGCTAAGCACCTCTTATAGAGCATTTAGTGATGCCGGCTGGCTTTTTAATTGAACTTCTATGTATTTTAATAAGACGGCAAAAAATGCAGAAACTAATTAGCAAAATCCTAAATTTTCTAAATAATATAAAATTGTTATTAAAAGCACATGGAACAAGACATTTAATAATGTAAAAACCATTTTAATATTAATACAATTGGTTGGGTGACTAGTAACAACAAACAAATCTAACAAATAAGAATCTTAAAAGCTTCTAGACGTTGCTTGTTTCTTGCTTTGACCCGCCTAACCACATTAGTTGGGCTGATCCAACGTCTAGACCTAAAGAGAAGCAGTCTAAATCCATTTCCGCATAGGCGGCCCATACTTTTCCGTGTTATAAAACCCGTAAAAACGAACTCTAATTTTGAAAGAGGTCCTATTCTAGCGCCTTGAAATTAAATTGTGGAAGCAGTCATCAAGAACTAAAAATTCTGATTTGTCGTAGTTGATTGAGATCATGATATACTATATCGAGGGGTTCTTTCAACTAATGATAAGCTTGCGTAGGCTTCTACATTGAAGATAAATGGAGTGATAAACAATGCACATTGGTTAGTGAGTCTTGTTGACCTACAGGTCTTATTCTCTTTAGTTTTGATTATTTTACAAAAAACATATTTCAAAGATACAGGATTTTACTAATCATGCCAGATATGTGAAAATGCTAAAAGCAATGGATTTAGCCAAGCAAGAGAACAATCAACACTTCAACTGGCATCACAGTAATATCGAGCGACTCTGAAAACCAAATTGCAAGTTCAAAGGAAATATCGAAGAAGTCAGACAACAGACGTATTTAAGATTTTTTATTTTTTCTGAGTCTAGAGTCGATCTCAATGGTTAGAATCTCTTTTCTGATCTTAATCGTCTATATTAGATACCTCTTTACCTAAAGAGATTTTACACTTTTGATTAGAGTTCCAATATGTAAGTCTCGAGAAGATCTTTCCAACAAGCCTAAAAACGTCGAAATCGGATAACTGAGCAAAAAGTTACGATGGTTTCAGTTCAGTATGTGATATATTATAAATAAACGTCTAAATAGATGTCTATTGAGGCGTGTATAGGACGTCTATAATGCCATAACAGTTATCAGCTTTCAAATTCTGGTTTTTTGGTGGCAATTTCGGTTTTTCAACGGTTATAAACCGCCAATAACCATCGTAAAGTTTAGGAACAGTTATTCTAACCGTCCTAACCGTCCCTCACTCAATTTCTATAAATGTAGTTTAGCGTTGCCACATGTTTGGCGTTGGTTTGACCCTTCTGCGGTTGGTTCATAGCGGCTTTGACATATTCTGGGACTTTTTGAACTCCGCTCAAGTGTTGAGCTATTTGGGAAGTCTTGGGTGTTTGTTTATTTGATTGGAAAGTTTAATATTGTCTATTTATCTGGAATGTGATACAATATGTGGAATTCATATAGTTAGGCATGAAATGCGAAGTATGTGATATTTCGGATTTAAGATGTCTAAAGTGATTGTGGATTCCCAATGTTGTAGTTTTTCACTTTCTTTTCTGCGACCGTAAGTGTAAGTCTTTTAACTAATTTTTTTATCGCCTTCACGTTTTCAAATCTCTATCATTCTGTAATCTTTTTGTGAAAACTCTGCCTCTCTCGGTTTTTAAACTTTTAGTATTCTTTTTGAGAGATCTTTCAGGGTTTTAGATATTTCTAGTATTAGAAACGAAAGATCTCTTATTGTCAAAAGAAGTTTTGTTTGCTTTGAATCTTTTTTTAGTCCTTCTGAAAAACTTTTTTGAATCGTTAAGTTTTTTACTATTCTTTTTGAAAGAAGAGATTTTTCAACGCTTTAGATTTTTCTAGTCATTAGAATCGAAAGATTTCTACATTGTCGAAGAAGTTTCTGTTTTAAACTTTTCTTAATTTTTTGAAAAACTTTTTCGAATCGTTTTTAAACTTTCCTAATCTCCAAAACACAATCCATTATCTCCTTCGATTCGAAACTTGATTTATCTATTGAGATCATTAAGATTGTATAGTTGGTTCTGTAGAGATTTGTTAAAATATTATTTTGTACAACCTATTGAAGAAAGATCTAAGATCTTCACATTGTAAAGGTTTGGACTTGAGCCTCGGAAAAGGTCTAGATTTAGGTGTTTACAGCTTGCAAGTGTAAAGTTTTGGATCTGAGCCTGGGTAAAAGATTTGGTTTTCTCCACCCGCAAGGAGTCACTGGATAGTGTGTTGAATCTGAGCAGGAGTTCTCAGACGGGGTTTAACCACAGGTTGGTGAACCTCGATAACAATTTTCCATGTCCATTTAATTTTTTGTGATTCTGTGTTGTCTCTGTGATTCTGTGGTGTGATAGTATTTGTGTTTTAGACTCTAATTTTATATTCCACTGTATAATTTTTAAATTGTTACAAATCACGCTGAGTTTACCATAAAAGCCTTATTCACCCCTTTCTAAGGCTGCTTTCAAGTTTGACACATAGATCTCAAGATTACTCATTGCCGACTTATTCTGTCATAGGAGGTAGTACATATTTCCATAAATGCTATTGTTTGATCGATTCAAACATATTGCATTAGAATATTATAAGAAGGTACTGCACTTCATTGCATATGGTATACACCCTATGTATTTGCAACATTCTTAGTGACGTTAAATATATCACTACCACACTTGAGGAGCAAAACATTGTAAGCTACAATATATAATACTATCCTATCTAATGTATACTAACATTTGATTAGAAATCACGAGTGAGCATTTTTTGTCAACAATAATTTGTACGGACAAGCATTTTTTGAGTCAGAAACACTCTTAATATGCGCTGGTTCTAGTCAAATGATGTCTTGCTTATCTTAATTACCTATACTAATAGTTGATATGCAAATAGATATGAGTTAGTATAATGTCTTTTTGATTGATTCCTATGTAAATGCTGCTTTGCGATTTAATTTTGTGCCAAGCAACTAAGCTCTAAAGCTAAGATGAATTGTAGCTCCAATTGAGAGGTGATTTTTTCGCTGATCAGTGCTCAAGAGGTTTAACCAAATTGGTTATTTCTTTCTGCTGTAGTGGAAGGGGCATGATAGGCAGGATGGATGATTTTTTGGTTTGGATGTTATGTATAACTACATTGGTTATGCGGCAACAATTATACTTCACAATCAAGATTATGACTCATTGTTCGAATTAGCGTACAGAGTGATGTTCTTCTTAGTAGGAGGGTATATATGTAAATCTGTAAATAATTCAGACTGTTCTATAGGACAATTATATTTTATAATTAGGACTTGAACTCAACTCTTTGTCTGGATTATCATATATTTTTGGATGTGAACCCTTTAGGAATTGAACCAGCAACCTCGTACTTTGGAGTGGGAAGTTATATTGCATGACCTAAACCCAATTGGTCTGAATCAACATATAGATTTATTTCTTTTCAATAGAAGGGTATCTATGTAAATGAGTAAATTTGTGTATAATTCAAACTGCTGTAAGGATTGGAACAGAAAGACTAACATGATTCAAATTTCAAAATCTGTAATACAATTCTTAGGCTATCTTTGAATTAATTAACTTTTAATTGATCTTAGTGTAACATATATCTTAGTTGGCTAGCTTCCAGCTTACACGGATTTGATAGAATTGCACAAACAGACTGTAGGATTGATAGATATCATAATTTGGAACAGTGTTTTAAAAGCAGGACAAAAGCAAAGCATCAGAAGTGCTTTAAGCGGTCACTTCAGCTGCTCAAGAATCAACAATTTCTTATTTTGGGTTTAAGCTTGTTATTTTTTGTAAATTGTTTGTTAAACATTGATTCTAATGGGGTTTGGAACTATTTTTTAAATACATAAGCTCCCCTCGAGTCGAGTTTCAAAGTCAATGGAAAACTCGAAACTGAAGCTGCTCGAATACCCTAGCTTTACATTCAAAATTAAAAATTAAAACTCGAAAACCCTAACTTTGCTTTGAATGCAAAATCAAATCTCCTCCAAACTCGAAGTCGAACGTTGAAAACTTACATGCCCAAAGTTAAAGCCTTGAAGCCTCCATGTCGAAGTCAAAATGACCGACTCAAAATTGAAGCCTTCAAGTTGAAGTCCCTAAAATCTATAGTAGTGGGAGGGGGGACCAGTGAGGGACCTTGCCCTATCAAGGGAAATGAAACGCTAGTATACATGTATAGTTTAGAGACTAAGAAGCTAAAGCTTTGGCCGATTCATTACTAAAAAAATATCTCCTAATTCTTCACTCCATGTTTTAAGTATAAAGAATTAATCAAGTATTTCTCTCATATAATGACCCTAGCCCTAAACCAAACAGCGGTTATTTAGTTTATTATGTCATGCCTCTTTCAAAACAAAAAACCAATTAGGATTATAAAAAGGGAAAAATAGGACTGTGAATGTCACAACTGAGTTGGCTATGAAAGCATCTCACAGCCCCGCGGTGGGCCCCCCAACTTACTCCTAGGAGCCCACCCTTATGTTTTTTCTTCTTTTGAGCGTGAACGTTTACAACCAACCTTGCTATTAACATCTTATAAAAAAGGTTGAGAGATCAATAGAAACAACAAAGGTTTAGGGCCCAGCTATTACGAAAAACAGTAAAGATACTCTTAAGGGGAAAATAGGGGGCTCATAGATACCGTGGTGTTTTAAACTTTGATTTGGGACGAGTTCATCAAAGCATGGAAAATAAAAGTAGCCACTAAATTAGAGAATAAGATCAATTTGCATCCACAAATCAATTCTTAAACATTGAGTTTCTACAATTTCAGTTAATATTATAAACTTAATCTCGAAACATAAGTTTTTGAATATACACTTATTTCATGTTATGGCAACTTTCTAACAAGGTTGTGAAGCAAGGTGGACGATGACTTTCTTACTAGTTGATTATCTACATCGAGAAGGAAATTGCCGAAATTATTTTAGTAGACATGATATTGATGAATTCTACACAATACCAAAAAATGAATGTGGATTGTCTATTTGTTTTTTGCGATTTAAAAAGCATTGATGGATATTATTATTAAATATTAAGTCATTGCATCTTATTTGGCATCTAAATGCTATTATGACCGGTATTTCCATTTTGACTTATATTTTAAAATTTTAATTGTTTAAGTTAACAATAGAATCTAAAATATTTTAAACAATGTCCCGGCTCACACTAAGAAAAAAATCATGGCTATGCTACTATCCAAAACCATAGTACGAAGTCTTGGCCAGAGAAGAGAAGAAAAGAAAACAAAGTGAGTATTGGGGAATCTGAGGTTAACCTTGATGTTAATCTCACATATAATGGAATATATATTTACTCATTATAAGCATCAATATAGAGAGTGTGATGATAAAAGTACTAAAACCACCATAAACCTTTAAATGCACCCCAATCAATAAGAAATAAAGTATCCGATCCATCCTGAGAATATCATCCTGGTTAAGCGGTAAAAAGCGGAGCTGTGGAAAGCGTTCAACCGCTTAAGCGGCCGCTTTTTAGAACACTGATCCGGAATATCAACTACGGATTTTCTGTTGCGATATTCTTAATAAATTTTCTTAGTAAAATCACACCACCAATACTTGGTTTTTGAATTCCTTATTTTATTTTTATTCTTTAATTTCTATATATTTACCGGATTTCAGTTATATATATATATATATATATATATATATATATATATATATATATATATATATATATATATGATCTCAACATGAATTTGGCTTAATTCTTTCAACATGTACCAGCTTTGGCTTGTTGGCCATATAAATTTGGCTTGAATCTGACATGTTCATAGTGGCATCGAGCATGTGAAGTTTAAAATAGGTTTAGCGAACCTCATAAGCGACTAGAACCAGGAAAGTTGGTGTCCCCTTGTCAGTCTCGTTTAGTTCATCAATACATTGAAATCGCTAATGGTCAGGACTATAATTGTTTACTTATCATTTGCATCTCTTCTAGTCCTTTTATTTGTGAAATCACATTGTTAGTGAAACATGCGAATGATGGAAATGTTTATTCTTAATTCCTGTGTCAACATTTGATGTGACGAAGATCAAACGACTAACCAAAATTTGCATTTACTTTTAGCTTGCACGTAGGGTTCGTGAGATGCGTGAGACAAGGGCAACACCTGCCGCACAGCCTATCGATCCAAAAGCAGCATTAGCTCGAAAGGGCCTTACCAACTTGCAGTCCTTACCTCGAGGTGTAGAGGTTTTGGATCCATTGGGACTAGGGTAATCTTGACTTGAATCCCCCTGAAATGTATATTGCTTTTCAATTCTAGATAATTATCGTACATTTCTTAACAAGCATGCTATGAGTGTTATTATACATTTTATATGAATTTTGTTGTTCCCAATTTGACTTGAATTCTTCATGTTGTCAACCTTCTTGCTTCGAAACACATAATTTGTAGAATTGGATCCGTAAATTGCTGTTTCTATGAGAGTTTCTTCAGTGGTAAGAACACCGCTAAATAGTAGTTATTTGATGTTTAGTAGTTCAAGTGAAGGGTTGCCTTTAATCCTTATGAGATATATGCACTCAGTAAAATGGCATCAGTTTGTCCAATTTGGGAAACATGGGATGTGCATAAGTTGAGAAGATGCAGAAAATAAATACATGTATTGCATATAGTATCTGATTGAGTATAACAATCACAAAACATAGTCCATGAGGTGGTTAATTAATTGGAGTGTATTTCAAAACAAAGAGAACTTGATATAAAGAAAGGAAAAATGCAGGTCCTATGATTCTATTGCAAGTTTGCAACCATGGAGCTTCAATGAGTAGAAGATACTAACCTGATAGTGTTTAGTTTGTCAAAATTGTTGCTGCACAAGGGCGCACGACTACCATGAAAAGGGGATTTAGCTTTCATGCCTGGGTTGGATAATAAAATGACACTATTTAAGAGTTACAGTGTTGAGGCGAAAACGTTCTTATATTTGATGCATTTGAAAATGCATACAGATCCAAGCTGGTGAATTCTGCTGGAATTCCAAGACTACCTGGCCTCACATCAGTTAGTGGAGGTGTGGTTTTATTATTTGGCTGTATTATATAATGTTTCATTAACGAAACACTCATTATAACCAAATTTTATTATCCTTACTTACAGGCTATCACATACTGAGGGTTACTTGAGGTTACATTGCATGATTAATAGTCTGTACCTGACCTGCCAACTAACATGTCATGCACTCTTTTTGTTTAGTTTTCTAGGCCATAATTTGACACTAAATTGGTGGTTGATGCCATGTTTGCTGGAAAGTTTCGTTAATTTTGCTTGGATCCTCCTAAATTAGTAGATCTTCTCCAACCAATTTTTGGTAAATCTTGCGCGCACTGCACACACTCAAATTTTTGTTGGATCTTTATCCATTAAGAGGTCTACTCCTTGTGGATCCTACAAGGTGTGAGATGGGCTGCAGATGAGGAAAATTTTAAATGCATAAACGAAGAATATTAGAGATTGAGAGCGTGTATCTGATATAGGTGTTGATATCTCATTATAATAGCTATCCATGTATTACGGCTGCAAAGTTGAATATAGTTCCTCTTGTGCTTTCACCGTTTATTGATATTAACTTTGTTATTACCAATACTATAGTATTATTCCTGTAATTTTTGTTACTGAAAATGCCGTAGATGTGTTAATATTCCTTTTCCCCCCCTTTTGTACTCGGTTACAATTTTATAGTTCAACTTAGTGCATACATAACAGTTCTTATAAGAATTGCATTGGATATATACATGTGTTTACTGGTTCCCTTCACTCAGCAAAACATACGCTTTTAGAATACAACTTGCTTATTTACATGTCACATTTTGTTTTCTTCTTGCAGGGTCATAGATAATAAATCATTAAGACTGATTACCGATTCTTTAGTAAGCTCTCCAGTTTCCAGGGAGAAATCTGATATTTTAGACCCCAGTATGAGAGGTACTCAAAACTTTATTAATTTGATGTCTTCTACAAGATGTCTCATTTGGAAAATAGCATAGCTTAGCTCAAGCATCAAAGAAAAATACGTCACAGTTCATGATCTAGACTTTACTTTCCTGCCAGTTTAGTGAAAGAAAGTATCAGTCATTTTTTTCTCCAGTGGCTGGTTATAGTCGTCCCCATAAGTAGTTAATCTAAACTCCGATGGGAATTTCCAGTCATCTGTATATGACATATTTTCTGATCTTATTATTTGCAGAAAAAGTAATATACTCCTCCCCAGATTTTGATGCCAAGGTTTTTCTTACTCGAGTTCATCAAGAGACAAGTGCTGCTGATTTAGAGTCTGGTGCCCTTACCCTGAAAACTGATCTTAAAGGGAGGACTCAGCAGAAGAAAAAATTAGTCAAAGAGAATTTTGATTGCTTTGTTTCATGCAAGACTACAATTGATGGTAAGTATCAATGTTTTCAAAGTTGCAAAGCTATTGCTCCTGAGGGTTGGCTCAGGTGGTAAAGCCTTGGGGTAGGGTAAAGAGAAGCTGTTTAATTGCTGGTGTAATAAGGGAAAAGTGAAGATGAAAAACAAGCCAATTTCCTTATAGCATTTAGTGAGAATATTTTCCTATATGATGCAATATCAGATATTCATATGCAACTTTTCTATGGTTTAGATTCCCCCCTCCCCCTCTCCTCTCCTGCCACTCTGTGAGAACGTTCGTTTCCTTGCAGATATCGAGTCAAAACTGAGACAAATAGAGGAAGATCCTGAAGGTGCAGGCACTGCGCATTTGCATGCTGCTACAGAGAGAATCAGTGAAATAGCAAATCGTGCATTTCAGCCTCTATTTGAGAGACAGGTAGTTGAAGTGACTATATGTACAGAAAGTCAATCTTGATGACAACAGGCTGACATTGGTGGTTTTGCTTCTCATTAATGCCAAATGTCAGGTGCAAGCTGAGAAGATCAGATCAGTCCAAGGGATGCTGCAGAGGTTTCGTACATTATTTAATCTGCCTAGTACGATTCGTGGGAGCATCAGCAAGGGAGAATATGATTTGGCTGTTAGGGAATACAGAAAAGCTAAGTCAATTGTCCTTCCATCTCATGTAAGCAGACATATCAACTCCGCATCTTGTTGGGAATTGTTAATTTTTTTCTCTCTTTTGCGTACTTGTGTAGTTGGATAGCTTACCTGCATCCAGAAAAATGGTTGCCATCATCTATATGTTATGTGTTGGCATTTGAAATACATGACGCCGTACGCTAAAAAGCAAAGGGAAATGTGATGTGTGGGTGAATCATTTGGACTTGAAATTTGCAGCTGTTATTTTCTTTTTATTTTATCCATATATTCCTAGATAGTGAGAATATGAGCCATTTATCTCTTGGCTTTAGTTATGCCTTGGAGTCAAAACGTTGAATGCAACTTGGCAAATCCATCATCTTTCCTCATATTCTGTAGTTTTGTTAGTAGAACTTGGAGGACACCAACTAGTCTCTTACGATTATGGTGAACCCTTCCATACTCGTATTATATACATTTGAATACATATATGATTTGAAGGTGATTATTATTGTTACCCTTTGTTGCAGTAATTTGTTTAACTCAATTGTCAGTACATTTTCGCATGGGTTACAATAGCTTAAGATGTTATACTGATTCTGATTCATTCTTTCTGGGTTATAAGTATATTAGCATTGGAATTTTGCTTAGATATTATACCGATTCTGATTAATATCTTTACTCGTTTTCTTTTGAGACAGATTCCAAATTCTAGCTTATGAAGAAACAAACCCATTGTGGCTGAACTCTTTTTTATTTAAAGATTGTGTTATCAATTATCTTATCACTAATTTGGTTCATCAGCTCCTGTTTCTCTTAACAATTCTCATATCAACTTATAGTATTTATCTCTTTTGCTTCACATTATCTACTAATTGTGTTTACATGTAGGTGGGAATATTAAAACGAGTGCTGGAGGAGGTGGAAAAGGTGATGAATGAGTTTAGGGGCATGCTTTATAAATCAATGGAAGATCCACAGCTTGACCTAGCTGAAGTAAGCTGATTCATCCTGTCATGTGCCCATGAATAAGTTAAATTCTTTTATTCAAACTAGATATGAGAGCCCTTACACTTAACATGATCTTGATAAGACCATACTTGAGTTATCATGAAGCTATACACAATTATTTCTTGACTATTCGATTGTCGAGGACCAGTTGTTTAGAATATGATGTGATTGGTTAGTGACTTTCTTTTTTATTTCTTTCACTAATTTACATGTTCTGCTAATTTGAGATTCTGCTCATCTAGGTTATATATATGTTTCAAGTTTAGAATATTCGAATTCAACATTCTGCTTCTTGAGCCCCAGGTAAATTCATCTTCACATATGAAACTGTTAATGATCTTCCTTTCTCCATTAAGTCTCTTTATGCCGGTAAAAATTACTTGGTTTCATCTCTACTATTCTAATGCAAACTCCAAGGGTGTAGCTCATGCCATCAATCACTGATCTATCCTTTTAAATAAAAGAATTTAAGTAATGAGAAGAGTCTTCACATCTCTTCCTCATATTGAAGCTATCCACATCATCAACTTACTTAAATATTTTAATTGACTCATTTTTTCAAAATCGAACTCCCTCTCTTACTCTCTCTCCATGCATCCAGGCACCAACAACATCCAAGCCATCTCTTTTAACTTATAGAGGTGTCTCTCGAACTTTGTTTTCAAACCTCAATATTGAAATCACATAATATTTAATATTTATAACCAAACAATATCTACTATACATCCATTGCACGTGCAAAATACTAGTGAAATTCCCACAGTTTACTTGAATGTCCCACCAAGTTACACACCAATGCTCTTTATGGCAACACACACTAATACACTTGAACGTAATGCACTGATAAGGTGATTGGTGTGATCATACAAAAAATGAATTATGATCTGAATGAACTAAGAGAGTAGTGAACTTATCCTATGAAAAAACCAAGCTAAATGTAAAATAGATAATTTGATATTGCAATGCTAATCTAATAAGCATATGCAATTCCGAGCAAGCAACAAGATCTGAGAGCAAAATGGGTAAGAAGCAAGGTCCAAGGAATTATATCTTAATCTGACCACAATATATAACATGACATCGAGATATATTCAAATATCAAAATAAATGACTATATTTGATAGGAGATTTACCTGAGGTTTGTGAACCTTCAAAATCTTGATTTCTTGGATGAATTTGTGTTGTAAAAATATGTACTTAAAGTTTCCTTGTTTTGGACAAGAAGCCCAGGGATTTGACGTGTAAAGTTAAGGGCTTGAATAGGAATCCCATTGATCTGTATCTGGTTTGGAATCGTTTGGTTGCAGATCAACAAATCTAGGGTTTGAAACTTTGAATCTGATTGAGGGCTTAAAAAAATATATTTGTAGGCTATTTTGAAGTGGACTGATTTGGGAAGGCTGTGTCGTGGAGACCTAGGGTTAATTAGCTGAAATTATGATAATAGGACTCGAAAGGGTCTATTCAAGGTACCATACAACTTTTAGTGCTGGGTTTGATCCCAGGGAACATAGGGTCGGGTGGTGGTTGGTTGAGTGTTTTCAATGCATATAATGCTTCTTATTTGGTTTGGACATATTCAAAGAAAAAACTATCTATGGTTAGGGTTCCAGTGGAATAAAAAAAGAAGCAACGATTAGAAGGAATCATGCCTTTAAAGCTTTGGAAATCACATCATGCTGTAAAATTCTTCATAAATAATCTCTACTATTATAATGCCAAAGGGAGGGGGTTGGTTACTTCCCTTGAAATTGAGGCTCCAATTTTATGCGACATAGGATTTGCTTGAGTCAAAAAATTGTTAAACTACTACATTAAATGTTAAAAAAAAAAAAACCTTATAACTAATTTCTCCATGATGGAAACTAACTCCTACCTTTGTAGGCAATCAATGATATCATTTTAAAATTAGAATCTTTTACTGCCTAATTATTTTGAGACCATCTCTCACACATTCTAATTTCTACAATGGTATCATTTATATTTTATCTTCAAACTACATGCATCACACTGGGAAAATTACGAGACAGTAGAATAACCCTAAAAGTGGTAACCGCCACCCTATCTTTTGTGGGATCCAAAACTGACACTAAAAGAACAGTAGTATAGTATTCAAGCGGAGTCTTTTAACATGGGCCGGATGTAACGTCATGAAACTGCCACTGCATATTTACAGGCCTCCAACGACACCATCATTATCATCATCATCATTCTTTTGGATGAATTGGCCATGGCGTTCATTTAATTCAGCACTTAAAATCTTCCAAGATACATAGAATATTACAAAAAAGTAGTTGCCCAATAACTAAACTCGTGACGAGCTAGAGACGCCGCTACCAAGGAGTGAACTGCTGGTGATTCCTTCCTAGGAGTATGTACTATTCCCCACTCATCAATAAAAATCTATTAATTGATGCCTAATAATCCAATAAACTGATACTCAATTATGAAGAACTCTCTCATATATTCTGATGCCTTGATGGTTCCACTCTTTGGTCCATAGTTTCCATAGGCGCTATTACTTCGGTCAGTCAATGTTTCTTAGTGTCTTGCCAACATAAATGTTTAGCTCCTGGCACACCTTTGATAAATAAGGCATGAATGACGAATTGAAGTCTGTATCTACTTTACATTCATTTAGAAGTTTCATATTCAGAGTGTCTTACAATAATATTGCATCTTTTGCTTCTAGCTTGAGAACACTGTTAGGTTGCTGTTAGAGCTGGAACCCGATTCAGATCCGGTTTGGCATTATCTTCATATTCAGGTATGTAGGTGAATATTTTTTTGAACTCTTTAGAACATGTCCAAAGTTGTTTCGCTTTGTTTCTTGGTTTCCTTAAATCCAACATTCACTGCAGCATATCATTTAACATTTTTGTATATCCAGAACCGTAGGGTTCGAGGTTTGCTTGAGAAGTGCACTTTGGAGCATGAAGCACGCATGGAAGCTCTACATAATGAAATGCAGGATAAAATGCGGTCAGATGCCAGATGGAAGCAGCTCCAACAAGAATCCAACAAGTCTGTAAGTGCTTTATACTTGCTGATGGTTACTGTTTAATTTATTTTTACTTCTCATGACTAAAGATTTAGTTCTTAACTTAACATGTATGTTACTTGAGTATTTTGAAGTGTGTTGAAAATCAAGAAGGATAGAGAGGGCTTTGTCTAAAGCAAAGAAATTATAAACAATCATTGTGTTACAATCAGATATAGCATCAGTATATAAATGCATGCAAACAAAATTCATATTTAGTTTTGAATTTAAAATATGCATTACGCTTCACTTCATCTTAACTCTAAGCAAGTTATAATTATCAGATTTCTTATTCTTCAGCTCAGCATTAGATTTATCATTTTGGCATGACTAGACATGTGTTTGCACTCAGTGAATTATAAGAAGATCAACAACAAAGCCTTGATCCCAGAGTTTAAGTTTTTGGTCTGCCAACATAACACCCCCCCTCCCCCCCCCCCCCCCCCCCCCAATATTCTTTATCACAGGTCATTACCAAATTAAATTAGCAAATATCATATTTTCCTTTAGGCCTACTAAAATTCATAATATGGAGATGTGGGGGTACTGTATCTCTAACTCTTCTCGGCATGCTCTACTAATTTTTAAGCATGAACGCATTTGTTTAGATTTTTTTAATTGCAGTGTTGCTCAGATTTCTTTACTGTTCTTCTGGTTATTAACTAACAGTAATCATCTAAGCTGCTTTTGTACTTCTTTCTTTCTTTATTTCCAGTTAGATGTTGATTCCTCAATCCAGGACGACTCGGAGACAGTAGATTTCATAGGAGAAGAAGTTGATGCTTTGAGAGGAAGGTATATTCGCCAATTAACTGCTGTGCTTATCCAACATGTTCCCGCATTTTGGAGATTAGCTCTATCAGTTTTCGGTGGAAAGTTTGCGAAGGTATTTTAATAGGAGTTCTTTGTTATTTAGAATAAATTGGCAATTAGTTTGTGCTCTAGTTAGATCCAAAAGTTTATACGCAGTTGGTAGGAAAAAACGAATCTTAACATAGAAAATAGCACTTGGAATTTTCTAAAACCGTCTCAGTTCACAAGATGATAATGGACATCATAACTTTTGCCTGTTGCCTCTAATCGTGAAATCCATATGCCCACATTTCTATCATGCCCACAAGGATGTCATAAACAACCAGCAGATACTAATTATAATACATAAATTATCGACAGCTGACTCTATATAATCGCTCACAACATAGCCATAATTCACAACTTGAGTAGAATAATCTGCTAATTATGATTCGAGATACAATTTGATTGCCTAAACTTGATATCCATATCTTTCTATTTTTTTTCTTGCTACATATGAATATTTGACTTAGAGAAAAGTTGTTGGTCCGGACGAGATTGCAATTGAGTTATGGAGATGCCTAGGAGAAATAGGCATTAGATTAATGACGGCCAGTTTAATAATATTTTGCAAATAAAAAAGATGCCAAATAAGTGGAGGAATGGTACCCTTGTACCTCTCTATAAGAACAAGGGCAACGTTCAGAGTTACTCCAACTACCGTGGTGAAAACTCATGTGCCACATCTTGGAACTTTGGAAGATGGTAATTGAACACATGATAATATATGATGTTAAGATATCAGAAAACCAGTTGAGTTCATTTCTAAACGATCGACGACAGAGACTTCATTTGTTCCGTCAAATTGTCGAGCGTTTTCAAGAGTGAATGAATTTATATATGGTTTTTATTTACTTAGAGAAAATTTACGACTAGGTATCTAGAGAGCTATTATAGCGGACAATGATGAAGAAGTCTCAATCAAGTACATTGACATAATCAAGGACATGCAGAATGGGGTAATAGCAAATATAAGAACTTGCGGCGGCCTAACGAGTGATTTTCCGATCACAATTGGCTTGCATCAAGGATATATATTAAGTCCATTCTTGTTTGCCATAGTGATGGATGGGCTTACTAGAACTCTCCTGGTATCTTGGTGTATGCTATTTGCTGATGATATTATTCTGGTAGTTGAGACGGAAGCAAAGGTTAATGCCAAATTGGAGTTATGAAGGCAAACGTTGGAATCTCAGGGGTGGAGATTGAGTAGTTCCAAGACAACATTTATGCAATGCAAATTTAGTAAACAGAGAAGTCAAGATCACAGTGGTATAACACTGGATGGGCACAAGCACAAGATACCACCGAGCGATCGGTTTAGATATTTAAGTTCTATCATCTAAAAGGTGGGGAGATCTATAGTGATGTCAACCAAAGGATTCATACTGGTTCGTTGAAATAGAGGAGTGCAACTAGGATTTTGTGCGATCGCAACTTTCTGTTAAGGTTGAAAATGAAGTTTTATCGAAGCTCTATTAGGCTTGTCTTATTATATGGTACGGAATGTTGGGCTTTTAAGAAGCATCATGCACAAAAGATGAATATAGTGGAAATGCGCATGCTTCGTTGGATGCGCGGTAACACTAGAAATGATAAGGTGCGAAATAAGGATATTCGTGGTGTTAGCATCTGTAGAGGAGAAAATGCAGGAAAACCGTCTGAGATGTTTTGGTCATGTGCAATGCAGACCTACGGAAGCTTCGGTTCGATGAATGGATACTCTCGATTAAGGCCAAGTCAAAAAGGTAATGGAGAAAGAAGAAAAAGTTGATGAAGGAGATACCAAAAGATATGGATGCCAAAGGCCTTAATTAAAGTATATTGTTCGATAGGACTGAGTAGAGGCGGATGATCCATGTGCTTGACCCGTCGTGGTTCTCATGTTGGTTCATGTAGCCTACCACATATGCTTGGGATGAAGGCTCTGTTGTTGTACATATAAATGTTTTCTGCGCATATAATTTAGCTAAGCTTAATCTGTTTATTGCCTTCTCTCTAAGTCCTCTGCTTCCGACCTCAATAAGGGCTTATTTAATTTTACTAGTTAGATGAATATGATTTTCTATATAGCTTAGACTTTAGAGAGTTTTCTTGGCTTTGATTTGGCTAGACTTGGCTCAGCCATCTGATTATAATTTCATCAACAATTTTTAGATCTTTTCATTATTGGTATAATAAGACCCATACTTTACAACAACGTGACATATATATATATATATATATATATATATATATATATATATATATATATATATCATGCCATCGGAAAAAGTCTATCCTCCAGCATTTGTTTCGACGATTGACACTTATCATCTTTATCTTCATTGGCTAAGATGTAGATATACCAAATTTCCCGTGTTTATAACATTTTTTCATCAAATATTGTGGGAAATTAATGGTTTTCCGATAATAAAACATCATTAGAATTTTCAAATCACTAGATCACTACATCTTAGATAAGGATTAAGATGGGTGGTGCCGATTGTCAAGAAAAAAGGTGGAGGGTATACTTTTTCGATGCCACAGGAGGGTTTCCCTCCTAGGGCCTTTGTCTTCCATTATATATATATATATGGCTTAATTCTAAAAAAAAAAACCCCAAACCTTTTACCTAAAATACAAGAAACCCTCAAATAGTTTTATAATACATAAGAAACTGCAAAACTTTTAAAATACATAAGAAACTACCACAAAAACTTTAAAAAACTACAAGAAACCCCTAAAAATCAAATGCCACGTCAGTATTGAATAGCACAAAACCATACCATTAAGGTTTTTCGTAATTTTGAAACTATTTGAAGATTTCTCGTATTGTAACTAAAAGGTTTAGGTTTATTTGGAATTAAGCATATATATATATATATATATATATATATATATATATATATATATATATATGAGAATAATGAAGGAAAGAGGCCCTATGGGGCTTTTTCGTAAGGTGGCGTAAAAATAATACTCTCCATGATTTTTTTCAACGATCGGCATCCACTATCATCTTCATCATGTAAGATGTGGATATACCAAATTTCATATGATTCCATTACTTTTTCACCGTTGAATTAGCAATGTATAAAGTTCTATTATAGGTAAACCTTTAATTTTGAACCCACTAAATCAATGGTGAAAAAGTTGTGGAATCACATGAAATTTGGTGTATTCACATCTTACATGATAAAGAAGAAGATGATGGATGCCGATCGTTGGAAAAATTGTGGAGGGTGTATTTTTTCGACGCCATCGGAGGAAATTCAGTCTTATGACATCTTTCCGCCATTGTGTGTGTATACATATATATAATTCAGTCTTATGACACCTTTCCGCCATTATATACACACACAATGAAGGAAAGATACCATATGAAGGAATTTCCTCCTATGGTGTCGAAAAAATACATCCTTCGTTTTTTTCGACGACCGGCATCCATCATCTTCACCATTATCATCTAAGATGTGGGTACACCAAATATCATGTGATTCTACAACTTTTTCACCGTTGAATTAGTGGTTTGAAAATTAACAGTTTACCGACAATAGAACTTTTTACATTGCTAAATCAACGGTGAAAAAGTCGTAGAATCACACGAAATTTGGTGTACCCACATCTTAGATGATAACGATGAAGATGATGGATGCCGACCGTCGGAAAAAACGAGAGTATATTTTTCAGACGCCATAGGAGGAAATTCCCTCCTATGGCCTCTTTCCAACATTATTCTCATTATTCTTCCCTCCTATGGTCTCTTTCCTCCAATTAATTAAGAGGATTAGCACCTATTAATTTTCTAAGCCATTGTCTTCTTAATTAATAGGTGCTAATCCTCTTAATTAATTGGTATCAGAGCCACAATGACCCTCGAAACTACTGTATCTAAAAAAAATCCGAATAAAAATCAGAAAAAGGAGCTCAAAAAAATCATTAGTGAACAATTAAAATAAAGAGAAATTAAACCAAAACCAATAAAACTCCCTTTCCTGTATCAGGTGATTAAAAGATGGACCTCGAAAAAGAACTAGAAAATATCAGAATAAAAATAAATCATTTTCTAACAATAGCTTCAATAGAAATAGATGCTAATAAAATAATCATAATAAAAGGTGCTGTCTGGATGGCCAATATATAATCATATATAAACATACAATCAAGCCAGAATAGTAAGAATTATAAAACTTAAGAACAAAATAGAAGATAGAAGTGAAAACAATTTATACAATAAAATTGAAATGCTTATAAAAAATTTAGGTAAAAGGTTAGGAGTTATTCTTGATCAAACATTAGAACAGATAAAATTTTCCCCATTAGGAGTTTTTCATATAAAAATGAATATGGAACTGAATAAGAATACAGGATATTCATATTCAGAACTAGAAAACTTATGAAAAACCACTTCGGGAGAAGAATTAGGAGATATTTGTAGAGATATGTCAAAATTAACAGCTAAAGAAAACATAAAAAGTACAGAACAACAATCCTCGAATATTACAGAATAACCGCCAACTATTAGGTCAACCATGCATACTTACGAAGTCTCAGCGTCTTATTTTAATCCATATGAATATATAGATAAAAGAAATTATAAGCATAACAAGAAAAATCCTTATAGAGAAGAGAACGAACGAAGCCTCAACGTCTTATTTTAATCCATATGAATATATAGATAAAAGAAATTATAAGCATAACAAGAAAAAACCTTATAGAGAAGAGAACGAGGATCTTTTAGTATAAACTCATTCTCTTCTCTATAAGTTTTTTCTTGTTATGCCTATAATTTCTTTTATCTATATATTCATATGGATTAAAATAAGACGCTGAGGCTTCGTCGGTATGTATGGTTGACCTAATGGTTGGCGGTTCTTTAATATTCGAGGATTGTTGTTCTGTGCTTTTTATGTTTTCTTTAGCCGTTAATTTTGACATCTCTCCATAAATATCTCCTAATTCTTTTCTCAAAGCGGTTTCCCGTAAGTTTTCTAGCTCTGAATATGAATATCATGTATTCTTATTCTGTTTCATATTCATTTTTATATGAAAAACTCCTAATGAGGGAAAATTTATCTGTGCTAATGTTTGATCAAGATTAACTTCTAACCTTTTACCTAAATTTTTTATAAGCATTTCAATCTTATTGTATAAATTGTTCACTTCCATTTTCTATTTTGTTCTTGGGTTTTATAATTCTTGCTATTCTAGCTTGATTGTATTTTAATATATGGTTATATATTGGCCATCTAGGCACAACACTTTTTATTATGATTATTTTATTATCATCTATTTCTATAGAACCTATTGTTAGAAAATGATTTATTTTTATTCTGATATTTTCTGGATCTTTTTCGAGGTCCATCTTTTAATCACCTAATATAGGAAAGGGATTTTTTTGGTTTTTGTTTGATTTCTCTTTGTTTTAATTGTTCACCAATGTTCCCTTTTAGCTCCTTTTTTTGATTTTTATCCATATTTTTTTAGCTACAGTAGTTTCGAGGGTCGTTCTGGTTCTGATACCAATTATTTAAGAGGCTATAGGGTCGTTCCGACTCTGATACCAATATATATATATATATATATATAAATATATATATGAAAATAATGGAGGAAAGAGGGAATTTCCTTTTATGGCATCAATAAAAATCAATCATCTATCATTTTATTCGATGATCGACACTCATCATCTTCAACTTTATCGTCTAAGATGTAGATGCACCAAATTTCATGTGATTCTAGAACTATTTCACCATTAATTTAGTGGGTGCAAAATTAACGGTTTACCGACAATAGAACATTTTTAGTATTTCCACATCGCTAGATCAATGGTGAAACAGTTTTAGAATCAAATGAAATTTGGTGTATCGACGTATTAGACGATGAAGATCAAGATGAATGGTGTCGATCGTCGAAAAAACGGTGGATGATATACTTTATCGATGCCATATGAGGAAATACCCTCTTATGGCTTCTTTCCTCCATTATTCTCTCTCCCTCTCAATATATATAGTTCAATTAGGTTCCTTCCTATAGGATTTGATTGATATCAAATCCTATATACTTTTTTTACTATTAGGTCCACTTTCGGATGTATGCAATCAATTATGAATAAAAGCTTTCATTTTTCCAACCATTACATAATTAATTGCATAAATCACAAATCAAATCTAATGGTCAAAAAATGGTTATGATTTGATATCAAAACCTATTGGAAGGAGCCTAGTCAAATTCTCTTTAGTTTGAATACTCTAGATACTCCACCACAAATATATATTAAATTTAAAAGTTATTGTCTTATGCATTAAAACCTAGAGGAGCTACCAACTATTCAGCTAGATTAGATTTGTTATCAGCAATAGACATTAGAGTAAATAGGTATACAATGACTCGGATATGAACAGAAACATATATTGCTATACAAACATATATGATAAAGAAGATGGATGCCGAACGTCGGAAAAATTGATGGAGGGTATATTTTTTCGACGCCATAGGAGGAAATTCTCTCATGTGGCACCTTTCCTCCATTATTCTTTTATATATATATGTGTGTGTGAATAATGAAGGATAAATGCCTTAGGAGAGGATTTCTTCCTCTGGCAAAGAAAGAAATTTATCCTCCACCGATACCGGCAATCTTAATCTTCACCGGCTAAGATGTAGATACACCAAATTTATGTGATTCCTATACTTTTTCACCGTTAATTTAGTGGGTGCTAAATTAACGGTTTTCCGATAATAGAGCATTTTTAGAATTTTTACACCATGAAATCAACGGTGAAAAAGTGGCAGTGTAGAATTTTTTGACGCCATAGGAGGATTTCCCTTCTAGGGCCTTTTTCCTCCATTCCCACACATACATAGGAGGATTTCCCTTCTAGGGCCTTTTTCCTCAGAATTTAGAGGTGAAGAAAGGGCCAATGCAAATTTATATGGAATCCAGGGGGCGGAGTCTAAATTTCCAGGGATCTTTTTTCCATGTATTCTAAGTTGATAGGGGCAAATGCAAATTATATTAGAACCCGGGGGTGGAGGCTAATTTTCCACGCTAAACGACAAAAAATTGCAGGATTTGGGGCCATGCGTACAACTTTCTATATATATATATATATATATATAAGAATAATGGAGGAAAGAGGCCATAGGCTCCTATGGCGTCGTAAAAGTATGCTTTCCGTCGTATTTTCCGACGATCGGAATCTATCATCTTCATTGTTATCATCTAAGATGTGGGTACGCCAAATTTCATGTGATTCTACAACTTTTTCACCGTTGATTTAGCAATGTAAAAAGTTCTATTGTCGGTAAACCGTTAATTTTGAACCCACTAATTCAACGGTGAAAAAGTTGTAGAATCACATGAAATTTGGCGTACCCACTTAGATGATAACGATGAATATGATTGGTGCCGATCGTCGGAAAATACGATGGAGAGCGTACTTTTTCGACGCCATAGGAGGAAATTCCCTCCTATACGGCATCCTTCCTCCATTATTCTCTCTCTCTCTCTCTATATATATATATATATATATGAGAATAACGGAGGAAATGTGCCGTATAGGAGGGAATTTCCTTCTATGGCGTCGAAAAAATACACCCTCCACGATTTTTTCGGCGTTCGGCACCCATCATCATCATCTGTATCATGTAAGATGTGGATACACCAAATTTCATGTGATTCCATCACTTTTTCACCGTTGATTTAATGGGTGCGAAATTAATGGTTTACAGACAATAGAATTTTTACTTTGCTAATTTAAACCATTAAATTAGCAATGTAAAAATTCTATTTGTCTGTAAACCATTAATTTCGCACCCATTAAATCAACGGTGAAAAAGAGGTGGAATCACGTGAAATTTGCTGTATCCACATCTTACATGATAAAGATGACGATGGGCGCCGATCGTCAAAAAAAATTGTAGAGGATATAGGTTTTTGACGCCACCTAACGCAACAGCCTCCTAGGGTCTCTCTCTCTCTCTATATATATATATATTCTCTGGAAGCATTACACTCAATGTCATGCACATTGAAATAGAAGAAACCAGCCGACACCATTTTCTTGTGATGTGGTTGAAAACTATGAAATAGCAACTATCAGTCACTAATGATGTGATATTTTTCCATAAGAATGCTATTATGCTTTAGTGAGCACTACCAAACTTTGAACACCATTTGGATTTGTGGGCACTATTCGGGCTAATTCTAATGTGGATGCTTTGCAGCCAATGTGCTTTGGCTTTGGCCAAATTTCACTCAATTCTATCCTGTATAGCCCTACAAAAACTATTATGCTTGCATGATTGTCTCCACAGACGAAAATTTGGTCAATTTAATTGGTCTACCTGTTGCAATAAACTTATTTTGTTTATTTTTCCCTTGCAACCTGATCAAAGATTGTTCCCAGTGTATTAAAGCTGCAAAGTGGTTCTTTTTTCTTTTATAATTGAAGATTTTGCCCCCACCCCCACCCCCCACCACCAAAAACATAATAGCAAAAAGTTTTCACTCTTCTGCTATTCTTTGTTTTGCTTGTCTTTCCAGGTGACTGCTGGGAATGTGCTGCTTGATTCTGACGTAAATGCCAGATCTGGCCCGAATAAGAGCGAGGATAAGGCTGGTGACATGAAGTATTCAAGCCATTCTCTAGAAGAAGCTACTGAAATGGTCCAAGGAACGGTCTCTGCATACGAGCTTAAGGTATAAAAATCTCACTTTTGCTTTGCATAAAAACATGTGCATTTAATGTTGATCCCCCCCCCCCCCCCCACAAAAAAACAAAACAAAAACAAAAAACAAAACAAATAATTGCTTATTACCTCTTCATGGTGAATTTGATGTCTAAAGACCCCCCATCATTGGTGAATCCCCTTCTGTAGCAGTAATGTGGTTCTTTAACTGAAATGCGTTTGATACATGAGTCTACATTTATTATACTTATTTTGCTCTTAAATTAGCCATCGAATATTTTGTCCTATGAATCATGGGTATTGCTATTTGTTACTTATTTTGCATCCTTAATTTCCAAATAAATCTACTTCACTCTAAAACTCAGTTACCAATCAAGTCCACTGTTTACCCATAAAATCACGCATTACGAAAAAAGTGAGAAGTTCCTTTTCTCGACAGGTTCATAGTACATTTCGTGATTTTGAAGGATCTAATATTCTTTGCTCATACATGAGTGATGCTATAAAGGAAATAGCTAAAGCATGTCTGGCTCTTGAGGGGAAAGAATCTGCTCCTCTAATTGCCGGTACATATTTTAATTTTTTTAAAGTTACAAATTCTTCATGGTACTAGGAAGCTTTTGTCTGATTGTTCTTCATGATTCTTGCAGTCAAATCTTTGCGTGCTCTTCATTTTGAAATTACAAAGATCCATATACTTAGACTGTGCACATGGATGCGGGCAACAACTGAGGAGTTATCCAAAGAGGAAGTTTGGATTCCTTTATCAACCTTGGAGAGGAATAAATCTTCATATGCAATTTCTTACTTGCCCCTAGCATTTCGAGCAATGACAATTTCAGCAATGAATCAGATTGATCTGTAAGTCTTTACCTATGATCAAGAACAACTGTCATTTAAATTTTGTTCCGTAATTTTGATAGCTCAGCATCTTTCTTGCTATTTGTAATAAACAAAAATTTGCTTGCTAACAATGCTTCACCTTCTCATAAGTCTATATTCTAGGCTTAAAATTGTCAGAAACAAGATGGGGTGACCTAATTATATGCACAGTTGCATTATTCAAGGATAAGGTGATGACTAGGCATCGATACTGGGCCTGCATATGTAAAGGTGCTCATGCATTTCCTGAAGGGTCAGGAAAGAGGATGCGGAGAGCAGTTTATAACTTTAGCTGCAGCTGTTAGATATCGTGATGAATCTTTCGGGAGTATGGAATGAAATGATTAGTTAAGAGGGGTTCCTAAACCTTGATTATATGGAGAAGACTCGGTAGACATTTAAAATATAGGTTACGTGATTTACAAATTTTGATTGTCGTCCTCTGTAGAAAAGCCATTGTTTTCCTTCTAGGAAGCAGAGACTTGGACATGAAATAGGACTAAACATGGAACACAAAGATTCTGTTAAAATTAGGACACTGGGACACATAACTACAGTTATACTGTTTTACATATACAAATATACAGAGTAATGGTAAGGCGATACAGTGAATCTCAAAAGACAAAAAAAAAACTGGAGAGATTATTCCTAAATGCTCCTCAACACCTTTTCCTCTCTCTCTCTCTCCCTCCCTCCCTCCCCCCCCCCTTCCCTCTGATGTTTGGAATTTAATTTGTCTGCAAACTTGTGGTTATATTTCAAATAAAATGTATCAAATTATGAGGCATTTGCTTTTCTCAGTTATGTAGTCAAAACACCCATTTACTATTGGCAAAAGAAAAATAAATTATCTAATCTCATTCTTTGGTCTAGAATGATTCAGAATCTGAGGAGTGAGGCTACCAGGCTGGAAAACATGTTTGGGCAACTTCATGAAATTCAAGAATCTGTGAGAATTGCATTTTTGAACTGTTTTGTGGATTTTGCTGGTATGCTGAAACATGAAGTCTACTATTTTTCTTTCTGCAGTTCATTGCAGAAGTTATTTATTTTTCATATTAAAAATGTTGGTTTCAATATGTGCAATGATCAGGTTTTCTTGAACGGATTGGAAGTGAACTCACTGAAAGTAGATCAAACAAAGAAAGCCATTTACAAAATGGATATATGCATGGGTTTGAAAGTGAATTGCCTGGTGTTCATTCTGGTGGGGTCGTTGGTGATTCCCAGAAAAAGTTATTAATTGTCCTGAGTAACATTGGATATTGCAAAGACGAACTTTGTCAGGGACTGTATAACAAGTACAAACACATCTGGCTTCACGAGAGGTATGGCAGTAGCATTAGCATCATTTGGTCAAATAGGATCCTTGGAACTGTTGTATTACTCCCCTGTTTTGTTATTATGAGATTCAACCAAACATAATGATTTTTAAAAGAATTCATTATGGTTACCATTCCTTTTTTCTCCACAATTTTATTGTGTTCAAATGAGAGTTTAGTAAAGAAGCTGCGGTCTATTTACAAGGAGTTCCAGAAAAAATTCCTTGGTAGTTGACCAAGTGGAGGCTCTATATTCCTTCACGTCTTATATCCAATTTGTTCCTTCAACTGCAAACTAGGACATCTTATAAGTGTTCTTGAGCAGTTGTCCACTAGTCATGCTCCACCAGTGATCTCTATATTTGTTGTGTGTTTACGCTAATTAACTGTGCATCCATTCTAAATATCTGTACTTATGTATCACCATACTCTTGAATTCCCCAAAATTCTCTTTAGGTTGCACTTGGTATATGGAATGGAAGATTACCAGGAATTCTTGCATTCCCGGGAATGGGATGACCGGGCATCTAATTTCAAGGAATCTTGCATTAACATGCTTGGTATACTTTTATCATTCTTGGCAATATATGTACGTGCAACCGGCGGCGAGGTCAGAGGAGGATCGGTGGATGGCGGCGAGGCCGGCGAGCTGCCGGCAACGGGCGGTGGGGCCAGCCGGCGGACGACCAGCGACGGACTACGGCTGGCGGCGAACGTCCGATCGGCGGCAGGCTGGCCGGTGAACAATCGGTGATGACTACTGGCCGGTGAACAATCAGTGATAACTGTTGGCCGGCCGGTGGCGAATGGCTGATTGGCGGTGGGCTGGACAGAGGACGACCGACTATGGGCGGCGAAGCCGGCCGGCCGGTATGGTTCTTTTCATGTTAAGTAGGGATATTTCGTGGTAATCTAGGATAAACACATGTTTTAGGGGGAATAGAATTACTATAAAATGCGGTCATTTGATTACCATGGTAATCCTATATTTCCGGGAATACCGTTTGCACCTAGACAAGTATGGTAATATTTCATGGTAATCTAAGATTACCACCTAGATTATCTCCTGCCAAGCGCACTCTTGCTCTCATCATTCTTATATTATGCTGTAGTATTTATGAAAGAGTAGTACTTTAGACTCTTCGATTTTGATGAGAATTCAGACAAATAACGATTGATATTAAAATCTATATTTCTAGGGGCTGCCAGTCAAGGAATTTGGACTCAATCATAGGTTTGATGCGTTTTGCATTATCATGTGTTGCTGGCTGCTTGATTTAAGTCCATAAATAAGTAGGAAAGCTTTCCTATCTGTCAACCAGCCTTCCATGATCAATGACAAGCCTTTCTCTTGATCCTATTTCTGGTTGAATTTCCTATGAAGGTTAGATTTTCTAATAAAGGAACCGAGTTTTCAACAGACATATTTTCTGAGTTTTCAAGGACATTTTTTTGAGTGTCCAGTGAATTTTCACTGTTTTGGTTTTCCAGGTGTTCAAAAGACTGGTCTAAAACATCTTGATTTAAAAAATCTAGATCTTGTGAATTTGTATGTGGGATTAAGTTGGGTATTTTTGGGAGACTATTTTTTTATGGAAACCGAGTCTTCGCTATTTGTTTCCCCCTGAAGAGGAGGCTTAAAAAAAGATTTATTTTCAAAAAACAACACATCCATTGTGATAAATATTTTATTTGATAAAGGATCAAAGCATTTATACCCTTTCTGATTCGTGGCGTAGCCAATGAATACACATTTTTTCGATTTTGGATCAAGTTTACCCCTAGTGGGGTTGTGGTCGTGAACAAACACGGTACAACCAAAAATTTTCAACGGCAGATCCGAGATTGCAAGGCGGCTTTGAGGGTAAAGAGATTTTAACAAGATAACATGTTTTTAAAATTGAGAATTTTCGAGGGCATTCTATTAATAAGATATGTTGCTGTTAAAATTGCTTCATTCCATAATGTTTTGGAACATGGTTGGTGAATAATAATACCCTAGCAATTTCAAGAATGTGTTTATTTTTTCTTTCAACCACACCGTTTTGTTGCGGTGTGTTAATGCAAGAATTTTGGTGAATGATGCCTTTCTTTGCAAAAAAATCTCCCAAGGTTTCGATAAAAAATTCTCGTCCATTGTCACTTCGAAAATTCTGAATTTTTGTGTTAAGCTGTGTTTCAACCATGGTATAAAAGGTTTTGAAAACTTGTTCAACTTCTGATTTCTTCTTTAGCAAAAACACCCAAAGGACTCTAGTATGATCATCAATAAACGAAACAAACCATTTTTTTCGAAGACAGATAAAACGCGGGATGGTCCCCAAATGTCACCATGGATTAAGGCAAACGGTGCTGAAGGTTTATAGGGTCGATGCGGATAAATTGCCCTTTTGTGTTTAGCAAAAGCACATACTTCATATTGAAATTGAGAAGGATTTTTATTCCGAAACATCTTTGGAAACAAATACTACATATAATGGAAACTAGGATGACCTAGACGAAAATGTAACATAATTAATTCATTGTCACGAGAAACAAGCATGAACCGAGAACACAAACTAGATGCAGATTTATTGAGATGCGATCCTTCTTCAAGCAAGTAGAGACCTCCACTGGTCCTAGCATTGCTAATCACCGTCTCCGAGTCCAGAACCTGAATTTCACAATGAGAGGGCATGAATTTAACTTGACACTTAAGGTCTTGAGTTAGTTTTATAATGGAAATCAGATTGCAGGAAAGCTTTGGAATATGTAAAACATTAAGGAGGGTTAAGGAAGGAGAGATTGTGATGGTTCCTTGGCCGGCTATGGCAGAATATGAACCATCTGCAATTTTGACCCTTTTGTTTCCTACGCAGGGTGTGAGTTGAAAATAATGTAAAGCAATTGGTCATGTGATCAGTTGCTCCAGAGTCAAGAATCCAAGGAAGTTGATTGATACATGAAAAAGAGATAGGGTGATTGTTACCGATTTGGGCTAAAGAACAGGAGGGTTGTGTTGACGGGTCTGGGTGGAGTTAAAGAATTTGTACATGTGCTCCAGTTGTTCCTTTATGAATGGAGGCGATCCTGAGTTGATTCTTGACTCCTGAGAACCATCGGACTCGATCTGCAAAACCTGTTTTTGTAAAGGACTCTGGCTGGTGTTCCGATCCCCTTGAGTTCTGGACCCGTATGTTGGTTGATACACGGAGGATACTTCAGTCTCTGTGGTGGACATTATGGCTGGAAAAAAAATGAACTGAGATTTCTTTTGATTGAGGAAAAATGATGATTTTTTATTTTTGGAGAAAGTTTTACCGCTCTGATACCATATAAGCGAATTGAACTTTCTTTCACTTAAAATTCAGTATACAGAGAGGCACTTTTTATAGCCTTGTTACACGAGTATAGGAAGATATGAGGAAAACAATAAAATAAGGAAGTTATAAACAAATTCTGTTACAAACAGATTCTAACAGATCTTGTTACAAACAGATTTTAACTAATCTGCGAAATATCTTACTGTTGACTATTTCCAACAGTAACTAATTGACTTCAGTCATATAATTTGGTCACTCTTTAACGGCACCATGTGCATTATAGCCCATTACACTTTTTCAGGGATAAATTTGAGTGTTTGACAAGGATGATGCTGTTGGTTTAACTTTGCAGGTCTTTTTGCACACAGCCATGGACACATCCAACTTGAATAATATTGCAGTGTTTAATCTAATAGGTATGAACATGAGTAGATTAGCAATACAGTCCAGCAGTTGAAATTAGGCATATCTTACACCATGGATAGTTTTTCCCACACCACGAATCTGTGATGCTCCTTCGAAGGCCGGGAGGCGACCACACTGAAGCTTCAGCGAGAAGCCTCCACTCTTCACAGCGGTGCTAGCTTGATCGGGAGAGGAGAAAGAGCTAGGGTTTCTTCTAGGAGATGGTTATGCATAAAGTGATTGGAATAGTAGGAATATAGGATGCTAGGTTTCCTTTTATAGAGACTAATACTGTTGAGTTATCTCAACAGCATTATCCACTTTCTCAACAGAAAGATATTCTGTTGATTCCAAAGCTGATCTCTTAGTCTAACTAAGAGATCTATCCAATCAACTTCCCGATCACCCAGGACCGGGGCACTTGCTTTGGACGGATTTTGGTTTAGATACTAACGTACTCCCACCCACACAAACAAGTGGTTCAGACTACTGACTTCCCAAGCCGACTCCCAGAGTGATTCACCCTTCAAGTCTCCTTTACCTCTTCATCATTTATATGTAGTTAGCATGCCATGCAACCTTCGAGAATCTGCATTTGGGTAGCCTTGCAGCCAGATCCCTTAGGATTGACACATGGATCTTCTTTAACAAAGAAACACTTAAAGTGTTAATCAATTGGTTTCTCATACCCCATATTATAATTAGTCATATCTGCTCGAGTACCGTCAATCCCTCTTAGACGCATAGTCGAACAACATGGTTCTATCCTCAATCCATCACTCTCATAACCTTTGCTCAAGGCAATAATAAGAGATGGGTCCGTGATATGGTCAGGAGACATGCAAATCGATCTTTCTCTGGCTCTGAATAGTTAGGTCCGCTATTCATCCGTTTTCCTAACACTGCCCCGTATGTTCGGTATTATCTCATCGCATCAGGAAACAACCAAAATAGCAGTCGCTCACAACATTCCTTTCCAGATAGCCCAGTGTCTCTAAGGGTACTTTTTTAATTACCTACTGGTGGTTGCCTTTAAAGGCGCACACAGTGAGGGAGATGGGATCCATCCCTCAACCTCCTTACATGTGGTCGCTTGCACACGTTGTATGGCTAACGTGCTACGGTATAAGTTCTTCGTGAGAGCTTACGTCATTTTGTAGTATACCATATAGATCTCAAGCTCCATCACCTTGTGCCAGACTTATTTTGTCGTTGTCGCCTTGTGACATGACTAGGATTTATCGACAAGTTCGCACCCTGTACGACAAGTCAAACCTTATCTTTGGCTTTTATTAACAGGTAATGTGGATTATGGGAGCTTCCATTCGATTGGAATTTTGTTGATACCTTTCGATCTCATCCTGACCTACTCAAGGCGGCTTATTTAAGTGCTCCCACTATCATTGTATCTAGTAACGTAATAGTGAAGTCATTGCTTCCCAACAAGAACAAACAACACTTAGTCTCATTTTCACAATGCTGACACAGCGTTGAAAAGGATCTCTTGTGTGAGTGAGTTCCTACCTGCTGACGTAACTTTAAATAGTTATGCTTATTTGCATTTTGTGTACCCTGTACATGTGTACCCTGTACACTTTGTATGTACTGCTAATAATATTCTAATAATTTAAGCATATGTATTTTCCAAAAAATATATGAAAGAAAACGGACTAAATTATCAATAAATGTTTACATTATTGCCATCCATAATAAATCTAAACAAAAGTAGAAAGGAAATAGAGATCCATTATAATACATGGATAATGTCACCAAGGACGGAGTCCTATGGCTCTAATGTGTTGCATGAACCGATCCTCGGCTATACCCTTTGTCAGTTGATCCGCGACCATTTGACCCGTAGGGATATACTTCAGCACGACCTCATTTTTCTCCTGCTGCTTTAGGAAATGGTATCAGATCTCATGTGTTTCGACTTTCCATGGGTCATTGGAGTAAGCGATTGCCAATATATTGTCACAGAAGAGGGTCACTATGTCCTTCGTATGTGGCACAATGCTCAAACTCTCTAAAATCCTACATAGACAAACCGCCTCTTGTTCTACAGCATAAGCTGCAATGTACCCCGCCTTCATGGTAGAAGGGGCTATGCATTCTTGTTTCTTACTACTCTAAGAGATGGCCCTGCCATTGAGTAAGAAAACATATCCTGACGTCGAGGCTCGTTTATCCAAATCGCTGGCCCAATCGGCGTCTGAATATCCTATCAGTCGAGTGTCTGAACCACCGTAACACTTGGATACCTCAAAATCCGCTTAATTCCTTTTCAATGAGCGACTCCGGGATTGGACTGATACTTGCTCATTAACCTGTCACGCCCCGCTTTTCAAAATACATAAATACGGGAACGTAACAAAGCCAACCATACTACATATGGTGAGAAAATATCCTTCTATTGTCACATTATGGCTATCAATCAGATATCAAGAGCAAAAAATAAATATCTTCTATCTATCTCATGTCCAAACTGCCACAATAAATAATAACGAGAAAAGTAGCGGAAGAAAATACAAATCCAAGGTAATAAGAGAAACAATATCCTAGGCTTGTCCCTTATGAAATCACAACGATAAAACGATAAATCCAGAACTAGAAAATAAATCTAAAATATCACTAAACTAAAATAAGCGGAAAGCTCTTCACTGCTCGGCAATCATGTTAAAGTATTCCTGATCCTCCCGTGATAAGGTCAAAAGATCTGGGTCATGCAAAACCCAAACGTCAGTGCATCATAAATATCATAATAATAATATGAACGATAAGTGATATAGTATGTCATGTGCAAGAATGGGATGTCATGAGTATAAACAATAAGCGATAACAGTACATGTGATGCAACAAGCAAAATATCATTATCAACCATATCACGTGTATCCCAAGGGTTCATGTTGCTATATTATCTATCATAAAGGTATTTAAAATCAATTAATGTACTCCATGTAATTCAACATTATATATCTCGTTACCCCTAGAACCACGGACGCAAGATATATCTCGTTATCCTCGGGATCACGGACGCAGGATGTATGAATCAAGAATGATTATTCCGTTACCCTCCGGAATCACGAACGCAAGTAATATCCTCTTGAGTTACAATTCAGTTACATTTTTGATTTTCCCATTTTTCCAGGTTTTATGTTCATGTCAGGTATAGAAATAATATCTATCTAATGCCAATATAGGAACAAGCACGTAAATGTTATGTTTATCAAGACAACAAGTTACGTCTATCAAGACAACAAGCTGCGTCCATCAAGACAACAAGTCAAGATTGTTGGCTTCAGTAAACATTAAAGTCAAATAAGCACTAGCATGATAGCAATAACAGTAATGGCATGTCGGGAATTATGTCAATAGTATGTATAGACAATTAGGTAACACATTATAAAAAGTCAGATAATGTGTTACTACGAGTAAATATGATATCAATTATTTAATCTTTTTACCATATATACATATAATATTTCTATTCTACCGTGATACTATCAAATTAGTGACACTTGCACTAACTAGATAACTGTAACGATACTCATATAACTTCCTATACGTTTATTATACCAAATTGATTGTATTAAAATAATCTTTAATTAATGTTAATTAATTAGATCTCAATAATTTACCCGAAAATAAATATAATAAAAATAATATTGTTATGCCAAATATGATGCGGTTGTAACTACCATGTAACAAGTATTTAGAAATACTTGCCTTGTACGATAGATCAAGGGAAAGACGACAAAAATTAGATGCGAGGCACTATCTCGACTATGGCTTGACTTGTGCTCCGCCTAGATAAATTTTATCATCGGTTAAACTGTACAAACTCTCAATAATTTTGTAACACCCTAGTTCAGTTATACTATGTTCGATTTGTTTATTCTATTTATCTTGTGGGCTTTTCTTGACTTTATTTGTTTTTGGGTGTGGATAATGTTTTGGTTCCTGTGCTTGGTATCCGACCCGACCCACATGCTTGAAACTCGTCTTGATTCGTGTTCACGTTTTATCTCTGTTGGTGATCCGTACTCGCGTATGTTCCGTTTACTTGCTGAATATCTGGCATCTGCATTTTTTTATAATACAGTTATAGTTAAATAATATATTTTAAATATCTAGTATGGCCTGCATCATACCCCTAACCCTATGATTGTATCCGTATATCTTGTTCTCGTCCCGTTCAGTGAAACGGACTCGTTTGGATCGCTGCGTGCGCGCTACGTGCATCCGTTCTTGGGGGTATACATTTTCGCTACCTGGATATCGATTGTTGGTTTTTGTTGACACATATATTAACCGTATTTTCGAACCATAATTTTAGACCCGACCCGGGCGTGTTTTGGAATATTTTTGTTTTAGCCAAAATCTCAAAATATAAAATATAAAATCTTTTTATATATTAAACTGACTTATATACGTCTTAACAAAAAATATATTTCCAAATAATTTTAGAATATTGAAATCCTAAATCTAAACTAACCAAAATCCGTCTCTCTCCTCCACATATATATATATATTATATACAAAAGTTTTCTTAAAAACCAATACTTGATTACCCACGTCCATCACTGCCCCCTTTTCTTCTTCGTTTTCTTTTTCCCGCCCGCGACCCTAGTCGCCGCCTCAGCCCCTCGTCGCCAACACCCCCGCCTCCACCTCCTTACCCTCATCCACACAGCCTCCACCACCGGCGCCTCCACCCATCCCCGACGAACCCATCTTCCGAGCACCAGGAACCCTCGCCTCCCTCTCCTTCCCCCTTCGCCGTCGACCTAACCCTAACTTGCCTTCTCCATCACCACCGATCTCCTCACCTACCTCATCTCGTCACAACCACCTTCTCCTTCTCTTCTCGACCACCCCTCGAGATCCCTGCACAACCCGAGAACCCAACTGCAGCAACCTAAGAAACCCCTCACCGCCTCCAACCCTCACCTCGCCGGAAAACTTCGCCATCACCCCGCCATCACCAACCTCATCCCGACCATCTCATCCTCCTCTGCTTCTCTTTCTCTCTTTTTCCGGGCTCACAACCCGACCCAAGAAACCCTGCACTCACCCGCAGCCCACACCTGACGCTGGAAAGTCCCATCGCCGGCGACCCCTCGCCGTAGTCACCATCCTCGTCACTTCCCTTCACCTCTCTCTCCTCCGACTCCTGACAACCATCACCACCTCTCCCTTGCGAACGCCGACGAACCCAACCTCGTCGTCCTCGCCTCTGTTTTCACGCCGCCGCCTCACCTTTACCTTCGTCTCCTCTCACCGTCGACTTCCTCTCCTCGACCTCTCTCTGCTCCCCTGCATACCCACCGCAGCAAACCTCGAGAACCCGACCCACTGCAACCCTCGCCTGCAACCTTCCCCCGCACCCTCCTCGCCGGAGCTCCGACCCCGTCGCCTCCGTGCACTCGTCACCCGCCTCAAACCTCTCCTTTCCTACCCTCTCCTCTGCAAACCCATGACGTCTGAACCCGACCTGACCTCAAGAACCCAGATCCCCACTGCCTTGCTGTGAAACCTCGCCGGAAAACCCATCGTCGACATCATCATCCTCGACCACGACGACATCACCATTGCCGCAGCAAGCCCAGATCGCCGGAGCCGAGCCCAAGTCCATCGAGGTTTCTAATCGTGTTCCCTAACATCAAGTTAGGAGTTTGCATTTCCATTGTCGCGTTTTCCCGTCTCCGAGGCAAGTACTCTTGCTTTACTTTTGGTCGATGTACATCGGCATTCCTTCGTGTGTATATGTATATATATATTTTTCTTGTCCTGTTAGAATAAAAGAGAAATGTGTTAGTAACTATTTTTCGTTATATTATACAAGATATATAGACAAACTTTTATGCAGCAAGTAAGAATAATTAGCAAGTGGTTTTAAAATGAGATTTATTTTAACTATAAATAAAGTTTGAAAGTTAACCTATCTCACATTTATATATTTCTATCCAGATTGTGATTAGTATATCCATATTAAAGTCAACGGTAAAGATAACAATTGTGACTCATATCAGCTTGTACATCTCCTTCATGCAGTTACTATTACCAGACAACAATTACATTTGCCAAGTCATGACTATTCAATACTCTAGTCTTTATGAACGAGATCGCTAATAAGGACGCTGAACTACATGACATGACACACTACTATTTACCAGTTTCATTTCTATACAATTACCATATCACAAGTTCCAGTCTTTTCAGTATTCTTAATTAGTGTTTTAGTCATTACCATAGTAGCTATAAATACACGGGTGTTGGGGTAGTTTGAGTATGCGTTCGTACAACAGGATCTCAGGAGTTCCATGCCGGTAGCTCGTACCGGGCTATATCGGTTTCATGTTTACAACTCGTATCGGGCTATAACGGTCTCATGTTTACAGCTCGTACCGGGCTTTATCGGTCTCATGTTTACAGCTCGTGCCGGGCTATATCGGTCGCTTGTTCATTTCACAGTTGGGCCCGTGTTTCCTAGCCCCTGGGGCACCACTCTTGGGTTAGGAATACTCCTGCAGAGGTTGACGCACACACTAGAGCTTACGATAGGATAGTTTACCTTTTAGTGACCAGTTAGGTTATGACTTGACCTCTTACATGTTTGTTTCATAGTATCTATGTATTTATTTATATATCTGTTTTGCTTGCGCACACGGGCTTCACTACATTTATATATTCATGTTATCATACCACACATACACTTTATTCGTTGAGTACTTGCTGGGATGTTCTGACATCCCTGAGATTTGCAATCTCAGGTTTAGTGACAGATTTTCAGGATGAGTAGGATCGCAGTGGCTATCAGGACTTTGCCGAAGCTCAGTAACCCGTAGGTTTATTTTCCTTTCAATTAGTTTTTAGCATGTGCGCCCTTATGGGACATTAGGACTTATGTATCTCTTTTGGATCTTGTTTTTATTTTGAATCTATTGTATCAGATCTTTATTTGCATCAATTATCTAGTGGACCTATTTTTAGTATTCTTTGTGGTTTCGTTGCAGCATGATTATCAGTATTATCCCTTTTGGTTTTGGATTTTGTTTTGACAGGTTAATCTAGACAGCCTTATGTGACTATGGAAGGATTTTTCCTTACCGTAGATAGCACGGCCGGCCTTCATCGCTCTCCGTATTTCGTATTTTGGGCAGCGGGACGTGACAAGGTTTTGTTGGTATCAGAGCCAGGATGACGTCAAAAGTTAGTCTGGGTTCTGCCGACCTTTAGGGTTAGAATCACATGTCTAGGTTTTCCTTAGTGTGTCATGCTGCATATTTCCTTGACTCTAATTATAGGATTCAGGTGACTGAGATAGAATTACGATATTGTACCCATGTACCGCGGTATGGTTGCAATGCATCATTCTGTTTAAGTAACTTAGAGTTCTATTCTTAGTTTGTTTCCACTGATTTGATTTTCTTGGACAAGCCGATTTCTCGAGACAAGACCGTGACTCTTTATACCCTCATCTGTTTTCTTGATCCTTGATTTTTCATACCTATCTATTTTCATTGATCCTTGTAATTAGTTCGTGATCTTATATTTTCGTTCTTCAAATTTCGAGGATGAAATTTTTTGTAAGGTGGATAGAATGTAACACCCTAGTTCAGTTATACCATATTCGATTTGTTTATTCTATTTATCTTATGGGCTTTTCTTGACCTTATTTGTTTTTGGGTGCGGATAATGTTTTGGTTCCTGTGCTTGGTATCCGACCCGACCCGCATGCTTGAAACTCGTCTTGATTCTTGTACACGTTTTATCTCTGCTGGTTTTTTAGGATCCGTGCTCGCATATGTTCCGTTTACTTGCTGAATATCTGGCATCTGCATTTTTTTCATAATACAGTTATAGTCAAATAATATATTTTAAATATCTAGCATGACCTGCATCATACCCCATAATCCTATAGTGGCATGCGTATATCTTGTTCTCGTCCCGTTCAGTGAAACAAACTCGTTTGGATCGCTGCGTGCGCGCTATGTGCATCCGTTCTTGGGGTATACATTTTCATTACCTGGATATCAACTGTTGGTTTTTGTTGACACATAATAACCGTATTTTCAAACCATAATTTTAGACCCGACCTGGGCGTGTTTTGGAATATTTTTGTTTTAGCCAAAATCTCAAAATATAAATTATAAAATCTTTTTATATATTAAACTGACTTATATACGCCTTAACAAAAAATATATTTCCAAATAATTTTAGAATATTGAAATACTAAATCTAAACTAACCAAACTCCGTCTCTCTCTCCTCCACATATATTTATATATATATTATATACAAAAGTTTTCTTAAAAACCAATACTTGATTACCCACGTCCATCACTGTTCCCTTTTCTTCTTCGTTTTCTTTTTCCCGCTCGCGACCCTCGTCGCCTTGTCGCCGCCTCAGCCCCTCGTCACAAACACCCTCGCCTCCACCTCCTCACCCTCATCCACACAGCCTCCACCACCGGTGCCTCCACCCATCCCCGACGAACCCATCTTCCGAGCACCAGGAACCTTTGCCTCCTTCTCCTTCCCCCTTCGCCTTCGCCGTCGACCTAACCCTAACTTGCCCTCTCCATCACCACCGATCTCCTCACCTACCTCACCTCGTCACAACCACCTTCTCCTTCTCTTCTCGACCACCCCTCGAGATCCCTGCACAACCCGAGAACCCAACTGCAGCAACCCAAGAAACCCCTCACCGCCTCCAACCCTCACCTCGCCTGAAAACCCCGCCATCACCCTGCCATCACCAACCTCATCTCGACCACCTCATCATCCTCTGCTTCTCTTTCTCTCTTTTCCCGGGCTCACAACCTGACCCAAGAAACCCTGCACTCACCCGCAGCCCACACCTGACGCCGGAAAGTCCCATCGCCGGCGACCCCTCGCCATAGTCACCATCCTCGTCACTTCCCCTCACCTCTCTCCTCCGAATCCTGACAACCATCATCACCTCTCCCTTGTGAACGCCGACGAACCCAACCTCGTCGCCCTCGCCTCTGTTCTCACGTCGCCGCCTCACCGTCACCTCCGTCTCCTCTCACCGTCGACTTCCTCTCCTCGACCTCTCTCTGCTCCCCTGCACACCCACTGCAACAAACCCCGAGAACCCGACCCACTGCAACCCTCGCCTGCAACTTTCCCCTGCACCCTCCTCGCCGGAGCTCCGACCTCGTCGCCTCCGTGCACTCGTCACCGCCTCAAACCTTTCTCCTTTCCTACCCTGTCCTCTGCAAACCCACGACGCCTGAACCCCGACCTGACCTCAAGAACCCGGATCCCCACTGCCTTGCTGTGAAACTTCGCCGGAAAACCCATCGTCGACATCACCATCCTCGACCACGACGACGTCACCACTGCCGCGGCAAGCCCAGATCGCCGGAGCCGAGCCCAAGTCCATCGAGGTTTCTAACCGTGTTCCCTAACATCAAGTTTGAATTTTGCATTTCCATTGTCGCGTTTTCCCATCTCCGAGGCAAGTACTCTTGCTTTACTTTTGGTCGATGTACATCCGCATTCCTTCGTGTGTATATGTATATATATATTTTTCCTGTCCTGTTAGAATAAAAGAGAAATGTGTTAGTAACTATTTTTCGTTATATTATACAGGATATATATGCAAACTTTTATGCAGCAAGTAAGAATAATTAGCAAGTGTGGTTTTAAAATGAGATTTATTTTAACTACAAATAAAGTTCGAAAGTTGTTAACCTATCTCACATTTATATATTTCTAGCCAGATTGTGATTAGTATATCCATATTAAGGTCAACGGTAAAGATAACAATTGTGACTCATACCAGCTTGTACATCTTCTTCATGCAGTTACTATTACCAGATAATAATTACATTTGACAAGTCATGACTATTCAATACTCTAGTCTTTATGAACGAGATTGCTGATAAATACGCGGGTGTTGGGCTAGTTTGAGTGTGCGTTCGTATAACAGAATCTTAGGAGTCCCATGCCGGCAGCTCGTACCGGACTATATTGGTCATGTTTACAGCTCGTACCGGGCTATATCGGTCTCATGTTTACAGCTCGTACCGGGCTATATCGGTCGCTTGTTCATTCCACAGTTGGGCCCGTGTTTCTTAGCCCCTGGGGCACCACTCTTGGGTTAGGAATACTCCTGCAGAGGTTGACGCACACACTCGAGATTACGATAGGATAGTTTACCTTTTAGTGACCAGGTAGGTTATGACTTGACCTCTTACATGTTTGTTTCATAGTATCCGTGTATTTATTTATATATCTGTTTTGCTTGCGCACACGGGCTTCACTACATTCATATATTCATGTTATCATACCACACATACACTTTATTCGTTGAGTACTTACTGGGATGTTTTAACATCCCTGAGATTTGCATTCTCAGGTTTAGTGACAGATTTTCAGGATGAACAGGATCGCAGCGGCTACCAGGATTTTGCCGAAGATCAGTAACCCGTAGGTTTATTTTCCTTTCAATTAGTTTTTAGCATGCGCGCCCTTATGGGACATTAGGACTTATGTATCTCTTTTGGATCTTGTTTTTATTTCGAATCTATTGTATCAGATCTTTATTTGCATCAATTATCTAGTGGACCTATTTTTAGTATTCTTTGTGGTTTCGTTGCAGCATGATTATAAGTATTATCCCTTTTGGTTTTGGATTTTATTTTGACAGGTTAATTTAGACAGACTTATGTGATTATAGAAGGATTTTTCCTTACAGTAGGTAGCACGACTGGCCTTCGTCGCTCTCCGTATTCCGTATTTTGGGAAGCGGGGCGTCGCAAATTTGTAGATACCATCGTAGTCATCTCCAAACACAATATATATATATATATATATATATATATATATATATATATATATATAAAACTAGGGTTTTTATTATATATTCTTTATTATTATCTTCACAGTTACAGAGAAGAGATCAAACTTACAACAGAGAGGTGAGATTCACGGTTGACATGAGTTTGCTGTGATGGTATCGATGGCAAGGTGCTTGGGGAATCAAGTATGATTGGAGGGAAGGTTGCAGGGAAGGAGGTCGGCGATGGGTGCTGGTGCGATGGGTCTCGGCAAGACGAGAATGAGCGAGCGGTTGAGGCGACGAGGGTGATGGGTTGCTCGGTTTTGAGATGAGAAGTGTTGAGATGAGGTGGGAGATAAAGTAGAGAGAGGGAGCGAAACTTTGTGAGATGTAGAGAAAGATGATGTTTAAATAAGATTTTAAAGCCAAAATTTCTTAAAACCCCCTCTTTAGGTTTACCCACAATCTCCCCCAAAATTTGTTTTTAAAAGATTTTAAAAGGATTCATAATATCCTAGCATATCTTGTATATCTTAAAATTATCATACTAATATATATATATATATATATATATATAATCGTTACATATCTAATTTTATAAAATAAAATATATTATATGAATTAATAAAAATATCATTCGATTAGTAAACAAATATAAATACTATAAAAGATATTGTAAAACTCCCGTTAACCTGCTACTAGAATCTCAAGAATATATTTAGGGATTATCAAACAACTAATTTTATATTCATATTATCTTCACAACATGCTAAGCCATAATATCATGGCCACCAAATATCCTAGACAATATATTGTATGCATATTATTTAAGATGCAAATAGATTTACAAACAATAGATAAATAAAATATCGTAAGAATCTTTAAATAAGATAATAGCACAGTAGCAACCAATTGTTAGATACTAATTATCCTTTAATAACCAACTTACATAACCATAATGTGTTCCATCTAAATATTAACTCCACAACATATTTCACGCAAGCGGGTCGGGTATAAACATGATCAATTCACATAAACGAACATAACCCACTATCCGATATACTCAAAAACACCGACAATTATTATTTTGCCTAATATAATTAAATAACGTACAATCGTGCTGGGGTGTTACACAACCTTACGAAAAATGATATATCAGGCTTTGTACACATCATAGCATACATTAGACTAATGATAACACTTCAATACACAACATTCTACTTTTGTTTCTTCTCAACCTATGATTTGGGACATTGCTCCAAGCTTAACAAATGGTTTTTCGCAATTGGAGTACCAATGGTTTTGCATCCGCTCATGCCAAATTGTTCAAAGATTTTTTTAATGCAAGTCTCTTGAGACAAACCTAAGGTTTTCTTAGAACCATCTCTCATAATTTGAATAAGTACAAAGCGAGTATCACCCACGTCCATCGCAAAGTTGGAGGGCAACTAACTCCAATTGGCATTTATGGTCTCTATGTTGTTCCCAACCAACAAAATGTCATCAACATATAATTACAAGATCTCGAACTTCTTTCCGGCTTGTTATAGGTAGACACAATTGTTATGATCAATCATTCGATTCGATGGAATCGAAAATAATATTCTGGAAGACTGCATGAAGCACTAAATGAACTTATTTAATTCGCACACCTTGTGCTCAAGACCTTTGGCTACAAAACCAGTCGACCGATCCATATAGATCTTATTTTCCAGTTCTCCGTAAAGAAAGGTTGTATTGACGTCCATTTCGACCAATTCAAGATCCATTTGCACAACCAATGCTAATATTATGCGAATTGAGGCTATTCTCACAACTAGATAGAATGTTTCCTCATAGTCCACCCCATTCCTTTGGTTGTACCCTTTCGCTACTAAGCGTGTCTTGCATCGCTCAATTGTCCCATCCTCCTTTCGTTTGATCTTGAAAACCCATTTGTTTGCAACGGTCTTGCGTTCGGTAGGAAGATTTACCAAGTCACAGACTTGATTCTACTTCATAGAGTCCAACTTGTCTTCCATTGCTGCTATCCATTCTTTAGCCGTATCACCTAAAATAGCGTCCGAGTATGACTTAGGCTCCACAATATCATGTGGCGCTACCATGAACACTTCCCCCTCAATCTCAAAACGACGTCGGGGTACTATTCCGCGTGACAATCTTCGAGGCTGTTGAGATTCCGTAAATGGCTCCAAGTTAGTTACCGGTATCACGCTTCCACTTCCCCCGGCTGGTGGAGGAACTAATTCCTCTTTCATTGTCGATTGACGGGAGCTATCCTCAATTTCGTACAAACCTAGATCTTGACCTACTTAACCTCTTTGTAGGAAATCCTCCTCGTGAAATTGAACATCTTGTGACTCGATCTCAGTCACAGTCCCATCCTTATGTTCATCTAAGAATGCACATCCCTTCGAATGCTTGAAATGTCGTATGAAAATACACTTTCTCTCTACGACCTAACTTCCCATATCGATAAGAAGTGAAGTGCAAATAGGCGGCACAACCCAAGGACGCACGTAGTCCAACACTGGCTTATTACCTGCCCATTAACTCATAAGGGGTTGACTGTACTAACCTAGAAAACACTCGGTTTAGAACATAAGTAGCTGTCAATATCGTATCTCCCTAAAATAATATAGAAAGATTGGCTTATGCCATCATGCTCCTAACCATATCTAGTAGTGTCCTATTTCGTGTCTCCACAACACCATTTTGTTGCGAAGTATAGGGTATTGTCAGCTGTTTAACAATCCCCTTTTCCCCATACAGTTCTTTGAACTGTGCTGATAAGTATTCCTTCCGCGATCCGTGCTTAAAGCCGTATTGCTTTTGCCCAGTTGATTTTCCATCTCGTTAAGATAGGGCTTGAAGCAGTCCAATACTTCATATCAGTGAGAAATCAAAAACACGTGTCCATACCTAGAATAGTCATCAATAAAGGTTATAAAATAAGACGCTTCGCTACGTGCTTTTACATTGACTGGTCTGCAGATGTCAGAAGGTGAATTAGCTGCAATGGAGCAGTTGCTCTCATTTCCTTTCCAAATGGCTTTCTTGTGGCCTTTCCTACGAGACAATATTCGCAAGTAGATAGATCAACCTTGGTAAGTGTGCCAAAGTTGGCCGCCGCTGGCTAGCTTTGCTATTCTATCTATGCCAACCTGACCTAGTCTTCTATGTCATAAATTTGATTCATCAACAGAATTAACAATAGCATAGGAAAACGAAGACAAATTATTATTATTAACAACACAATCACTGTCTAAAACAATAAAGCCATTAACTTGGCGTCCAACGCAAAACAGAGAGGAGTTTGAATAAAATTCCTTATAATTATTCCTAAAACAAATGCTAAGTCCTAAACCTATCAATTTCATCACTGCGAGTAAGTTTCCTCGTATGTTCGGAGCATACAATACATCTTGAAGAATCCACTCGTTCCTAGAACCCAATGGTTGCTTGTACGTGCCGATGCCCTGCACCTCCGCGTAAGACTCATTCCCCATGTATAGTCTTCTGCTCTCAACTGGTACCCTCCTGAACTCTACGAATCCCTCCCTTTCTCGAGAGACATGGTCCATTGCTCCCGAGTCTACAATCCAAAAGTTTGTAGAGTCAACCATTAAAATTAAGCTAGCAACCAATGCTAAAGAAGAAAGATGAGAGATTACTTGTCAAGGTTGTAGGTTGTTGAGGTTCAGTGCACTCAAGTGCATAGTGACCTATCTTGCCGCAGTTAAAACAATCAGCTTTAGACCTATCCTACACTTTCTTTCCCTGCTTCTTCGGCTTAGTTGGTTTCGAGTCATTCTTCTTGAATTTCTTGGCATACCCTTTACGGTTAGGTCCCTGGCCTTACGCTTAGGTCCTTCCACCACCTAGGCTTTGGCGTTTTTGGGCTTGAGCACTTGCCTGCGCTATGCCTCAAACTCGACCTTGCCCCCTGCGTCCTTGAACGTTTTCACGTTCTCGGCATGGGACAAGACTAGTTTCATATCATTCCAAGAGTCAGGAAGTGCTTGAATAACTACTTGCACCTGTTCATCAGTCAAAGCTATTCCAACTATTTCTAGATCTCGGATCAAGGATGCCAACATGCGAAGATGGAATTTGATATCTTGCCCTACAGGAATCTTATAAGCGTCTAGCTTTAAGGTGAAGGACAAAATCCTTATCGCCGAAGCTTGCCCAAACCGTTCATTCGGAGCATCCATGAGGCTCTTTGCTATAGGATAATCCTCGAACTCGGCGATAAGGTCATTCCTCATCGCAGCTAACATTGTAAACTGTGCTGATCGATCCTTGAAAGACCACTCTTTGTACTTTTAAGCCTGCCTGCGATATTCTGGACCGGTACGCTGTACTGGTTCAGGTATGATAACCTCAGTACATTCTAATGTCTCTTGTTCATTGAGGAATTGTATTTTTCGACGCCAGTCGAAATAGTTGTCGCCATTCAGTTTCTCACTCTTGGTGAGGTCGGCGATGACATTTTTGCAGCCATCTGTCAAATGTCACAATAGTTTTTTTATTAAGGTATGCTCTGATACCAATGTAGTGTTTAATTTAAAAAGTATGAACATGGGTAGATTAGCAATGCAATCTAGAAGCGGAAATTAGGCATACCTTACACCTTGGATGGTTGTTTTACCCATGCTACGAATCTGCGATGCTCCTGCAAAGGCCGGGAAGCGACCACACTAAAGCTTCAGCGAGAAGTCTTCACTCTTCACAGCGGTGCTAGCTTGATCGGGAGAGGAGAAAGAGCTAGGGTTTCTTCTAGGAGATGGTTATGCTTAAAGTGATTGGAATAGTAGGAATAGAGGATGCTTTGTTTCCTTTTATAGAGATTAATACTGTTGAGTTATCTCAACAACATTATCCACTATCTCAACCGAAAGATGTTATGTTGATTCCAAATCTGTTCTCTTAGTCCAACTAAGAGATCTATCCAATCAACCATCCAATCATCCAGGATTGAGGCACTTGATTTGGGCGGATTTTGGGTTAGATACAACTACAACTGAGCCTTTTATCCCAAGCATATGGGTTAGGCTACATGAACCAACATGAGAATTATGCCGGGTCCAACACATGAATCGTCTGCCTCCACTCTTCAATCGAACAACATACTTTCATTGAGGCCTTTGACAACCATATCTTTTCGTATCACCTTTATCCATGTTTTCTTCGGTCTCCCTTTCGCTCTTTTGACATTGCCTATATTGAGAGTATCCATTTGTCGAACCAATGCTTTCATAGGTCTGTGTCGCATATGACCAAACCATCTTAGCAGGTTTTCCCGCTTCTCCTGCATATGTGCTGCACCAACTTTTGCACGAATATTCTCATTTCGCATTTTATCTTTTCTAGTGTTACTGCATCCAACAAAGCCTGCACATCTCCGCTATGCGCATCTTCTGCGTATGATACTTTTTAGGAGCCCAGCATTATATACTATATAATAAGGCAAGGCCGAATAACGCTCCGATAAAACTTCACTTTCAACCTTAATGGAAAGTTATGATCGCACAAAATTCCCGTTGCAGTCCTCCATTTCAACTAACCAGCCTGGATTCTTTGGTTGGCATCGCCATCGATCTTCCAATCTTTTTGGATGATGGAATTTAGATATCTAAACTGATTGCTTGGTGATATTTCTTGCCTATTCAGTGTTATACCACCGTGGTTCGACTTCTCTATTTGCTAAATTTGCATTTCATATATGTTGTCTTGGACCAGCTCAATCTGAACCTCTGAGATTCCAACTTCTGCTTCCATAACTCCAATTTGGCATTAACCCTTGGTTTCGTCTCATTTACTAGAACAATATCATCCGCGGATAGCATACATCAAGGTAGCTCATCTTGAATAGTTTTGGTAAGCTCATCCATCACGATGGTAAACATGAATGGACTTCTGCAGATCCTTGATGCAAATCAATTGTAATCGGAAAATCACTTGTTAGGCCGTCGCAAGTTCTGATATTTGCCACTACTTCATCGTACATGTCCTTGATTATGTCAATATACTTGACCGTGACTCTCTTCTTCATCATTGTCCTCCATAATATCTCTATAGGTACCTTGTCGTACGTTTTCTATCAATAAATATCATATGCGAATCTCTTCCCCTCTCTCGAAAACGCTCGACAAGTTGACGAAGCAAATGAATAGCCTCTATCGTCGATCGTCCAGACATGAACCCAAAATGGTTTTCTGTTATCTTAACATCTTTAGCCTGTGTTCAATCACTCTCCCAAAATTTTATGGTGCGACACATGAGTTTTTTTTCCACGGTAGTTTGAGTAACTTTGAATGTCACTTATATTATTTTAGATAGGTACATGGGTATTTTTCTCTACTCATTTAGCATCTGTTTGGTCTGCAAAATCTTATTAAACAGATCTATTAGCCATCTAATGCCTATCTTTCCTGAACATCTCCAAACCTTGATAGGAATCTTGTCTGGACCAGCCGTTTTTTTATTTCATTCTCTTTAAACCATTTTAAACCTAAAGTATTCTTATTTTACGCATGAAATCACGGTTTATATCTTGAGATTGAATGACAAGTCCATCCAAATCCGCAGTAAAGCTCTCATCGAACAATTTTGTCACGCCCCGCTTCCCAAAATGTGGAATACGGGAAGCGACGAAGGCCAGCCGTGCTACCTACGGTAAGGAAAAGTCCTTCCATAGTCACATGCGGCTGTCTAGATTAACCTGTCAAAAATAAAATCCAATACCAAAAGAAATAATACTGATAATCATGCTGCAATGAAACCACAAGAAATCCTAAAAATGGGTCCACTAGATAATTGATGCAATTAAAGATCCCAAAACAAAAGATTCGGAATAAAATAAGATCCGAAAGAGATACAAAAGTCCTAATGTCCCATAAGGGCGCACATGCTAAAGGCTAAAAGTAAAGGAAAATAAACCTACGATTACTGATCTTCAACAAAGTCCTGGTAGCCGCTCTGATCCCGCTCAGCCTAAAATCCTGTCTCTAAACCTGAGATGGCAAATCTCAGGGATGCCAGAACACCCCAGCAAGTACTCAACGTATAAAGTGTGTGTAGCATAATAACAAGAATATATAAAAGTGAAGCCCGATGCGCAAGAAAACATGTATATAAGTAATTAAATGCACTAACACTATGAAACATGTATGTAAGGGATCATGTCATAACCTAACTGGCCACTAAAAGGTAAACTATCCTATCGTAAGCTTGAGTGTGTGCGTCAACCTCTGCAGGAGTATTCCTAACCCAAGAGTGGTGCCCCAGGGGCTAGGAAACACGGGCCCAACTGTGGAATGAACAAGAGACCGCTATAGCCCGGTACGAGCTGTAAACATGTGACCGCTATAGCTCGGTACGAGCTGTAATCATGTGACCGCTATAGCCCGGTACGAACTGTAATCATGTGACCGCTATAGCCCGGTACGAGCTGTAATCATGTGACCGCTATAGCCCGGTACGAGCTGTAATCATGTGACCGCTATAGCCCGGTACGAGCTGCCGGCATGGGACTCCTGAGATCCTGTTGTACAACGCACACTCAAACTACCCCAACACCCACGTATTTATAGCTGCTATGGTAAAGACTAGAGCACTAAATAAGAATGCTGAAAAGATAGGAACTTGTAGTATGGTAATTGTATGGAAATAAAACTGGTGAATAGTGGTGTCATGGCATGTAGTCCAGCATTCTAATTAATGATTTCATTTTAATATAAATAACAAGGATCATTAATAGGCATGTCAAATACAACAGTTATAAAATGATAGTGTCCATAAACAAGAATAGCATGTTAAGGTTTCTCATTCATGCCGACAATGATGGTCTCAAGTAAAATATTAAATATAGATGATAGAATATGATAAGGTCAAAAATGTAAACAACACTCAACATAAATATGCAAGTATCTGTATTTAACATCCGAGTTTATTTATTAAAAAGAATAATAAATTGAAATATGGTTTTAAAGGGTTAATATAGTTAAATGAGAATGACAAATTACAGATGCGTAAAGCGGGTGGTGGTAATAGTATAATTACAAGGTAATAGTTAGTAAGATAAAAATAAATGACAGATTGACTAGTTATCATGTAAGTGCTAATAATAAGTTTTATAATCATATGATAATAGAAAATATTAATACAAATTATAGTATCAAAATAATTTATATGATTAGGACGCATAGAGTGCAGCGATATTATAAGGAGTGATAATGTAGAAAGTTTAATTTATATATATAAAATATTAAGCCCAAAGCGTTTATTGATTAACAGTAATAATGGTATATTTTTATGTTTTAGATTAGGATATAAGTGTTGATATTTTGCATGCTAGTGTATACCAATATTGTTGCAACAGAAACATATAATTACTTATAAAGCTTTTTATATATTAAACTACATTTACATGTTAAAAGTTATATTATTACGTTTGCATTTTTACAGTTGTTCACTTGATGAAATGATTAATAGGTATTCTAGATCCTAGGGTTTTCATCATATGTACAAGTATTATAAAATATATTAATAAAGCGGCAAAATATTACAATTTTATTTAAATATTGTAAGTTAATAATTTATTTAGAGAATTCCCGATGTTGCATTGACTAAAAAAAATAAAAGAATAAGAGTACTTGCCTCGGAGACAGAAAAACACGACGACACGAAGAACAACTCCAAAGTTTGATTGCTCGGCTAATTTTGAAGAAGAAGAAAATATTGTGATTGGAAAAAGAGAAGGTTGATTTATATGAGAAGGGGAGAGATGATAATAATTAGGTTGTTATTTATAGAGAAGAGAGATGTTTAAAGATTAGAGAGAGTATTATAATTGGAGAGAGAAATATTCTGATGAGATGAGATTTGGATTTGATTTTATAAAAGGGAGATATGATGGGTTGTTATATACTTCTATAAGATATTAGAAAAGTTGTATATATACATATTAGTTTGTATATAGTTAGAATAATAGAAAAGTATATGTATATATACATATTAGTATATAGTGAAAATATATGTAGATATGTATATAGTTATGGGTTAATAAAAATAAATACAATTAGTTATATATATAAGATTTTATGATATCAAACAACTAAAATATATTTTCAGTTAAACTATCATAACAAAATATCTTCAATTATATATATGTATGTATATAGATTTGTAGAAGAAATAATTAAAGAGAGTAGATTTGAGAAAGAGAATCTGCTGAGAGAGATTAGATGAGCGATTGTTAGGACAAGGATTAATAAAAGATTTAAAAATATATTTGGTTTGGTAAAATTATTTAGTTTGGAGAGAGAGAAAATATTTGTTTTAAAAAGAATCAAGTTATCAGGTGAGACATATATGGTGATTGGAGAGAGAAAATTGAGTTGTTAGTTTAGTAAAAATATTTATATGGTTAAAAGATTTAACATGGGCTCTCATGACTTTTCAAAATTAAATATTCTAACTAAATAAATATCGTAAGACAAAATATCTTATAAATAGAATTTAAAAATGGGTAAAATCTTATGTATATGTATTGTTTAAAGAAATACCAAATAAAATATCTTTTGTTTAAATTATGATACTAAAATATAAATATAGTTATAAAATAGTGTTAGACAAATAAATATTTAAATACTAATAATATGCATATTTAACAAACTTGAAAAGACCATAATTGTATGCATATATCTTAATTAAAAGTATTAAACTCCAAATTATAATAATAATAAAGCAAAGCCCAATATATCCAAAAAGAAAAGGAACGTACGATCGGACAAGGGTGTTACAAATTTGTCAAAATAATCTTTTCCGTCCATATCCTCATCTCGAACTAAAATCTTCTGATCTTTATTTTTGACACGCTTCACTGCACATAAGTCTCTGGTCTTTCTTTCTTGCATCCGAGCAATTTTTTATATATCATTTTCAGCCTCTTTAGTGTTCAACTTCTAGTACACCTCATTGTTGACCTTAGATTTAGCTTGCCGAACGGCTTTCTTAACGTACTTTTTAGCTATTTTATACTTCTCAAATCTCTCCGCATCTCTGATTTTCTTCAAATCGCTATAAGAATCTCTCTTGATTTTAATTGCAGCCTTTGCTTCTTTATTCCACCATAACGTGTTCTTAGATGGTTGAGCACCACCCTCGACTCACAAAGTAGATCTGTAGCTACCTTTTTGATACACTCAGCTATCTTGTTTTATGTTGTGTCTGAATCATTTTTAGACTTTGCCTCTTAAACTACACAATCCATAGTCTTTTTGGTTAACCTTCCTTCAGTCGCCACCATTTAATTCCAGACTCTACCTTACGTCTAATCTTCCTAGATCCTCTTCTAAATCGAACATCTAGAACTAAAAGTCTATATTGAGTGGTTAGACACTCACCTGACACTACCTTACAATCGATACAATAACCTCTATCTAACAAATATAAATGTCTCTTGGGGCATGATAATCATATTTTATTAACATGCTCCATAAATCTTTTGAGCAAATAACTATATGGAGTATAATTTTACAATATGGACCGTGTGTCATTCTTCTTATTTGGTGAGGCATGTTTGCTCTGCCAGATTATAGTGCAATAATCTTCTTGCATAATGCTGTAATGTAATCTTAATGGTCATGCCATGAACCAAGTTGTATAGTTTGTGGCATTAAGTTGGAAGTGCATGGGTAAGAATAAATGTTGCATCAGTAGATAATTGACTAGGATTGTCATTCAGTTTCTCCAGTTATATACTCATATTTTACTTGATCACAGGGAAAAGGACGAGGAATATGCTGATATACAAGATCTTGTCTCGTCTTTTTCTGCACTGGAGGAGAAAATGCTTGAAAATTATACATATGCTAAGGTTAGTGTGAATTGCATTAATTGTAACAGAGAATCCATTGGAGTTTCATTCAATTTAAGTTTCATTCTATTTGGGAATATGATTGTCCATTTCTTGGATGAAAAGAGACTCGAGCTTCTAGGGCTTTATACCTCATTGGTACCATGCTTGAATCATGATTATTGTTTTCAACCCCCCACACTAGTGCTCCTGGCCAATATTGTTATTTACTAGTTCATTTTCTCATTCTATTACTCAACTTCCATGTTCTATTCCTCAGCCAACAAAATAGCACCTTATATTCTCATCCCCGTCATTACAAGTCTACAACCTGGTGCTTGATTTGCAAAATTTTTATTGAAATGTTGAAGCTGGTAAAGCTTTCTTAGCAATCAAATGCATGAAGTTTCTATGCAAAAAATATTCATGCAGCTGGCCCCAAAAATTCTGTTACGGTATGTGCTAGCTTAGTAGAGAAGATCCTTTTAATTTGGCTGAATGTGCAAAAAAGATTTATGTAGCTGACCCCAAAAATTCTGAATAATGGTGAATATACTATGTATTTATATTTAAAGAAAGCATGCTGCTTTTTTCTGCTTAAGCCCTTGAAGCCTTGGTAGGCCTGAATTGTTCTGGCCTGAATTTTCATTTTTGAGCATTTCCTTTACATTGTATTCCTTGACACCCGTGTTGCTTGGCTTGGGAAAGGATCTTCATATTTCATACACCATATCCTTGCATCGACCTACAGAAGGTGGCTCATGAATGATGGACGCATTGTCTTTTTTTGTGCTCATCATCAAATCCAATTTCCGCGTGAAATGTGTAAATACACCCATTTCCTAACATCTGTTCCCTTAATTAGTCATTATGTGAACAACATTTAACTGAACAAGGGGCTTCTTCACCGGTCTTCATATGAGCCGGTGACCCTTTTTTGAAAAATGAGCCCTCATCCCAAAACACGCATACCCTCTTGTATTTCACCGATCCAAAGCGGCCATCTAGATCTATGTATGATGAAACCCTTATGTATAAAAAATCTCGGGATTTAAAGATCTCCAACGCGTTCATCAAGCGACGCAATTTTCTTATACCGATAAGCCGTTGATTTTTCTATCTGCTTGATGAACGCATTAGAAATCTTTAAATCCTGAGTTTTTTTGTATATAGGGGGTTCATGATACGTAGGTCAAGATGGCCGGTTTGGATCGATGAAATACACGAGGATGTGTGTGTTTTGGGACGAGGGCTCATTTTTTTTAAAAAAAGACCGCCGAATCATACCCCCCTCGCTCTATATATATAGAAAAGGTGCCATAGGATGGAATTTTCTCCTATAGCGTCGAAAAAATATGCCCTCCACGATTTTTTTTGACGATTGGCATACATCATTTCATTTTTATCATCTAAGATGTGGATACACCAAATTTCATGTGATTCTATCAATTTTTCATCGTTTAGTCAGCAATGTTAAAAGTTCTATTGTTGGTAAATTGTTAATTTTATTCCCACTAAATCAACGGTGAAAAGATGGTAGAATCATATGAAATTTGGTGTATCCACATCTTAGATGATAAAGATGAAGATGATGGGTGTCGATTGTCGAAAAAATTATGGAGGGTGCATTTTTTCAACGCCACAGGAGGAAATTCCCTGCTATGAGGTCCGGCCTCATTTCTTATTTTGAAGCCAACTTTTCGAACACCAAACCCTCATGTTTTATACTGATTCAAACCGGTCATCTTGATCTACATGGTATAGGTAGCTTATGATTCAAATTTCAAGCGATTTGAAGTTCTTTAGCATGTCTATCAAGTGATCACATTTTTCATTCATCGAAGAACCGATAATTTTTTACACCACTTGATGAATGTGTTAGAGGTCTCAAAATCTTATGAAATTTGAAACGCAACCTATATGTACCATGAAAATTAAGATGGCCGGTTTGGATCGGTGTAAAACATGGAGGGTTGGATGTTTGAAAAATTGGCCTCAAAATAATAAACGAGGCCGGACCTCATAGGATCAGCTATATATATATATATATATATATACACACACACACACACACACACACACACGGACAATTAACGCAAAAATGCATGGGCCTTCATTAATTACATTAGCATTTATTTATGACGTAGGGCTTGAAATGAAGTGCCACGTAGGTGACCCCTTAAGTTACATCCTAAGCCGTCACCTTAGGAACATCCCCCCACACCACATATAGGGGAGTGATCCTATGAGCTCCGACCTTATTTCTTATTTAGAGTTTCATTTCTTAAACACACAATCCATCGTGTTTTTACCGATCCGCACCGGTCATCGTGATTTACGTGTGTTAGATAGGTTAGATAGGTTTTCTATCAAATTTTACGAGATTTGGAGAACTCAAACTAATCCATCAAACAGACTAAAAAATCGATGGCTTTACTATGCATGAAAAACAAGATTGTTTGATGGATGTGCTAGAGGTCTTCAAATCTCATAAAATTCGATACATGCCCCATCTAACATACGTAGATCATGATGACCGGTGCGGATCGGCGAAAAATACGACGGATTGTGTGTTTGAGAAGTAGACCTCAAAATAAAAAATGATGTCGGATCTCATAGGAGCAGCTTCCTATATATATATATATATATATATATATATATATAACGCGTTCGATATTTATTGAATTTAGAACTTATAATTATTGACTTTATGTTTTTTCATCTATTTTTATTTATAATTACATTTATAGAGAACATGTTTTTTTCCTTCTTAATATTGAAGTCCCGGTGGGCCTGAAGGCCCTATACAGCTTCCGCTTTGTTTTGTATTTTTTAGCACTTTACCTTGCATTTTTAAACATCAATGTTGGCTTATTTGGCAAAGGACCTTCATACACCATGTCTTTACATCAGCTTATAGGAAGTAGCTCATGGTTGAGCCATAGGCTATTTTAGCAGAAATATTGAGTTAGGTTATTTTTTTTTTCCCTGTCTTTTCCACCCTAACATTCTCTCTATAATATGTATCAGTCAAACCTGATCAGAATTGCTGCTTCAAACTATTTGTTGGATTCTGGTGTTCAATGGGGAGCTGCACCTGCAGTCAAGGTAAATGGAGTCAGCCTGTTGATTATTTCCTCGTCCTTGCCTCATGTATTTAGTGCCGTATCCTATAGATTTGGTTTTACTTCAGAGAACTAATTAACAGTGTCATGCAGGGTATTCGAGATGCAACCCTTGAATTGCTTCATTGTCTTGTGGCTGTGCATGCGGAGGTATTTCCAAATACGCCTACAATTCTCCTATTTGTAAACTTATATGTGCTCCTACTACTTATTCGATATAATCAATTACTAAATAATGTTGTGTTATTATTATAATAAAATACTTATTGTATCTGCAAAAGTAAGTAGTTGCCTGTTTTGTCAGAAACACTAACAAGTTGAATAAAAAGTTAAGTCTTTTGGACCTAGACATCTATAATTCTGTTCCTGCATAATCTCACATGGGCTGGAAAGTTTAGATTACTCAGGGATTATTTGTAGCATTTCTAAATTAACCGAATATTTCTGAAGTAACCCGAATATTTTATTAAATGCTAACTTAAATTTTGTATATCTATGCAAATAGATTTTTAACCGGAAGTTTGTATTTGCTGGGAAATCTCTTAAAAAAATGTCCAATTGTTTAAAATGATGGTGAGAATTCTTCAAGATTCATTGCTACTTGGCTAGATTCGCCGCACGTCATTTTCCTTTTTTAATTTAATTTAATTTATAATTGCTTTCCATGATCCTGGCCAGTTTTAGATTTATCGGGTGCAGACCAATGGAAAATGAGCAGAAATTGATTGTTTTTCTTTCGGTAATCATCAACTTAGATTGCACGGACACGTCTTTTTTGTTATCGTATCCGTGTTGGACACGTATCAGACACAAATTCATGTCCGACACTTGCACGACACGTGTCCGACACATATTTTCCGTGTCCCACTTCGAAATAAAGTGGCTTTGGATTTGGATATGCGACGGACACGTATCAGACATGTGTGAACACGTATCAGACATGTTTTAGTGAAACCACGACACCCAAAAAACCTATTTTTCAATTAAAAGCGAGAAAACCATAATTTTGTTATAACTTTCTTGATTTGACGACTTTTTTTATAACTCAATTTTGCCGCATAATATAATTTCTATGTGAAATATATAAAGTATTTTTGTTAAAGTTGTTAGGAAAATACTGAAATTATATGATTTTACTAAAATTATGTTACGAAATTATATTGTTGTTGCCGAAATTATGTTAAATACATGTAAGAAAATGCTAAAATCATATTTCTTTTATGGAAATTGCTAAAGTTGTGCTAAAAGCCTAAAATAATCAAGTTCTTTGCTGAATTTTGGTAAATACAACAAAAAATGCTGAAATGCTAAAGTTTTTGTCGAATATGTTGTTGCGATGATATGATATGATATTTCTTACACACACGCGTGCGTGTCCCCATATCTTATATTTTTGGATTTTTCCGCATCGCCGTGTCACATCGTATCGTGTCTCCGTATCCGTATCCGTGCAACCTTGTCATCAACCAATCTGCGTACATGTTCTGGCTTCCTGTGATTGCTGCCCATTTTGACCTTTCTAAACACAGTGTCATGTAACATGACTAGAAATTGATTACTTTTATTGTTAAACAAAGGAACAAGCATCCTGGAAATTAGGTTGTAGGTTGAATTTGTGAATATCAGGAGGTTTCCAATGGTGAAAAGTATAAAGTGAAGTTTTTCCATTATTTCTTTCCAGTATTGTGCAAGCTAGATGTATGCAGCTAAAAAATTCCACTTAACAAAATCACCAGAAGTAGCTAGCGGATTGATGCCTTGTTGATTCTTGAACAGCAAATTATCTTTATGCCCACTGTATTGTGACTGTGATCTTCTTTAGTATTAATGCATAATGTTATAGGTTGAACAGCAAATTATCTTTATGTCCACTCTATCGGGACTATAATCTTTTTGTGTGATTGCAAGCGTACAACTGGTATGTATCTGTGTGAGCTAAGTACCACTTTGAAAATTCTCGTAAAAATTGATGGCTTTTGATTTTTGGTGGGCGGTATTTTGTTAATTATTTCTTTATCCGTACAAAAAATATTAAATAAAAAATATTACCTTTGCCAAGTTTTTTCTTTTCAAGCTTCCAGTTATACACACTATCGATAGCTAATTCTTTGTTGAGGAACTCTAGCTACATCTTATTGCAGGTCTTTTCTGGTTCAAAGCCATTGTTAGAGAAGATACTGGGTATCTTAGTGGAGGGCTTGGTCGACACATTTCTGAGCCTTTTCCATGAACACAAAGCTAAAGACCTCAAGTTATTTGACGCAAATGGTTTCTGCCAACTTATGCTTGAGGTGAAATGCAATCTCAGACACATTTTCTCCTTGTGCATTTGTTTTCTTGTTAAGCACTTAATATCGTGCAACTTTTTGGTCCTTCAAATACTGTTCCCGGGAACTGAATATGTTAGTGGGATACGTTTGGCTTTGTTTTTTGGCTTTATTTCTTCCTTAAAGTTGAACACAATTTCCTATAGCAAATCTTTCATATGTACGTCTCCTCTAGACTTCTTTTCTGGTCTAGGAGAATTTTGAATGATGCCAAGTAGGCATTTAGGATTAGGACAAAGTCCCTCTCTGTCTATTGTTCCTCATCTAGGAATTTGGCACCATTGAAAAGAGAGTTGATGTCAAGCACACGGTTGGTTATAAACTTTGTCAAAAAATTTCCTGGAGCTTTGCTTCATCACGGTCCTATGTTTAGGAAACGTTCTTATGACCATGATAATAATCGTTCTGTGATGCAAGTGTGAGAAATTGACTTCATGCAGTTGCAGCAGCATCAAGAACAAGCCTTTGCCCCAAACTTTGGGGGTCAGCTATAAAAATCCTTTTCTTCCGTTATGCTGTCAGAGTTTATCTTCTTGGTGAAATTGACAGCTACCATTTACTTTTTTACTGCCGTTATACATGTTTGTTTAGTCTACCCTAGCCCTAGTTTTAATATAAACTAAAACTTATCACTTCTATTTGGAGCATACATTGGTTTTTGTTGCGTATGCCCAAATCGTCTCAGTCGGTTCTCCTTCATCATATCCTTTGTAGAAGGTACCTCTAATACCAAATAAACTCGTTCCTTATATTATCTTTAAAATATTTTCCTTCATTGATTTCCACATTCTCATTTCAGCTACACAGTTTCTGGGCAATTTTCTATATGAAACAACTAAGAAATTTTTTGCTACTCTATTGCAGTTGGAATATTTTGAAACAGTCCTACACGCTTATTTCTCGCCTGAAGCTCATGAAGCTCTCAAGTCTCTACAAGGACTATTGTTAGAGAAAGCCTGTGAGAGTTCCAGTGAGCCAAATGAAAATCCTGGGCACAACCGCCGGCCGACCCGGGGCAGCGAAGATGCAATGGCAGATGATAAACAACCAACACCAACAGTATCGCCAGATGATCTGCTTGTAAGATTCCTTTTCTATTCACTTAGTTTATCTAGTAACTTAATAGTACACTAAAATACAACTATTGCTTTTTCACTAAACTACCTTAATTTTTTTAGTTACAGTAAGGCTCTTAAAGTGCTAAATTTAAGCAGATTTTAGTGAAAAGGCTCTTAAACAGAATCTTATCATTTACAGGAATTGACTGTAATAATTTTTTTAATGATAGTTTAGCGGAAAAGAACAATAGGTAACAGTATCTTGGCCTAAAAGGACAGTAATTAAGGGTGCTCTACTATAATCTACATTTAAGGGGGTTTTAGTTAAATATACTCCCTTGAAAGTTGAAGCAATGTTTTGAAGTAGTTTACCTTGGTAAAAAGTGGCGAAAAATGTGTTTATTGCTCCAGGAGTCAAAAGCAATAGGCTTTAGTCTCTGCCTCGGAAAAAGAACTTCCTAAAAACTCTCTTGGTATAAAGATTCCTTTGTCAGAGTCCCTCTTATACGCTACCTGGTTTACCTACCTTGTACTTTTCCCTGTGCCTGAATTTGTGCTTATAGTGCTATATTTCTCTAGTCTACTTTAAGACAAATGCTCCTGTAGATTTTTCTAATTTCTTCACATCAAATCCAACCAACAGTGTACGATAACCATAACTACTGCATTTTACAACTTTTATCTTGACTATATATAAGTAAATAGCCAATTTTAGCAAAGAGTATGTAGTAACATATATTATGTGCTAGATTTATCAAGATAGTGCTGCATTTGCTTGAATATGCAAGCAGCTATATTTTTATTTAAAAATAATAAATAAATAAAATCCTTGTTTCTAATCAGTAAAATGCGTTGTTTATTGTTAAATCCTATAGTTATAAATAAATTGATACATATTTAACCGCTATAATTGTTGAATAAAATTCTACAATTAACTATGAACTAGTGTATTTGATGGTAGACTTACTCCATCTACGACCAAAATTCTACTTTTATCAATAATCTACTAAAATTGATACACAAGATGCTATATGAAAGCAGCCTTAGAGGGGGGGGGTTGAATAAGGCTTTATGGCAAACACAGCGTGATTTGTAACAATTTAAAAATTATGCAGCAGAATATAAAATCAGAGTCTAAAATATAAATACTATCACAATACAGAGTCACAGAGACAACACAAAATCAGAGAAAAGTAAATGGACACAGAGGATTGTTTTCGAGATTCACCAATCCTGTGGCTAATCCCCGCCTGAGAACTCTTGCTTATGATTCAACACACTATCCGGGGACTCTTTGCGGGCCGAGAAACTCAAATTTTTTACCCAGGCTCAGATCCAAATCTTTACACTTGCAGGCGGTGAACACCTAGACCTTTTCCGAGGCTCAACTCCAAACCTTTACAATGTGAAGATTTTAGACCTTTCTTCACTAGGTCATATAAAGTAAGATTTTAACAAATCTTTACAGAACCAACTATACAATCTTAATAATCTCAATAAATAAATCAAGTTTCGAATCGAAGAAGATAATGGATTGTGTTTTGGAAATTAGGAAAGTTTAAAAACGATTCGAAGAAGTTTTTCAAAGGTATAAGAAAAGTTTAAAACAGAAACTTTATCGACAATTTAAAAATCCTTCGATTCTAATGACTAGAAAAATCTAAATCATTGAAAGATCTCTTCTTTCAAAAAGAATAGTAAAAAAACTTGAGAACGATTCAAAGAAGATTTTCAGAAGGACTAAATTTTTTTTAACACAAACAAAACTTCTTTCGTTTCTAATATTAGAAAAATCTAAAACCCTGAAAAATCTCCTCTAAAAAAGAATACTAAAAGTTTAAGAACCGAGAGACACAAAATTTTCACTAAAAGATTAGAGAATAATAGAAGTTTGAAAACGTAAAAGCAATAAAAAAATTTGTTAAAAACTCTTTGGAAATAGGTCCTATTTATAGAAATTGAGTGAGAGACGGTTAGAATAACCGTTCCTAAAATTTAGGACGGTTATTTGCGGTTTATAGCCGTTGTAAAACCGAAATTCTCATAAAAAAAATCAGAATTTGAAAGTTGATAACTGTTATAGACGTTCTAAGGACGTCTATGGCGTTATAGGTGTCTATAGCCTATAGACGCCTCAATAAATGTTTATTTCTGAAATATCACATATCGGTTATCCGATTTCGACGTTTTTGGGCTCGTTGGAAAGATCTTCTCGAGACCTACATTTTGGAACTCTAATCAAAAGTGTGGATATAATTTTAAGTAAAGAAGTATCTAGTATAAACGATTAGGATCAGAAAAGAGATTCTAACTATTAAGATTGACTCTAGACTCAAAGAAAATATAAAGTCTTCGAATATGTCCGTTGTGTGACTTCATCGATATTTATTTTGAACTTGCAATTTGGTCTTCAAAGTTGCTCGATGTTACTGTTGTGATGCCAGTTGAAGTGTTAATTGTTCTCTTGCTTGATTAAATCTATTGTTTTTAGTATTTTAACATATATTGCATTATTAGTAACATACTGTATCTTTGAAATATGGTTTTTGTAAAATAATCAAAATTAAAGAGAATGCGACTCGTATGTCAATATATATCTAATTTTGGGTTAATTTAAAAAAAAAGCTACCAAATTCTTTGCCTCAATTATGAGAAACTACTAAATTTTCTCAAAATTACGTGAAACTACCATACTTTGAATGTTTTGTGGTAGTTTCTTGCAATTATTGCTGATGTGACACCTTATTTATGGTGTTTTTTCGTAGTTTTTCAAAGTTTTTTGGCAGTTTATGTAATTTTTGAAAGTTTGTGGTTGTTTCTTGTGTATTTAACAAAAATTTAGTAATTTCTCGTAATTAAACCAAAGTATTTGGTAGTTTTTTGGAATTATGCCTTAATTTTGATTGTAAGCTACTACATATATCAAAAGCTAATATAATTATGACATTATACTATACTTAAGGTACACCGACTACGTATAAAGCATAATCACTAAATATCAATTACACTTATTATATGTTAAACAAGGCTCCTACACAGAACACAATATACACCTAGATGTAATTTTGAACATCGTTACCATAATTGATCAGATCAACTTAATTAAGTTGTTAATAGTTGATATATATATATCCTTTACACACAAACACGCACACATTCATTTATCTGTAACCCGCGATATCTCTATTCTGTTTAGCGTACATTTAACTGATAACCGATACAATTGATAGCTAAAATTTTCGCTTTGACTATTCACAACTACTTTGATGAATAAAATGCTACATATAATTGTTAAATAATACGTTTGATGACAACGTGCTCCATAAAAAAACTATTACGTTTTCATAATCAACTTTTCCAAATTCCATTCTTTTATCTTCGTAAGCTAGTAGTATAAAAAGCGTTATCTTAGTAAAACAAAACCCTTAAAATGCATAAAAAAACTTCTATCGATCAGGCACCAGTTTTTTTGCATTTTCCATTTAATCCGTGATTCGTTGACCATCCAATGAAGCTACCGACAAGTCTAGTGGCGATAAGATCTTCTCTTTATGAAATCCTTTGTGAGAATAAATAATTGAAGATCTTTACAAAAACTTGAAGATCATGATAACGATGGTGTAGAAAGCATGGTTTGAAATCTCGGCTGATCACGATCCGAGATGGCTGTTTCCAATCTAAAAAATGACAATCCGAGTTTCGATACCAATATTGTCCTGTACAGAGTTATAGTGGGTTTATCATTTAACTAGAAGGGTTCGAGCATTAAGTTTATTAGTGGCTAAGTGGATTGTGGTAAGCTTGTGACAGCCAACGTAAAACTTTGTCATATTCTATGACATGAACCATATTAATAGCCTACCCCATATGCTTGGGATAAAATGCTCAGTTGTTGTTGTAGTGGCTAAGTGGATTAAAAAAAGGCTATTGAATTACGGTTTATTTGACATCATTTATTACTAAAAGGTCTATAAAAAATATTGGTTATTTTTACCTAGTATCATGACAAACCATTATAGACATAAATAAGTGGTAAAGAATTAGCCAAATTGTACTAGTTGCTTTTACAATTTATTTAAAAAAGTTCTAATTTTAAATTTTTTGTTCTGTCAAATAATATAAAATATGATATTTCTGATCCGCGATGGCCGATTTGGCCGATTCTGATGCAAAAAGTACCCACCGAATACTGATTTCGATTCCGATCCCAAAATTTTAAACCGTGGTAGAAAGCTTATGATGATGATTTGGTGATTCGAAAAAGAAACTAGAGTCGGTTTTTCTTTGGTAACAAGGCAATAAGTTGATAAGAAAAGGTTTGGATTTTCATCATGGGTTTTTAATTGTTAACGATGGCTATAAAAAGCTTGTAATCAGTGTTTTAAAAAGCGGCCGCTTAAGAGACCGAGCAGGTTTCGCCACTTCGTTTTATCCCGCTTAAGCGGGTGATATTGTATAATCTATTATTAGTGATGTATAAACCTCATAAGTGTTATAATGGGTATACAGTATTGTTATTGGAGTAAGAATAACATAAATACTAATTAATACAATATTTCGTCTTTTCTTTTTCTCGTTTTCCATCCTTCGTGCTTGAGTCGATAAAGGCCAAGTTGTCGAGCTGCTGGACTTTGAGACGCTTCAAAATTTGGGTTTCGAAACTTTAAAATTTTAGGTTTATCAACTTAAAGAAATCGAGATCTGAATCGATTTCGAGCAATTCTAGAGTTTTCTATTTCGATTTCGAGTAGTTTTTGAATTTTGACCTTGAAATTCCAATTCAATTTCGATTTGTTTCGGGCTACAATCTTTTAGGTACTTTTTAAATAATTTGTTAAGTATTTTTTACTAATTTGAGCTATAATACTTGATGTTGAGTATTGAAAAGCTTATAAGCATTATATGCTAATAAATTCTAAGAAAATTTCAATTTTGCATTGAATTATTTGAGCATATTCTAATAAATAATATATTGTCCGAGTAAATTTATTAAATTTTGGGTTAAATTTAGACATTTGGTAGTACAAAAGGAATATAAAAGTAATTAGAACCTAATGAGAATTATTATTTATTGACAAGAAAAAGAAAATTGATGAAACACCACTCTTTTGATTTCTACCGGCTTGAGCGGCTGCGTGAGCGTTTTAGCTCCTCAGCCGTTCCGCTTTTCTTTTCCGTATTTAAAACATTGCTTATAATAATGATGAGATGAGGTGATTAAAACATCATTGCCACATAAGCACGGGTTTCATAGGATCCGTCTAGCCTCTTGAAATATAGGTTTCCTTACGGGTAGATTAATAGAATTAGTGGAGGCGATGATTAGGAGGGGAGTTAGTATTATATGTTTACAAGAAACTAAATCGGTAGATGAAAAAGGTTGAGTTATAGAGCTCCGGATTATAAGTTTTGATATACGGGTAGAGATTAAAAAACGTAATGGAATAGGCATGATCATATAGATAAACGGTTACTTGAGAATATAGTTGAGAAAAGATGATAGAATTATACTAGTTAAGCTTAATTTAGGTGGGTAGATCATAAATGTTATTAGTGCTTATGCACCACAAATAGGTCTTGATGATGCAAGTAAGCATTAAATTTGGGAGGATTTAGACGAGATGGTGCAAAATATACCAAGTAGGGAGAAGTTATTTATTGGTGGCGATCTCAATGGATATGTAGGTACTAATCGTAGTGGGTTTGATACTATTCATAGAGGTTTTAGTTTGCACAGAGGAATGAAGCAGGCAACTCGATTTTAGATTTTTCCTTGTCTTATGACTTGGTCTTGGCAAGTACTTGGTTTAGGAAAAAATAGTCTTGATCATCTTTAGGAGTGTATCGAGTGCTAGTCAAATAGACTTTTTTCTGACTAGAAAGATAGAGATTTTTGCATAAGGTAGTGCCGGGTGATAGTGTAACCACTCAATATAGACTTTTAGTTTTAGATGTTCGGTTTAGAAAAGGACATAGGAAGATTGGACGTAGGGTAGAGTCTAGAATTAAGTGATAGCGACTAAAGGAATGTAACTAAGAAGCTTTTGTAGATCATGTAGTTCAAGGGGTTGATTGGAGGTCCGAAAACGATTCAGACACAACATGGAACAAGATGGCTAGTTGTGTTAGGAGGGTAGCTAAAGGGCTATTTGGTGAGTCGAGGGGTGGTGTTCCACCATTTATGGACATATCATTGAATGAAGAAGTAAGCTCTGCTATCACAAGGGATTCGTATAGAGATTTAAAGAAGAGCAGAGATGTAGAGAGATTTGAGAAGTATAAGACAACTAAAAATGAGCTTTAAGAAAGCTGTTCGGGAAGCCAAAGATAAGGTCTATAAAAAGGTGTATGAGAAGTTGGATACCAAGGAGGCTAAAAATGATATATACATGATTGCTCGGATGAGAGAAAGGAAGACTAGAGAGTTAGGTGCAGTAAAGTGTGTCAAAGATGAAAATCAGGAAGTTTTAGTTCGAGATGATATCAAGGAAAGTTGGAGAGATTATTTTGACAAGTTGTTCGATAAGAGCTTTATTAAGGATTTGGAAGGACCTGTCATTCAATCTCAAGATATAAACCGTGATTTCATGCGTAGAATAAAAATACCTGAGGTTACAGAGGCTTTGAAGAAGATGAAATTAAGGAAAGCTGTTGGTCCAGACGGAATTTCTATTGAGGTATGGAAATACCTATGAGAGAGGCGTTGGATGGCTAACATGCCTGTTTAATAAATTTCGCAAACCAAAAAAATGCCAAATGAGTGGAGTACCCTTGTACCTCTTTGCAAGAACAAGGGTGATATTTAAAGTTGCTTAAATTATCGTGGAATAAAACTCATGTGTCACACCATGAAGTTTTGGAAGAGATTGAACACAGGCTAAGACAGGATGTTAAGATATTAAAGAACCAGTTTGGGTTCATGCCTGAATGATCGACGACAGAGGCTATTTTTTTGTTTTGTCAACTTGTCGAACGTTTTCGAGAGAAAGGATTCGCATATGGTTTTTTATTGACTTAGAGAAACCTTACGACAGGTAACTAGAGAGGTATTATGACAGACAAGAACGAGAAAGGTAGTCCCAATCAGGTACATTGACATAATCAAGGACATGTATGATGGAGTAGTGGCAAATATAAGGACTTGCGGCGGTCTAACGAGTGATTTTCCGATCACAATTGGCTTGCATCAAGGATCTGCGTTAACTCCATTCATGCTTGCCATAGTGATTGATGAGCTTACTAGAACAATCAGGATAAGATGTCTTGATGTATGTTATTCGCTGATGATATTATTCTGGTAAATGAAACGAAATTAGAGGTTAATACCAAATTGGAGTTATAGAGGCAAACATTGAAATCTCGGGGCTTTAGATCGAGTAGGTCCATGACAGCATATATGCAATGCAAATTCAATAAACAGAGAAGTTGAGATCACGGTAGTATAACACTTGATGTGTAAGAGATATCATCGAGCGATCAATTTAGGTATCTATGTTTCATGATCTAAAAGGATGGGGAGATCGATAGCGATGTTAACCAGAGAATTCAGGTTGGTTGGTTGAAATGGAGGAGGGCAACTGGGATTTTATGCCATCGTAACTTTCCGTTAAGGTTGAAAGGAAAGTTTTATTGAAGTGCTATTCGGTCTGCCTTATTATACTGTACAGAATACTGGGCTCCAAAGAAACATCATGCACAAAAGATGCATATAGCGGAGATATACATGCTTCGTTGGATGTGTGGCAGCATTAAAAAAGATAAGATGCGAAATGAGGATATTCATGGAAAGGTTGGTGTAGCACTTTTGGAGGAAAAGATGTGGGAAAACCGTCTAAAGATGGTTTGGTGATGTGCACCGCAAACCTACGGAAGTATCGGTTCGACGAATGGATATTATCGATTTATTCTAAGTCAAAAGAACGAAAGGGAGATCGAATAAAACATTGATAGAGGCGATACGAAAAGATATGGATGCCAAAGGCCTTAATGAAAGTTTATTGTTCAATAGGAGTGAGTGGAGGCGGAGGATTCATGTGCTCGATCCGGTGTGATTCTCATGTTGGTTCATGTAGCCTGCCTCATATGCTTGGGATAAAGGCTCAGTTGTTGTATAAGGTGATTAAAAGGAGAAAAAGGTGCTAGTTTTCCTTGTGGTAGCAAAGGCTATAAATTGATTAAAAAAGAGTGGATTTTTATTACTTTTAGGTTTTGACAAACGAAAGAGGAGAAGGAAGAAAGATCAAAGTTTTGGATTTCTTTCACAAGAGTTGTCTACTTTTTATTTTATAGTATGGCGGTTGTTAATGTTAGGTATTGATTTGTTGAGAAATTGGGTTAGATGGGAAAGCCATTAGGAGATAAGAAGAGACTGAGAGAGGAGAATCAAGGAGCGGCTTGAGAGAGAGTAGGGCAATCCGAGTAATTAGAATTTTAGAACATACAAATATAATAAATATTACTCAAATGAGGTCTTTACAAAAAACTACCCTTCTACGAGCAGCCGCCTTATAGTTTCCAATACTCAAAAAATTAAATGTTCACGAAAAAACACCTTATAGTTTGATAGTTTTAGCAAAATACCACCCTGAAGTATTCACGACACGGTGGTTTTTCGCTAACTGGGTATACTTCAGTGTGGTTTACTGTTAACGGGAAAAAACCGTGCAGTGATTTCTCATAAAAGGGTTAACCACATGGTTGTTTTTGGTAAATACTCTTACTAAAATTGTATTGCTGAGAATTGAACAAAGGAATCATTGGTGCTAGGAATTATTTACCGCCGAAAATGGGAAGACGGAACCGCGTAGGTCGTCTTGCCTGAATTTGGGGGCAGATGCTATTTGGTTTTATCTGTTTACCTCTCCGAAGATGTCAAGTTAATTTATGACACCGTGTATTGAAGGTTTAAACAGATGCGGCCGTTGTAGCAGACTTCATCAGATTCCCCCTTGTTTGCGAGGGTTTTTTGATTGTGGGGACATTTTTCCCTGCAGGCGCAAGCCCCTGCAGTTAATTACGTTACCGCGTAGCGATAACCACTTTCTCCTGCTCAATATGTTCACTTCGTGTCGTGTGTGTTTGTTTTATTTGGTTGCCCGTGGATTGTATACGGAGACTAATTCGTGTTGTCGCCCATAGGGCATGGATTAGCCCAAATCCGTATTTTCTTAGATTTTGGTTTGCTTTGATTTAAGGATCGTTAATCTCATTTGGGTTTAATATCGACTTAAATATTGGTTAAGGATACGTTAGTCCGATGTTGGACTAAGATCTACTTAACGGGGGTTAAGGATCATTTCTGATCCAACGAAAGAGCATTTGGGTTCTATCGTTTTAGTTTAAGGACGTTACGGTCCATAGATCACCATTTTTGGTATGTGGGTTTAGTTTAAGGACGTTGCGGTCCACAGCTAGTTTAAGAACGTTACGGTCCATGGCTAATTTAAGGACATTTGCGGTCCACAGTTAGTTTAAGGACGTTACGGTCCATAACTAGTTTAAGAACATTTGCGGTCCATAGAATTGTTGGTTGTCGGGACCCGCCACCTCTCTGAAGACGTTGAAGAATTACGACATGTATCAAGAGGTATGGGGAGATGTATCTTTGAACCAATGTCAGTTGGGCGATCTATAGTTGGGTTTGGGACTTAAGACCAATTTGGAAAAATTGTGAGCACATGGGCTCGCTTGATTTGAATTAGGGACTTTTGATCAATTTGGACTCAGCCCACTCAGTTTTTCAATAAAGTGTTAAAACACTTGTTTGGGCTTGGTCCCTTTTTTGTGCAACAATGTTGAGCATTGATATGGGCTCTGACGCTCATTCTATTTCTTTGTTTTTTTTATGGAGTGTTAAACACTTTTTATGGCGCTGGGCTCTGTTTGTAGAGCGCTTTATGTTAGTCAGCGCCCATGTGGGGCATGTGAGGCGCTTGGCGCCGAGCGCCGACCATCGAGTGCAGAGGGGCACGTGGTGCGCTGCTAAAATAAAGAGTGCCTAGCACTCAGTGGTTGGCCCCCAGCACTGAGCGTCCCATGTGGGCGCTGCTAAAATAAAGACCAGTGCCGAGCGCCCCACGTGCCTCTCACGTGGGCGCTGCTAAAATAAAAAGTGCCTAGCACTCGGTGGTTGGCGTCCAGCGCCGAGCGCTCTACATGCTCCTCACGTGGGTGCTGCTAAAATAAAGAGTGTCTAGTACTCAGTGGTCGACGCTGTTTCCATCTTTATGCATTTTTCTGAATAGTTCAATTCTTTGTTCTCCTCTGGATTTTCAATCCCCAAGAACAAATTCATCCCTATAAGAATTAAATTCTCATTTGTGGGAGATTTGTCTCATGAATCTCAGATCCAGGGAAAGAACTATATTCTTTTATAAGGGTTAAACCCTTGGGTATGCAGATGAGATACTATGATCTTTATTTACCTTGAAGAAATTTATTCTTTCTTCTCTCTTAAAGCTCCTTTTGCTTACTCTTCTTTTTTGAACTTAAAGTTTATGGGGGGTCCTCTGTTTAAGACTTGAAGTCTTGAGGCCTTTATATAGTAGAGGCAGATTTGTTGATTCAGTTAAGGAAATCTCTCAGTGAGAGATTTCTTAATTGATTTGGGGATTTTATCCACCGTTGGATATTTGATCCAAAGACTTCTATTTTACAGAAGTTATTTTTCTTGTTTTTAACAAGATTGGGAAAATATTTTTCCATACAGAGCTTATTCTGTAATTTGGTGAGTTTTAAATATCATTGGATCTTTAATCCAACGGTGCTCTGTTTTACTTTAATCCAACGGTGCTCTGTTTTACAGAGCGTAATCTTTCTTGTTTAGAAAAATTTGAGAAGTATTTCCTCAATCAGAATTTAATTCTGTATTTTGATAATTTATCATCTCGATCCAACGGCAGAGAACTTTTAGTTCTGGCGCCGGCGCCCTCGTGTGGGGCACGTGAGGCGCTGCCTCAGGGTTTTTAACTCATGGCGCCGGCGCTCTCGTGCAAAGCACGTGAGGCGTTGCCTCAGAGTTTAACTCTTATTTAATATATTCATTTTTGTGCTTTGCAAGTTGGTGCCCGCGTGAAGAGCACGTGAGGCGCCATCATAGGATTTAATTCTATCCGAGGCAGTACCTACATGTTTTGCATGTGGAGTTTTCCCTTTATTTTTATTTTTATTTTATTGTTATTATTTTATAAGGGAGAAAGTTTTGAGCCAAAATTTTGGCGGGAACAGGAATGTTTCATGAGTTTCGGACCCAAGGACCTCCTCTAATTGCTTGTATCTATTAGGGGTATAAAGACAATTTTCATAAGATTTTAAAGTAGTTTAGCAAAAACAACATTTTTAAGGGTATTTTATTGTGATTTAGCCATACAGATATTATATTAAATATCCTTGTCTTGCATATCTTTAATTTGGAAATCATGGAAGTTCGAAAACTAATAATTTCTGCATAATGTTGCCAATGTTGTGGGCAAAACATAACATAAATAATGATAAGAAATAAGAAAGCAGGATTACAAACATCCATTCATTTTAGGGTTGTATACTTCACTTGTAATTGGGAAAATGTTCTATTTTGCTCCTGACTTTATCTCTTATCTCTACCTTAGAGCGATCATAATTTTCAATAGAAAGTATATCATCTTTTGGTTATTCCCCCCTTGGACCTTACTTCCCCGGTTTTGATGAATTTAGTAGATGCCAACTATAAATTAGGGATTATGGAAATGGTTCACTTTAAAATATGCCTTACACTGATAAAACCATTTAATATAATGTGTTGCATATAACTCTCACCTTTATTTCTTATGACCGATATATACTTGAATACTATCCTGTTAGATTCGGGGTCCATTTGGTTGCTTGTAGTTGGAAAACCAAATGATTTGGAATTCTTGTATCTGAGAATTGTTGAATCCAAGAGGTTGCAAATCCAAAACATTTTTTTTTTGTTCCTTCTAAAGGCGTAATGCACAAAATTAAACTACTTATGTTTGATTGCTTGTATTTGGAGGTAACAGTATAACTCCAAAACATGGAAGGTGACATCATGTGACCTTTTGGCAGTGATATTCAATTCAGTAAAAATTGTTTGAAGGTATAATTGCAGATTGCATTTGCAAATCATGTTGTAATCTGAATATTTACTAACCAAAGCAAACATTTAGAAGCCTTCAAGTTTAAGATTACAAACGACCCACCAGATTATTAGCCAATAAAAATGCGAGGTCATACTTTAGAAAAAAAAAGCTTACAATTCATTTTGCGTAAGTTATATTTGTACAATTGCCTAGGCGTTGTCACATCAATATAGCACAGAACTTCTCGAAGGCGAACTGGAACGAACTCGTCTCAATATCTCATGTTTTATGGAGTCGTCTCTTCAACCAAATTCAGTACCTGGACCTTTCAAGCCTCCTGCATATTCCTCCTCATTCCAAGCACCAGTTTCTTCTCCAAATTACAGAAAACAACAGCAGCAAACTGTAAGCTCACCAAGTTTCTCTCGACGCCGCAGATTATAAATTTTGTGAAAGGTGTCCTCTCATGGCCTTTCTTATGTTGTGATGTAAATGTGTGGATTTTTGGTCTTTTTTTCCTTTTCTTTTCTGTTTCATTTTTTGTCATTTTTCTCTCCACCGATTCTTTGGTTGATTGTAGAAGCTGATGATAGATCCAAGCATGTATTGTTTTGACCTTTGTAAAGTTTAGGGTGGTTATGCTTCTACGTTGTAGAGTCTCATTCATTTGAATTGGGTATGTAATTTGTGTATGTTTACTTTAGTATTGTGCAATGATTAATTTGTAAAACAGAATTGTTTGCTTTGAGTATATCGCATTCTGGCACAACTTTCATTTTACGGGACTTCCACATTTCCTTGTTTTGCTGGTGTTGTAACCTGAATTAATAAAAGGATAAAATGCAGGAAACCTTTCTCATTCTTGCCTGAAAATCAAGAAAACCCTGTATTCAATAAACCCCATAGACCCCATAGGTGTTTATATTTCCTTGTATAAAATGCCTCTCAAGTAAATTTAATTGACTAACATAATTATTTTCTTATCTTTTTCGTCATTATTCTGAAACCTACACATTCTTTGGAGAGGAGAAGAGAATGTTGGAGCAGTTTTGAATCGGAGATTTTGGGAAAGAAAGAAGGGGAAAAATAGAGGGAAAATGTTTTATGCTAGAAAGCAGGGAAAAAAAGATTTGGAGATATATTAAAGTATTTTGGGAAACATAAATCAAAAAATACTTATGGTGATAAATTTGAGGGGTAAAGGTTTGTCTGCTTTTCTGGCAAAAATGAAGGTTTCCTGCTTGCATTTTAGCCGTCATAAAACCTATATGCTTGTGTTTAGTTTACTATGAATTCATTCTTAAAGTTCATAGTTTCAACATTTCCACCATATCCATAACCCATAAATAAATACTGTTCGCAAGACTTGTTCAATTTTCTTCAGCTTGCTACCTCGTTTTATTCAATTGTATGTTCTTCTGTGTTTTGCACAAAGTGTAGGCTCTACTTGTTTTCCATTGTATATTGTTCTTCTTGTCTTGCACAAATGCTGCATCTTTTTTCATCTAAATTTCCATATGAGAGTTTAACAAGAGGCATAACTATGTTAAAGAGAGTGGTTCTTTGATGCTTAACTTTGTACTAGCCAGGGATACCGTGTATCATATTAAATTAAAAGTTTATTTTTATATGACGTGTAAGCCGCAAAATCTCATATTTATGTACCTCATATATAATTTTATATATGAAGAATTAACTTGCAAATACTTCGGTATTTTTTCAGCTTTTCAATGTTTTCCTTACTATATACCATATGAATTTCATGAAATTTTTAAAAATCTCAAAATTTTATTGTTCGGTTTTTCAAAAAATTTCTTGTTAGAGCACATGGGAATCAAGAATTGTACAAAAATCCCAAAAGTTTTTTCTTCAAAATTTCAATATTTTATATGCAGCACAAGAATATAGAGAAATTTTAGGTATCTCAAAATTTTTATTTTTTTTCGATTTTCAAATATTTTACTTGCAAGAACATAAGAAAATCATGAAAATTTTAAAAATAAATATTTTTTGTTTACTTCGGTTTTTTAATATTTTCCATAATAAACAAACTAAAAATCAAAAAAATTCCAAAAATCTCAAAATTTTCAGTTTTCGTATTTTTTTTATTATCTATAATACCATACAAAAATCATGAAATTTTCAAAAATCTCAACTATTCTGTTTTCTTCAGCTTTTAAATATTTTGTATGCTTATAGAACAAAATCACGAAATTTAAAAAACTCCTAAAATCATTTGTTTTCTTCAAATTTATAACATTTTTCACGTTACGAAACGAAAGTTGCTTAATTTTAACAATCTCAATTTTTTCTTTTCTTTTCGCTCTTTCAATATTTTGATTGGGCATAAAAATATCGTGGAATTGTCGAAATTCCTAAAAATTTTCAGTTTTCTTTAATTGTTTTACATAATACACGAAAATGACGAAATTTTCAAAAATAAAAAAAATTGTATGCTTCTTGATTTTTCAATATTTTGCTTGTTATTCACAATATAAAGTAGATGAAGTTAAGGCTTTTAACTTGATAATTTATTGAGTTTTTACAAGAGATATATATAATTACAATTGTATGATGGAAATAAAAAACATCAATTCAGATTCTGGTACAAATCAATTAGACTCTTTTTCTGATTCATAGCGATCTTGATAAGATCTAAGGAACCAATATATTTCCTTTTTCGTATTGGCCAGACGTTTGACATATCATTGTCAGACGTCTTTGTGTTCTCTGTTTTAACTGAGGACTTATGTCCACACGTCTCGATCTTTTTCTTCAGACGTCTGGCCATGTTATGTTATTTGGCAGATGTCTGCCACGTCCTTCTTTAGACGTCTGGCTCTGCTCTGTTATTTGGGCAGACGTCTGGCAGAAAACTTCCTTGGCTTTTTCAGACGTCTGCGGTCTTCTTGAGGATATGCCTCCGCAAGATTGAGGCTCCATTGGAGACTCAAATCTTAAAGTGAAGTTTGAGAAATGACATGCGTCCAAGCACTTTTGTGAGAGCATCCGCAAGTTGATTATGAGTGCTGATATGGTGAACACGAATGGTTCCATCTGCAATGCACTCCCGAACGAAGTGGTAGTCAAGAGCAATGTGTTTCATTCGAGAGTGGAAGACGGGGTTCGCACTAAGATAAGTAACCCCAGTATTGTCGCAATATAGAGAAGGTGGTTTTCTGGGTATTATCTTGAGTTCATGTTGAGGATTTTGCACCCAGAGTACTTCGGCCGTGGTATTCGCAAGGGTTTTGTATTAAGTTTCGGAGGAGGATCGAGAAACAGACTTTTGTCGAACCGATTTCCATGATATTGAATTCAAGCGTAGGCAGAGGATATAGGCAGTGGTGGAGCGGCTGTCATCACGACTGTCACTCCAGCCAGAGTCACTGAAGTCCTGAAGAGTTAGAGGAGATCCTCTGCGAAGGTAATGACTATGATGTATTATACCTTTGAGGCAACGAAGAAAACATTTCAGTGCCATCCAGTGAAGTTCAGTGGGGGAGTGCATAAATTGTGATAGATGATTAACGACAAATGAGACGTCAGACCGAGTGAGAGAGATTGAAGAACACCAACTAGTTGCCGATATGGTGTGGGGTCGACGGAGGAAGACCGGAAGACCCGTCATGGCGGAGAAAAGGAGTGTTATTGCACATTGGAGTGGTGGTTTATTTAGCTCCTACCATGGAGAACTTATTCAGTAGATCGGTGATGTGGCGATATTGAGATAGGAATAGTGCTTATGATGTGGAAATAGCTTCTATACTAAGGAAGTGATGAAGGTCGCCGAGATCCTTTAGAGAAAAATGTTGCCCAAGTCGAAGAACAAAAGATTGAATGAACTGAATGTTGTTGCCAGTGAGGATGATGTCATCAATATACACCAAGAAGTAGGTTACGGTGGCTTTCTTGGAGTAAACGAAAAGAGACGCATCTGCTACGGAGTTTGCAAAACCAATTTGGAGGACACAACCTTTGAGTTCCTGGTACCAAGTCCTAGGCGCTTGTTTATGACTGTAGAGGGCTTTTCGTAATTTGCATACATGATTGGGGAGGAGTAAGTAAAGCCGGGTGGTTGAATCATATACACATCTTCATGGAGAGTGTCGTTGAGGAAGGCTTATTAATATCGAGTTGACGGAGGGGCCATCCATAAGAGAGTGCAAGGCATAAGACTACATGAAGTGTTATCGGTTTGATAACCTGGCTGAATGTGGCGGAATACTCCAGGCCAGGCTATTGGTGGAACCTTTGGCCACAAGGCAGGTTTTGTATCGGGAAATGGTGCCATAGGAGTTTTGCTTAATTCAGAAGACTCATTTGTAGCCAACAAGTTTTTGATTTGATTTTGGGAAAAGGTTCCATGTGTCATTCTTCATGAGGGCGTCAAATTCTTCGGACATTGAAGCACGCCATTAGGGATCCTTCACAACTTGAAAGACGCATGTTGGTTCAAGAGTTTGGGTATTGGGTGAACAGTTGTATGGTTGATGTATAGAGAGTTGAAGTATTTAGGATTCGGTTTTTGTTCATTGGTGGTTTGGAGATTTGGGGTAGAAGGAGTAAGGGAGAGTTGTGGAGAGGGGAAATAGGGTTGAGCAGTGTTGGATATAGTGCCCTCAAGGCAATTATTGTAATTGCAGGCAGACAATTATGATAATTGAAGGGGGACTTATACAGGCAGAACAGACTTGCTCGAAATGATAGTATGCTAGCTGGTTTGTCTTTATCATTCATGTGTATATATTTTACTTACTATTACGTTCGCTAATATATAATGATAAAGCTTGTAGGATCCTTGCTTGACTACCAACATTATGATGGCGATCATATATGTGGGAGCTAGATAGTCCATAAGCACATCCTCAAATGTTCCTAGTCATTGGAGTATCGAGACTGGACATCGATATTCCAGAGTAGACTAGTGTATACTTTCTAGACCCCGATGAGGGACGATCGCCGGCCTCACAAACCATTGGTGTTTTAGCAGTTAAGATTGTATATAGGTGCTCACTGGAGGTGAGTACACCAAACGGACTCACCGAGAACTTCTAGATGTTATTATACCTATCGTCAGATAGCAGTTCTCTGGTGACATGAGTAAAGGGATGTCATTAGACCTGAGATCATCATTTGTTTCGTGTGAGTTCCCACTGTACTTAGATTACTACCCTACCACGACTTAAAGGAGTCGTGCAAATAGGTTTTAGTTGGGTACAGTCCCGAACCACATAAAGGCAGTGAGCGATCGGAAGGGATTCATCTCTCCCGGTATAGGGAGTTGATGTCGCGCTGTGTTCGGTTGGCCATTACCATAAATCCCTGGCCAGAGTGGATGAGATTTACTAATAGGAGATCGGTAGTTTCTCGGTAAGTGATGAGCTCGACACCGGCACGACTTCTTGGGTTATTAAGGGTATAACGTTATCCGCCCCTATACCCGATATGCGACACTCTTAGATGAAGAGACCGGACTGTATGAAAATTGTCACTTATAGGATCAGTAGGGTACGGACGAACTTGATTATCAACCTCCCTTTCGACATATACTTAGGTAGCCGTTACATACAGCTAGTGCCGCTGTCGTGCTTATGGTTATGGATTTATCCAGTAACTCACTGCCAGCGTATTGTCGAGTCTTTAGAGTCCCACACAGAGGGTTTTCCTGGTTCAGACGATTTGATGTAGAAGTCATATGTTGATACGTGCAGGGGTCCGATTAAATACGTATGCTGGCTATACGGACTTTAATCGGACATTTGATAATACTAGCCGGTTTAGGATTAAGACGGATTATTAAATCAAGTATTGATTTAATAATTTATATATATATATATATGTATATTCTAGTATTATGTTCACTATTCATTTTCTCTCTCTTGGCTTCGTATTTTTATACGGATATGCGTATATGGATTCGATACATATACCGGGAGTTGTATTTTGTATTTATACAAAATACATCTAGAAAGAGACATCTCATTAGGATTTTCTTTTTGTTAGAAAAGAAAAGAAATGAGGTAGACGTGGAGGCATGATTGTCACGCCCCGCTTCCCAGAGTACGCAAGATTTGGGCAAGTGACATAGCCAACCATGCTACCTGTGGGTAGGAAGTATCCATCCACAATCACATTACGGTTGTAGAGATATCAAGAACAAGATAATTAAACTAATCTAACACATGTCCAAATCCATAACGATAAAAGTCAATGAAAAATAAGTGCGGAAGCAAATGATCCAATACAATAATAGAAAGGTACGTCCTATAATGCGGGATCGCACCTGGAAATAAAATGCAGTAAATGAACTAACCATTACAGAACCCACAAATCAGCCTGCTGGCTGAAGTACTCCTGCTCGGTCGACGACAGTGGTAAGGAATCCGAGCCATGCAAAACCCAGACGTCAGCGCGTCATGTCAACCAATAATACAATATAAACATGGTAATAAGCAATGCAGGGATGATCATGAATAAAGCATTACTATGAAATAACAGTGCAGGGTAGACTAAACTGTCCTATCAGGTTTCTACTCTAAAGTCTTTGAAATCAATTGGTGACTCGTCGATGTAACTCAATAGTATCCCGTGCATGCCCGGGACCACGGTCAAGACCCTCGGGGCTGAATCCGAGACGTGCCGCTAGGCAGTAAACAGGTAGCAAGATGGACGAGTGATGTCAGCATCATCACTCCCGGACTGGCCAAGCCCGTAAGACTGATCAGAACAAGTATCGAACTGTTGAGTTACAAGTCGGTTTCACCTTTGATTTCCCCATACCCCCAAGTTATGTATGTCAGGTCAGGTATTCAATAATCAAGGACTAATGCCGACACAGGATCAGGTAACAGGTCAGGTTTGTCTGGATAGACAACAGGAGTGGTCCATGAGGACCCCAAGTCAGGTTTGTCGGCATTAGGCATGAGATCATGTAACAAGTCAGGTCGTGGTACAACAGGTTGAGTCGGTATGTACAGGGTATCATGTCCAGTGCATTAGTATGTAAATATATGTCATGTGTGGCAGAGTCAGGTCAATATGTAATGTAATCGAGGGTGTGCTCACAACAGGCATATAGTCGAATAAGGAACAACAGCAGGAATAAAGTAAATAACAGTAACGGTTCATTTAATCGCAATGGTGCATTAATGTGGTGCAGTTGTATTATATTAACAGGTTCGAGCACCCGTGGGGTGCAATAATCACAGGGTAGTGCAATATCAATAACAGAAAGTAATGAAGATATGTGTGTACAATTATCGTCCTTTAAATAGCAGAATAATTAACCGGTAGTTTCGTTATTAGGGATACAGTGGCAAAATACGATTTAGGTGGCAGTATCATGATATATATCATATTCGTCCAAATGAGAAAAGTAACTATATTTAGTTAATATTTGCAAGTTTTATGAGTCAAACACACTTAATTTGTATAGCATAGCATGTAGCAAGTAATACTTGCCTCGACGGTTTCGCAAACCGGAAAACACGACGCAACGTCGGCGGAAAACACGCGACGGACGCACGGTACACGGAACGGATCCAAACAACGGACAAGGTGATCACACGGGTCAGGCACACTCGCTGGGTCGTCGGGATCGTCGACGTCGAGCCCGGCTCCGGCGAACTATGAAATACAAATGCAAGGATTAAAGAAAAGAAAAAAAAGAAGAAGAAGAAAGGGGATAGGGCTCACTGTTGTGGTGTTCTGTGACAGAGGCGAGGCGAGGGATGACGACTGGGTCGACGGAACTCCGGCAAGGAGAGGTTGGAGGCTAGGGTTTCGGTTAGGGTTTGGTCTTGGGTTAGGCTCGGTGTAATGGGGTGCAGGGCTAGGGTTGAGTTGGGAAGGAGAGAGTGGAGAGGAAGATGAAAGAGTCGTCGACGATGAGGGGCCGTCGACGGTGAGGTGCAGGCGGTGGAGGTTCCGGGATCGGGGGGAAGGTCGGAGTTTGCAGGGAAAGCCCGTTTTGAGGAGGTGGGGGCAGTGCCGGTGGTGTTGAGGAGGCTCCAAGGATGATGGGTGTCGAGGAGGAGATGTAGTGGTTGTTGGGAGATCGTCGACGACGAGGTCTACAGTGCGGTGGTGAACGGAGGTGGTCGTGACGGGTCGAGGCAGAGGGGACGGGGTTGATGCGTGCTCGGTTACAGAGAGGAGGGAGGTGATGGAGGTGGTGTCGTTGAGGGTTAAGGTCGAGAACAACGGCGGCGGCGAGGGTTGCAGGCGACGTGGGTTGGGCTCTCGCGAGGTCTCTCGTGAAGACGAAGGATGTGGGGAAAAGAATATAAAGGGATAGAGAGAGAGAGAGAGATTATTAGTGGAAGAGAGAGAGAGAGATAGAGATAGAGTTAGAGAGAGAGAGAACGAGAAATTAGAGAGAGAGGGATAAAGCTAGTGGGGCCCAGCGGAGGGAAGCTCGCGATTGGCTGAGGCGAGGAAGGAAAAGATATAAAAGATTTAAAAAAGATTTAAAACGTTAGTATATAAAACAGAATATATATATTATATAGTTTAGATTATTAAATTAAATGGGCTTTTCGGCGCTAAATGAAACATTTCCAAATCGCGCCCGGGGTGCGCCCAAATGTTTCAAATTCAAATAATAGGATTTTAAGCGAGTTCCAAATTTTGAAATGAGGTGTTTTATGATTAAAATGTATGCCCCCAAGTCGGACACTTGCACGCACGCATAGCCGTCCAAACTTGCCCGTTTAGCCGAACGGGAAGAAATCTCGACACGCGGACGCTACCACGCGACTAGTGGCGACGAGTAGGCCAACATGGATATTTTTAATTTCCTTTTAGGTGTTAAAATTTGTTATGTGCCAAAATGACCTAACCGGTTAAAATTTAGCAATAAGCACCAAACAATCAGGCTAATTGAAATGAGCAATGTATAACACTCAACTAGTAATAGAAATAGTATTATTGGGCTCGGGTGTTACATCATACCCAACTACAAAAGAATTTCGTCCTCGAAATTCCAAGAATACAAGATAGCAAACTACAGGAACAGGTGAGGAAACTTCTGCCGGATCTCGTCTTCTCGCTCCCAAGTGGATTCTCCATGCAATCGATTACCCCAAGAAACTAGCACGAGAGGGATAACCTTGTTCTTAAGAACCTTTCTCTTCGATCCTTGATTTCAACCGGTCGCTCCTCAAAAGTTAGGTCCTCCCGTACAGTCAACTCCGAATGATCCAAGACGTGAGTCTCATCTCGGACATACCTCCGTAGTTGAGATACATAAAACACATCGTGTACTCCTGCCAATGACTGTGGTAACGCCAAACGGTACGCTACCTCTCCAACACGCTCCAATATCTCGAAGGGTCCAACGAATCGAGGACTAAGCTTTCCCCGACTCCCAAAGCGAAACACCCCTCTAGTCGGTGATATCTTCAGGAATACCAAATCACCCACCGCGAACTCTAGAGGTCTTCTTGACGTGTCAGCCCAACTTTTCTGTCTGTCTTGAGCTGCCTTCATATGCTTCCTGATTGTCTTCACCTTCTCGACTGTCTGTACCACCAAATCTGGTCCTAGTAACCTTCGTTCACCAACGTCATCCCAATAAACAGGCGAACGGCACTTACGACCATACAACGCTTCAAACGGAGCCATCTGTATAGTCGCTTGGAAACTATTGTTGTACGAAAACTCCACCAGGTGTAGAGGATCCTCCCAAGAACCTTTGAAGTCCAACATGCACGCCCTCAACATATCTTCAAGGGTCTGGATCGTTCTCTCCGATTGTCCATCAGTTTGAGGATGATAAGCTGTGCTAAACTTTAATCGAGTCCCCAAACTTTCTTGTAAACTCCTCCAGAAGTGTGACAAGAACCGAGTGTCCCGATCGGACACGATACTCACCGGTACTCCATGCAACCTTACAATCTCCTGCATGTACCGTTCTGCCAAAGTCTCCGTCGATTGACCAACCCGAAAAGGAATAAAGTGAGCTGCCTTGGTCAACCGATCGACAATCACCCATACTGCATTGTTGCCCTTTGGACTCCGCGGTAAAGCCGTCACGAAATCCATGGTTATATGTTCCCACTTCCACTGAGGAATCGGAAGTGGTTGCAACAAACCAGCAACCCTTTGGTGTTCGGCCTTGACTTGCTGACACACCAAGCACTTAGCCACAAAGCGAGCAATCTCCTGTTTCATACCTTCCCACCAGAAGTGCTGTCGAATATCCCGGTACATCTTTGTCCCTCCTGGATGTACATAGTAAGCTGAACTGTGTGCCTCCTTCATGAGCTCTTCACGTACACCCCCCTTTGGCACACACACACGGCTACCATACCTCAACGAACCATCTTCGTGGATCAGTAAATCTGTTCGTAGTCCGGCTTCAACCTGCTCTCGAAACCTTTGCAGTCTAGGATCCTGTGATTTTGCCGCTTTAATCTTCTCAACTAAGGACGACTGTACTTGCAACTGCATCAACTGTCCCGTAGAATGTGGTAGCACAACCTCCAAGTCAAATATTCAAAAATCCGCAATGATCTCCCTCTGTATAGTCAATACCTGAATCGCTGGTAACCGACTAAGCGCATCCGGCACGACGTTAACTTTTCCCGGATGGTACTTAAGATCAAGGTCGTAGTCGGCCATCAGCTCCAACCATCTACGTTGCCTCATGTTCAACTCCTTCTGAGTGAACACATACTTCAAACTCTTGTGATCTGTAAAAACTTCGACTCTCTCACCCAAAAAGGTAGTGTCTCCAAATCTTCAAAGCGAAGATCACAGCCGCAAGCTCCAAGTCATGAGTCGGATAATTCTTCTCATGGGTCTTTAATTGTCTCGATGCGTACGCTACAACCTTCCCATTCTGCATCAAAACACATCCCAATCCCTTTCCAGATGTGTCGCTGTGAATCACCAGTCCTCCGGAATTGTCTGGTACGGTCAGGATAGGGGCGGTTATCAACTTCTGCTTCAACGTCTCGAAAGCCAACGCACATTTCTCCGTCCATACAAAAGGTACTTCCTTGCGTGTAAGCTTGGTCAACGGTTCTGCCAAACGAGCGAAGTTCTCCACAAATCTCCTGTAGTATCCGGCTAAACCAAGGAAACTTCTTATCTCAGCCACAACTCTTGGAATAGGCCAATCTCGAACTGCTGCAATCTTTTCGGGATCGACGGCGATTCCATCGCCCGACACAACATGCCCCAGAAACTTCACTTCTTCCAGCCAAAATTCGCACTTACTCATCTTTGCATACAATTTCTTCTGTCTTAAAGTCTGCAGTGCGATCTTCAAATGCTCAGCATGCTCCTCCGAACTCTTCGAGTAAGCCAGAATATCGTCAATGAATACCACAATAAACTGGTCCAAGAATGGTGAAAAGATTCGGATCATCAAGTCCATAAATACTGCCGGCGCATTCGTTACTCTGAAGGGCATCACTAGATACTCGTAGTGTCCATACCGAGTTCGAAACGCCGTCTTGCAAATATCTTCTGCTTTCACTCGGACCTGATGATATCCGGATCGCAAATCCAGTTTTCGAGAATACCCTCGCGCCACTAAGCTGCTCAAAAGTTCTCCAATGCGAGGGATCGGGTACTTGTTCTTAATAGTCACCCGGTTCAATTCTCGATAATTGATGCACATCCTTCTCGTGCCATCCTTCTTCTTTACTAGAAGAACTGGAGCTCCCCAAGGCGAGTTGCTGCTTCGAATCCAACCCTTCTCAAGTAATTCACCAACTTGTTTCTTAACTTCTTCCAATTCCACTGGTGCCATCGGATAAAAGATTTTGATACGGCACTGCACCAGGACTAAGGTCGATCGCGAACTCCACGTCTCGCTTCGGCGGTAAGCCCGATATATCTTCAAATACGTCCATAAAATCGCGAACAACCGCCGGCTCTTCATTACTATCAACTTCCATAACTGCAAGAACACTGTTTGTCGGCCTAGCCCTAAACTCGACTGGCCCGACAGAACTGCGTCCTTACCGCAACTGCTGTCTACATTGTTGGCTGCGAAAGGTCTAGCGAGACTTCTGAGTCTCGTCCATTCTGCTGCATGCGCGTCCATGGCACTCCATTCTGCCTTAGTCCGATGAACTTCTCTTTCATTTCCTCCCGTGCAGTCCGCGGGAAGAATTTCTCCAGGAAACTTTTAGAGAAAACAGCCCAACTGATTGGCTTGGGCAAGCGGGTCTCCTCCACAAGCCATCACTCTCGGCGTAATCCACTAGCTGAAAGCGCACACAACAACTCTCTCGTCCTCTGGGATCTGTGCCGCAATCAGCAAATTCTCCGTGTCACTAGCCTCTGCTCGGCTGGTAACAGCTCCTTTAAACCAGTAAATGTAGACGGACCCAAAGTCTGAAATCTGCTACGGCCCTTACTCGTTCGACTGGTCTAGTTCCATCGTTGTTTACAGACCGCTGAACGATCTGCAAACCTTCCTGAAACGAATCTGCTGTAGCTGGATCAGCTCAGTCTGTCTCTTTGATTTCCAGCATTCCTCTTATCACTCCAAGCATGGCGGCTTCGTTCACACGCCTCCGGTACGTCTTCAACTTCTTACCTGTCATAATCCTGAACTCAAAACACCCAACATTAGCATGATGATAGATTCTGAATGTGGATTAAGGCTAGAACTCCAAGATACTTAAATAGTGTACCGCATTGTAGCTATGCCGCGGTATCATAGCCGCAGTTACTTAACTCCACCCAAGTCGCCCAAGTCCTAGGGATAACAAGAAATTAGGTTTTCGAGTTGACAAATGCAAAGTAGGTTCGCATGTCGACATGATCCGGAAGAATGATTCAAGGATGGTAAAACGGTCAAGGTGGCAGGACATGTTTCCTTATCACGGGTATTCTGATTCGTGTATCGGGTACACTACCCAACTACAAAAGAATCAACCCAACTAACCTATGGCTCTGATACCAAAAGAACCATGTCACGCCCCGCTTCCCAGAGTATGCAAGATTTGGGCACGTGACATAGCCAACCATGCTACCTGTGGGTAGGAAGTATCCATCCACAGTCACATTACGGTTGTAGAGATATCAAGAACAAGATAATTAAACTAATCTAACACATGTCCAAATCCATAACGATAAAAGTCAATGAAAAATAAGTGCGGAAGCAAATGATCCAATACAATAATAGAAAGGTACGTCCTATAATGCGGGATCGCACCTGGAAATAAAATGCAGTAAATGAACTAACCATTACAGAACCCACAAATCAGCCTGCTGGCTGAAGTACTCCTGCTCGGTCGACGACAGTGGTAAGGAATCTGGGCCATGCAAAACCCAGACGTCAGCGCGTCATGTCAACCAATAATACAATATAAACATGGTAATAAGCAATGCAGGGATGATCATGAATAAAGCATTACTATGAAATAACAGTGCAGGGTAGACTAAACTGTCCTATCAGGTTTCTACTCTAAAGTCTTTGAAATCAATTGGTGACTCGTCGATGTAACTCAATAGTATCCCGTGCATGCCCGGGACCACGGTCAAGACCCTCGGGGCTGAATCCGAGACGTGCCGCTAGGCAGTAAACAGGTAGCAGGATGGACGAGTGATGTCAGCATCATCACTCCCGGACTGGCCAAGCCCGTAAGACTGATCAAAACAAGTATCGAACTGTTGAGTTACAAGTCGGTTTCACCTTTGATTTCCCCATACCCCCAAGTTATGTATGTCAGGTCAGGTATTCAATAATCAAGGACTAATGCCGACACAGGATCAGGTAACAGGTCAGGTTTGTCTGGATAGACAACAGGAGTGGTCCATGAGGACCCCAAGTCAGGTTTGTTGGCATTAGGCATGAGATCATGTAACAAGTCAAGTCGTGGTACAACAGATTGAGTCGGTATGTACAGGGTATCATGTCCAGTGCATTAGTATGTAAATATATGTCATGTGTGGCAGAGTCAGGTCAATATGTAATGTAATCGAGGGTGTGCTCACAACAGGCATATAGTCGAATAAGGAACAACAACAGGAATAAAGTAAATAACAGTAACGGTTCATTTAATCGCAATGGTGCATTAATGTGGTGCAGTTGTATTATATTAACAGGTTCGAGCACCCGTGGGGTGCAATAATCACAGGGTAGTGCAATATCAATAACAGAAAGTAATGAAGATATGTGTGTACAATTATCGTCCTTTAAATAGCAGAATAATTAACCGGTAGTTTCGTTATTAGGGATACAGTGGCAAAATACGATTTAGGTGGCAGTATCATGATATATATCATATTCGTCCAAATGAGAAATGTAACTATATTTAGTTAATATTTGCAAGTTTTATGAGTCAAACACACTTAATTTGTATAGCATAGCATGTAGCAAGTAATACTTGCCTCGACGGTTTCGCAAACCGGAAAACACGACGCAACGTCGGCGGAAAACACGCGACGGACGCACGGTACACGGAACGGATCCAAACAACGGACAAGGTGATCACACGGGTCAGGCACACTCGCTGGGTCGTCGGGATCGTCGACGTCGAGCCCGGCTCCGGCGAACTATGAAATACAAATGCAAGGATTAAAGAAAAGAAAAGAAAGAAGAAGAAGAAAGGGGATAGGGCTCACTGTTGTGGTGTTCTGTGACAGAGGCGAGGCGAGGGATGACGACTGGGTCAACGGAACTCCGGCAAGGAGAGGTTGGAGGCTAGGGTTTCGGTTAGGGTTTGGTCTTGGGTTAGGCTCGGTGTAATGGGGTGCAGGGCTAGGGTTGAGTTGGGAAGGAGAGAGTGGAGAGGAAGATGAAAGAGTCGTCGACGATGAGGGGCCGTCGACGGTGAGGTGCTGGCGGTGGAGGTTCCGGGATCGGGGGGAAGGTCGGAGTTTGCAGGGAAAGCCCGTTTTGAGGAGGTGGGGGCAGTGCCGGTGGTGTTGAGGAGGCTTGATTTGTTGATTTTCGTGGATGTGTTTATCGAATCAAATAGTAAAGAAATCACAACCAAAAATATTTGACCGCAATCAAACAACGGTGTCAGTTGAAGTTAATGAATGAGTGCGGATCGTCCTCAGGGATCTCGAGATTCGTTTGTACTTTTATTTGTTTGAAATGAAATGTTAATCAACAATAAGAGAAAACACGATTCACTTGATTGATTTGTATTCGTGTGTCACTAATCTTTTCTAAAGAATCAAGAACTATAAACAACAAGAATCGGTTTCAATGGTATTTTCCAAACGACAATCAAGAATGATATAGAGGCTCGTAGGAATCGATAGGATCTTTAGATGTGTTGTAGTCTACAATATTTCATATTCTTGTCCTTCGAGGAATTGACACTAGATCAATGGTTATCGACGAGAGTTAGGGTTCTCTTGATGAAATTAAAGTTTCATCTCTTAACCCTTACTCTTTCGAGGATACCATTTATATTCTAGCCTCTAGCACTTTCAAGAATCGATCGAATCACCCCAATCTCGAGCGATGTTGATCAAGAAAGCATCGAATCGAATTGGGTTGTCAATTCTTGAAATAGCTAGGGTTTACAATCTCGTGGGATTCAAGAATTGATTACAATTTTGCTACATCATCATACTAAGATCTTCTCGACTCCTTAACGAGCGGAGTTTTACTCGCGCATCACCACATAGACAATATTTAAGAACAGTAAAGATAACATGATGCGGAATTTTAAAGAAAACAAGAATGGAGAAAATATCACCTTTTATTTAATCAACAATTGTCAATACATTCTTTCAAGATCTACAAGAAGAAAGAAAAATCGATCGTTGACTCGGCTTCGCTCGACTCCGTGGATCGTGGATCTACTTTGGATCTCTTGCCCGATGGAAGATCGGCTCGGCTCATAAAAGGGTTGAAGGAATCTTGCTTGGCTTGCACTCAAGATCTTGAATTGTGGATGGATTTAGGGTTAGGGTTTCCTACAAGATTTCTCACTAATCTTGAGGAAGAAGAAGATGGAGAAAGAGAGAATGGCTAAGATCTAAGATGTTGAATCTTTTTCTCTCTAGGGTTTCATGATATCCTTCTCATGAATGAGTCAAGGGTCCTATTTATAGAACTAGGTTTAGGTTTGAATTAGACTTTCCCTCCCAAAGTTTGTTGACAAGTTTGTTGGGGTTTAGCTTAGGGTTTAAGCAAGGGTTTAGGAAAGTTCTAGAAAGATTAGGGTAGTTTGGGAATTTGCTGATCTGGTGAAAGTATCTGGAATCTTCTGGAAGTTTGTGTACATTTATGATCTGAGGTACTAGCACAGGAGTTGTGATGAAGTTTGAGAAGTTGATTCCCTGGTTCAGCCGCGGATCCGCCGCGTGAGGTGGCTTTGGGCCGCGCTTCCGCCGCGTCTTGGTGGCCTCGGGATTGGTGCTTTCTGCAGTTTCTTTGTACTTCTATTTGGGTTATTCTTTGATGTTCAGAATTGCAATTGACCTTCTGTGTTGATACCAGATTTGCTTTCAATGAGTTTACGAGCAATTGTAATGGTCGAGCAATGAATTGATCGAGCAAGTATCTCTTTTCCTGCATAGACTTCAAAATAGGGGTTGCAAGATATAGAAAATATGCTATGTAATGCAATGCAGTTAATTTCCCTAGAATTTCCGGTTTAAAGGTCGAATACATGTAATTTGATATTTTGCGACCAATTAGCTAATATGTGAATTATGAATACCGTACTCTCCTATATATATGCAGATGACAAGGAAATTGCCGGTTAAAATATGCAGTATTTTCGACTGATCAAATACCCCCAAACTTAATTTCGATCGTCTCGAGAGAATGTTTTATTAAAAAGAGAAGGAGAAAACAAAGAAAGAGAAAAACTAACTAGCACACTTTCGTAGGCAACACGATTGCACTGAGCACGTGCAACAAGCCTTTAAACCTCTAGGTGTCCCTAGTAGGAGGAGTGTTGTCTCCTGAGGGTTTTCAGCGGATTGCACCCACAAAATCCAAAAATAAAAGCAAGATTATGAATATTACATTTAAAGATAAGAATTGTAAAAGAAAAGCCTTGAAAATTAGGGTTTCCAACTAAGCTAGCTTTTCGGTTGTCATGAGCCCTATCTTAATGGTCATGAAAAGATGTTAGAAATCACGTCCTCCCTCAATAAAACATCGTCTTATTCTTCATTCCTATCTTTATTCCAAACATCGATCATATCACCCTGCGTGTGTGTAAAGACATCCCTACACCCGGAGAATTCAATTCAAGCTATCATACTCTTGCCCATCAGCCTCAGTACTTCTTGGCAAACGAGATTGCTTACACACTTTCATGCGACCGTTAATACTTCTTGAGGTACTAACCGACCGATTACTAATGTGCATGCTAACTTGGTGTATTTTCCTAATCTTGCACCACCTCAGGCATAGCAGTGACTCCCAGACCAGTTGACCTTGGGGCACTAGGTGAAGAAGCACCCTTTTGCTATATATTTTTCTTGCCCTTGGTGATAACAAAACCAGTGTCCATTTTTCTCACCACTTTAAAACACACTTTTCTTTTCATACTTTTGGCCTTAAGACAAGAGCATTTCAAGGTATCCTCTACTATCCCAGGCTTCAAGACGTGTGTAAGTGCGACTAGCAGGGTAGCAACGTTCAAAATGTTTGGCTTCCAGAATAGAAACTATTTTTCAGACTTATTTTTATCCTCAGATTAGTGACGTCCTTCATCTTGCTAACCCTTGGGACAACGGCTCATAACTACTTATTACTAGTTCGTATAAGAAAACTTCTAATTTTCTTAGTTTTCTAAAATTTTTCCAATCTCATGGATGTAATTGTTCACTGTCTAAACTTTCATTATCTTATTTATATACAAAAAGTGTAAATATTAAAATTATTTTTATATTTGAAAATTTTTAAATTTTTATAGGTTTTGAAAATTTTTCATTTTTTTTATAGATTTTTAAAAGAAATGTTTTTGTGCTTATGCAGATGATATGCAAATGATGCGAAAATAAGCACAAACCTCCCCCAAACTTGTTTTCAACAGTGTCCTCACTGTTGCCGACAGTTATACCTACAAAAATCTGTAAATCTGGGAGGAATTTATTAGTGGGGGAAAATATATAAGTGAAGAACTTCCCCCAAACTTGTTTTATTTACTCACCTTCATTCAAAATATGATACAATGATATACTGGACATGAAAGTGAGACGGAGGAATTTTAATCAAGATAAACTGGCTCTTGTAAGAACAAGAGCTCCTCCGTGGGGTCAGTGGAAAAATACGGCTTTAATCTATGTCCATTTACTTTGAAAACAGTGCCGTTTTTAACATTTTCAATATCTACTGCCCCGTGCGGGTATACAGACCGCACAACAAAAGGTCCCTTCCAACGAGATCGGAGCTTACCCGCATGAAGGTGTAATCGTGAATCATAAAGAAGGACTTGTTGACCAGGTAAAAATGTTTTCCTTACAATGTTTTTATCGTGAAAAACCTTAGTCCTATTCTTTGTGATTACAGCATTATCATAAGCTTCATCGCGGAGTTCGCTTAGCTCGTTTAGTTGCAGCTTCCGAAAGTTGCAAGCAAGGTTTAAATCAAAATTAATTTCCTTTATAGCCCACAATGCTTTATGTTCTATCTCAACAGGTAGATGACATGCTTTACCAAATACTATCCTATATGGAGACATTCCTAGGTCGGTCTTATATGCAGTCCTGAATGCCCAAAGAGCATCCGTCAATTTGGTCGACCAGTCTTTTCTATTTTTAGCAACAGTTTTCTCCAGGATAAGTTTGATTTGTCTGTTTGAGATCTCAGCCTGCCCGCTTGTTTGGGGGTGATAGGGTGTAGAAAGACGGTGGTTGATTGAATATTTCCGCATTAGAGTCTCGAAGGATCTGTTGCAGAAGTGTGTCCCATTATCGCTAATAATAGCGCGTGGGTGTCCAAATCGCGAGAAGATATTCTCTTTCAAGAACTTAATGACAATTTTCCTGTCATTAGTGCGACTTGGAATGGCTTCTACCCACTTGGAGACATAATCAACCGCCAGCAATATGTACAGATTCCCAAAGGAGTTGGGAAAAGGACCCATAAAATCTATGCCCCAAACATCAAATATTTCAACAACCAGAATGAGTTGCTGAGGCATTTCATTCCTTTGGGATATTCTACCCGTATACTGACATTGTGTACAGGTTTTGCAATGTTCAAATGCGTCCTTGAATAAGGTCGGCCAATAAAATCCAGATTGCAAAACCTTTTCCGCTGTTTTTCTTGGACCAAAGTGACCCCCACAGGCCTGATCATGACAAAATGAAAGAATACTCTTGAACTCTTCATTCGGGACGCACCGGCGAATGATCTGATCAGGACAATATTTAAACAAATAAGGCTCGTCCCAGTAATAGTGTTTTACTTGGGAAAGAAAGCGGTATTTGTCCTGTTTAGACCAATCGCTTGGTATCAATCCCGTGGCATGATAGTTCACAATATCCCTGAACCAAGGTTCAGAGGATACGCTCAAGAGTTGTTCGTCAGGGAATGAGTCATTGATCGGCAGGGTCACAGGGGAAGAAACGATGCGTGAAAGGTGGTCAGCTACTACGTTTTCACTTCCTTTCTTATCTTTGATAACAAGATCGAATTCTTGTAAAAGAAGGATCCAACGTATTAGTCGACCTTTGGCATCTTTCTTCGCCAACAGATGTTTTAAAGCGGAATGATCAGTATATACAACAATAGGTGAGCCGATTAAGTAAGGCCTGAATTTCTCCAATGCGAATACAACCGCTAATAGTTCTTTCTCTGTGGTTGTATAATTGATTTGCGCATCATTCAGGGTCTTACTAGCATAGTAAATCACGTGTGGCATCTTTTCAATGTGCTGTCCAAGGACAGCACCTACTGTAAAATCAGATGCGTCACACATTAGCTCAAAAGGGTAGTCCCAGTTTGGTGATGATAAAACGGGGGCTGAAGTGAGTGAGTGTTTAAGTGAGTCGAAAGCTGTCTCGCAATCCGAGTCAAAGTGGAAGGTCGTATCCTTGGCCAGGAGTAGTGTTAAAGGTCTAGCAATTTTGCTAAAGTCCTTTATGAATCTCCTATAAAATCCAGCATGGCCAAGGAAAGAGCGAATATCTTTGACGCTTTTGGGATGAGGGAGGTTTTGAATGACATCTACTTTAGCTCTGTCAACCTCAATGCCCTTCTGTGAAATGACATGTCCAAGGACTATTCCTTCTTGGACCATAAAGTGGCATTTTTCCCAGTTTAAAGTCAAGTTCTTCTCTTTGCATCGAGTAAGAACAGCGTCCAGATTCGCTAGGCATTCAGAAAAAGAGTCTCCAAAAATCGAAAAGTCGTCCATAAAGATCTCCAGGAAATTCTCTACCATATCAGAAAATATCCCCATCATACACCGCTGAAAGGTAGCGGGAGCATTGCATAGCCCGAAGGGCATGCGACTGTAAGCAAAGGTACCAAAAGGACAAGTAAAAGTGGTTTTATCTTGATCCTTTTTGGCGATGGGGACCTGATTATAGCCTGAGTAACCGTCCATGAAACAATAGTATTGTCGTCCCGCTAAGCGTTCCAGCATTTGATCAATAAATGGTAGAGGAAAATGATCTTTCCTCGTAGCAGCGTTGAGTTTTCTATAATCGATGCATACACGCCACCCAGTTTGGGTGCGTGTCTGAATCAACTCATTCGCTTCATTTGTGATAACTGTGATGCCGGATTTCTTAGGAACGACGTGTATATGACTTACCCACTGGCTATCGGAGATCGGGTATATAATACCACTATCTAAGCATTTGACGATCTCTTTCATGACAGCTTCCTTCATGACGGGATTTAACCGTCTCTGTGGTTCTCGGGTCGGTCTGGCATCATCCATCACATGTATATGATGTTCAACAATCAAGGGACTGATCCCTTTGATGTCCGCCATACTCCAACCAAACGCCTCTTTATTAGATCTTAATACCGATAAAAGTGCATTCTCTTGCTCTGATGCAAGAAAAGTGGAAATTATAACCGGTAAAGTCTCGTTCTCACCAAGATATGCATATTTTAGGTGAGAAGGTAAGACCTTGAGATCTAATTCAGGCGGAGAAATGATTGAAGGAAGGATCATAGAATGATTTTTGGATTTACAAAGAAGCTCAGAGCCTGTGAAAGATACAGACTCGGGTGGAGAAAAGTCAGAAGTGCAGGACTCAAGTGTAAGTGTAGTGTCCTCACTAAGTGTAAGATCAAGCAGAGATGTGCTAATGTCATCGAGATCAGTAAAGCAAAGTTCCTCGGCTCCGCAACTATCGGGAGCGATCTCATGGACAGAACACACATCTAAAATATGAGCACTAGGTTCTGATGGCTGACTCCCAACTCTGTAGATATTTAGTTCAATGGTCATATTTCCAAATGATAAATTCATTGAACCATTTCTACAGTTTATAACAGCGTTGGAAGTGGCAAGGAAAGGTCGACCTAAAATCACCGGAATTTGGCCCCGGGGGTTTGCTACAGGATGTGTGTCGAGCACAATGAAGTCTACAGGAAAAACAAATTCCCCGACCTTTATCAGCACATCCTCTAATTCACCCCTTGGTTTGGTGATAGATCGGTCCGCCATCTGGAGAGTACAATGAGCAGGTTTCAGCTCTCCAATTCCTAATTGCTCATAGACAGAATAAGGTAACAAGTTAACACTCGCGCCAAGGTCTAAAAGAGCACGATTTATGTTTTTACCCCCAATCGAAATTGATATTGTGGGACATCCTGGGTCCTTTCGTTTCTTTGGCAGCTGGGAAATAAAAGCAGTGCTGATATTATTAGCCATAAAGACCTTCTTTGGCACTTGAGTCTTCCTCTTCCTAGTGCACAAGTCCTTTAGAATTTTCGCATAAGCGGGGACTTGTTGAATTGCATTTAGGAGAGGGATATTGATGTTAACTTGTTTGAACATTTCTAAAATTTTCTCCATATGAGGACTCGTTCTGTTAGCCCTTAGCCGGTTCGGGTAAGGTGCTTTCGCAATAAGCGCGGGGTCCATCATAGGAGAAGAAAAGGGGGGTAGACGAGATCCCAAAAGAGGTGTGTGGACCGTCTGTGGAGAACTATAAGGGTTGGGTGAAGGTGTTGAGCCTAAAGGGAACTGGAGAATAGGCTCGTGTGAAGGTGGTTTGGTAGAAGAAGAAGGATCAGAAGGAGAAGTGTGTGTATGTGGAAAGGTCTCAGCCGGGGTTTTGACATGATTTTCAGTATTATCAATATCTTCCCCGACATTATTATTCAGCACTCTTCCCGATCTCAACGTGGTAATGGCATTTACATTGTAATGCCCAGGATTCTGTAGGGGTTGAGAGGGAAGTTTCCCTTTTTCTCTCGCACTCATTTCAGCTTTGAGGCGTGCGATTTCAGCTTCCATCGTTCTAATACTCTCAGCTTGTGACGCTGAGTTTTTCTTTATTTCACTGACGGAAGATCTAACCTCAGTTGAAACCTCCATGAAATTGGATAAAAGTGATTTCATGGTTTGAGTAAATTGAGAGAAATCGTCAGAACAGGACTGCATAGGATTAGACTGTGCATGAGTGTTGCCCTGGTTTTGGAAATTTTGTGACTGGTAGGGGTGCTGAGTGAGTTGAAGGGGTTGCTGTTGTGGTGGAGGAAGAGCCCTTTGAAAGTTATTTGTGTTTGGAACCGTGTTTTGAGATTGATTTTGGTTCCAAGCAAAATTCGGGTGGTTCCTCCAACCCTGATTGTACGTGGAAGAATATGGATCGTTTCGAGGTCGTTGAAATGCGGCATTAGAATGCTCGTGACCTTGAAACGCCGAGTTTAAAGGACATTCTTCCGTTAAGTGTGACGGATCAGAACAGCACCCACAAATAGTTTTGGGGAGTGACACCGGGTTTAGGGAGGCTGTTGCAAATTTGTGTTCCATAGCGTCGAGCTTCTTTTGCATTGCTGCCATTTCAGCTCGAACACCTATGGACACATCTACTTGGTGTACGCCACCCCTATTCAGTGGTTGGGTTCCACTCTCCCAAATCAGTGATTTTTCAGCGAATTCTTCTAAGTATCGCCAGGCTTCCCCATCGTCTTTAGTCATAAATGTACCCTGACACATATTTTCAAGGCTTTGTTTGGTGCTAGGGTTACTGCCCTCATAGATGATTCGGCAAAGTTCCCATCTCGGGATGCCGTGATGAGGACATTGAACCATTAAATCCTTGAAACGTTCAAAGTACTTTGAAAATGGTTCGGTAGGGAGCTGGGCAAATTGGTTCAATTCACTACGAATTCGAGCCGTTCGTTGGACTGGGTAAAATTTCTTTAGGAATGCTGCGACGAATTCTTCCCAATTTGTGATGGAGTGTGCGGTGGTGTTATATAGCCACTTCTCGGCTATATCGCACAAGGTAAAAGGAAGAAGTCGTAGACGCATCGCATCCACAGAAAGTTGAGACGTACCCATCATAGCGCATACGTTTTCAAATTTGGTAATGAAAACGTAAGCGTCCTCGGTCTCGAGTCCGTGATACTTAGGTAGAAGGTTGATATACTGGGGCTTTATTTCAAAGTTATCCCCGTTCGCTGGTGGTGTGGATAAGCAGGTCGAAAGAGGACCTCTAAGTGGATAACATCTTTCCTGAAGAGAAATGTGTGGAGGATTCTGCGCACCAACGGACGGTGGCAGATTGGGGTTAAAGAAGTTGGATGGATTCGGATCCATCGGTGTGGGTGTGGTAGTAGGTAAAGAAAAGGTAAATGGAGAATTATCGACTTCAGAGTCGATAAAAGGTACGCGGACTAAACGGGCACTAGAATCCCGTGTCCAGCCTATCTTGCACTAAAAAGGGTTAGTACAAGTGGCAGCGTTGGCTTATAATTAGGGGTAAAATGAATGCGGTGTTTGCTTTTGAAAAGGGACGGATTTTGAAAAAAAATGATGCGACAACCAATATGCAGCAACACAACCCTAAAATCTAATGGTCACCTAGGTCCGGCTCTAGACCGCTCCTAACTGCCAAAAGACAAGTCGCGGGATCAATCCTCCACTGCCTCTTTGTCCCCTGTGGCCGGATAAGTGCCAGGTAAGTGGGAAGGAACCACCACTACAGTGGACCTAATTAATAACCACTAGCCTTAGACACACTCGCCTTAGGCACCACAGAAAAACGCGGATAAGCAATGAATTACCCACGGCCCTCTCTTGTCCTAAATGAGCGCGACAGTCCTTAGAGTCATCTCTAGATTTCTTTTAGTTAATGGGGGTAAATGCGGATGCAAGTTTGGTGGTTTTCGGGGCCTAGGAAGGGTAATGAAATCCCCACCTAATTTGGATTTGGCCGTGCCCCTTAATTTTCCGTATTAGCAATGCAAAACAACCAAAAAAAACAAAATCACGCACAATTTTAATTTGCTTTTGCGGCGCAGCTATTATTTGCAAAGAATCCTGCAGAAAGGATTAGTTGGAGCTAAAAAGGGAGAGAGGAGAGAGAGAGAAATCACCTGCTGGAAAATTATCCAGAGAACCCTCAAGCCTGCGGCGCTTCCGCCGCACAAACCATGTTCTTGCCGCCCTTCCGCGGTCGAGTGTGGGGTTCACTGTACATTTTTTCTTCAGCTGCTTGATATTGCTATCTCCAGCTCTCTGGTATATCCCAAATAATTTTTCCACAGCTCAGATTGCTCCAGATCACCTTGCAATCAATTCACAACACACGTATAAGAGTTTGTACGAATTTTGAATTCAAGAAATGAAACGTAATAATTCTTTCACTTCAAACTATAAAATGTAAACGAATTAACGCGCGATCCCCGGCAACGGCGCCATTTTGATTTGTTGATTTTCGTGGATGTGTTTATCGAATCAAATAGTAAAGAAATCACAACCAAAAATATTTGACCGCAATCAAACAACGGTGTCAGTTGAAGTTAATGAATGAGTGCGGATCGTCCTCAGGGATCTCGAGATTCGTTTGTACTTTTATTTGTTTGAAATGAAATGTTAATCAACAATAAGAGAAAACACGATTCACTTGATTGATTTGTATTCGTGTGTCACTAATCTTTTCTAAAGAATCAAGAACTATAAACAACAAGAATCGGTTTCAATGGTATTTTCCAAACGACAATCAAGAATGATATAGAGGCTCGTAGGAATCGATAGGATCTTTAGATGTGTTGTAGTCTACAATATTTCATATTCTTGTCCTTCGAGGAATTGACACTAGATCAATGGTTATCGACGAGAGTTAGGGTTCTCTTGATGAAATTAAAGTTTCATCTCTTAACCCTTACTCTTTCGAGGATACCATTTATATTCTAGCCTCTAGCACTTTCAAGAATCGATCGAATCACCCCAATCTCGAGCGATGTTGATCAAGAAAGCATCGAATCGAATTGGGTTGTCAATTCTTGAAATAGCTAGGGTTTACAATCTCGTGGGATTCAAGAATTGATTACAATTTTGCTACATCATCATACTAAGATCTTCTCGACTCCTTAACGAGCGGAGTTTTACTCGCGCATCACCACATAGACAATATTCAAGAACAGTAAAGATAACATGATGCGGAATTTTAAAGAAAACAAGAATGGAGAAAATATCACCTTTTATTTAATCAACAATTGTCAATACATTCTTTCAAGATCTACAAGAAGAAAGAAAAATCGATCGTTGACTCGGCTTCGCTCGACTCCGTGGATCGTGGATCTACTTTGGATCTCTTGCCTGATGGAAGATCGGCTCGGCTCATAAAAGGGTTGAAGGAATCTTGCTTGGCTTGCACTCAAGATCTTGAATTGTGGATGGATTTAGGGTTAGGGTTTCCTACAAGATTTCTCACTAATCTTGAGGAAGAAGAAGATGGAGAAAGAGAGAATGGCTAAGATCTAAGATGTTGAATCTTTTTCTCTCTAGGGTTTCATGATATCCTTCTCATGAATGAGTCAAGGGTCCTATTTATAGAACTAGGTTTAGGTTTGAATTAGACTTTCCCTCCCAAAGTTTGTTGACAAGTTTGTTGGGGTTTAGCTTAGGGTTTAAGCAAGGGTTTAGGAAAGTTCTAGAAAGATTAGGGTAGTTTGGGAATTTGCTGATCTGGTGAAAGTATCTGGAATCTTCTGGAAGTTTGTGTACATTTATGATCTGAGGTACTAGCACAGGAGTTGTGATGAAGTTTGAGAAGTTGATTCCCTGGTTCAGCCGCGGATCCGCCGCGTGAGGTGGCTTTGGGCCGCGCTTCCGCCGCGTCTTGGTGGCCTCGGGATTGGTGCTTTCTGCAGTTTCTTTGTACTTCTATTTGGGTTATTCTTTGATGTTCAGAATTGCAATTGACCTTCTGTGTTGATACCAGATTTGCTTTCAATGAGTTTACGAGCAATTGTAATGGTCGAGCAATGAATTGATCGAGCAAGTATCTCTTTTCCTGCATAGACTTCAAAATAGGGGTTGCAAGATATAGAAAATATGCTATGTAATGCAATGCAGTTAATTTCCCTAGAATTTCCGGTTTAAAGGTCGAATACATGTAATTTGATATTTTGCGACCAATTAGCTAATATGTGAATTATGAATACCGTACTCTCCTATATATATGCAGATGACAAGGAAATTGCCGGTTAAAATATGCAGTATTTTCGACTGATCAAGGCTCCAAGGATGATGGGTGTCGAGGAGGAGATGTAGTGGTTGTTGGGAGATCGTCGACGACGAGGTCTACAGTGAGGTGGTGAACGGAGGTGGTCGTGACGGGTCGAGGCAGAGGGGACGGGGTTGATGCGTGCTCGGTTACAGAGAGGAGGGAGGTGATGGAGGTGGTGTCGTTGAGGGTTAAGGTCGAGAACAACGGCGGCGGCGAGGGTTGCAGGCGACGTGGGTTGGGCTCTCGCGAGGTCTCTCGTGAAGACGAAGGATGTGGGGAAAAGAATATAAAGGGATAGAGAGAGAGAGAGAGATTATTAGTGGAAGAGAGAGAGAGAGAGATAGAGATAGAGTTAGAGAGAGAGAGAGAACGAGAAATTAGAGAGAGAGGGATAAAGCTAGTGGGGCCCAGTGGAGGGAAGCTCGCGATTGGCTGAGGCGAGGAAGGAAAAGATATAAAAGATTTAAAAAAGATTTAAAACGTTAGTATATAAAACAGAATATATATATATTATATAGTTTAGATTATTAAATTAAATGGGCTTTTCGGCGCTAAATGAAACATTTCCAAATCGCGCCCTGGTTGCGCCCAAATGTTTCAAATTCAAATAATAGGATTTTAAGCGAGTTCCAAATTTTGAAATGAGGTGTTTTATGATTAAAATGCATGCCCCCAAGTCGGACACTTGCACGCGCGCGTAGCCGTCCAAACTTGCCCGTTTAGCCGAACGGGAAGAAATCTCGACACGCGGACGCTACCACGCGACTAGTGGCGACGAGTAGGCCAACATGGATATTTTTAATTTCCTTTTAGGTGTTAAAATTTGTTATGTGCCAAAATGACCTAACCGGTTAAAATTTAGCAATAAGCACCAAACAATCAGGATAATTGAAATGAGCAATGTATAACACTCAACTAGTAATAGAAATAGTATTATTGGGCTCGGGTGTTACAATAATAGAGAGCATGGTTGAGAGGAATGTGCACTATTTTTTATTGTAAAATTCATTTGGATAAAACAAATTTTTTGTATGGCTTGTTTCTCATTATATGGTTTCATTCTCTCATGCACTCTCTCTCTCTCTCCCTTCTCCTCCTTCTCTCTTGAGATTTTGATCTCTCGAGTTGTAAATTTGAGAGTAAATGAAAATGATAAATTCATACATCCCTCACACTCTATTTCTGGCAAATTTAGAGTGTCAGTTGCTTTCTCAAAGTTCGCTTTAGAGCTAAGCTGGAGCTTGGATTGGTTTCCTTAGGGTGGATCATCTTCGGCAAGGGCGATCGACTCTCAAGTGCGTTCCCGACGACCTACGAAGCTTCGAGAGGCCTTCCACGATTAGGTGGACATGCTACAAAGGTTTTACATTCGCAAAGTTGTAGCTAGATATCTTGTTTAGTTCGCTAGTTTAGTATTTGGATCGATTTCTAGGTTGCGGTTCCTTATGCTCGCATGAAAAATTTTCGTTTTGCATTCCGACTTCGGTCTTCTCTTCCGCTGCGCGAGCGCCAGAAACCTAGTAGTGGTATCAGAGCCAACCAAACACTAGAACTAGTTGTAGATGATACTTACGTTTCGAAATCGAAAATTTAATCGGATCGAGTTTCAAATTCTAAGTTTCTGTCCAAATTTTAAAACGACACTTGAAAATTTTTTAATGTATGCCAGAGGACTTGTTTTCGGAAAATAAAGAAAAATACGAAACCCGAGGCCAGACTGTTGCAATCTGCCCGACCCAGGCGACCAGAAGACCGACCCAGGATGCCGGAAGACAACAGTCTGCCTCGAATTTCATGCAGTCGCTTGGAATTTAGGAAACTCGATTTTTGATGCATATCTTTTTTCCTTAGATTTCATGTAGCATTATTTTTGCTTTCGAGGAAATACGGGAAACTTTTCGGTCAAAATTGTAGCATCGTTTATTATCCGTTTTTGTGTATTTGTGTTTGTTAAACGTCGTCTAATTGCTATATGTTCGATTAGATGGTGTTGCACATATGTTTCTTGTTATGTTCTTATATATCATTGTTATGGTTTAGCTGGATTGTCGTGATGGATAGCCCCTCGCGTGTTTCTTGTACAATTTTGTTATATGTATTCATTTGTTCGGGACGAGTGACCGGCTTGTGGCTGTCGTTGCCACTTGATATATATTCTTTTATTGGGACACGTCCAGGATGTAGGCGTTGTTGCCATTGTCTATTTTTCATTACATGTATTAGGATGAACCTACGGAAAAGTGCTCGAGTCACCGGCTTCTACAGTGTGGAAGGTGGCCATCTCATGGAGTTGAAGTTAGACCACCTCGCTCTAGAATTAGCAGGTTGCTCGCTGTAACACTCCAGCATTGTTATACTATATTTATTTAGGGTATTTCTAATCTTGCGGTAAAATTCTTTATTATTGTTGCTTTTGGATGCAGATAGTGCAATGAGTAGTTGTGGTTATTATCCGACCCGACCCGCATGGTTGAAACCCAACGTGATTCGAGATTGTATCAAATATTTGCTAGTACAGAGTATCCATGCAAATTTAGATTTTATATACGTATATAATATAATTTAGACTCTAAATATCTTTTTAAAATACAATATAAAACCGGATAACATATTCTCTTATCTAGCCTTGCATGTCATAGTACCCTATATCATATGGTTGCACCCATATATCATGTTCATATCCTAAGTGTTACACAGACTAGTATTTGGATCACTACGTATATTTACGTAGACTTTTATTGGGGTATATGTTTTTATTTACTGGATATCACATTATGGTTTAAACCCTTACGTATATTCTCCATATTTAAAAACTAGTTTTTCTGAAGGGGTACGGGTAATATTCGGAGTAATATGGTATTATCTGTAAAATCCCATATATATATAATATTTTATATAACTAATATATATATACTGTTATATATATTATATTAATTATATAAAATAATAATATCTCTCTCTCCCCCCCTCTCTCTCTATATATAATTTATAATATAATAATTATAAAACCCAAACACCCTCTCTCTCTATCTCCCTCCTTCTTCTCTACGTCCCCGTCGCGAATGCGAACCCTAACCCACGCCTAGCCGCCGCTGTTTCCCCAATAAAAGAGCAAAGCTTTGTTCAAAACTCAAGAGGCAGCGCCTCACGTGTTTGCCACGAGAGCGCCAGCGCCGGAGTTAAAAAAACTCTTGATAGAGCAAAGCTCTGTTCAAAACTCAAGAGGCAGCGCCTCACGTGTTTGCCACGAGGGCGCCGGCGCCAGAGTTAAAAAACTCTTAATAGAGCAAAGCTCTGTTCAAAACTCAAGAGGTAGCGCCTCACGTGTTTGCCACGAGGGCGTCAGCGCCAGAGTTAAAAACTTTTATTGGTGCCGCACGTGCACAACACGTAAGCGCCGGCGTCTGGTAGAATTAAATTCTACTCTCTATTAAACAGAGCCGTTGGATCGAAAATCCAACGGAGATGATAAATTATCAAAATGCAAAATTAAATTCCGTTGAGAAAATATTTCTCAAATCTTTCTAAATAAGAAAGATTACTCTCTGTAAAATAGAGTACCGTTGGATTAAAAATCCAATGGTGATTAAAGAATCACTGATCTACAGAATAAATTCTGTGTGGGAAAATATTTTCCTAATCTTCTTAAAAAGAAGAAAAATATCTTCTGTAAAACAAAAGTTCTTGGATCAAAGATCCAACGGTGGGAAAAATCCCAAATCAATTAGGATCTCTCAATGAGAGATTTCTTCAACTAATCAATAGATTTACCTCTACAATATAAAGGATCCAAGATTTCAAGTTTGAGAAGGAGGAATCCCCCCCTAAACTTCAAAAAATTGAGAAAGTTTTGAAAGAACAGAGAATTAGATTCTCGAGGAAGAAGAATTCTCTTCTTGGAAATTTTAGGTAAACAAAAAGTAGATAAAGATTTCGTGGATCATTCAAAAAAAAAGAGAAAAATAAGGAGTGCTTAGCACTCAGTGGCTGGCGCTCAGCGCTTCACGGGCCCCACACGTGAGCGCTACAAAATAAGGAGTGCTTAGCACTCTGTGGCTGGCGCTCAGCGCTACAAAAATCTTTATGAGACCCTCACGGCTCATGAAGTTGAAAAGTCTTAGGCGGCATATCCAAACCTGTTTCCTAAGCCATCACCGCCCTACAAGGAGGTCGAGATGGACTATCTACGGGCCATATTTGCCAAAGCCACATTCTCCAATGAAATAAATAAGCTACTTATGGATCCTCACAATTCGTAAGGAAAAATACCCGAGTGAGATCCTTACGACTCATGGAGGCAATGAATACTTAGAAATCCTCACGATTATCTAGGGAGAATATACACCTATGAGATCCTCTCGGCTTGTAGGGAGAAAAAACCTTCTTGAGACCCTTACGGCTCATGAAGATGAAAAAAGTCTTAGGCTACAAGGACCCTAAACTTGTCTCCTAAGCCCTTAATTCTATGGCCATGCATAACTCTGCACTACTTCTCCCACGTACATACTTACATGGGCAAAGTAGTGGGGGATATTTGTTCCCGCCAAAATTTTCGGCCAAGAGCTATTTGTTCCCTTATAACCTTTATAAAAAAATAGAGAGAAAAGAAAAGAAAAAGAGAAAAGGCGATGGGAAAATTTCCCACTAGTAGAGCATCACATGCTCACACGTGAGCGCCTAGATACAAAGATTATAGGCGCTGCGCTTAACAATTGACAGGCTGAAATTGAACCTTACGTGCAAGCACGTGAGCATCTATATACAAAGTATATAGGCGCCATATTAAAACAAATAACAGACCAGAGAAGATCATGTGTTAGCACATGATGCCCTATTAGGCTGTTGCGTATAAGCAAACAAGTTTAACTCAGTAGGGGTCATGTGCTACACGTGAGTGGTTTTAAACACCTTCCAAGCTGATAAAATTAAATTCTAAATAAAGGGATCAAAATCCTATTTGGAAAATATTTCCTTAAATCTTTCTAAACTATCTGATAGAATTAAATTCTATATATATAGGAAATATATCCCTGATCTTCTTTAAAACAGAAATATCTTCTCTGTTGTTAAATGAAAGACCTTTGGATTAAAGATCCAATGACGATAATCTGATAGAATAAAATTCTATATTAGGAAAATATTTCCTAATCTTGTTAAACAAACAAGAAATCTTCTCTGATTAAACAGAGAGTCTTTGGATTAAAAATCCATCGGTGAATAAAATTCACCGATTGATCTAAAAGATCATGGAATCAATCATGATCTCTCAATGAGAGATTCTCTTAACAAATTAATTCTTGTTCTTCTCCTATAAATAGGAGCAAGGAGATTAAATCCAAAAGTGTAACGCCCCACGCCCCAGTACAGATGGTATTGTCCGCTTTGGCCGAAACCACACGGTTTTTCCCTTTAGAGCGAACCGGACCCGACCAGGGGCCACTTCCCAGGAGGTCACCCATCCCAAGACTTCCCTGGACCGAGCACACTTAACTACGGAGTATAAGCAAACAAGTTTAACTCAGTAGGGGTCACGTGCTACACGTGAGTGGTTTTAAACACCTTCCAAGCTGATAGAATTAAATTCTAAATAAAGGTATCAAAACCCTATTTGGAAAATATTTCCTTAAATCTTTCTAAACTATCTGATAGAATTAAATTCTATATATCCCTGATCTTCTTTAAAACAGAAATATCTTCTCTGTTGTTAAATGAAAGACCTTTGGATTAAAGATCCAATGATGATAATCTGATAGAATAAAATTCTATATTAGGAAAATATTTCCTAATCTTGTTAAACAAACAAGAAATCTTCTCTGATTAAATAGAGAGTCTTTGGATTAAAAATCCAACGGTGAATAAAATTCACCAATTGATCTAAAAGATCATAGAATCAATTATAATCTCTCAATGAGAGATTCTCTCAACAAATTAATTCTTGTTCTTCTCCTATAAATAGGAGCAAGGAGATTAAATCCAAAAGTGTAACGCCCCACGCCCCAGTACAGATGGTATTGTCCGCTCTGACCGAAACCACACGATTTTTCCCTTTAGAGTGAACCGGACCCGACCAGGGGCCACTTCCCAGGAGGTCACCCATCCCAAGACTTCCCTGGCCCGAGCATGCTTAACTACGGAGTTCTCAAGCTCCTGTAGTTCCGGTTCACTTAAAAGGCGCCTCTGTAATTGAGAGTGGTATCATTACATTTATAATACAGTTCGATCCTTTTTCGGAATGTATTCCGAAAATTCCCCATTGTTCTACAGTGGGTCCCAGCGACTCAAGAGGTGGCCCCCACGGATTCAAGAGGTGGCCCCCGCCCCCTTAGCATTATAATTGGCGTGGCACTTTATTCCGTGAGCAAGAACTGGGTCCCGACATTCTCCCCACGTTTGAACAATGGTTCGTCCTCGAACTATAGACCTATTACCGAGGGACCTGCATGAGCCACCATAAATGTAACTCCCCATGCCCCAGTACAGATGGTATTGTTCGCTCTGGCCGAAACCGCACGGTTTTTCCCTTTAGAGCGAACCCGACCCGACCAGGGGACACTTCCCAGGAGGTCACCCATCCCAAGACTTCCCTGGCCTGAGCACGCTTAACTACGGAGTTCTTAAGCTCATGTAGTTTCGGTTCACTTAAAAGGCGCCTCTGTAATTGAGAGTGGTATCATTACATTTATAATGCAGTTTGTTGGATATAGTGCCCTCAGAGTCAATTATTGGATCACAGGCACGTGATTGCAATGATTTAGGAAGGACCTATGCCGGCAGGACAATCTTACTCAAGATGATAGTATGCTATCTCGTTTATCTTTATCATCGTGTACTGCTTTAGGTGACCTTACAGGTCACTATTGCGCGTTGATAGAGCCCTTAGGAGTCTTTCATGACAGCCAGCAGTATGATGGCGATCGTATATGTGGGAGCTGGGGTTTATAAGCACATCCTTAAAGTGGTCCCTAGTCGTGGGAGTTTTCGAGACAGGGCATCGATACTCCGGAGTAGACTAGTGTATACAGTCGAGACCCCGGCGAGGGGCGGTGGCTGATCTCATAAGCCATTGGTGTCAGTTGGTTCACCTAAGATGTATATAGGTGCTCATTGGGTTATGAGTACACTGGACATGACTCACCGGGAACATGCTAGTTGGTATTATACCCGACGTCAGATAGTAGTTCCCTGGTGACATGTGTACAGGTTAGTTCATCGACTTCAGCCCGATCGTGCCCCAAAAGAATAATATACAAACAGACAGTGACGGAAGTCCACATGTCGGACGCTCGCCCCGCAATATCAAATGTACAAATACAACCAAACTGTACTACCATTGCATCCAGGCTATCCACCATGACAAATCTGCAACATCACAGCACAACACAGAACTTCAACATGAATGTCATATTCGCAAATCCGTCTAAAAGGGCTATAGCAATTAGACAGGATTTACCGATCAAATGACATTCACGGTCGCAGATATAATGTAAATATTGTGAACTAACATATTTAAAATTTTCGATCGACAAAATTTCCCGAAGTGGGCCCCAAGTACAATTCCCAGTACTCAAAATAATCTGGGCCAAAAAAATCAGTGCCTATGTTTCTATATTGGATATAGAATAGTTCATATCTTAACAATGTTAAGGTACGTGGAGTTGTCCGGCTTATGCTTAAAAGTAGACTCTGGATAACTCAAGGTACGTTTCTGTAATGGTTGTTTGTGGGTTGATCCGGGCTATGACGAGGGTTGACTTTCTACCATCTGGAAGATCAATAGCGATATTGTTCTTGACTCGCCACAGTTTTAGTAAAATGGACTTTTTTCAGAAAACAGAAGTGGGAGTATGGTAGAACCGGAAGTGATTCCAGAACCGCAAACGATCACTGAAAGTTTGATGAGAACCTAAAGATTCAATCTGGTTTGACATTCCATTGGCCACTCCGCAGATATCGTGGGTAACCTCAGGCACCCGAGAGGTACTCTGGTAGCCTCAAGGACGATGATAGGGAGGTTCTTGTCTACCCAGACTTGCCATTGCTGTTGCTCTAGACTGTAAGACCCGGCAGGAGGATGAGTATAGCGTCGTTCTAAACTAGCTTTAGAAGTGTACGTGTATATGACTCTGCCAGAAGGTTGTCGTAGTCAGTGGGAGCAGCGGAAGCATAGTGGACAAGTGGCTTATGTCTATTTATAGACTAAAGCGGTAATAGTGGGGATAGATCATCTATTTCTGATGTGACAGTCATAGGTTTGACTTCATCAGAATAGGGGATGGATCTGTTAAGAAGGTAGTAGAGTGTGATGTCCTGGTATTTGGATGAATACACAGAATAGGAAGTGAAATTCCTATACTACGATCGGTTATACTTTGGTTGTCACACAGTGTTTTCTCCACATAGGATATAGATATAATATCTGACATTCTGGTTACTAGGTCTATGGTTTTAGATCTAGATTTGGGTAGTTTCCCAATCTGGGTACTTAGACAGCATTCTACAGGTGTTTTAGAATGGACGACTCCTGACACGGTGGTGTACCTGCAGGTGATGGAGTCATCCTCTCTAAAGGTGTCTTACAGACTAAAGGGGAGAGGGATGTGCATGATTGGCAGATCACTTGCTTAGGCAATTGAGTAATTCATGAGATGTCAAGTACCAAACCAGATGTTGTTTTTGCATTAGATGCAATATGTTGATATTGATCCAATCCTGGAGAAACGATCGGAAGCAGTTTTAGAACATAAGTGGATGTTCTATGGATATGATAACGGCATCCTCCTTCGGGAGACAATTATCATTCCAGGCTTCCAAGGTGACCTGGATGACAGAGTGACTGTCAGAGTTATAGTTTTCCTCTGACGAGGGGCAGTTGTTTGGACAAGAGGTCCAAACGGATACTGAGGGAGGCATGGCGCAGGATACTGATTAAGTTCAGTTGACGATACAGTCTAAGAAGTTTGGATTTGGAGTTCATTTATGAGCTAGGTCCCATCAGATATCCAAACATATTCTAAGACAGGTATTGATCATTTCGGGAGATGGCTTTCTTTGCGAACTTGAGATAAAGAGAGACATAAAAAGAAACATCAGGGCGGATCCACTCACCGAGGCTATTCCTCGAACGCAATAGTTTTGCAAACGGGATTTGTGAGACTGATTAATAGAGGAGTTGGGTGTTCGGTATCACACGGGCTGTGAGTCTGTGACATCGCAATAATTAGCCTTAAGTGCAAGTGGGAGATTGTTGGATATAGTGCCCTCAGAGTCAATTATTGGATCACAGGCACGTGATTGCAATGATTTAGGGAGGACATATGCCGGTAGGACAGTCTTACTCAAGATGATAGTATGCTATCTGGTTTATCTTTATCATCGTGTACTGCTTCAGGTGACCTTACAGGTCACTATTGCTCGTTGATAGAGCCCTTAGGATTCTTGCTTGACGGCCAGCAGTATGATGGTGATCATATACGTGGGAGCTAGGGTTTATAAGCACATCCTTAAAGTGGTCCCTAGTCGTGGGAGTTTTCGAGACAGGGCATCGATACTCCGGAGTAGACTAGTGTATACAGTCGAGACCCCGACGAGGGGCGGTGGCCGGTCTCACAAGCCATTGGTGTCAGTTGGTTCACCTAAGATGTATACAGGTGCTCATTGGGTTATGAGTACACCGGACATGACTCGCCGGGAACATGCTAGTTGGTATTATACCTGACGTCAGATAGCAGTTCCCTGGTGACATGTATATAGGTTAGTTCATCGACCTGAGATCGTCATTTGTCTCGTGTGAGTTCTCACTGTGCTTTGATTACTACCCTACCACGGCTCAAAGGAGTCGTGCAAATAGGTTTTAGTTGGGTACAGTCCCGAGCCACATGGAGGCAGTGAGCGGATCGGCAGGGGTTTCGTCTCTCCCGGTATTAGGGGTGAGACCGCACTGTGTCTAGGAGAGCCATTACACAAAGCCCTCAGCCGAGGCAGGAGATTTACTGGTAGGTATTACAGTAGTATCTCAGAGTGTTCTGGGCTACACTCCGACACGACTTGTACCGCTTTTGGGGGTCTGACTTTTACCAACCCCATAGGCCCGCCATGCGATGCTCATAGACGAACGGACCGGACTGTACGTATATTGTCACTGACAGGCTCAGTAGGGTGTCAGGATGAGTTCGCTCATCGACCTCCCTTTTGGTCAATACCTGGTATCCCGTTACGTACAACTAGTACCTCTGACGCGCTAGTGGTTGAATCCGCAGCCAAAGTATTGACGAGTCTTTATAGTCCCCCACAGACAGTTTCTCAAGTTTCGGGCGAAACGTTGTAGAGGCCGTATGATATATGGCAGGGTTCGATCATATACGTGTGGTATTGCACGGATCATGATCGGACGGATCATACTAGTGGGCTTTGGTTTAAGCCGAATCCTAGTATTAGATTTGTTGGATTACTTTAGTCTCATCGCATTCGCATTCAGTCGGAATGCGGGTGCAGGTATGTATATACAGGTAAGGGGTATCCTTGTGATCCATCACGAGTTTACTTTAGATGTCGCCGTATCTTTTTTTGTTGCAAATATTTGGATTAATGTTTGCATATGGAAATTGTAAGCCAGAAGCCTTCATTTTGTGCATTAAATGGTGCATGTACTTCATAGGTGACTCATGGTATCATTTCTTATGCATGTGTCATTTTATTTGATGAATTTGTAAGCTAGAGGAAGAAGAAGGAGGAGAAGCTTTCTCTTCTTTTCTTTTCTTGTGTTGGAATGATATGATGAGAGAGAGCAAGAAAAGGAAAATACAAGAGCTCACACTTACCTTGGCTGCCCCTAGCCTCCATTAATGGCAACACCTTCAATCTCCATCCAAGCAATGGATGCAAGAGACAAAGTGATCACAAACATTCTCTACAACACCTTGGAC